>OV656748.1:6262500-7512500 GCA_927399415.1 Macaria notata | reverse complement strand
AACTTGGTGAGATGATTCTTACTAGGCATAATTATTGGATGCCGTTTATCGTAGCTAGCTTCAGACAAATCAATGCGTCCTCCAACTCTTAAAATCCCTTGCTCATCAACAATTGGGCAAAGAGGGTGCAAAGCGCTCTTCTTCGGGACACAACCTTTCTTCTTTAAACTTCTGATTTCTTCTTCGAACTCTCGCTCTTGAACTTGCTTTATGACCTTCTTCAATGTTTGATTCATTTCTTCTGCAGTCACAAACTCTTTCATTTTCTTTCGTTCCAGCTTTGATGATTTGAAGTTCATGATTCTTCTGCAGTATGACAAAACCTTTAGCATCTTTGTCAGTGATGAAAATCTTTCCCACGGCTCTTCTTCAAATGGTTGTTGTGTTGTACATAACGTTACTACTCTTTCTTCTTCGTTTGTATCTTGTATCTCAACTTTTTCTTTTTTCAGTGAGTTTTCGTTCAGCCAAGTAGGTCCGTGCCACCACAAGGAGTGTTCGGCTATATCACTAGGTCTTAAACCTCGTGATGCACAGTCTGACGGGTTCATAGTTGTTGTAACATGTCCCCACTGCTCATAGTCCATCATGGTGAGTATTTCAGAAACTCTATTGCTGACAAACGTAGTCCATCTACATGCTGGTCCTTTCAACCATGCCAAAACTACTGTCGAGTCTGTCCAGGCGTATCTATCGGTCTTCGGGATACCCATTACTTCAGCAATCTCGGTCAATAATTTGGTCGCTAAGGCTGCTCCAGATAGTTCCAGCCGAGGAACTGACATCTCTTTTTCAATTGGAGCCACCTTTGTCTTGGCTGATAGCAGATTAACTGCCACGACTTCATTGGATTCGTCAATCACTCTGAGATACACACATCCGGCATAGGCTGACATCGACGCATCGGAAAATGCGTGAAGTTCTCTTTGATGTCCAGGTGAGTAGTTAATCCATCTCGGTATGCAAATATCTTTTATTTGCTGTAATTCTTCTCTGTATTTTGTCCATTCTGCGGCTAAATCTTCGGTCAAATCATCATCCCAATCTAATCCTGATTTCCATAACTTCTGTATAAACAATTTTGCCACTATAACGACAGGCGCAATCCACCCCATAGGGTCGTACAATCTCGCTATGTCTGATAGCACTTGTCGTTTGGTCAATTTCCTTTTGACTTCAGGTAAATTTACTGAATACTCAAAATTGTCTGTGTCTTTGTTCCAGCAAACTCCTAGAACCTTCCCTTTCTTGTCTTGTTGAATCGGTATGGAATTGTTCGAACGATGTTTGTCCTTGTCAATATGTTGTAGCAATTTCTCATTATTGCTACTCCATTTCTGTAGTTCAAAACCGCCAGAATTCATCAATTTGTTCATCTCGTCATAAATCTGAATCGCTTCATCTTCAGTGTCACATCCAGTCATTAAGTCGTCCATGTAGTAGTCATTCTTCGTGATCTCTGCAGCAATCGGGTACTTGCTCTGTTCGTCATCTGCCAGTCTTTGCAGTGACTTCACTGCTAGATACGGAGCACATGCTGTTCCAAACGTCAGAGTCAGAAGGTTGAAATGCTGTAGTTCTTGACTCGGATCATTTCGCCACAGGATTCTTTGATAGTTTATGTCTTCGTCAGCCACTCGCACTTGACGATACATCTTCACTAAATCTGCAATGATACATATCTTATGGGTTCGCCACCTCATTAGCAAATGTCTAAGATCTTGTTGCAACTTCGGACCAACCAATAGGTTGTCGTTTAATGACACGTTGTTAACACCTTTGCACGACGCGTCGAATACGACTCGTACTTTAGTGGTGAGTTTATCCTCTCTGACTACCGCGTGATGAGGGAGATAGACAGCCTTTGGATTATCAATATCGTCTAGATCTACTGGTTTGATGTGATCCAGTGCCTTGTATTCTTCTATTACAGCTTTGTATTCTTCATATAGCTTCGGTTTCTTTTCAAGTTTTGATTCTAAATAGGCAAGTCTTTTCTCTGCTATTTGTCTATGTTCGCCGTATTGACACTCCGGATCTTCACTATCAAATGGTAATCTTACTACGTATCTTCCATCCTCTGCTCTCACTGTAGTCGCTTCAAAGATTTCTTCACACTTCTTCTCCTCACTAGTCATCTTTTTCTTGATTGATGGGGGTTCGTTCTCAACCTCCCAAAACTGTTTGAGTAAATCATCTGTTCTTGTCTGTAAGTGTACACTAATCACACTGCTTGGTGATGTAGTACTACCTGATATGATCCAACCAAAGATTGTATCCTGCGCTAGTAAATGTCCTTGGGGATGCTTTATCAATCCTTCAAGTAGCACGTGACTATACACTTCTGCTCCCAGTAAAATTTCTATTTTACCTGGAGTTGAATATTTTGGATCCGCTAATTGGATATTCTTTGATAATACCCAAGTCTTTGCTTCCGAGGGTATCTCTCGTTTGGGAATACATGACGGCAGCTTGTTCAATACGTAGGCTTCAACAGTAATAAAATTATTAGGGTTGTGATTTGACTCCACACAAAGTATAACCATGTGATTAACTTTTGTGAGACCGTCGCCTAAGCCTGACACCCAGCCACTAACTGGTATGCGTTTAAGCCCTAACAACTGAACTGTTGCCTCCGATACAAAGGAGGCCTCTGAACCTTGATCTAACAAAGATCTGATAACGTATTTCCTATAATTTCGTGACCTAACTCTAATTACGGCTGTAGCTAGTAATACATTATTGTTTCCGTTCTTAGCAAAATTTGCGATAATGTTTTTACTAGTTGATAGTCTCTCTTCCGTAGTAGGTTGATGAACGCGTGCTGTCTCTGTTGATGTGTTTCTTGGAGCAGTGTTTGTTGAAGTAGTCTCTTCTTCCTTGTTGACATGTAGTAGAGTGTGATGTCTTCTGCCACACTTTCTGCAATTGGTGGATTGCTTACAGTTTTTTTATCACATGATGCCCTAAACAGTTGTAGCACAATCGTCTGTTCTGTATGAACGATAATCTATCTGGAACTGTTTTTTGGCCAAATTGTTTGCAATGGCATATGTGATGAGAACCGTCGCAGCATGGGCATGTAGTAGCATTAGTTTTAGTTTCGTCGACAGTTGTATTAAACGCTTTAATCTTCACTGTTTGCTTCGCGTTCTGGTTTGCAGGCTTGCTTGTAGTTTTACTGCTCTCAATCATCTCTAAGCCTCTAAATCTTGATTCTAGGAATTCGACAAGTTGAGCCCATGTGGGTAGTTCTTCTGACATCATACTTATCTGGTACTCCCACTGCTTGTGTGACTCGTGATCAAGCTTAGAAACCACCATGTCGCACCCTTAGGACGAAAACGACACAATTAAAAAAAAACGAAAATTGAGTTAGCGTCATAAAATGACTCAAAACTAAATCTTCTATGTAACAATAGCTCAAACGTAGCCATATTCGAGCGGGAACAGGACAAAACAGTTATCTTGGTCTCTTTCTTACGCGACTAAATGCGGGCCAGAGCCGGGGGGAGAACGACGCAGTTAGTGTTGTGTTCGCATCGCTAAGTGCAAGACGTCACGCGGTCAATTGGAAAGTAACTCAAAGACTAATACGTCGTTTTCATTCTGAAACAGCTGGTAAGTTCTCTTTAGATTTTTAATATGGAAACGACCAATTTAGTTTTGCGATTCTTTTCTTCTGACTTTTAATGTAATATAGGTGACTTATTCAGTTTTGTGGCATTTTAATACTAAAGATACTTATAATTCCAATGACGGATTTAAAGTTGTGCTGTGTTAATAATAAATAACGACGAATGTTTGGGAACTAAATTTGACCAATTAGAAATCAAGTCGTTTTTTTATTTATCAAAGTATTATTGTTTGTGGCTCATTGACTATTAAGCCATTTATTTATTTTTTCCTAGATAAAAATAAGGCGTCTTGGTCGCCAACGAATCATAATGAAAAGAAGAAAAGACATCATATTGCATAATGCATTAAAAAAATACGAAGAAAACGAGCTTGAGGTATGAACAATATACAAATCTTTAAAATATTTTTTAACATACAGTTTTTTTTACCTTTTTTGTACTTTTTTTGTCTAATTTCTCAATTAACTTATTTATTAAGCGGCGCGGATGCGGCGTTGCTCTTTAGAGCATGTTAGTTTATATTGATAATTAATTTAAATGTATTATCATTTCATCTTCCGCCAGGAATCGCCAGCTCCTAAAATAAAAAATGAAAAAGAGAACTTAGACCCAAATTCCGCAGTTACTGAAGATTCACCAAATAAATCGACAAACAGTTATCATAGTGAACTTGTAAGTAAAATATTATTTCAATTTCAAGTCTAGCAAAACAAACTTACAAACAAAAGAAAATTATCATTGTTTTTATGATTGCAGGAATTTTCGTCAGTGAACAATGAATTGATAGAAAACTTATCATCAAATTCCCCATCGTTTATTGAAAACTCGCCACAGTGTACACAGACAAACATCAGCAATACTTTAAGCTTTAGCCATTATGATATAGAAAAGGTAAGTGTGAAATGCCTATATCCTACTTATTGCTATAATTCATAATCTACCTACTTACTAACCAATCACTTTGTCTTGTTTTTCAGCAGCAGAATGATGCCTCAGACAAAGAATCAATTTGTAATCGTGAGAAACTTACTACAAGACCTATTCAGGAAAAAAGAGTATCTTCTTCATCTTGTAACAGTTCAAGTTCCAGCTCCTCAAATTCCCGCTCCTCAAGTTCTAGCTCCTCTAGTTCATCCAGTTCATCTACTTCCGATACAGAACAACATGTGAAATCTCATGTTAATGCGGATGGTGCCAATACTCGCCAGCCACAAGAAACTACAAGAAGTGGTAGAGTAATACCGAAATCGAATTATTGTGTATCGCCTGTCAATGCTCCTGAAAGTGACCCTGATTTAAGTGATAATGACCCTACATTTCAAGACCCCAAAAAAATGTCAACGCATCTTAGAAGTTCATCCTCTTCTTCGGCAGAATCTATTTCACAACCTGAAACACCCCAATGTGAACCTGAAACCAGTAATGCCAATGAAACGAACATGACTCAAAGAAACTCTAGAAAAAGGCAACGTAATCCCGCATCATGGAAGCAAAACATTAATAAAAGATTACGAAACACCGGAAAATCTTACCAATCCCTATCGAAATCTAGAAAAGTAGTTCCAGCCCGTAGCATTAAAAACCCATGCGCTCCATGTCGATTAAAATGTCCTGACCAAATTAATGAAGTCCAAAGGACTGTAATTTTTGAATCGTATTGGAACCTTGCAACCGTGGAACTTAAAAGATCTTTCATCAGTTCTTGCATAATGGAAGTCAAACCGAAATATAAATATACCAATGCTGAAAAGCCCAGAGCACCAAATAATGCGTTTTTTTTCACAGTTAACAATCAAAAAATTCGAGTTTGTAAGACGTTTTTTATAAATACATTAGATATAACAGAAAGGCAGATAAGAACTACAAAAGAAAAAATCAATGTAAACGGATTTATAGCTGAAGATCGCAGAGGGAAGCACACAAATAGAAAGAAAATTGACGAGACTATTATAAAAGACATCGAAAGCCATATAAATTCAATCCCAAGGATCCCTTCACACTACTTAAGGGCCTCCACATCTAGAGAGTTCATTGAAGGAGGCAAGACTGTAAAAGATCTTTGGAGAGATTTCTCAGATGCAAGAGATCCAAATAAACCCAAAGTAGACTACTGGCTGTACAATCAAATTTTTAATAACAATTTCAACTTGGGATTCTTTCAGCCTAAAAAAGATCGTTGTGATCTGTGTTTGGAGTACGAAATGGCATCTGTAGATCACAAAGCTACGCTGAAAGAAAAATTCGATACCCATTTAAAAGAAAAAGACCTTTGTCGCCTTGAAAAGAAGAACGACCGCAGAAACATTGGTGGAGGCAACGTATGCACAGTATACGATTTACAAGCAGTAATGCAATGCCCTTTGGGAGACTCAAGTTCCTTTTATTATATATCAAAACTCAATTGCTTAAACTTTACCATGGCTGAGCTGGCTCAAAAAACTGACAAGAAAAATAAAAACCAAATAGAACAGGAAGTTGAAGGAGAAGAAACTATAGGCGCCTATGAAGAGGTATATAATTACTTTTGGGATGAAAAACAAGGAAAAAGGGGGGCAAACGAGATAGGATCATGCATATTTGAGTATTTAAAAAATATCAGTGAAAAATATCCTGATAAACAACTGAATATAATTTTCTATTCAGATAATTGCTGTGGACAAAACAAAAACAGGTTTATTGCATGTCTTTACTCGTATGTTGTGTCATACTTTCCAAATATAATGAGTATAACTCACAAATTTCTCATTCGCGGGCATACACAAAACGAGGGGGACAACGTACACAGCCTGATTGAAAAAGAAGTGAAAAAAAACCTGAAATCAGGACCAATTTACACTTCTCATCAGTATGTTGCCCTGATAAGAAATGCCAAGAAGTCTGGGAAGCCTTTTAAAGTAGTGGAGTTAAACTATGACTTTTTCATTGATTTAAAATCACTGCAAGATCAGTGGGGTTATAATTTTAACGAAGACGATGAGCGCAACCAGGTTTCTTGGAACGATATCAAGGTATTAAAACTCGTGAAAGACAAACCTTTTATGTTTTTCTTCAAAACATCTTACACACAAGAAAATTTTAAGTGTGTCAACATGAGGAACAAACGAAAACGAATGCCTAACCTTGAAGATGTCTCAATCCCGAAAGTATACACACAAAAAATAAAATTGAGTGAAAATAAAAAGAAAGGGCTAAGCGAATTGCTACGAAAAAATTTAATACCCGGATTTTATAAAGATTACTACAAATCGTTATTAGACGATTGAAATGACTATCTGAATATCTGATGAAGAATATAAGTCCCTGTGAAGAAAGATGTTTCGGGTTGCTACTATTAATTTTATAGTAGGTACTAAAATAATAAATTAGATATAGAACTCATTTTTTGTTGGTAATTGTTTTAACTGGAGTTTTACATTTACGTTTTCTTACAGTAGAAGTTCCTAACGAACAAAGATTTTGGTTAGATTTAATAAGGCATTGTATTGTATTGTTTTTTATGGATACGAATTCCGAATGGAAAAAGATATCTGATTGTTTCTTTCGAGTGTCGATTTATCTTTAATATTTTTTTTTAAAGATTTCTATTATACTTACTAAGAAGAGTTCCTAATTAACAAAGATCTCTGTTAGTATTATAAGTGTTGATTTATATTTAATGATATTACCATAGATGACAGAGTCAGCAATAATGTGCAATCTGCCAATCAAAACTAGTGTCGCCAAACTGTCTAAATACTTATTGAAATAAAGTGCATAAGTATTAGCAAGTTTTTTAAAAAATTGTGTTGCATTAGATAAGGCAAAATTCGCCCCGTATGGCGATACTTGACAAGCCCATTCACAACTTGTATTAACTATTGTCTCTCTCGTAATGGTTACTAGTAAAACTGTTTATTCGTAACGCAATTGATTATTTTCATTTGTTTCAATTCAAACATTGCAATTATGTAATAAATACATTCTATTATTTTTGTTTTTATTTTCTGCCCCAATGACGCATTCTCTTTTGGTATTCGATCGTTTGCTATTTTGATAGGAAAAAACAGACCTAAGTCGGAAAACATAAACAAATTATATAATGTTATAAAAACAAAATAGGCTTAACTATTAATCATCCTTAGCTAAAGCATTAATTTTCGGCCGAAAAACGACTCAATACCTAAAACGTCTAGTTTACATAATTTTCCTCGGTCCTAAAATGAATGATAAAATAAAATACCTTTTTATATATACTAATCTTTTTAATATTTATGTTTTTTTGTGACACAATAATAGCTGAATGTTTTTTTTACAATGTGCAGCACAAACATAGTCACTAACGTAAATAATCACGGAATAATAGACGAAAGATTGCAGAGGTACCAAAATATTAAACATTGTTTTGCGATTTCCCTAAAAGTTGCTTTTTTGAGTTACGTCGTTTTCGTCCTAAGGGTGCGATGTATACGATTATAGGGTCCCATGTATCAGTATTGACACCAATATTTTTAAGACTTTTTAAACATGACGTTGTTGTGTCTAGCAAGCTTTTTAATGCAATTGACGACTCTGCTTGTGTTGCTTTGAGCGAGAATAAACTTTTCAAAATGCTATTGCAATTGTACTTTTTGTTGTTGTATCTCTTTAACAACTGTGCCCAGGCTTCCTCATAATTCGCCTCTGTAGTTGTGTAATTGCATATGAGCAACTCAGGCTCTCCAGAAAGACAACTCTTCAAATAGTGCAGTTTCTGTACTGATGGTAGGCTTGTATTGTTGTGGATCACTGATGTAAACATATCATAGAACGTCTGCCATTCACTATATTTGCCACTAAAAGTTGGTAGCTCGATTCGTGGTAATTTAACAACTTCGCAGGGATTGGAGCTGTTTGTAGTCTCTTGCTGTGAACCTTGTGTTCTGCTGCTGCTACCAGAAAAGGTCTCATATACTTCTTTCAGTAAGCACTTATATGACAGGTATTGTTCCTGGAACTGATCGTATAAGTCAGTCTTAAAATATTCATCTTTATCCCTCTGTTCCTTAGACGTACTGGTAAATATTTTGTTGTGACCAATTTTAAAATCTTGCCAAAGTTCTTCTAATGTCTCCAATCTAGATTCTATCAGTGGTTTTTTTATTTTATCCTTTCCGGTTTTCTTAAAATTTCTCTCAGCTTTTACCAGTCTCTCATAAAGGTCTAATTGAGGTGCAGTTAATTTCGACATCGACTCCATATTGAATAAATTATCAGGTTGAAGTAAAATTTGATAAATATGTTAACTAGAACTGCAATTTATTACACAACAATGTTCCAAAAGCATAAATTGCAAGTAAAACTGTTCATTAATTTTAGTTCAATTTGTATTGTCCACAACACTTGTTTCACTGTGTCTGTCTTAATGAAACTTGGACGAAATTATTCTAAGTGTTTGAGACTTTGAGAGTCCAAAGTCCATCTCAAATGTCCACTCCACATTGTCCACTTTTTTTTGCACTCTACTTACATCAAGGTCCTTTTTGCACTGTCCAATTCACTTCCCGGGTTTCGGCACCAATGTTTATATAATACTACTTCAATTTGCAACTAAACTCAACTTTATTTACTCTGTCTGATTTTCTTACATGAAATGGCAAGGCGAGTTTGCGCGTTTTAAGACTGTACAGCGACATCTATCGGAATTTTTACAAACCACAAATATGCTCAAACAACCGACTTCCAAAAAAAGGAGGTTATCAAGTCTTCTGAAAGTTTTTTTTTGTGGGGATGTTACGCGATTACTCCGTTGTTTATCAACCGATTTCAAAAATTCTTGTTTTATTCGATGAGGATAGTTTCCGAAATGGTCCCATAAAATTGTTTTTCATTCGGTTTAGTACTTTTTGAGAAAAAAACAATAAACCAATAAAGTTTTTGTAAACTAACTAACTTTGCACACCCACAGGGTGTGCCAATTATAATTAACAATTTAGATTTTAGAATCTTACATTATGCCAATTATAATTATACGTTAATAGTTGGTATCTAATCAAAAATCTCGCTTCTAGAGAACCAAAAACCTAGATTTTGTTGTATTGAAGTTTTACCAAAAAATCTCTAAAAAAGTCACATAATATGTACAAAATGATTTTTCTCGATATCTTCAAAACTACAGGTTGTATATTATATAGCGGCTAGGCGACTGCGCCTTGACTTAGCTATATAGTGTTTTTATAGTTATTTATATCTATACTAATATTATATAGCTGAAGAGTTTGTTTGTTTGTTTAAACGCGCTAATCTCAGGAACTACTGGTGCGAATTGAAAAATTATTTTTGTGGTGAATAGACTATTTATCGAGAAAGGCTTTAGGCTATATTACATCACGCTGCAACTAATAGGAGCGAAGAAACAATAGAAAATGTGGAAAAAACGGGGAAAATTATTCATCTCTGAGGGCTTTCGTTGCGTAGGTACGCTGCGAAAACGGTTCAAGTCGTGGGTAACAGCAATAATTTATAAAATTGAAGAGGTGGTTTGCAAAAATATATATGATGCCCAAAATAACTATTCCACGCGGACGAAGTCGCGCGCACAGCTAGTATCTTATTAGTATAATGCTATTATAGTGCTATTTATATAAATAAGACTTTTCAGATAGTTAGTAGATAGTATATTATATAAGTACGAACGAACAGCATACGAACTAAGAAAGCCAAATAAAGATGATTTTCGTGTTAACATTTATTTTATCAGTATTTATTTTACTATGGGTTCTATGGTTGGTTGAAGTGAAACGTGGTTCCGGACCTTTCCTGAAAGGATCCCTACCTATTATTGGATTTACGCATAAATTTGTTGGAGACACTGAAAGTAAGTGCGAAATCATCGAAATCATTAAATATTAAACCAACTTGCATTTATAACAAAGTATAGAATTTTTCTTGCCAACGTAATCTCTTGTTCGTTTACTGTATTTTACTAGGTAAGTACATATAATTTTATTGATTTGCCGTGATCGCATTTTTACTTAACTGCACCACTTAAAATAATTAGTTTGCCGTGTTGTCACCCACAAAAATATTCGAATTAAAAAACATCAACTCTTACACTGCTCCAGTGATTTTTGGATGAGTCGACATTAAGTCTATCAATTTGAAGATTTATATCTGTTTATCCACGGAACAGAAAATTTTTCTGTTCCGTGTGTTTATCACCAAACTGTACCTCACCGTGTTGGCTAGAAATCTGAAATGTTTTGAAATCTTGTATAACCGTTGCCGCTATAACAAAAAATAAATAGTCTTAATTTAATACATATAAGTAGTTAATAATAAGTTATTATTTATTTTCAGAACTCTGGGAAGTCATAAGAGATATTTCCAACTTTACTTCGGCAAACGGTGGAGTTACAAGAGGCATCATAGCTTTAAAGACCTATTACAGTAAGTATTAAAGAAAGAAAGAAAGAAAACATTTATTGTGACAGATTTCAGAACACCACAACAACAATTACATAAGTATAGTCCAGCAATCTTCAAAGCGAGAGTGAATCGGTTCTTATCGGGTAAGCACGCTCTATCTCAGGCCTTAGCCTTTGCTTACTATCAGGCAATCTATGGCCAAGGTGCAAACCCGTTCTAGTTAAAAAAAAAGAAACATAAAATCTGCCACAACACAGCCCCAACTTAGCATAATGCTAGTTGTGTAGACTTAACTTTGTATTCTAAACTTATCATTGTACTTTTCATCCAATACACGGTATCGACCAAAATTTAATGGCACTTTTTGGTGTGAGTGACCAAAAAGTGAACGTCAAATTGTAGATCCCGACTGTTTGACATAATACGGCAGTCGACCATGACAGAGGTTTATAATTGAAAACTCTGACATCAGAGTTAGCCACTCTTATACTAATTTACTTATGGTTATTAGTATAAAAACATTTTTTACCGTGTTTTCTCATAAATCTCACTATATCTTTCTGTTTATAGTTGTAACAGATCCCGAAGACCTTACAACAATTGGCAATAATGTACATCGGAAGCATTTTTCGTTTGACTTCGCCAAGCCATGGTTAGGAGATGGACTGCTTACAGCTTCAAGTAAGTGTCTAATGCTTTCCTTATTACTGTGGGTCGTGACTCCTCCGCAGAGTTGATTCTAGGTAGAATTCGAAGAAATCTAAAAACATCTCACAGTGCCAAAAAAGGACGCCATTACTTGCTAGCCAAGGTATAATTAATTTATTTTCTTTTCAACTCTCGCCGTTTTGGTGGTTAGGGTCACTGACCATATTTTTAATTTTTTTACCATTTATGTGTCATTTGAATTTTATTGTAGGATTTAAACAAACTATATTATTTATCATGTAAAGGGCGACGGTAAGAGTTAATTATGATTTTCTTCGAACTTCTAATATTATGTTTTTGTTCAGTTTCAGCATGGAGAACCCATCGCAAGCTCCTCAACCCAGCATTTTCGCTACCATTGCTACAAAGTTTCATTCCAGTATTTAACGACCAGGCTCGAATCACAGCGGAAGAGTTGGCTAAAGTGGAGAATAAAGGACCCGTGGACATATCTTACTACTTCAGGGATAATGCACAGAAGGTTTTATTTCGTGAGTTGAGTTTTGGCGTACTTATGAATAGGCTAGGTAAGCGAAGTGTAGGAAGACCTGTGCAACGGTGGCTGGATCATATTACAAAATTAGAAGGAAACATCTGGGCAAGAACAGCGCAAGACAGGGAGTATTGGCGTAAGAGGGAGGATGCCTATACCCTGCAGCAGGGCGACCTAACTTTGAACAAAAACGCGCCACGCTATCAAAATACGTTCGCAGCGTACGTTCGTAACCTACGCGCAAGCCAAATTGATATTTAACGTTTCGATTTACGGTTCATATTTCACTGCATACAGTTCGAGTCTCTCAAAGTTATCATGGTTGCCATTAGGAATGTAGATTTAGTACAATAATAAAATTGTATTATTTTAGTGTTTATACTTAATCAACAGTGAATTATATTTCGATAAATTAATACTTTATCAGTAATTATTTTTTATGTGTTATTATAACAAAATATGTATTTACAATTTATTTCCTAAAATGTTTACTAAATTAATCCTGTTTTTCTCGAATTCAACTATAAAATTGCTTATTTAAGTAGCTAGATATAGTTACCTACTGATACAATACAAACAAATTTTTCATACTTTGGCGAGTGATGTGCCGTTTGACCCACGACTGTCGAGCGTACTTTACTGTGCCCTCCGCTCGCTGCGTGTTCGGAACAGGGAGATAGGTTTCTGTTGTAAGTATTATTTATTCTGTGCCTGCAGTGGGTCCCATAAGACTGATGGTGATGAGACCATTGTCACGCACAGGAAGCCCATTGATTCATGATCTCGTTCCTACCACGTATGTTGTCATGACACCCGCCTATCTAGCTCTCTCCTTTAAATGTTAGTTTGTATTATTTTAACTGAAGGAAGAGCCTGAATTCCACAACACAGGTTATCCTTGCGTGGAGTGCAGTGAACATGTTATAAGTTTTTTACCCAAATAAATAATTTGAAATTTTAAGAATAATTTGAAATTTGTAATGTAAAATCAATCACCTAACGGGTAGGAGGTCCTGGGAGTTAGGTACATAAGCTATTTTGTATTCCAAAACAATGCGAGTGAAGCTGTAGCGATCCCTAGTTTTGTTCACTAGGTGGACGGGACGGTGACACATTTCCTTAATGAATTTAACTGAAACTCTGAAAAAAAATATAGTGTTTTTCCGCTGCGACTGCTCCTTAACCGACTTCAAACAACAAACTTGATGGTGTGTCAGGTTGCTTGAAGTCGGTTAAGGAGCAGTCGCAGCGGAAAAACACTATACGTATATTTTCCAGAGTTTCAGTAACAATGGATTTCTGCAAAGTAACGCCTGATTCAATATCTTATTAAAGAATTTAGCTAAAACATTTACACTTTTTAATATTTTGACTAAATTCGTGATGACGCGTCAGTGTTCAAGATGTAATCTTTGTGTGAAAATGAAGTCTTTAAATATTCTATTGACTATTTCAGGTACATCTCTAGACCTGTCTCTCGAAGAGATATCTGACCTCTTTAAAGACTACATGTTTGCAGCTGATAAAGCTTTAGAACAGATTGCTCAGAGATTCCAACATGCTTGGCTGCATGCAGATTTCATTTATCGCCTCCTTGGACTGAAGAAAAAGGAAGACGAGAGGATAAAAGTTATGAATACGATAGTTCAAAGGGTAAGTGGTAATTTAAAACATTGAACTATGGAACTCTCTACCTGGAGCCCTGTTCCCAGAAAACTAAAACCCACGGGGTCTTCAAATCTAGAGTAAATAGGTTTCTTCTAGTTAAGCGTGCTACATCTTAGACTATAGTGGTGCTTAACATCAGGCAGGCTATAGACAAACGTAAGCCTATATGTAAAAAAAACAAAGTGACGTCAAGTGTAACACAGAAAATAGGAATTTTAGTTAGTATGCAATTAGTTAGGTAGGTACACCAGTCACTGTACCAAAATTTGCGTGTGGCGTCATACAATTATTGGTATTTATTCTACGAATTAACGATACATTGAAACGTTCTTGAGCTAATTAGCCTAATCTTCATCAACTCTTTATTGTAGAAACATATTTAAAAAAACGAACAGTACCTAAAACAAATTATTATCTTAACTAGTGCCACAAGCGGCGGCCTTATCGCTGAAGGCGATCTCTTCCAGGCAAACTTTGGCTGGAGAGAAATATGTACATACTTTTACAAACAAAAATATAGGTAGTAATACAATGCTTTCTTGTTTAGTTATTAGCAAATTTTAATAATTTAATTACAATATGTTTATAATACAAGAATTTTAATCGGCTATTATTATTATTTTTAATCGTATTGTGATTGTGATATTTTTTGTTCTCAGATAATATGTGCGAAAATGGAAGAAGCAAAAAAATCTGATTTGAACGGTTGGTATACCTTAATACTTACTTTACTTACTATATATAGTAATGCTAGCGAAATTGAAGAGTAGGTTCACCAGGGTTTCTGTTTTCTGAGAATTACATTCTAAAAAATAGACAAGCGAAAGCTGCAATTCGGAAACGCCCTAGGCTTACAATTTCAAAATACAGCAGCTACTTTGTTCTCCATTGTTAGACACGATATAAATAAATATTTCAGGACATATTACATAGCGCCATCTAGCCCCATACGAAAGCTTACGCTTGTATCATGGGTAATAGATAACGGATATAATAAGTAAATACATACGTAATATACCTAGGAACGACCAGACTCAACACGAGTAATTACAAATTTTTAAAATTCATAATTACTTGTATCATTCTGGAATCGAACCCGCACCCCTAGATAAGAAGGCAAAGCTGCTACCAACTAAGCTAACGGGAGTAACGGGGTAGTCAATAAGAAGAAGTTTTTTCAGATAACAAAATCAAAACAACATCAGTTTAGATATTTTAAAGAGAAGTGTCGACCCGCCGACTCGAACTACATATGTATGTCGTCGAGCCAAATATTCCTCCTCCATGAAAGTTCAAAGTTCATTTATTCATATAGCTTGATAATACACGTCAAAATAACAAAAGTATTTCACCCGACAACGCTTTGCGCTTGGAAAAATGCCTGCAGTTGCTTTTTCGCATGCCATTCCACCCGTATCAACATGAGAGTATGAGAGTAAGGTCTAACATAGATCCGGCCGACGAGTCTTGTCCACACGCAAAGAATTTTGCACGATTTGAGCAGTTTTGCAGACGTTTTTGACGAAATAAATTCATATAAAATCAGCAATTCAGAATATTCTATTAATGGCTCTTTACTCCTCTAAATAATAACATTATCTATTAGATATAATTAAATTGGTTTAAATTTATGTACTACTTTTGGAAAAAAAGGTAAAAATATTTCAAAACAACTATTTTTCAAAAAATAAAACTATCGAGCAAAGTATACGTAATCGTGTTTTGGCGTCTTTTATTTTCTTACCACTGAATCAAACTTATATGAACTGAAAAAAATTAGCTCTATCTTATATAGGTACTTCTATTTTATTTGATTTTTATGAAATGTCGATTTCACATAGCACCCCGCGTTAAGTATAACAATATAAAAAACAATGCATTTAAATTAACATTATTGATTAAATAATTTCAAGAAACATCGAGTATTCAAATAATGAGTCGTATCATCACTGAGGGTCGAGACTGTCCCGTAGAAACCTAGCAAAGGAAGTAATCAAGGGTACCTAATTCCAGATCAAAAGCAGAAACCATTCCTGAATCTTCTGCTAAGAATGGCTTCAGAAGGCAAGTTGACCCAGAAAGATGTCGTAGACGAGGTACATACAATATTGATGGCAGGAACCGATACTTCATCGTGGATGGCCAATAATGTGTGTATGATACTTGGGACTTTTCATGAGGTGCAGGAGAAAGTTGTTCTTGAGTAAGCACTTACTTATGTTATTAAATAAGGAACGGTATGGAAGATCTTAACAGATATATATCTAAACTAGTGGATGCTCGCGGTTTCACTCGCATTAAGAAGTAAAACGTGCATCCTCTATTTCACCCCTTTAAAAGCGGCTTTTCCAAAAATCCTTTCTTAGCGGATGGCTTCGTCATAACATCTACCTGCATGCCAAATTTCAGCCCGATCCGTCCAGTAGTTTGGGCTGTGCGTTGATAGATCACTATATCAGTCAGTCACCTTTGAGTTTTATTATATTTAGAAGATATATGAAACTCAAAGGTGATTGACTGACTGACTGATAATAGAGATCTATCAACGCAGAGCCCAAACCACTGGCGGATTGAGCTGTTATTTGGAATGAAGGTAGATGTTATGACGTAGGCATCCGCTAAGAAAGGATTTTTGAAAATGCCACTTTTAAAGGGGTGAAATAGGGGATGCAAGTTTTACTTCTTAATGCGAGTGAAGCCGCGAGCACCCACTAGTACGAGTATATATTAAATCAGTATTCTTTTTTAAGAATGGTCACCCATCACCAATCAATCATCAATGGTGAACCGTGATGCCAGGTGTTTAACTGTGATACTTAGTCATTAATGAAAACGGTCTCCCGGCCGCTAAGCCAAGGGTGTCATTGAGTTTAAAAACAGATAAAATAGATAAAACAATTTATTGGTAATGTTTTACAATTACATGTCATTCATTTAAATAAAACTTATATAATTATTTCACATAATTCCTACCATTTATATTTAGGTAGGACTTCTTGTAAATAGAAAAAAACTCGTCAATAGTATAAAAAGTTTGTTGAACGAGCCACTTCTTCAGTTTAATTTTAAATACGCTATCGCTTAAGACATTAGTGATATCAGTCGGGAGGCAGTTGTACACCTCCGGACCTTTAACATGTGTGGAGTTCCCGGCGCGGACGAGGCGCACATGCTGCGTGGCCAGCATGGCCGCGTGACGGAGCTCCTTGTCACCCGAGTACAGCTCTCCGCGCGTCTCAAACATGCCCAGATTGTATCTCACGTAAATAGCCCACTGGTATATAACCAGTGAAGGCAGCGTAAGAATCCCGAGCGATTTAAAGAGAGGTCTCGCCGACGTGCGACGTGACACTTGAGCTATAGCCCGTATTGCCCGTTTCTGCATTCTGAAGGCACGCAGCCTGTCGGCAGCGTGCCCCCAGAGTTCGGCTCCATATTGGAGGACCGAATGCACAGTAGCAAAATAGCACGTTCGCACTACGTAAGCGGAGACAACTCTAGCCAACCTGGCCAAGGCAAAGCACGCACTGGCTAGCCTCGCGCAGAGCTTGTCAATGTGACACGACCAAGTCAAGCCGCGGTCTAATTCAAAACCTAGAAACGTGCTAGACTCTACTTCACCTATAGTGTTTCCATTTATAATCACTGTCAGTTTCTTCTGTGTTCGTCCTGATAATGAAAAGTTGATGAAATGCGTCTTTTTTATATTGAGCGCTAGTCCGTTCTGACGGAACCATATCGCCATTTCATTAGCGGTTTGGTTCAAATGGGTTTGTAGTTCGATATCAGTCTTAGCAGTTACTATGGCGGCTACATGATCTGCGTACATGAACGTCTCCCCGGATACGATGAAGTCAGGCAAGTCATTTAACAGTAGAGAAAAGAGGATATTTGATACTGAAGATCCTTGGGCTACTCCCATGACAGTCTCTATCGGTTCCGATCGAATTTCACCGCCATCTCCTACAACAACCTGCGATCTGTCATGAAGTAGGTCTGTAAGTAGAGCATGTGCTGGACCAATTATGCCATAATGCGCTAGTTTAGCAGCGAGCACACTGTGGTCCGCGACGTCGAATGCGCGGGATAAATCACAGCATAGCACAGCGACTCGCAGCTTCCGGTCGCAGGCGCCCAGCACACGCTTGACCACCTCACGACTGAGATCAGTAGTGGAGCGGCCCGCACGGTAAGCGAATTGTCTCTGAGATAGAGCTTCGGTATTTGTCAGGTAGGTCGTTAACCGCGAACTAAGGCCATTTTCAAAAATTTTAGAGACCGCTGGTATAATAGATACAGGCCTGTATGAATCCAGGTTGTCTCTCTTTCCCTTACCTTTAAATAAAGGTGATATCTTACTTAACTTCATCGCACCCGGGTACGTCCCCGCACGCATACATCGATTGTACAGCTCAGCTAACAGTGGCGCCAGCTCCGCTTTCACAAGGCCGATGAGCTCCATCGATATATCGTATATATCCTTAGTAGGTTTTTTAGGTATACCATTTATTATTCGATAGACCTCATCAGCTGTAAACGGTACCAGTCTCATGCTGGTGGCAGGCGGCGCGCGCGCAGTTTCGAGCGCGGCTCTGACTAGTGTCAGTGAGGCGCGCGGCGCCCCGCACCCTGCCGCCGCACCCGCAAATCTAGAGTTCATCTCATTTGCTGCTGCCTTCTTGGAAGGAAAAATATTCCCAAGTGGATCCTTGACCACATCAGCAAATCCAACAACCGAACTCTTCTTCACACCTCTTTCTGCATTCACAATTTGCCATATCGCTTTTGACTTACTATTGCTTTCCAAAACTTTATTAGCGTAGTAAGAAGTTTTGCGTTCGCTTAAAGCTTTGTCATAAAGCGAACATAGATTATGGTGAAATGCTAAGAGGTGATCGTTATCTGGAAACTTTCCAGCGAGGTTCATAGTTTCATACAGCAAATACCTAAGATTAAAGACTTCGTCACTCACCCAAGACGATTTCCTATTTAATTTATTTAAACAACCTAGATAGTGTAAGTGTGATCCGATACTAAAATTATTTTGCCTTTTTGCCAGGTTGCAAGAAATACTTGGTGATGATGACAGAGATTTCACCAAGGAAGACTTACAGAAGATGGTGTACACTGAAGCGGTGTTGAAAGAGACCTTGCGACTGTACCCTGTGGCATCCGTCAGTCTAAGGACAGTGGAAGAGGGGCTGCAGCTTAGTAATTCATTATAATATATCTGTTTAAGTAGTATTTCCTCATGACTGAGGGTCGTGACTCCCCCGCAGTATTAATTCGTTAGGGGAGTTCTCTTGGGCAGATACATCGGTGGGCGCCCAGATCCTTCCACGGATGACGCATGTCCTTGGATATTGTGGTCCTCATGTCGGTTTCCTCACAATGTTTTCTTTCACCGCTAAGCGACAAATGCACACTTAACTTGAATACACAAGTCATTGGCGTAGGGCTGGATTCGAACCAGGGTGCGTCTGGATGAAAAGCAGACACTGGAACCACTGAGCCACGCTCACCACTCGCACACATTATAATATAGGTATTATCTTGATATTAGTTGTATTCTGTGACATTAGCTATATATAACGTGTTGTTGCACACGAAAGGTTTCTGTCTGTTACTTGCAAGATGCAATATACCTGCATAACCAAAATCCACCTTTCCTGGTTATTAGTTTAGTGTTCGACGAATCGTTTTTTGGATCGATCAAAGCACCTTCTACTTTAGATTTTTTATGAATATTCGTTGTTATAACACATCGATTATCGAAATTCCATTAAAATTAGTTTAGCCTTTTGAGCTTGATGAAGGAAAATACGTAAAACATTTAGTTATTTTAGAAGTTTTGGCTTTCATTAATTCTTGTTTTTTTGTTACGTCTGAAATCCATTATTTCTCATATTATACAGTAGAATACTGCGTTTGGTTATAGTATACGTTCGTAGCCATACAATGTAATGCAAAAAAATGCAGGAATCGATGCAAGTACTACAAATTGTTGTAGCACACGTCGATTACTGCAGATTGCGTTAGCATAAGCAATGTTTTTGCAAGTACTGCGTTTGATACAGAGTAAAAAACATATTTAGCCTCACAGGACGCCATTTTCGCAAAAAAGTAAAAATCCCACAAAATGTCGATTGCTGCGTTTGGAGTAAGCAGGGCAGGGATATGCTCACGCTACAACTCGAGCAACGTCGCAGCCTACATGCGTGTTATTCCAGAAGATGTTAATCAACTCGATTTCTTTGTTTCTTATAGGGAACCAATACCTTCGTCCTGGTGACCACGTGATGATGTCCTTCTGGGGCCTCAATCGGCACCCGATGTGGGGGGCAGATGCGGATGAGTTCAAACCAGAGCGCTGGCTCGACGCTGCTACTCTGCCCAAACATTATGGTGGGTTTGGGATAGGGAAGCGTAGTTGTATTGGTGAGTTTTTTTCCTTACACATGAACAGCTTTGTAAAATTTCGCTTGGGCTTGAAATATTCAGCTAATACTTACTTTTGATAGTTCAGCAAATGATAATTGTTCAAGCTCGTGTGGGAATACTACATTGCGTGCGATCCGGTACGATTCCTCTGAAAGGTAGGTTAGGAGCAGCGCGGCTTTGTGATCTTCTCACGGCGCTTATTTTGCAGAACTGATGTAGTCTGCCTATATACACGTCCCAGTCCGATCTCTTGGGGTCAAAACTATCGATCGTTCCAAGAAAGAAGACATCCTTGTTGCCAAAAGCGATGTTCTTATATTTAAACAATTAAACACCATATTACTCTTGTAGTCTTTTTATTTCTAGTGTCACACACGTCTCCTCCTTAATCTGCATATCGAACCTCAGGGCGGTTTACACGCGCTTATATATCTTCTTATAGCTATAGATACATACTTGTCACTAGTGTCTTAACGCGGGGTGCTATGTGAAATCTAAATAAAAAATCATAAAAATCAAATAAAATAGTACCTAGTATATAAGATAGAGCTAATTTTTTTTCAGTTTATATAATTTTGATTCAGTGTTAAGAAAATAAAAAACGCCAAAACACGATTACGTATATAATATATACTTTGCTCGATAGTTTAATTTTTTGAAAAATTGTTGTTTTGAAATATTTTTCACCTTTTTTTCCAAAAGTAGTAAGTACAGAAATTTAAACCAATTTAATTATATCTAAAAGATAATGTTATTATTTAGAGGAGTAAAGAGCCATAAATAGAATATTCTGAATTGCTGATATTATATGAATTTATTTCGTCAAAAACGTCTGCAAAACTGCTCAAATTGTGCAAAACTGTTTGCGTGTGGACAAGACTCGCCGGCCGGAGCTATGCGCGCGATGCTCGCCCTTGCTTTCATGTTAATACGGCGTGGAATGGCATGCGAAAAAGCAACTGTAGGCATTTTCCCAAGCGCAAAGCGTTTTCGGGTGAAATATGGTGGCTTGGCCCCGAAAAGATCGATTTTAGCGTTAAGGTTTTGAAGGCTGTTAAGGCTTTTTTGTAACGTAATCTAGTTACAAACGTAAATCTATTTATCTATTCAGTGGATGTCTATGACAATGGTCGCGTCCTCTGCGTATATAGTAAAGTAGCCTATAATATTGGGAGCATAAAACGTCTTAAATTTGTTAGGCCACTGCTTGTAAGACAATATATTTAGCCTGCTATTAAATAAACTAATAGCCATTATAGCGGCTTCGCTTGCGTTATTTCGCGATAAAAAGTAGCCAATGACACTTCCGGGACCTCATACTTCCTACATACCAAAAATCATGAAGTTAAACTAAGCCGTTTTTGCGTGATGAGCGTTTATATAAACAGACAAACAGAGAAACAGATAAACAGACAAAAAATCTAGAAATTGTTGAAACGTGTTCTGTTATCAATTGTAAGAATGTCCAATTTTTTTATTTATTTCTTGAATGTTCAGTATTTCGACCATCTTCAGCTTTATTTTATGTATAGAATAGATATGGATAATATAATTATAATTTGGGGCCGTGGGGTCCTGGAGCCCATACTATTTTCCAAAATCTCTCGGAGCGCTTGGTTGACGCGACGCATGACCAAATTTGCTGGCCTTTTTCTGGCTCAATGTATCAGCATTGCCATCCAGCGTGGTAATGCGGCCAGTATGCTGGGCACGCTGCCCTCTGGTAGTGGGCTGGAGCACTTAGATTATCTTTAGGGTTTTTAAAGATTTTTTAAGTGCCCCTATTTGAAGTAGTTAGAAGTAGTAGATATGTTTAGTTTTTCTTCCTTTGTTTTAATATTTTATTATTGTAAATAAAGATATGGATAATTAAACCCATTTGTATAATTTCAGGTAGAACCTACACAATCATAGCAATGAAGGTGCTGATAGCACACTTGATCCGTCGCTTTCATATGGCAGCAGATGTTACGAAGCTCAAGATGAAGACGGACATTTTAACAAAGCCAGTGTCCGGCCATTTCGTTGCTTTGACGGAGAGAAAAAAGAAATTTTAATAGAAAAAGAAGGCCAAGATACAAGTTTTTCTGTAATTTCTGTAAAAACGCTAACACTATAATTCCATGTACACGTGCGTGACGTCATCACCAACCTCAACGGAAGACCAGCGCTGGTTACTATGCAGCCAGCATTATGCTAAAGTTGGGGTTGTATTGTGGCAAATATGTATTTTATTTAAGTAGATTTAGGTAGCTTTATATATATATTATACATTTATTATATTATATAAGTATACGCATTTCTTGCTTGTACTAATTTGCTAGATAAATGATTTTCTTTCTTTCTTTCTTTAAAAAGAGATAGATACGAGTAGGTACGTCAAGAAGGCGTAAGCTGAGCTTTGCATTTGTGTGGGTGAAGTATGGCAGGTGGGCGGGGGAGTGAGATGGCGCTATCGCACGATGGAGAAGCCGATTGTCTCACCTACACTATCTATGTACACCCACACAAATGCAAAGCTCAGCTTACGCCTTCTTGACTGTACCTATCTATCTACATGTATTAATATTTGTATCTAACTATTTGAGAGTTTCGAGAACTTACCATGATCATTTATATCGTCAGCTTACATAATAATATGTTACAAAATGTACAGAAAATAAAATTTTATAGTATAACTAGTTTTCTTTTTAATTCGTCCCTCAATTGAATTTAAGTTTGGCTACAATCATCATCAACTACCATATAATTTGACAAATCATATAAACATATTTTATAATTATGAGTTAATTTTTTAAGTGCTAACCTGCACTATGGTAGTTTTAAATTAAACTTTTATTGTAAAATGAGCGAAAATAATCACGACCGGCAGGATTCGAACCTGCGTATTTCTGCTACCGTCAGAACGCCTTAACCACTAGGCTACGGTCTACTAACTGCCAGGCGCGAAAATCCACACTCATTTCCATACACTTCAGACTGAGCGGCTGATGGCGCCACTTGTGCTGTCAGAATATGTCTAACAAGCACATTATATTTTAAGCAGTATATTTTATAATGGTGATATTATGTTTTTATGAAATACGTTAAATTTCATCTTCAGTTTAAACTAGCTGTAGGTATACCAAATTTTAGATCGCAGTAGGTCTTTAAAAAGTCTACGTTATTTCAGTATGTTTCATGAATACCAGTTACATTAAAATTATCTTTTAAAAACAGGAGCTTACTCTTCCAAAACACAGGACTTGTTTTCGTTCCATTTTCTGCTTTTTTGTCTAACATTCTGTTCGTTCGTATCCTTTTCCGTTTCAATATCTTTATCATTGCGTTCAGGTCTTCTGCTATCTGGTTGATCTTTTGTCGTGACATCCGTTTTTTTACTTCGGGGAATCTTGTCTTGAGTTCTTGTACTATGTGGTCGACCACGCTTTCTGTGATGGCTTGTACGTGCCTTGCGTACTGAAAATATGGTGTAATTAGAATAAAGTAATTAAAGGGAACTTAAACTGAATTAATTAACTTATACTTTATCATTTATAAAAAGCATACAAACTGAGGTATTGTCCTTTAATCTATACAATCACTGTATTGTTTAAGTATTCTTTGTATTCATTTATATACACCTATTATTTTTTTTACAATATATGTATGTATAAAAAAAAAAGAAAAACAAATATCATAAAAAAACTTAAAACTTGTGATGCCGCCGGCAACAGGGCAGGACCCAAGCATCCGGTGGTAGAGGCTACAAAGAAAGGAACCTCCGGACAATACGCGCCGTATCAAGGATCACTGCCTTCTGTATCTGTCCCTTATAACCCAACCTTTTAAGGAGAGCCTCTTTAGGTGTTGATCGAGGCTCTTCGCTATGAGACTAAGTATTCTTTAAGTGTCATATCTATTAAGAGGTGTAGAAATAATGGTTTTTTCAAGGCCGCGTTGTTTCCGCATACAAATATATAAGGGTTAGTCAAGATTCTAAACTACCTCTTAAATTGGTTTCCTCGTTTGCATTGTATGGGGCTGGATGTGTGAAATATCACGGTATATTTATTTAATTATATTTATCTATATTGTATTATAGAAATGATAGAATTTAACTTACTCTCTCATGCTTCAAAATATCTTCATTACTCTCAAAATCGATGTTACTGTTTTTGTCTGGTACAAAACTGAAAACCTGTGAAGAAAAACATAGCTTTTTGAGTTTATTTTAAATACGGTATTATTGTACTTTTACAAACAAATGACAATCATACAAAGCTAGGTTAAAAAAACCATTACCCATAAATTTTCAAGTATAAGTAATTCTAATAATTCACGAGTTTACCACAAATTAACCTGATGGTTACCAATCTAATGGTTTACCAGTAAAAACTGGTTTACTCTTGCTTTATTAGTCGATAACAAAATAACATTCCATTTTGGGCGCTTCCGTGGGTTGGATGACACGTTAAATTGTAGTCCCGCTGTTTGTCTAGTGCGGCAGTCGTTAAGCCATGTCAGAGGCCCTTAGGGCGGCTTGATAAACTCTCAACACCAGAGTTGGCCACTCTCATTCGATAAGAAGAAGAAGTCGATAACAAATTTGACAAACCTACCTTATTTTCCCGAGCATCCGAAAATGCATGATGGAACAAGAAAACCAAACAAATCACCGATTCATATCTCATTGCGAAATAAAACAACTGTGATAATAACTCGACAAAGATCAATAGATTTACTACCATTAAAGTTTAAAACGTTGCAATGAAATTTGATACGATTTCCAGCACATCTAGCAAACTGAACTTCTAATACGGTTATGGCAATTTATTCAGCTATATTAGGACAAGATTTGAAAATAGAAACTGTGCAATTTGAAAACAGAATCGTAACGTTGACCGTTTGCAAAAAGAGAATCAAATAAGCTGTTCTTTTTTCAAACGGTCATCATTCGATTTTGTTTTTTCAAACAGCTTTTTAACCATTGGTAGTTGTGTTTTGTTTTGGGGTTTTACGGAAATGGTATTTGAAATGAGTTTGGTCGGTTTGTTATTGCGGTTCTTTTATTTTACAGTTTGTTTCGAGTTTGTTTTGAGTCGTTGTAAGGACTAAGGATGTTGAAATAAAATTGGGTCTCGTGACAGCGAGTATTATTGGTTACAGATTAGCAATGTTTAAGAAGTCTCAATAGGTACTATGGAGATATGATATGACTTGTGTATTAATATAGGTTAATTAAAATCAAGGATTAACTTGGATTTATTAGTTAATTATAACAATTCTTAACCATGATACATATATCTAACATTTAACTTGCTTCTTCTTATCGAATGAGAGTGGCCAACTCTGGTGTCGAGAGTTTATCACGTCGATTGCAAAGATCGACGCGGTCAGTTCTTGGATGGCTGACCGAAAAATGGCATTCCATTTTGGGCACTTCCGTGGGTCGGAAGACACGTTAAATTGTAGTTCCCGGCTGCTTGTCTAGTACGGCAGTCGTTAAGCCATGTCAGAGGTCCTTAGGGCGGCTCGATAAACTCTCGACACCAGAGTTGGCCACTATCATTCGGTAAGAAGAAGATAAAAAAAACTCAAAACACACCTATTTACTCGAAATATATGTCAGGTTGCCTCTTTTTTGCATTGACTACAGAGTGCTACCTTTGCTACGTCACCGGCCGAAGATAAATTGTATCACCGTTGTTGCCGTTTTTATAATGACTTTGAGCCACTCTTGCGCAAGTATTATATCAGTGAAAGTGGTCCAGTGGCAGCTCCCAGCGAGAGTTTGCGGCGCGAGTGTCACCGCTCCGACAGCCGTGATCGTCTAGTGGTTAGGACCCTACGTTGTGGCCGTAGTAACCCAGGTTCGAATCCTGGTCACGGCAGTAAAAACTGTCACGGTGGAGCTTTCTTTTTAATTTTTGGTAAAGAAGACTTAAGCTTTATCTATCGGTGTTAATTTGGGATACAAAGTAGTGTATGCTTATTTTGATAATATGCGGTACATCTCTATATCAAATTTAATTCAAATAGGTTCAGCCGTTTGCGTTAAATAGAAAGTATGTAAGTTCAGTTTAATCGAAACAAAAATACATAGAACTCACCGTTTCGTCCCGTTGTCCCCGGTGGCCGTGCCCCCGGTCACCGGGGACAACGGGAAGTCAATAAAAATATTAAAACTGGTGCCCGTTTCCCCGGTCTCCATCCCCGATCACCGGGGACAACGGAAAGTCAATAAAAATAGTACCCGTTGTCCTCGGTCTACACTACTCATAATGAGAGCTACCGTTTCTTGACATTTGACATTTCAAACCTTACGATCCAGTAGCGATCCTAGCGGCAAATTGGTGAGGTTTGCTTAGTTTGAGAACGTTTTGGATCTCACGGTACACTAGCGCCTCTAGAGATGAGCTTACACGCAATAGCCCATTAATCAGTTTTTTACTGTGGATGATTATGAATATGCATATGTTTCTATCTTTGGTTTATGAAATAAAACGTCTTTGTTTACTATCTGTCACTATTTATTTATATTTTAACACATTCTTAAAACAAAAAAAAACCGTACAATAGATACACTCGCGATTCTGTAATTCTGTAATTAGTAGGTTATTTTTTCACCATATGACTTCTCAAAGTCTGTATTCAGTTTCTTTAGTCCGCTGATGATGATATTAATATCCATGAAGAATTCTAGCTCGTCCTGCGTAAAGAGGATTTATTTGATTGTCCGACCTGAAACTCGTCTTCATTGCTCGCATTTGTGGAGATCTACCAGGCTGAAACAAAATGTATATCATTAAAAAAAATGTACAATATGTACTGTGAATGCCTCAAAAACTTATTTTCTGTGGATTTGAGGACTCTTGTACTGCTGTATTTCTTAAGAAAATATAGAGAGGAAAACCCTGGTAGTACCTACGTTTTACAGTTTTGCTGTTCTTACTATAAAGGACAGCAAATAGAGGTAGGCTTTTCAAACAAAACATTTTAAAAAAGAAAATTAAATTATTGAGTAGGTGACTAAGATTTTTGAATGTAATAGAAATAGAAAAAAAAAAACATTTATTGAGACAGATTTACCAAATATACACTTACACATACATTTAATAAATAAATTAATATGTCTGCCCCAACACAGCCCCAACTCAGCATAATGTTGACTACTGGAAGCAATTGGCGCTGGTCATCCGTTCCGTAATAAATATGACTACAATGTGTAATTGTACAATGCTTACCAACGTCCTATATTTCACTATATTTTTTTATTTTTATTTTGCATTAGATAGGCTCACGCTTGACTACAACTTGCCTGATGTTAAGCAACGTTATATACGTAGTCATCAAACAATAGTTTTTAGAATTTTTAAGGTTGGCCCACAGCACGCTTTGGGAAACTGTAAGTGCTGTGGGCAAGTGAACAATAAATAAATAAATAAATAAATAGAAATTACCTATACAATAACGTTTGGAATGTTATGATAATTATGTTTACCTAATTAGTACCTAAATTAATTAGTTACCTCATGCATGTTGGCGATGTACGTATTATGTTCTATAGTATTTAATGTATTTGCATTTAAAGATGCAGTCACATAATGCAAAAACATTTGTACAAAATATGGCACCTTTCTCACACGATTTTGCGAGTGCAAGATCACAAAAATAAACAACCCATTATTTTTATACAAAAATGAGTTATATCATAAATTGTATTTACATGTGATTGCTAGTAATGTATTAAATTATAAGCAGAGGAGCTGCTAGCAACTTAACCACTTAAAATAAGGACAAACACTGAATAGTCTATAAATCTTATGGTCTCGTTAAAGTCCCTGATCTAATTTGATCTAAGGGTTTTGAATTGTTTGAGATGATGTGCCAACAGACTGTGTTTAAATTGTAAGTAAGTTTAGTTCAGCCCATGAAAACTAGATGGCGCCCATTGATGGACTGCCAAACTAGAATTTTAAAAGTTCTTTAATGATCGTTTGAATAAATGCCTCGAAACGTTCCGGGTTTCGTTATAAATCACTCCCAGACTTAGTTGATGCCATGACTGACAGACTGCTTTACATTAACTGAAGATGAAGATCAATCTATACAAAAAGTCTATAAGCCGGGTCAAATTGGACACTTACAACACCAGTAGTATTGCAGTGTGTTGAATACAGAAGGATATAATTGTGGACATCTGTTTACATTTGAGGCACTTACTTCTTTCCTTCTATCATTATATCTCCTAACATTTTGCAGTTTCTTTTCCATACTATCCAATCTGTCTTGATAATACTTTCTCCTCTCAATACTCAAAGGATCTTCGTAAGCCTCCCCATAGTAACCTTTTCTTTTATAATCCATGTTGTTGTTTCTATGTTTCAATTTGCCGATTTCATTTCTGAACATATCCTTGTAAGACTTTCTAGGACTAGTTCTTTGTTTTGAAAATTCAAATGAATCTATGCGATTGCGATTTTTGACAGTGCTATAATCTCTATGTGAATTTATTCTTGCGTTTGATTTTGTTTTTGAGATCATTGGCCTTACGACATCATCTGTATCTAAATCAGGAATGTTACGTTTTGAAAATTCATCAACGTCTGGTTCAGTGTCATGTTTGCGGTAACTAGGTTGGTCAATAAAATTACTTTCATCGTCAGGAATATCGAATGAAGGAGGAAGGATATGAACTTCGCCATCTTTGTTGGTAAAGTCGTGGTCTTCAGTTGTATGATCCAAGTCAGATTTTGTCAAAGTTGGCCTGGCTTTGCTGCCAACCACTTTGCCGTATATTTTCTTTATTTTTGCATCAAATATTTTCTTTTCTTTTTCATGTAATTCAATGTGTTTTACTTCTTGTTCCAACGTGTCTAACAGATTCATTAATTTACTGTCAGATTCTCCAGCGAGGTTGGTCGCCAGCTTCTTGTTTTCTTTTGATAGATTTAGTCCAATAATCTCATGATTGTGATTTATAACGTTCTGCTCGGCTGTGTTCAAAATAGTTTCTGTTGTTAAAATATCATGAAAATGTACGTCATCATGATGAGGAACATTATTTTTCTGTTGTTTTGGCAGCTTAAATGGGTGATTTAGATCATTGCTTAATTGCACAGTTTCAACATATTTGACGATTTCATGGCTGGATAAATATTTTGATTTTTCTTTTGTGATTAGAGGAACATTCTTTTTACCGTGCAAGTATTTGCTGACCAGCTGTTTTCCGACAGAAAAATCTTTTCGTGGGACAACATCTCCCTTTCGTGTTGCGTGGTAATAGTGAGCTCCAGGCAGTTCAAAAATAGGTGTTTTGGAAAATACGCTGGATTTCTGAAACAAAAGCGTGATAAGAATTACGTAAATCATGTACACCGTGGTATTCGTAACGTTTAAAAGTAAAATTAGTTTCTTTGTATGGAAAAAATACCTGTATTTGCTTATGTGCTTGCATTCGATCATGATGCTCTTCATTTGGACTATCGTAAAATCTAGTTTTCAAAAGAACATGATCCTTGTTCTCTTCTAGGGGATCAAAGTATCCATTGTTAGCAATGATGTGCTCTTTATTATGATCGACAGCATCACTTGAAGAATCGTATCGCGTTATTCGATTATGGTTAATCGTTTCTCTTGGTGCGTCAAAGTGGCGGTTTCTAATTGTCACCCCATTGTGTAGTAATGGTCTGAAACAAAAAACAAAGTGTTAATACAGTGCTGTGGATAAAGTTTAAGGAGATCATTACAGGCTTAAACTCAATTACTAGTATTTGACTAGGATCTACCCCAGAAAGACCTGAGAAATCTCCTAGATGTATCTGTCCAACAGAACTCCTTAATGAATTATTAAGGAATTGGACCCAAAGACAAGGACCAAAATTTACAAGTCGCTCAGGAGACATCAGGAAAGAAGTGCTTCGTCCAGATGAGACTCAATTAGAGTAGACGATAGTTACTAAGTAAAGCTTGTTTTATCAGTGATCAATAGAAAATCAATCCCGATAAGTATGGAATTTTAGATACTGTTTGTTCTTAAGTTTTTCCAACATAATAAAGAGAAGAAAACAATCCTCTCATCCGTTGACAAACACATCATAAATAAAACATGGAATGAAATTGGAACGACCCGGGTTTGTTTGAACTGTCTATTAATGTAGTCGGAAGCTATACACAATGTAGGAGCACGAGTTTGTACCCCGTTCGACAGACTTTGATCGGTTCGCGTGAATGTTGATATGGAGAGGTGACGATGAAGTAGAACACTGATGAATTGTTATTGCTAAAAGAATACAACTATGGCATTTATGCGGTAGATAGTTTTCACTAAGAAATTATCATATACCTAATGTAGGTATGCCTACAATGATATCTCTAAATCACAAGATTTACAGATACAGATACAGAGTAAACCGGTTTCTTCTAGGCAAGCGCGCTACATCGTAGACTATAACGTTGCTTACCATCAGGCAAGTTGTAGTCAAGCGTAAGCCTATATCATGTAAAAAAAAAAAAAAAGAAGTTAAAGTCATTTATCACTCAAGGACACTTGGACATCACTGAAATCATTGACGCATCTTTAATTGTCCCCTTTGTTTTAGATGTATAGTTTCGAATTATTGCATAGCTGTACCCATTACAAATATGTATTTATTTAAATATCCACTGGTATTGGTAACTTGACCGCAATGCCTGGGCCAGCAAGGAAGAGGCCTTTACCCGCTTTTGGGTGCCCTGATACAAGAAAATATTATAAGTAATCAAGAACTCAACTTAATTTTTTTTTTGTAAATAAACTAAGTAACTATAATATGTAAATGAAATAATTGAATTCAGGAAATAAAGGCTATTTTATTTTATATAAATAAAATAAAATAGCCTTTATTTCCTTTTATTATTTTTATTGGTAACTTTTTTATTATTTCTTAATCAAACAAATTGAGGCTATATTACCAGGCCGTATTAACCCACTTTCGTAAAAAAATAGAGAACCGTCTATTCAATAAGGTTTTAAGTTTTCATGTTAACCCCTCAGCATAATTTAGCGTGTAGGTTGTCAAACTTGCACTAACTAGCCTTTCACTCCAGATACTTTAGAGGCGTTCAGTTAAAACGCGACTGAGTTAGGAATCGTAGATTTTAGGTCACATGTAAATAATAGAGTTTTCTAGCAGGTTGTTTGGTACAACAGTTAAGATTTTAATAAGTAATTTAATTCTATGTTTAGACTGGTTGTTGCTATGAGTAATATCTATAAATGTACAATAATATCCAAGTATTGTATGCATTATCTAGAATGTGATATGGAGGACTGGATGGAGCTGTGTAATATGTCCTGTTTCTCATATTATTCGCCGTCTACTATCATTCGAGCGTGATCTACCACTTTATCTCATCATCATTTATTTTCATTAATCATTTCAGCTAATTGAGTATACATTTTTATGTATGTACAGTGGCTTTAATAAAGAGATAATGTGGCCTGAAAGAGGGAGCGAGAACTGACGAATCGAAATTCCTATCGAATAAGAGTGGCCAACTCTGGTGTCGAGAGTATATCAAGTGCCCGAAGGGCCTCTGACATGGTGTAACGACTGCCGTACTAGACAAACAGCCGGGAGCTACAATTTAAAATACTAGATAAGAATAGCTCATAGTCAGGATTTGCTGTATTTAGAACTTACCTTTGTTTTTGACCATTTGAACCGTGCGGGGATAATTCGTAAGTCTTCCGCGACTTGTGTAAGATACTCTGAAATGCAAAATTAATTTGTTTTCATTGATCTTATTTAACTACATATTTGGCAATGGTTATAAATGGATCTGAAAACGAAATTAAACTATTCTTAGCAGATTTTTGAGAATATATCCATTATAGCGATGTTTGTTGAAGACTTTTGGAGATATAGAATTCTAGTTCTTTTGCTAGGCATATGTAGTTATTACAGATAATGTCGTGGACCTACCTTTCCAGTTAAACTATTATCAAACAGTGCTTCAAAACTGTCAGGAGCGGATGTCTCGTTACGACTTCGACCCACTAATGAGTTGCCGGATCTGAAAAAATACAATAATTAAAACTCGGCACTACTGCTAACTCTTTGCTCTCTTCACCAGTCTTATTCATAATACTAAGCACTACATTCGTGGAAACGTGCTGACTGAAAAACTAAACCCCTAATAAAAACCCCTGATAATTAGTTTGTAGATTGTTTAGTTAGATATAATAATGTATTCGTTTTTTTTTTAGTTAACGTATTTTAATCTATTGTTTTGATACGTTTATTTGTTAATGCACTAAAAATATAGTTACCTACTAAAATTCATTGCCTATCTGTTTGTGATATTTTTCTGTATTAATTATATGTATGTGTATTTCTACTTAGCTGTATTATGTTATTACGTGTAATTATGATATATCTACGTGCGTGACGTCACCCGCCGGTCCCAACGGAAGATCAGCGCTAGATGCTTGCATCCAGCATATTATTATGCTGAGTTGGGGCCGGATTGTGACATGAAACTCCTTATTTGTACTCTGGTTTTTATTGTGTGTCTATTTTATGTTTCATGTGACAATAAAATTATTTTATTCTTATTCTAATATTATAAAGGCAAAAGTGTGTGTGTGTCTTCGTCGTCTTCAAGATGTAACGGTTGAACCGATTTGGATAAATTTGGATATGAAGATAGGTTTCAACCTATTAACCCAGCCCTAGGCTACTCTATACCCCACTATAATAATATAAGGCCGCCCAATGTACAGCACTTTAATATTTAAGCTTATTTCCTGTTTTGTTATTTATGTTTTACATTGGTGTACATTAAAAAAATATATATTCTATTCTATTCTATAATATGTGTAAATGTACAAAACGCCCCAAGCGTGATGTCCGTGCAGGACTCATCGACCCTCCCCCCCTAGAGTTAGAATGAGTAAATAAATAAATGAACGTACCCAGAGATCAGTTTGCTCGGCGGTGCGTCTTCCACGGTGAAGATTGGCAACAACACCACAGTTGGATCACAGTTGATGCCGGAAGGACAACCACCTTTTTGTGGAACTACTGGGGCAGGTTCTGCGAATACATTACTCTAAGCTTTTTATACATTTAATTAGACTTAACTGCTTGATTTTTAATGTTAAGTTGTATGTATGTGAAAGAGAGAGAGAGAGAGGAAGTATTAGCTAGAACTCCTACATTGTTTTACGAATGTTGTACTACCATCACCTTCTTCCTTCTTCTCGAATGAGAGTGGCCAACTCTGGTGTCGAGAGTTTTCAAACCGGCCTAACGGCCTCTGACATGGTTTAACGACTGCCGTACTAGACAAACAGCCGGGACCTACAATTTAACATGCCATCCGACCCAGGTACTACCAAAATAAGCTGAGATAATTTTCTTGACGTGAAAATGACCTACACCGCCAATTGGGTGACCTCAACAACAAAAATAATAAATGGTTTCGGTGAGAATGTTTATTCTTGGGTCAAGTTGGGTAGCATCCAGTTTATTCTAGACTTCCCATTTAGTTCATCTTCTTCTTATCGAATGAGAGTGGCCAACTCTAGTGTCAAGAGTTTTCAAACCACCCTAAGGGCCCCTGATATTTAGTTCATGAGTTTATAGTATACCTACCTGGTATATGTGGTACTTCAAGACACAAGCAGTCATCATCCTCCATACTGCCGGCTGGGCACCCGCACGGATTGAAGGGGCTCTCAGTGTCGCTCGGTGGCACTGTGTTGAACACTGCAGTGCCCGAGTGTGGGCGCGCTGAGAAGTTGCAGATTACTTGGACTGACTGGAACAGGTAGAATAATCGTTATTTCGTTAACTGCTAAGCCGTTACGTTGGTAAGGAGGTGAGGTGTGGCGGTGGTATATGGAGGAACACACCTGAAATCCATCAAGTTTGTTGTTTGAAGTCGGTTAAGGAGCAGTCACAACGGAAAAACACTACATATTCTTCCAGAGTTTCATTTAACTGCTAAACCTGCTTATACACATATTTGGGATTAAGCTGAAAGGCCTGACTGGCCTGTATGAATGGAACCTGCATATTTCTGGCAAACTCCCAGGATACCCTTAACCATTAGGTCACAGCCGTCACGAAAATCCATCATCCAAACTTTCAAATCAGGTGATAGCCAATGGGGCTAGTTCGTATGCTAGCGGTATGTTCTTGATTTTTTTTGCAAATAAGTGAACCTTTTTAATATTGGGCCTTCAAAAGTTATTAATTTGTCTTACATTATAGTTGAGCGGCGAGTCGTTATCATAGAAGGCGTACTCGGTGTAAGCAGCCATGCCACAGCCCATGTGAGTGGCTGGCCCGTAGATCATCTCCATGTAGAGGCGGCCCATCTGGTTGCTCTGGTTTCTGCATATAAAGTTTATATTATGAACATTAGTGGGTGATCGCGGCTTCGCTCGCATTAAGAAGTGGAACTTAAATTTATATCACCCCTTTAAAAGTGGAATTTCCAAAAATCCTTTCTTAGCGGATACTTACGTCATAACATGTACCTTCATTCCAAATTTCAGCCCAATCCGTCCAGTGGTTTGGGCTGTGCGTTGATAGATTATATCAACGCACAGCCCAAACCATATAGATAGTTAGTCAGTCACCTTTGAGTTTTATATGCATATATATATATTTTAATGGTAAAATAAAAAGGTTTAATTTGAAAATAAAAAGTTTAATAAAGACTCCTAAAGTTTTGACAGGCTTGCACTAGGCTACCTACTATTTTTTGACTGAAAGAAATGTTTAAGATCTTTGGTCAGAACGCGTTTATCAACGTTGTCTTTTGACTAATAAAGGTTTGTTGAAACTTAGTGATATAGGGTATAGTGGGTATGTTGATCTATTTGTGTCGCTTTCACATGGCAACGGAGAGATCGATCATCAAGATTTTTGGTTAGTTAAGTCCCAGGAGTTATTGAGGCTACTTTTTTATCCAGGAACAACGTGAGCAAACCCGTGGGCTTCAACTATAAAATAATTATATTACATTACATTATCATAGTTTTAGTTTATTCAAGTTTTATTATTGTTTGGTGTGCATTAATAAAGCGCGTCCGAAACGTTCACACAAGCGTATACTGACGGGTCCCATGCCATTATTCGCAAGAAAGTTGCATCATTGATGAAAAGAGTGCGAGGGAGCCACAACAGTCTCCTAAAAGTTGTCGCTGAAGATGTATGTGCACCTGTACGGAGGCTCCTCATCAGGGTGATGCTCAAATAGTAAATTTATTATCTATGTCGCCCGGGCGGAGTGCCTCTCTGCAGTATGTGTTTGTAGCATGTCAGTTTTCCACTCTTAGGTTAAAACACTTACAATAGTCATTAAGTTTTTATCACTAACCCATGGATCATGTAGTTGTCCCAATAAATAAATTTTGAATGAATGAATTGAATTAAAGATAAATCTGTCTATTTATCTATAAAATAATTAAAGGACTTACTTGGACCAATCAGGGTAACTCGTAACCATTTCCGAAGTAATAGACGCCTTATGTCCATACCAAGACTTCAAGGTCTGTGTGGTCGCATACATGAGCTTCTCGTCATCCAGACCGGACCTGGTGAAGTTACCGGACTTGGACACCGGGATCCAGTCCGGGACTGAGAACCGGACCAAACCAGCCGTCTGACCTGGGTCTGGGAACTTTTCTGGAATGGGAAATTAATTCATTTGTAGATCATAGAGTGCTGTACATGTGTATTTTCTAATTTAACAACTGCTGTTCTTTGACAAAAGAAAGGAACGAAACTAGAACTAAAAAAAGAAACTGTTTTAAATTTGAACGCTATACATAGAATTAAATGATACTGAATTTCCCTCACTTATTTATAATTGTATTAATCTCAATTTACATGGTACAACCAGATAGTAGACGTGGTCTTAAAAAGGAACAATGTGTAGAAATAAAAATCATATTAGGTTTTGTTTGATCTTGACTGTAGATTACAAGTTTTGTTATTAAAATAGATTTCTGGGGTATGCTGCTGGAATTCCAGCTAGGTTTTTAGTTTTTGACCCTGTTAACTTTGATTAAATTGCTAATTGTTTTAACACTTACTGGTAGCTCTGCACAGATCATGACGAAGCACACATTGGTTAGAGAGAACTTGTGCAAATGTTGCTAGCTCGCTGTCCCAGCGCTGAAAAATAAGTAAGTAAATAGATAAAAATTTACTATAGAAATTTTTAAATGCATTGAAGTGTCTTACATACACAAACATAGCTCATTTAAGAGGCCAGTGATTGCGATGCCAAGTCTTAAAAATGTCAAATGTTTCTGAATTAACTTAACTTATTTGCTGTAAAACCTAAAATTAAATACGTAAGAAAACGGAAGCAGCTACTTGTTTATTATTATATTTTTTACTCGGGAAAAAGTGTGCTATCGAATTTTCACTTGTAAACTAAGTATGTCCAAACTATGCAATCCTACCACACAATTGTATTGTCTCGTGTCACTCACGTATATATTCACATAATATAAAGCAGGGATACTAATGTCCTTCACTCCAGTATCACACATTCACAATCTTGTCATTGCTACTTGTGCCTGGAGGTCAGGTGTCTGTGCATAAGTAGCTACCATTTCAAATTCAAATTCAAGGCATTTATTTTGACACATAGGACACAACAATATACACATAAAAAAGATGAAAACAGGTACAATACAAAGGTGATACCTACACTTATGCGTTACATTGATGTATCCCGTGCGTCAAAAAAGGTCATACCTCAGCACAGAGGCGGCTCGTGAAATTTTTTGATGGGGGTTCACAAAACAAACAATTGAAAAACTAGAGCTTACCTACCATTTATTTTATTTGTATACAAAATCCATTCGCCAGTCTTTTTGGCGTACGAAGACATCCATTATAGGTACTTTCTTGTGACAATCAGAAATGGAATTAATTACATAAGCGTTTTTCTATGCTTATCATACATAATGCATTGAGACGGTCTTGCGCCATAGTACCTATTTCGCGTAAACGTTTTGACTTTATTACTAACTGCATTTTTGAGTAACTGCAATTTAGAGTCGTGGTGGCCCCTTGGCTTTCAGTTGGAGCCGCATTTCGAGAGTCTTATCACACTGTTTAATAAAAGATACACTGTACTTACCTATTGTTCCATTTTTACACAAAATATCGCGCACAAATTATTTTATAATACCTATTTAAAAAAAAAATTGCGAATGAATTGAAGAAATCGACACGCTTCCTTGAAGTTGTTTGTATACATAAGAGCGGCAACTGCGCAATAATCGATATCCCGCGGCGCGCTCACGCACAGCACGGCTGGCTGAACGGTTTGGCAACGCCGCGCGTGAGCGGCGCTCCAGATTACGCTATATTTCTCATACCATGAAGTTAGAACTTCATGTCTCATACGATATCTTTGGTTTCACGAGTCAGCCCGAATCGATTTCTCTTTTTCGCACTTATTGAATTCGTTTCATAGGAGCGCAATCGCTGGCGCCAGCATTGTTCTTGATACGGCAATCAGGCATCTTAAGAATCATAAATACGGCATACGGCAGCTCTTTCATTACCGTATCAAAAAATACGGCAATTGAATAATGTCCCTAAGATTTATTTTTCGTATAATGGAACGCACCAACTTGTATACCAAATACCGAGCCAAATACCTACCATACGAACTACAAAAAATTGACGATGAATGGAGAATGTTACCAGTGGTAAATAAATTACTACTATATGAAATTAGCTCACTGAAAACCGATGAGTTGTGGATTAAAATCCGTGATGGAACAGATTGCAAAACATTAGCAACGTTTGCTTTATATGTATTATGTTTGCCACACTCGAACGCTGACTGCGAGCGTATCTGCAGTGAAGTCAATAACATAAAAACAAGACTCCGAAATAAATTAATAACTCCTACTATTAATGGCTATTAATGGCCAAGAGGGCCAGACAAACAATCCGTAATCACGGTAATTGTACCCAGTTTCGAGTGCCAAATTAAATGATTATTAAAATGAAAGAAAAACAACAGAATGACAAGACAGAATCAGAAATACTAGAAACAATTAAAAACCTATATGGTGAAGAATGAAATAATAATAATAAGACATATTTATTTTAATATTTTAGTTGGATAGTAATACTCGCATTGTATATACATACATACATAGTCAGGTCATAAATTCTGTCACATGTTTAATATAAAATAATTGAAACATTTTTATTCTTCTATGTAACCATTTATATACCAAAATGAACTTAACAAAACATAGATTCTTATGACAATAAAGTTTATTCAAAATGACCTCCGTGATTTTGAATACAGGCCTTCAAACTGCGCGGCCAGTCGTCTATCGCTGCACGAACGAGGTCCATGTCAATATCGGCGGCTCGCGCCACGCTCACGCGCCGCCAGCCAGTCTTGTGTGCTCTTCGCTCTATGAGCTGGCGCCGAATCTTGTTGGAATACCAGTGCTTGTTATTGAACATGATATGAGAAACAGGTTCCACAAGGTTCGTCAGGACTGTATTTTGATACACAACTGCATTCGTTTTTACACCTTTCTCACAAAAATGTACCTCTGTTAGGTAAGCCCCAATAAGAAACTCCCAACCATACCATGAGCGAGGATGGAAAATGACCTCGTTGGACACGCGGAATACGTTTGCTCGCTTCTTCACTACTATGTGCGTACACCTTATCATTTTGTTTTATTATATATTACATATTTATTTTGTTGTAGCTCTCTTCTACGGTAAAAATTTTTTCATCCGAAAAAAGAAGCTTCAACAAAGCGCGGCATCTCTTCAGTCTCAGGTCCATTAGACGAGCATTCAAACGATGTCCTGTTTTTCTTCGATATGCCTGGAGCCCTAAGTCTTCATTTAACACCCTTTTCACCGTGGTTCTGCTTAACCCCATCTGAAGGGCCAACAGTTTCTGCTTACGTTTGGGATTTCTTTGAATTCGCGCCTTCACAGCTTTTATCACTGCTGGAGTCCTAACAGAGCGAGGGCGACCTCATCTTGACCTGTCATCTACACTAGAGTCTTCATTGTATCGTTTGATGGTACGATAAACAAATCTTTTGGTTATATTCAAATTTTTCAGTATGTCAAAAATTTGAATTGGCGCGTAACCGCAACGATGCAATGCAATAACTGCAACACGGTCTTCTTTAAGCGTCCACTCCATATTTAAAAATGAGTAAAATTCTAAAAAGTATACATTTTTATTTTCATGAACAATTCGAAATTCGAATTCAATAAACTTTTTTGTGGCCAGCATTCTAAAAGAAAAGTTTTTACTGTCTGACAATACTTATGACCTGACTAGGTACATAATTTGTGTTTTTTTTTATTAAATTAACGTATCAAAACACTTTTTTGTAATATACGGCAAAATTCTGAGTTTTTCCTAAAAATACGGCAATTTTACAATTGCAATACGGCAACCCTAAAATTGTCAGGAACAACACTGGCTGGCGCTCCACTCGTTATAAATTGACGCTACATGTACCTATATAGGTAATATAATAGACTTTTTATATGCATAGTAAAATATAAAGAATGTAATGTAAGGATCTAATGTGATATAAATTATTAAATTAGCTAGGTAAGCATGTCATTTTCGTGGGAGTGCACTGCACCAGCGCTCTTTAGGACGAGCCGCCTCTGCCTCAGCATATATTATGCTGCAGATTGCTCTACAGCGCTGATTTGCCCTTTGAGACGCGCGGGATCAAGAGTAAAATAAGAAAATAAGTAAAAAAAAGAGTAAATACTTACCTACATGAAGTAAAAAGATTCAATCACACGAACATGATACGATTAAATTTGAAAGATACATACAATTACCTACTATTCAAACAATACATGGTAATTAACAGTAACGTAAGTCATTGGTGAGATGTGAGATTGTAGGTTTGAGACCCCCTTTAACCGGTAGAAAATTTCGGAAATTCTAAATATTATACTACTTAGAATAACTTCTATGGGGTTGGTAAATGAGAATCCCATAAAATATGTAACTATGATCACAACTATAATTTGATAACTTCTAGACAAGCGCGCTAGATCGTAGATCATAACGTTGCTTAACATCAGGCAAGTTGTAGGCAAGCGTGAGCCTATGTCATGTGAAAAAAAACATTAAACTAAAGCAAACGTTCGGAGTAAGTTTCTGGTGTAATGGTGCACAAACTTGCCTATTTACTTCTTCTTCTTGAAGTGCCATCTCCTACCGGAGGTCGGCTTTCATTAAGGCAATTTTCACTTTAGACAGCTGCGCGAAATAAAAAGATAAGATTTTTATTTGCAAACAGGTAAATGTGATACAATTTAGTGTTGCTCTGCCTTCTACTGTAGTGTTGACTGTGTTGTAGGAAATAGGGATCTTATTTACTATTTAGGCTAATTTATTTTTATTTTGATTATGCGCGATATAGTGTGCGCGTCATTTCAATACAAGCTACTGCCAAATCTACACAGTTAGTGCTAAAGTAATAAAGTTAACGAGTAGTCAATTTCTTGTGCTTTTATAGTAACTCCGTGTTTACCAGCATTGTCTGAGTGTGTTAGGTTAAATGTAACAGAAAATCCCGCGACATCGCCCCAATTTATGCCACTTTATTTCCCACGAGGGCGTCGTAGAAAAATCCTGGCAACCCCGAATAGATTAGATTTTTCGTAAACACTCTGCCACTTAGTTGTGTTGTGGGGTGGATTTAAATAAAATAATTAAGGATTTGTCTAGGGAAGGAAGTAGGGTTTTTTGTTATGCCAGTTATACGATGTAAATTTAGTACAGAATAAATAGGTTTCTCCTAGGCAAGTGTAATATATTTTAGGACAACAGCAATGGTCAGTAAATTTATAATATGTCTTAAAGAATTAGGTTTAATTGTAATAAAAGAACATTGAGACAGAAAAATAAAGGAAGTCAGAAAGTTGAAATAAAAATCATATTTAAATAGGTATTTTATATTTAAAGTATATTAAGGCAATCGTTATGGAGTGCAAAATAAACGATTATAATATATCATATTGTCCGCCTATTTAAGATTCTAAATCCTGTCCATCCAAAGGTTGCCTGGAAGAAATCGCCTAAGGCGATAAGGCCGCCTAATGTGCATTAAATTAGTTTTTAAATTTGTTTTTATTTTGTAATTCTTTGGTGTGCATTAAAGACATATCTTATCTTGTCAGGATCTCGACCGGGGTGCCTGGCGTGAGGAGGCCTTCGACCGCATGGAGGGAGTTGGGAGAGACCTTTGCCCAGGGGTGGGACAATATAGGTTAACAAAAAAAAATATCATATAGGATCAAATGCTACATGTAAAATGCCACTTATTTTTTACACTTGACAGTCAGATCCGTCAAGAAGTCAAAAAACTCACCAATCTGAATATGCCGTATCCTCTAGGTAAATGTTGGCCTCCCTTCCCCTTTTCTTCCCCGCGGGCTATTTTACTCCTTACCCTGAAAATTCCGCGAAAAATGAAAAATTACTAATTATCCCTCTTCAAATTGGAAGTTAATAAAACACCTTGGCAGTTCATTAAAATTTAAACGACAGAAAAGACTGGCGGGCAAGTCATTAAAATTTGTATAATAAATATTTTAATAAGCTCAGTTTTTTACTCAGCGATAAGTTTGAAAAATGTTTGATTGAAAGAATATTAATTAAGGTTTTTGTTATTATTTGAAGCTTTTTGTTTCCTTTTGTTTGGTAAAGAGATTTTGTAGTCTTTATCACTTGTCATTATATGAAAATAATCAGGCAAGTCGAAACGTTAGCCTCTCTATCATGACAAAGATAATGGTAAGAATCTTTGTTGATACTGTAAAGTTGCAACATACATATAAGTGCTTATATCATAGGATATGCTACACAAATTACAATATCTCGTCAAATTGAATTCACTAAATACATTTAGCGTTTATAAAATAATACATGTACATGGTTATAATGACAAGTTTTATCATCAAAAACCACCCTAAAGGCCTCTGATATGGCTTAACGACTGCCGTACTAGTCAAACAGCCGCGACCTCCAATTTAATTGTTAGGTGAATATTCAACACTAAGGTTGTCAACGCTCATACAAACTGAATTTTATCATCGAATATACATTATATGTAGAAAAATAAAAAAACTTACGCATTAGCAACATCGAGTAATTTGTTTGCTATTTCAGTAGAAATTGAAATGTTCTGAAAGTTTCGGCAGCGAGGTCCACTCACGCTTTTCTATAAGATAAAAAAGATGAATTTTTAACACTAATAAAAGCGAAAAGTTTACTAATTTTGTGAGTGAGTTTGTGTATGTTTATTTCTTTTTTAATTTTGTAAACCTAGCGGTTGAGCGGCTGAACCGATAAAGACAATATTTAACATGAAAGTAGATTATAATTATACTGGATTACCACATAACCAATATTTTCCAGAACGCAGGCAGATCTGTGGGGTGGCGCTAGTATATCATCAATCGAATTTTAACATTCTGAACTCTCTCTTGAGTCGTATTTCCTCATGGCTGAGGGTCGTGACTCCCCCGCCGTAATAATTCGTTAGGGGAGTTCTCTTGGGCAGATACATCGTGGTGGACGCCCAGGTCCTTCCACGGTAGACACCATGTCCTCGGATATTGTGGCCCTCAAACATATCGGTTTCCACACGATAATTTCCTTCACCGTTAAGCAAGTTCAAATCCACACTTAACTCGAAAATACAAGTAATTGGTGTAGGGCCGGATTCGAACCAGGGTGCGTTTGGATGAAAAGCAGACATTAGAATCACTGAGCCACATTCGCTTTTTTTCATTCTGAACTATGCAAATTAAAATAAAACTTTAAGGATTAGATTAGAACATGTAAAGCAAACAGATTTGTGGTGACACATTAATTAATCAAAACTCAAAATCTAGACCATCTGTACGATAATATTTGCAATTTGGATAATCTATTTAAGGATTCCGTCCTAAATAAATATTGTGAAGATACCATGGAATGGTCAAGAAGTTACAATGAGATATAAATTATCATGGGATAGGTATTAGGTATTTTGATTTAATATTTCTTTATTATATGGATATCATGATGCAATTCTTAAACTGTGAAGCTTTTCGTCAAGATATTTGTTATACAATAAAAAGGTACAAACAAAATGTATGGTATCAAAATTATCAACATTTTATCGTTATTTTTGCTAAGCTTACATTTTTACACTAGACCACATAGTTCAAAACGGGTTTTAAAATATGATACTTAAATCATAAATGGTTGACGGCCAGTCGGACGTCCTAAGTACCGATTGAATGACCAGATAGAGGAGGATCTGCAACAACTCCATGCTACCAAGTGGCGGGAGATGGCGCAGAATCGAGAGAAGTGGCGTCTCTTTGTGTCGGAGGCCAGGATCCACTTTGGGTCGCAGCGCCACATTAGTAAGACATTTTATCACAAATACTTATGTACTTAATAGTAAAAATTTACTTGAGCAATTGTAGAAACGATCGTAACCTCCCAGTTTAGTTTAAGTTTCAATGTTTTTTTAATGAAATTGATATCGAGATACTTTACAAATAAATTCAAATTAAAGTGTTATTTCGTTTAGCATAATGGGATTATGTTTCTTTACGTAGCCCAATTAATGATTTGGATCGGATTATCTTTCCATTTCACAATTAATGTTTTGTTTTTGATACATACAAATTTAATACCTAAAGCATAATCTGATTTAGAATATCTAGAAAAAAATGTTGGTCACTGCCTGATTTATATCTCAAATTGAAATTTGAGGTATAAATATTTTTTTTTCTATTGAATACCTACAACTGATTACATAGAAAATCACATTAGCCAATCTTTAGTAGTTTTCGAAAATTACTTTACAATAGTTTGTATGAAAAAGTATTGTGTTTTTATTATCTATACTTCTATACTAATATTATAAAGCTGAAGAGTTTAGTTTGTTTGAACGCGCTAATCTCAGGAACTACTGGTGCGAATTGAAAAATTATTTTTGTGTTGTATAGACCATTTATCAAGGAAGGCTTTAGGCTATATAACATCACGCTGTAACTAATAGGAGCGAAGAAACGGTGGAAAATGTGGGAAAAACGGGGAAAATTATTTATCTTTGAGGGCTTCCGTTGCGTGCGCTGCGAAAACGGTTCAAAATTCAAAGAATTAATGCCCAAAGTAACTATTCCACGCGGACGAAGTCGCAGGCACAGCTAGTAAAAAAAAAGATCAGTCTCGCTTACTTGACAATCTATGTCATAACCGAGGGTCTTCAGTACCTCTGGGTTCTTCTGGGTTCCGGTACCGTTCTTGATTAAAATAAAAGTATTAAAATTACTTACTAATCAAAGTGTAAATGATATGGATACTAAAAAACCTTGAAATTTGTATTGAGTGAGTGATGAAGTTTTTGAAGGTAAGCCATTATGTAGTTTGAGCACAGTCTAAAGATTTTTATATTGTGGTGTAAGACACCTTCTTACTTTTACACTACTGCTACTTTTACATTCCTACTCAACACTTTAAATGTTAATGTGATCGGGTTAGTTTGTAAAATTATTATTCTATTGTTGTTTGAGGACCCTAATATCCGAATACACGTGTCTTCCGTGGAAGGACCTGGGCGCCCACCACGATGTATCTGCCCAAGAGAACTCCCCTAACGAATTAATTCTGCGGGTAGTTACGACCCTCGGACGTGAGAAAATACGACTTAAGGGAGAGAGAGAGAGAGAGAGAGAGAGAGAGAGAGAGAGAGAGATGTGTATTCAAAATGTTGCCAGTATCCTGAGATCCTGCCGCACAGCACAACAGTATGGACGGTGTGCTAAGTTTTTTTGTAAAATTATCTGTTTTGTAAGTTTTTTCTTCTGTATGTTTAAGTATTTTTTATATATATATGTATGTACGCTAATAATTACTATCTTAGAATTATCATGTTTTATAAGGAAAAGGGAATAAATGGCTATTTGAATTGAATTTGAATGTACGCTGGAATAGGTCTGCACAAGATCGACACAGATGGCATATACAAAGGGAGGCCTATACCTGGCGGTGGGATCCCAAGGGCTGTGGACGATGATGATGATGATATGTACGCTATATGTATAAATAAAAAAAATAAGCTATTAAAAAAAATAAAGGTAAATAACTCACAGGATTATAAAACATGCACATGACATGCGCTCCTTCTGGACAGTACTTCATCTTCGGACAGTAGTCAGATACATACACTCCTTTCTGAGTGTTCTCTTCTATTACTAAGGAACATTGGATACTGGATGATAGTGCGGCGAGCAGGAAGATCTGGAAATACATATTATGAAGTTAGTTAACAATAACATAACTATGAGATTGAGATTATTTTTCTATAATACCACCGGTAGCTTGGGTCCTGCCCCGTCGCCGGCGGCACCACTAGTAAGTTTTTTATGCTTTTTCTTTATTTTTTACTAGTTGGTGCTCGCGACTTCGTCCGCGTGGAATAGTTATTACCATAAAAACGGTTCTAGTGAGTTAACCTTAAAAAATAGATATATACTGTTGCATTTTTTTTATTAAATCAATTCAAATGGAATAATTCTTTGATACACATTTTTTTGATATCTTGGACCGTTTTCGCAGCGCACGTATCGGAAGCCCATAAAGATGAATAATTTTCCCCGGTTTTTTCCACATTTGCTTTTGTTTCGTCGCTCCTATTAGTTGCAGCGTGATGTTATATATCCTAAAGCCTTCCTCAATAAATGATCTACTGAACACAAAAATATTTTTTCAATTCGCACCAGTAGTTCCTGACATTAGCGCGTTCAAACAAACAAACAAACTCTTCAGCTTTATAATATTAGTATATATAATAGATAAAGACATAAATTGTACAAAATTTAAAATTAGTTGTAAATAGACGAATACGGACTTGTCTGCTATACTAAAACGGATCATCCAACACCTGTAAGAAAAAAAAACCTATCAGAATAGATATACGAAACTTCTTTTTCTTCTTCTTATAAACAAATAAATTAATATTCAGATACATTGCACACATCGCCATCTAGCCCCACACTTAATAAAAATAATAATTTTGCTAAAATTCTTTACAAACCCTTAGTAAAAAGTTTTTTATCATTACTTCTGTAAAAAAGTCGTACTAATTATTGTACCCGTTAGTAAGCAAGTAAGTATTTTACCTGGAAAAGCATCTTAGATCGTGGAAACGATAGTAAAGTGAATTTACAGAATTGTCTGTAAAAACACGTAATAAAGTACTTTACTGTGTTGTAAATGCTTGTAAATATTTTTACTTGGAAAAGCATCTTACAGCATTGAGACCGTAGAAAATGAATTTACAGACATTTCAGCGCAAAACACATAGAAGTATACGTCATATAATAAATTTGAAGAAAGACGAAAGTCTAACCATTGCAGATATTAAAAAAAAATGTTTGGAGATACTTAGAAATGATAACAGAATAATGTACCTACCAACAATTTATAGAATTTTTGTTTGTGTCTCTGTTTATTTTTTTATTTTTTGTACATGAGGTAGGCTTACGCTTGTCTACAACTTACTATTTAAACGCTCATAACGCAAAAACGGCTGAACGTATCATCTTGATTTTTGGTATGTAGGTGGTATGATGTCTTAAGAGTGTAATAGGTTACTTTTTATCCTGAAATATTGCGAGCGAAGCCGCGGGCGTCTACTAGTGTCAAATATATTTTGCCCAAGTAGTAAATGTTTTAATAAAATTACCTGGAAAAGCATCTTAGTTGGTTGAGACCACAGGGTGACGTTATTAGTTCGTCAGCCCATTGAATACCTCTGAAGTTGGCTCTTACAGCGCATGGTAGATACTGAAATGAAAGGAAATGGAAAAATATGTGTAATGCGGAAATTTTTAATATAGGTATAATAAATTTATATATATATTTAAAATTTGTCTTTGTGGTGGATTAAAAGTTTGGCTGATGGGTTTTATATTAGAAGGTACTTTTTACTATATAGTTATAGTTAGATATATCAGTATAGAGTACCTTCTAATATATAAAAAAGGTTTTTTTTCATATCTATAGTAGTAAACAATGAATTGGGAACTACGTAGAAATAACATTAGTTTTATAAGGTTTTCAACAGATAAGTTCATTATCTGTTGAGTTTTAAGAGAAAGAGGCGTTGCACTGAAATGCGTTGTTTATTTACGTTTATATGGCTGAATAAATAATAATAATAATAATAATAAGTTTATTTGACCTTTTTACAAAGATACAGTTATAGTACCTAATTGTGAACATTTGAAATTTAACTATAAAATGGGGGTTAGTATCTAGTATATTATATTTTTCCATTGTTCCGCGCTAAGTCCCATAGATGGGCTTGTGTTGCGAGACAATGTACATAATATATCCTGTGACCTTTTATTAAATTTAAATAGTAAAATTCATAACAAACAAACATTTTTCACTTTAGGTACAAGTTTGTAAATAGACTAAGAGTAGTGGTTCATTTCTCTATGAACAGACTAACATAACCTTCAATTTTTAAAATACATTTGTGTTGCCAGGCTTAATATGCAAAGTTTGTAAAAGATATTTACAGGGTATAATATCTGTTCATGGAGTAGATGTAAGGTATATAATATTTCTAAATTATGTTTGTTAACATTTAAATGTGTTTGGATGTGTAAATGTAATGAATAGTGGGAGTTAGGAAACTATCAAATTGAGATGAGATCGGTCAGCGGATATCTATGAAATGTATAGAGAAATAATGAAACTTGGATGATCAGAAAGTAGTTAACATCGCAGCATATAATACCACTACTTTTTTAATCTAAATCAAGAAAAGTCAGGCGAGTATTTATTTCGAAAAAAGTAAAGAGATATTTATGTTTGTTTCGATTACATTGAACTTATTTTCTGTTTCACGCACTCGGCGGAACCTGTTTGAATTAATAGGTAATTTGAGATGTCCGGCATGTAAGCTAAACTAGCTGTGCCTGCAACTTCGTCCGCGTGGAATAGTTATTTTGGGCATTAATTCTTTCATACATATATATTTGATATTTTGAACCGTTTTCGCAGCGCACGCAACGGAAGCCCTCAAGGATGAATATTTTTTCCCCGTTTTTCCCACATTTTCCATCGTTTCTTCGCTCCTATGAGTTGCAGAAATGACGTCATAATAGCCTAAAGCCTTCCTCGATAAGTGGTCTATCCAACACAAAAATAATTTTTCAATTCGCACCAGTAGTTCCTGAGATTAGCGCGTTCAAACAAACAAACAAACTCTTCAGCTTTATAACATTATAATAGTATAGATAAGCATACACTACTTTGTATCCCAAATTAGCACCGATAGATAAAGCTAAAGTCTCCTTTACCAAAAATTAAAAAGAAAGCTCCGCCGTGACAGTTTTCACTGCCGTGACCAGGATTCGAACCTGGGTTACTACGGCCACAACGTAGGGTCCTAACCACTAGACGATCACGGCTGTCGGAGCGGTGACACTCTCGCCGCAAACTCTCGCTGGGAGCTGCCACTGGACCACTTTCACTAATATAAAACTTGCGTAAGAGTGGTCAAAGTCATTATAAAAACGGCAACAACGGTGATACAATCTCAGGTGAACCGTTATTTTGCTTGAGAACTTCGTTTTTAAGGTTCTGCGCTCAAAAGGTAAAAACAGACCTACCACGGTGCTCTATATCTGACTATCATATCTGTCACTTCGGTGTACATACATCTCATCAATGTAGTAGGTAGCTCGATAGTCAATACTTGGTCGTAATATCTACATACATATGTATACAAATATACTAAAATAGTCTTTTGTAAGTGACTTCATAATTAATAATTTATAGACCTTAAATTGCCATTTTTTTGTTACATTTTAATCTGTTAGTAACTTTTACGTAGGTACAGCTACCTAAATTTTTCCAAATACAATTTTTATTGTATCAATTGTTGAATTATGTACCTTTTTTGAGAAATTGATATACGCAGTGCATAGCTTTTTTTCCATCTAACTATAGTTATCAATTGCATCTAAATCTGTTCAGACATTTCCATACAAACATTAAAAATGTTTGTATGGAAATATCATTTTTCTCAATTTCGTCATACAAATCGGCAATTTATAGTTAAAGACCTAAATATGGAAAGTGGTACGGAACCCCAAATGAGTCGTTCATGTACCGCTTGGCTTCGAAACTTTTGGTCCGTGGGGTAAAAGCACTAAGTCTTTTATAAAAAAATTAAATAAAATGTTGATTGACATCACTAGAGACAAGAACGCTGGCTGGTTCCTTGCGCAAAGGATTTCTATAGCAATCCAGCGTGGGAATGCAGCCAGCGTTCTTGGCTCCATACCACATGTAGATTGTTTAAATTTAGTTTAGATGTTAATACTCTTTTTAGTTCTATTAGTGTTAATATGTGTAAATATTGTTTCTTATTATTGAATAAATTAGGTCAATTTAAATCAAATTTAAAACTCTGTTAATTAAGTTATCATTAGGTTAAGAAATAAATACTCTAAATATTATATAAATCAATACTGGCCAAGTGCGAGCTGGACTCTGGACTTGGACAATATTATAATAGATTTGAAATAAAAACAAAAAAGCCAAGAAAATGGCCGCATCTGTGGCTCTCACGCTGGCTTATCTAGTCACGTTAGAGGCAAACACCACGAACACAACATAAAACATCTTTCGTAGATGTAATAAAGCTATTGATTATAATGATGATGATTACAATAATCAAACATAAAAACAAGGGAAGAAAAACTAAACATACTACTTCTAACTACAACATAAAAAGGGAGCCACTTAGATTTTTTTTAGAAAAGCCTAATGATAATCTAAGTGCTCCAGCCCACTGCCAGAGGGCAGCGTGCCCAGCATACTGGCCGCATTACCACACTGGGTGGCAATGCAATACTTTGAGCCAGAAAAAGGCCAGCATTTTGGTCACGAGTCGAGTCAACAAAGCGCTCCGAGAGGTTTCAGAAAATAGTGTGGGCTCAAAAAAAATGATAGATTTACATTTTGCATCCACCTATTTTGATGGAAAGCTACTTTGAAGACTAACATGGAATGTACATCTTCTTATTATCGAATTAGAGTGGCTACCTCTGGTGTCGAGAGTTTATCAAGCCCCAAGAGCCTCTGACATGACTTAACGACTGCAGTATATACTTAGATTTATTACCGACATGCAGAAAGACTGTATCGCAAATTAAATGGGAAGGTAGACATAATTAACTCATAATATCACTGTTTGTTTGAAATCTACAATAGATAAGAATTTTCATTATGAACACAAAATACTTTCTAACAAGATATATCATGCGAATAAATTCAATACATTTGAACACCTTTAATATCAAATTTTTGAACCCTAACTGAACTGTAAATTTCGTTTTGAGCAATATTTACTTTGGAGCTGTAAAAAACTTTTAAAAACTCGTTTTTCAGGTATCTTCAATAGGCAACTAACAAGTCATTCATCGAAAGGTTACTTTATTCAATTGCTATGTGCCTCGAATAATAACGTTACTAGACACGTTACTCGTCTACACCCTGGGACCAAAACAAATAAAATTCATTTAAAATATTTTGAAATTATAAAAAATAATATTCATTGAAAATATGCTGTGGTAACTTGTATAACTTGTTCCCTTGTTGGTTTTTCCTGACAATTACACTGTTTTTATAACAAGAATAAAAAAGTAATCCTGTAACAAACTTTTGCTGCGCTATAAATTATGACAGTATACGTAATTAGGTATCATTTGTGTAAAAAAATAAACTAGTTCCATATGTATAATTTTGGTATGATTGGCTTTCTTTCAATTAACACGTAGCATTATAAGGTTGGTTTTAATGTGTGAATAGCTCTTTTAGCAATTTAGCTATATTTTTAGTGAGTTTGAGTCTTCTATTGCGGCTAATCAGACTTTTCTTCAGACAGACTTTTCACAGATTTGTCTTCAGACATCATTGTCAAAAGAACCGGCCAAGATCAAGATAAACATGAATTAACATTAAAATATACATTCAATTGGTTCAGTTTTATTCAAAACGAGTTCATGTTTAAGCATTTTTTCCCTCACAGCTAGAAATAATATTCTTTTCCATACCAAGCTGAATGCCGGATCTAGTATATCTATAGGTACCTTTATTTTATATAATCTTTTTCGATTGAAACTCATTCAATTGAATTGTTAGAGTTATAAATTGTTTCTAAAGTCAAAATAAAGTTACAGTTTCAGAATGAATCTTATTTTAATACTTAAGAAAGATGACTGAAATTTTAATCTTTTATCATCTTTCAGGTTATTCAAAATTAACCGTTATTGTTCTTTAGGACCTTAATTCTTTAAAAAAATAATTAATGAGGTGATTTAATGAGATATCGGTTGATAGCGCCGGTTCTTGGATGGGTGACCGAAAATGCGCTCTAAAATATGTCAGTAGCATGATTGTAAATATTAGTGTGCACGAAAGCATCAAAAGATTAAAAATAAAAAATAAAAAATAAAAATGTATCATATCAAACCTTACCTTACAAAGTAATCTTCAAATATTAATCAAATTGTAATAAGTGAATTAATTCCTGAAATAGTCAAGTCAGTTACCTATTGAGTATAATTCGCTTAAATAAGTAAAAAAAATCTTTGAAATAATAAAAATAAAATGCTTACCGATCATTTACATTAAAAACTACAGATAAATAAAATAATTAACACAAGATAATCCCAACAAAATTAATAGATACTTATGTACGTTACTTTTACCGTTAAAACATAGGCCTGTTAACATCAAAGTAGGCATTCATAAAAAAAGAAAAAGCAGTCTCCGTCACCGTTTTTCTTTTTTTTCCATGCAACAATAATGTTTAGATTTAGTAGAAGTAATCGTTAAATTTGTTTATAAATAGAAACCAATGTAAAGGTAGATTTAGGTAGAAAGGTTTCACTTGGTACAGAAATGTTTAAGCTTGTGTTGGTCTCAGTGCTTTTGAATAATTTAGTTTATGCTTCAGAGGTAAGGGATACACTTTTTAGAAGCCTATTTTGGCAGTCAAGGCATATAATGTTCAGAGGCATTTATGGGATCAAAAATCAATAAAATAAATTGCCTTGTTCTATTAAATTGTTGTTGCCAAGTGCAAACTCAACACGTAAAAAATATATTCATAAAAAGCTCTCAATGTCTTACAAATACTGCAATTTTTATCAATTTCATCAACTATGGCGAGTGTTTTTTTAAAGGGAAACTTTAATCATGAACTAACCATCAATAAATGGTGTTTTAAGAAATCTACAGTGTTTTTTTTAATATTTGTTATTTATTTTCAGAATAAGAAACACATTGATATATCTAACAGCATACCGAGCAATGGAGCTACGAGTACCATATCAAGAAATAATGTGGTAAGTTCAATTTACATTCAACAAACACATTAATAGAATAGAATAGAATTAATTACGGACTCAAAAGCATTATAGTACCTTAGGAAATTTATTTTTTTGTAACTCTAGATTAATTTAGTAACAGCAAAGAAATAAATAGTTTCACTTAACCAAAGAATAGAACGTGATTATCCAATAGAACAGATTCACGCCTGAATTTCAGATACATAGAATTTAAGAATTTAGAATTTTATTTATTTCTTACCTTAAAGATAACTTAACTAACAGAGTTTTAAATTTTATTTCATTTGACCTTAATGTAGAGTTACCAGTGGCTACTGCACTAGGTACCTCTGTATCGCAACAGCCACAGGTGCTTTTAAACGGTATGATTTTAATATGCAGCTGCGGTTTTGGTTCATAATAGTTTAACATGAGTTTAAACTTTGAAATACTACTTTTGTATTACAGGCATCTCACCACAACATCAGTTACATAGACAAAGCCGAAAACATGCTTCGAACCCCGAACATAAACAAATACTTCGAGCAACACAAAAAGAAGAAGAAAACAAAGAAAGCACCAAAGAGGACCATACAAAAGATAATAAAGAAAAACAACAACAAATTGAGACGGGTCTACATAACTAGAAAAGCAAGAGTTACTACTCGAATACCACAGATAGATTACGACAAAATGTACGGACCTGACGACAAAATTTGGAGAGAAGATTCAACTACCACACAAAGCAACCAAAAGAAGAAAACAAAACGCAAATATAGTCCGAAACATGCAGGATATCACATGCCTTTTCAAAAGTTACAGAAAAAAGACAAAAAAGATCACAGACACAAAAGGGATTTAAGCAGAGAGTTGTACATTTTGAAAGATCTCGATGAAATGGAGTTTATGAGCAAAGAGGGCGATAAGGATGTCGTGAAAGCGCATGTTAAAAGCTTCTGGTAGATTTAAAAAATCAAGATTAATTTTATTACTGTTCCAGCCACCTGTCAAAGTTCATATATATGTTGAAAAAATTCTTATGTAAAGATTTTTACTAAATAAAACCAGACAAAATAGGTATTTAGTGTTTTATTGGGAATTCTAGCTGTATCTACTCTTTCTCTGTTTTTTTTTATGATAGAATTATTTCATGGGACATTTATTGTTAAAAATGCATTTAAAGATTTGAAAAATTATATAAATTTGGTTTATCATATGTATTCCTCCTATAGTAAACATATATATACATAGTAAACCAAAATTCTAAGAGTACATTCTCAACCACTTAAATGAATAAAAATTAAACAAAGTTTGTTATTTTAGTCACGTCATTTAGCAGTTTTAGTTATTTACAAGCAGAAATTTTATTTTGAAATCACGTAAACATTGTGGTTTCAAATTAAAACGAATTTAGTAAACTACGTGTCTTAATTATATTTTCAACTAGTGGGTGCTCGCGGCTTCACTTTCTTAGCGGAAGCCTACGTCATAAAATCTACATCGGCAATCGGCATGCCATTTTTCAGTCCGATCCGTCGAATTGCTGTTACTTTTGGGCAAACATAAGTTTGTATTAAATTACACATATAACACAGACATACAACATATACAATAAAAATACATATTTCAATTAGAATTGTTTCATAAAAAATAATAAATTAAAGACGTAATATATAACCATCTACTTTATGAAAATTAATAAAATGCTGGCTGCATTGCCCCGCTGAATAGCTAGACTAATCTTTTGGGCAAAGTACAAGCCAGCATTTTGTTCACGCGTAGCCTCTTATAATCGCCCAAAATATAATAATATTAAATTGTAATTAGTATCATAATTAAATTATTATTATTATAGACAGTCTTATATTTTGATCTCAAAGAACAAGCGGGCTTTGCTTGGTTTTATCTTTAAATCACTCATTTAGTCTTTTCAAGAGGAGATAATGATTTTATTTACTAGTAAATAATAAGTCAAGATGGAACAGCAAGGTCACTTAGAATATATTGGTTAGTCACATGTTAAATGTATGTATTTATTTATGTATATTTTGAGTATTTTTTGTTCTTTTAACTAATGTATGTATCTAATTAAATTTTTAGTACACCGCCTGTTTATAATTCTTAGTAATGTCCATCCAAAAGGTTGCCTGGAAGAAATCGCCTAAGGCGATAAGGCCGCCCAATGTACAGCACTTTAATATATTTAAGATTATTTCCTGTTTGTTATTTATGTTTTACATTGGTGTACATTAAAGATATATTCTATTCTTTTCTATTCTAAATGTAGCTACATTTTCTTGACTCTGTTAATTAGGTAATAATACACTAAACTACCTACAAAACGTAGTTCAAAAAATTTACAACAGGTAGCGCTTTCAAGCAAACTTGGATAGAAAAGTAATAATGTGCCTAGAAGATATCACCAATAACTTTTATTTGGTCTCTCTAATCTCATCAAATCTAAATGTATTTATTTTATTATTCCCAGCCTAAAGGTAAATATTCCACCGGGATAAAAAATCTCATTGAATAAGTTTTTCTTCATATTCTTTCCAGACGTAAGAGAAGCAATACAAGTACCTAAATATAAAAAAAAGAGAGAGTAGTCCAATTTAACTCCGTCTGCAAAGAACTAATAAACTATACTAATAGAGAACTGCTGGTATGTTTGTAAACTTTGTGGATAGTTTAGGTTTTAATTTGTATTTCGAAAAGGGATTACATGTTCTTATTTATTAACTTATAAATAAGTACATGCACCTGCTTATAAGCTTAAATAATATTTAAGTATACAAGTGTGCCGAATTTTACTGCCATGTTAGCTTATTTGGTAGTGGCCCTTCCTTCGAATCTAGTGGTGCGGGTTAAATTCCCGTAATTATGAATTTTAAAATTGATATGAGGCTAGATGGCGTGTTATGTCCTGTAATATGATAATTTCTTAGTTGAATGTTAGAATGAATCGCGTGACCAAATTGAAATTACAAACGTGTATTTATTTATTCATTTTTATTTTATTAAAAAAATCTTAGTCAAACAATAATAATTTACAAAAATACTTAGAGCGAAGGTAAAATACAATAGAAAACTTAAGATTAAAATGTCATACATGACAAACATTAGATAGATGCTATCTTTTTACAGAAAATTAACAAGAATTTTATGGTAAATTCTTTTAAACATAAAAATATATACATTATTCTTACCATGGTAAATGTGATAAAATAAATTAGGTACTTATGTTGTATTTTATAGCCTCTTACAACCTCAGCTTTATTTTAAACACATTTAAATAATATGGCATTTAATGCAGACAATTTTATTACAAATAAGTCAAGTGAGAGAGACTATTTGCTAAACTAAGTATCAATCGACTCTAATACTTCTTATACGACCATGTCAAAGTAAAAGTTTGTTTTTATGGGTCTGCTGGTCTATTGGTTCCGCTTTCACACCACAAAAGAGCGACGGGTCATCGAGATTTGTGGCATGGTGGTAGTATAGAATTTCAAAAGTCACCTAGGCTGATTAAAAAAGAGATTTTAAAAAAGATTAAGCTTAGCTACTTTAGTAGAGAAAAGTTTATCAAAATTCATAATCGCTGCTTTTTAAATCTACTACATATCTATTTCTGTTATAAGGATGAAGTCTGTACAGTGTACATGATCGACATAGCAGGCAAATGCAGAGAGAGGCATATTATGTAAAATGAAATGAAATGAAATGTCTAGTAGTGGTATGTTGAGGATGATGATCATCAAGTTTTACGGAGCTTCAGCCTTGATGTCTTCTGCTCCCTTTTTGCTTCTGTAGTCCCATCCTTGGTAGGCCAGGTCTTGTGGACCAGCGTCGTTCTCTCGGAAGGAAAAGCCGCTGTGGCCGTATTGGTTACCCTGGAAAGATGGAATAATGAGTCAGATTATATGAGACAGTCGGATTATATGTGATAACTAGTGGGTGCTCGCAGCTTCGCTCCCTATTTCACCCCTATAAAAGTGGCATTTCCAAAAATGCTTTCTTAGCGGATGCCAACGTCATAACATTTACTTCATTCCAAATTTCAGCATAAACGCATTTGGTTCACCATTGAATCATGTATGTTTACTTAAATAGTGGTCAAAATATAAACCTGGGAGATGCAGGTTCAATTCCTGCTGGACCTGATTTTGGCCATTCCCAAATTATTTTATAAAAAAACATTAATGTTTTTTTTATTTTAATTTAAATAGTGTTTGTCCGTTGGTCTGATTGTTAGTGTATTTTAATTATATTGTGTACATTTTTACTTGATAAACAGAAATTAAAAAAGGAGAAATATACTCACAGCATAGCTTTCATAATGTCCATAATTGCTTGGCTGTTCCCTGTAAGGCCCAATGCCGATACCAGCGGGACTGTACTGGGGGCCGTTGTAGTGGGACTGCGAGAATGGAGACGTCAGGTTGGGCTTGCAGAACTTGAAGTAGCCGATTACACCTGGAAGAAAGATATACAACTTTAGAAGTGTGTGTTGGAAGAGCGGAAAATAAGGAATCTAAAGCAGAAAACACCTGGAAAGATAATTAGATTTCCAGGAAGCTGGTAAGGTTGGTTTTACAGCAGGTGAGACCGTTTTCTAATTGAATAAGAGTGGCCAATTCTAGTGTCGAAAGTTTATCAAGCCGCCCTAAGGGCCTTTGACATGGTTTAACGACTACCGTACTAGCCGTTCTTAATGAGCGAAAAAGATCTCCACTCGATCTTATTTCTTATTGAGCAAAAAACACCTCTATTGCTATTGGATTAGCCTCAAACTTACCTGGCACAATCAGAGCCATGAATCCAAGGAACTTCTTAAAGCTGGCGAGGCCGAGGATGAGGGGCAGGAACAGGAGGAGCTTAATCTTGAACAGCTTGAGGATCAGCAACATCGGGATGATCAGTTTCTTCAACTTATGGCGACCTGGTAATGAATAGAGTTGAAGCTTTAATACCAATGAAAAACTTAAAAAACAACATTACTTTTAGTACTTAACAATGAACTGTTAAAAGTACTAAAAGTATGCACATGATATGTATATACATACACAATATATTTGCATTGCATCGTTTGAATGCTCATCTAAAATCTTAATTATTTATTCTCTCTTTTTGAGTCGTATTTCCTCATGACTGAGGGTCGTGACTCCCCCGCAGAATTAACTCGTTAGGGGAGTTTTCTTGGGCAGATACATCGTGGTGGGCGCCCAGGTCCTTCCACGGAAAGACACATGTCCTCGGATATTGTGGTCCTCAAACATGTCGGTTTCCTCACGATGTTTTCCTTCACCGTTAAGCGAGTGCAAATCCACACATAACTTGAAAATACAAGTCATTGGTGTAGGGCGGATTCGAACCAGGGTGCGTCTGGATGAAAAGCTGACACTGGAACCGCTGAGCCACACTCGCTTACTTAATTATTTATTTACCTAGTCGTTTTGTACTAAAAAACAATTATGTAGGACTTCTCCTACATAATTGATTTTTAGTACAAAACGACTAAGTTTTCACTTAACGATGGTAAAAGTTTACAATTGTGGAACTCCCAGCCCGACTCCCTGTTCCCCGCGGAATATAACCTTGCGATCTTCAAAGCGATAGTGAATCGGTTCTTACTGGGTTCACGTTCCATCCTAGACCGTAATGATTGCTTACCATCAGACGAATTACGGTCAAGTGCAAACCCATTTCTTATGATGATGATAGATAAGTCACATAAAAAAGGGGTGATTTGATCGTTTTAAAATTAAACTTTTATTGGAAAATGAGCGAAAATAATCACGACCGGCAGGATTCGAACCTGCGTATTTCTGCTACCGTCAGAACGCCTTAACCACTAGGCTACGGTCTACTAACTGCCAGGCGCGAAAATCCACACTCATTTCCATACACTTCAGACTGAGCGGCTGATGGCGCCACTTGTGCTGTCAGAATATGTCTAACAAGCACTCATATCGATGTACTATGGACACCTGATACGACGAGAAATGGGCCTTTCGCGTTTTAATTATGAGTTAATTTATTAAGTGCTAACCTGCACTAAGGTTGTTTTAAAATTAAACTTTTATTGGAAAATGAGCGAAAATAATCACGACCGGCAGGATTCGAACCTGCGTATTTCTGCTACCGTCAGAACGCCTTAACCACTAGGCTACGGTCTACTAACTGCCAGGCGCGAAAATCCACACTCATTTCCATACACTTCAGACTGAGCGGCTGATGGCGCCACTTGTGCTGTCAGAATATGTCTAACAAGCACTCATATCGATGTACTATGGACACCTGATACGACGAGAAATGGGCCTTTCGCGTTTTAATTATGAGTTAATTTAAGTTAAGTTAAGTTTAATTTTAAAACAACCTTAGTGCAGGTTAGCACTTAATAAATTAACTCATCATTTGATCGTTTGTTATTTATTTGTATTAATTCTTACGGAAGGGAGAAGCCTTCTTGTCTTGAATAATATCAACCTCATCTGCAATTTCATCAATGAACCTGGGGGCGATGACTCCATCGGATGTCACTTCATTGTCCAACTCGAACTCTAGTGCTGTTTGTCTTAGGAACCTGGAAATCATAACAAAATCTGTTAAAATACCTTCCTATTAAAAACAAATAAAGAGGTAGCTAGTGATAGAGATATCGGTTAAGATGTCACACTTCTGCCAGATATTCAAAGATGGTTGTGATTCAAAAAATTAACCAGGAAACGTTTAGGAAGGCAATTTGAACATGTGAAATTTGTTTGCACTTAACTGATTTCTACACTGAAGAAGTGACTAGACATGTAGATTTAATGTCGTCTTTAATTTGTGTTAAAAGGATACTCATAAATATTCACCAATATAATAAACAAAAGTAAAATGGCATACGTCGGTCTGTTTGTTCCATTTTCACACTAGTGAGCAATAAGTGATTTATGCCTTGTAGTGACATAAGCTACTTTCTGTCTCATCATTACCAAAGCTACGGACATTCACTAGAACGTCTTTACTAAAACTTTACCTTTCAATCTTCCTCATCCCATATTTGACGAGTGAATCCCAGTCAGAGTCCTCTGAGCGCGGCTGCGAGCTCAGCGTGGGAGGCTCTCTGGCCAGCGCTCGCGCTTGCTGGTCTACCTTCACTAGCACTGCATTGTCTGATAGCCTGGAACATTACAGGCAAAAAAAATGTTTAGCTTATTGGCAAAAAGAACACCTGGAGAAGAGAAACGAAAAACAGTGAGTGGTTTGCCGTATGAGGGAGGAAATGTAGGTCTTGCGTTGTCTAGCTGCGTTTTGATGGTCATAAAGGTAAAAATAAAGTAAACAGAAAGCAACCATTACGTTCGAAATAGGATATTTTGTTTGTTTTTTTATTACTCGAGACATACAGATTCTTCACTGTGATCTGGTTGTAATAAATGTATATTTTTGCACATTTTCATCAGAGCAATGTTGTATTGTATCGTTGTATACCGTGTATTTGACATGATTTTAATAACAAAAATTTCAAGTCATTAATAAAATTGACATTGTAATTTCTAAAAGTTTATAAAAACTACTTAAATGTTATAAATTCAATTTGACGAGATATTGTAATTTGTGTAGCATATTTTATGATATTAGTACTTATACCTATGTTACAACTTTACATTATCAATAAAGATTGTTTATCTTTATCTTTATCTTTTATTATACAGTATGTTTGAAGCCGGTGTCATATTGTATAAGGAGATCAAGGAATTGACTGAGGACCGGGAATGATGGCGTATGCTCCACAGGCATTCTTAAGTTTGTGATGATGAAGAAAATATACGGCATAATCGGAATATAAATTGTACATAATCAATATCTTCTATTATTTATACAAGGAATTCTTAAGCAAAACTAAGAAGAAAAGAACTCACTTGTAAGCCTGTTTGTCAAAGAAGTCGTCGAAAGACCTCAGGGCCTGGGCCTTGAAGCAGTCAGCCAGGTCTCCGCTGATGCACTGCTGGGTAGCTTGCTGGATGTAAGGGTCCTGGTCCTCGCCGAAACCGAGGAAGTCTGAGAGTAGACCACGACCTTGGGCTTGGGGCTGGAATGAGAGAACGAATACTTAAGGTATTTGAAGGAAATAGCTAATCAAAGACAAAAATAAATGGTGAGCTTACAGTACATACATGAGAATATTAGGAGAAATAAACGTATACTTCAAAAGACTCATGTTTATCACGTAATTTATGAATTGAAGAGTTTGTAAATTTCTTTCAGACATAAGTAATTATTTTAAACACAAGCAAAACAACTTCAACTCTACTGCCACGTTACTGAACAAATCTAAGCCTATAAGTAGTTTTGAAAATATGGGTAAAATTAGTTTGCATAAACTTTATCAATTTGTTGGTTTATTGGTTTTTTTCTCAGAAAGTACTATGAAAAATATTTTTTATGGGACCATTTCGGAAACTATCCTCATCAAATAAAAAAAATATTTTTGAAATCGGTTGATAAACAACGGAGTAATCGCATAGCATCCTCACAAAAAAAGTAAAAAAAAAACTTTCAGAAGACTTGATAACCTCCTTTTTTGGAAGTCGGTTAAAAATCCTATTGAAAGCATGACTTGCAACTCCAAAATATAGATTTCTTTCAACATGCTTTACAATATCCGTTAGATTGGCTAGCAGTAGTAGCTAGTACCTACCCATGACAAGAGTTTGCTTAGTATAGGGCTAGATGGCGCTATGTAAATACCCCAGAATATCTATTTATTTATTATAATATTCTACTCACCGATCTCTGATACTCCTGTCCTCCTCCCAAGTTCCTGCCCTCCTGTTCTGGCTGCTTGGCTCCTTCCTCAGGGAAGTTGACTCCATCACATTGCGACTGCAGCGTTAGAACTGCAGCTATCGCTAACATCAACCATCTTGGCTCGTACATGGTGGCTATGACCTGCGAAAGAGGACATATTTGTTTAGTGAACATTCTCTCTTGAGTCGTATTTCCTCATGACCGAGGGTCGTGATTCCCCCGCAGAATTAAAGAGAAAATACAAGTCATTGGTGTAAGGCTGGATTCGAACCAGGGTGCGTCTGTATGAAAAGAAGAGACTGGTTAAATACTTACACATGTTATAAAGATGATATGATTTGAGTATGACAAGTACGCGATGGTGCTAGGGAGTAAATCGCCCAATCAAAATGAAGTGCGGGTTTGTAATTTCCTTTTCAACACAGAGCTGTTAATAAATTAATGATATTTTAAATAATTTTTAGATTTCGTTTCATAATACGAGCCGTTGAGCGGTTAGTTAGGTATGTCTAATATATATTACTTAATAAATAATAATAATAATAAATATTCCGGGACATTGCACACAGCGCCATCTAGCCCCACACTAAGCAAACGCTTGTGTCGTGGGTACAGTACTAGGTAACGGATATAATACTTATATATTTTTCTTTTGTAAATACATACTTATTATACATACAAACGACCAGACTCAATACAAGTAATTACTTATGTAGTTTATTTTTAGAGTTGCAAGCAAAGTGGCCATCAATGGCACTAACGCACTTGTTCTGTTTTATATGGCTGTATGTCATTCCAAATGATCACTTGAAGAGCTTCATCCACATCCGATGGACATGACATATAATATTTCAGGAGCACTCATTTACGGCTTTTATCTGCGTGTGGCAGCTACTTGAAAGTTAGCGAAATATAACATATTTTTCACATGTCAGATATAATATTTATATCTGGCATATAGTTACTGGGAATACCCGAATCGTATGATTTACCACAGTCCGGGCTTTAAAGCAAATGGCAAGTTAAATTATAACCAAAACATTCAACTTCAACCAATTTCAGAATACTTATCCATAATACAAATAGGAATCATAATTATTTATGTTTTTATTACAAAACGTGGATTAACTATAAGTCTAGAACTTTGAAAACATGCAGTCCGTCTTTGCTGTTCGAAGTTTGTCTGCCTACTGTCATAATAATCAAACAGTCAAAATGTAACCAATGATCAATCAACGTCCCAATTTGAAGTTGGCATTCGATTATTTCTATATATTATGTTTAAACAACAAGAACCGACTTTTTATTTTCAAAGTCCTGGACTAATATTTAAACCATGTTTTGTAATAGATAAGACGGAATAAGATTATCATATTAGGTAGGTACCTCTTGGTGCATTATACAATTTAATATGTAGTGTAATGTGTTAAAAAAAATAATAATCACTTACAAATTTAAATTCTAAATTGACAACTTCCATTTTCAAATCCTTTAAAGGTAAGTACTGATTGTTTCTTCCAGTCTACAATGACGTTGTCCATACAAATAAAACAATCAAACCAGCCCTAAGCTATCAAACAAAGGCCCTAACCTCAGACGCCCTTCACAAAAGATCTAAACTAATTTAACTACCTCGTACTTAATTTGGAACACGTCAAGTTGTGTCTAACAGCTCGTTCAGACGTTGATTTATTCCTCGACGTAAATTACGAATTTGACCTTCTCAGGTTTGAGGTGGGATGCGAAAACTATCATAGATTTAGAAACATTGACCTCCTTAGTCAAGTGCCTACTGTGTTCAGTGACAAGAGAGAAATGACGGTGAGAATACAAACACATACAACACAAACACCAATGTATGGGATCGACATCACGATACGCTCCGTGGAGCGCATTATTACGACAATCCCATAGATTAGTATTTCTATTCCTCCAGTATACGTTAGTACGCTCAAACATGTCTCTTGTTTAGGGGGCTGAAATAGTATGTTTGAATGAAAGTGTACCCTATATCTTTGGTTTCCAAAGTTTTCAAACTACTCTATGGATATCGCCACAGAAATCAGATTAAAGGATCCATTGCTGTTTTGAGACTCGTGTCTCAATACAGCAACAGCAGAGACCTAAAATTTAACGTGTTATCCTTTTCAGAAAAACGCTCATATGTGAATTAGGTTTTTCTTTTCACAAGTATTGCATTGAAGAACTGGCTGAAACGGTAATCGCGAGCAAATATTGTGATTCACTAAGCCAGGGCTGAAAAACATAAGTAAATATCATCATCATCGGTGCCATCTTCATATTGAAGTTCGGAGGTTAGTTGGCAAAACTTCTTGCGATCCCATGCTGCTTCTTTTAGAAGCGGGTAGCTTAGCTTTGTCCATTTCTTGATGTCGTCTAGCCATTTCATCCTTTGACGGCCAGGGCTTCTTTTTCACGGAATCTTGCCTTCGAGGATCAACCGTGGTAATTAATACAGGGATCCTCTTTGCATATGTCCAAAGAAAAGTAAATATAACATCATTAAAATGTCCAACTAAAAATCCCATAAGCCATATTATATACTTGCTAACACAAATAAAAAGCGAGACTAAAAAATGTAACTAAGTTAATTCAGCATTCACTTTCGCATTGTCGAGTATTGTAAACACTTAGCGGTCGGTACCAGTTGTAGACGAAAGAACTGACAGACTCTTAACTTGATATCTATTTTATGTGTAAAACGCGTTCAAATATTCAACAACCGCATGGTGGTGAACGAATTCATGACGAGGATACGAGGATTTTTTTGTGTCAATAAAGTAAATAAACACGTTCTAATTAAATTAATCAGACATGTTTGAGGATCACAAAATCTGAGGCCAAATACCACGATGTGTTTGCCCGATAGCAATTCTATCAAACTCTACGGAGGAGTCCCGATCACAACCCACAACAATGAGAAAATGCGACTTAAAAGCGGAAGGCATAAATAGTACGTACTTTAGAAAACGATAAGTTACTTTTAGGAGAATCACAAGGAAAATAAATTAGTAATTGGCAAAAAAATAACATGTCTCTATGTTGTGATGTTGTCGGTGCCAGTATTGGAAACTCATTACTTCCTACTTTTACTACAGAGTACTTTCTCGATCGTTATGCCAACAATATTGCAAATGGCTCTATCAGAACTATATAGAATTGACTGGCTTTGCATCATGTTTTATCATACACAAGAAGTGTAAGTATCTAGGTAGATATATAAAAATATATGTAAAATACTGTTATCGAAAATCGTTTTTTTATTAATGCTTAAAATGAAAAATACCCGAATCTGTGTTTCTTGCGAATTACAATCGAATAGTCTTCCAATCCAGAGAAAAAATTAAACAGGTACTTTCTAGAAAATCGAGTTACATCTAAAATGCAAGCAGCGTGTGACATCAGGCGGGCTCGCGAGAAAAAACGGAATACCTACAAATGTCACGGTTTTAAAACATAAACAGTTACACATGTACAACAACTTTATTAAAGCGAAAGTTTGTTTGACTCATGTTTTTTGAAGCATGTTGTGTGGAATTTGTTTAATTTAGGACAAATCTAGGCTAGTTTAGAAGGGCTAAAGGCTTTAACAAAATGCGAGGTGATACTATACCGAACAGGTTTAGTAACTCTTAGAATAGGTTTACTTGGTGAAATTTTATCAAGACATGAATGTTATCATTTGGTAGTTTCAAAGTGGTTGGTACTGTCATGAACATGATGACAAACATCTTACAAAGAATGTTTTCTAGAACTTCAATAGCTACTTACATTTTCACAGGTATTATATGCTCTCCATAACACCAATTACAAATCCAACCAGAATCAAATACCATAAAAAAGTCTTTATGGTCCAGAATAGAGAGCCAAATAAAACAAAACAGGGTCAAAACAATCGCGCACTTTTATCTAAACGTCAAAATTTCGAAATTCGAAGCACATGTCACCACACTTGACAGTTCCAATTGGTGTGACGTCAAAAAGCGCGGGAAAACCACAGAGTTTGTGGATCGGAACGCGCGTGCGAGCGAGACGCACTATCGGACGAGACTGCGCCCGCGCATGAATGCTTTACACTAGTGTTATTACTGCAGAGAATAAGTTTTAAACATGAGGTTTTTTGTTTGTGTTATACATGTATTTTTATACACCTTGTTTTTCCTTAGGCTGTATTTCTCACTTGAGGGTGATAGGTTTAGTTAGACAGACTTCTCTGCAGAATAGAATTGATCTGTCTTAAGACAGTTAGATCGATTATGGCACTTAGTCTCCACGAAAGACAAACGTCTTCGAATTTTTTGATCTATCTCAATCAATCATAATAAATACCGTTTACTTACCATAATTTTCTCTACCGGTAATAATCAAATAGAATAGAGTAATCAAGTGCGAATCCACACACGTAACTTGAATAACAAGTCAGTGGTGTAATAACTTAATTAATAACGAAGTAAAACATACAATTACATGCATTGTTTTTTAATGAACTTCAGGTACTGTAAGTAATTCCACTGCGTTATAATGTAACGGCATCAGTCGATTAAAATGGTTGTAATGTCGTAGCACCGAGGCGGCCATGCACTGAATAGAGATGAGACGCAACTGGGTCTAACAGGGGGCTTTCTTGGGACCATTTCTATTTAATGTGTATTTGTATTTGTCTATAAACCTTAGGTTTGACGCCATGAAACTTTTATCCAACCATAACCATATCTCAAAACTACAGATCTTATAATCATCATCATCCACAGCCGGTTTCATCCCACTGCTAGGGTATTGCCTTCTCTCATAATATGCCATTGGTTTCGATCTTTACCCAGCCTCATCCAGGTTTGACTTGCGACAGATGTTATGCCGTCGACCCATCTTGCAGCCGGACACCTGACGTAACGGTGACTTAGAATATTAAGATGAAACTGGCATTGTTCCAAGTCAAACTTGCTTCTTTCCTTTCCTTACTTTATATGAAGAATCCTGTCAGTTTTTAAAAAATCATGGAGTAACATACAAGCATGGACTTACAAAATATGACACACGTGTTTTCGCCTAAAGAGATGAAACTCAATTCAATTCTGATTATATCACATGTAGGTCAACTTTTATTTATATTTAGTTCCGTCCTTTAAAAAATACTGTTTCCAATTCGCTACGGTTGATATGAACGGTCCGCACAAACTGTGTTTTTGTTTTCAGTAACCTACTTTTCAAATCAAATACAGTGTTACGTTTTACTCCAAATTTTATCAGATAACCACAAACGCGACGTGAAACTTGAATACGGCTTACTTTCCGCGTTTTTCGTGCCCAGGGGATGGAAAAACAACAAAAAACAGCGTGGAAACATCCGGGAACTTATAACAAGTTGGGTTGTGTACGATACGATACCGCGATGTCACTAAGGGCTTGGACACACATTAGAACATAAAACAACATGATTAAGTTAAAATAAAATAAAATATCAATACGATAATATTTAAATGTAGATACTGATGATGATGATGACGTTTGTTTTCTTTTACGTATCCGTAAATCTGTTTGATTTAGGCCATGTCTTACTACAATCCAGGGGTTTTCAAATCTAGAGTATCTTCTAGGTAAGCGTGTTACATAGGGTGTAACACGCTTACCTAGGCTGCAGCATTGCTTAACATCAGGCAGGGTGTAGTCAAACGTTAACCTATTCCACGTAAATAAAGCAATATCTTGATCCGATTATGGGCACGAATGTGACTTGTAAATTCAAATTGTGACTTGAACGTCCTTGACAGTAATAAATGTTCTTAATGGAGTAGTAATCTCTAGTGTAGAGAGAATTTAATTCAAGGATTTCTTTGTGCGCCCATTTTCGTAAGAATAATGTCTATGAAATTCTTTAAAAAAATAAGTAATTTGATGACAGAATTTGGTTAGTAAATAATCAAAAGTGTTTTTTTAAATTATTTTTTTCTTTATTTACATTAGGTTTATGTATAAGGAAATACTCAATCTAATACTTTTTGTAAATATCTGTTTTGTATAAGTTTTCTGTATTTTTAAGTCATTTTTGTATTATACTTATAAATCTAAAACTTAATAAAACTATATCTAATACCTTGGAAAAATCATATACAAGAAGGTTCCTCAATTTGGAGGGATAGTGCGATTAAAGCCTTAAAAAAAACGTCTCAACTTTAACGCCGACGTAAGCTCTTTCATAACAAAATCTTGGCCTTTTTGCAGAACTTTTTATATCTTACGGTGAGTTTTATATTGTGTCCCCGATATTTAAAGTGTTTGAAGTTTTTAACAATATGTGGATATTAGTTGTTTTCCGAATTGCATATATTTATTTATTTAAAGCTAGCGAACCCCGCGAACTCCGTTTCGCCAGTTTGTAGTACATGCTATGTATCAGAGATGGCGCTGTATATAAAAAATGTTTTCCCTGTTTTCCCGCTTTTCTGTTGAAATTTTCCTGAATTTTCTTTGCTATAAACCTCACGGAGCCCGAGACCTTTCCAACGAATGCAAAACCTTGGAAATCGGTTCGTGCGTTCTGGAGTTATAGCGTCAAGAAGGAAAACCCGACTTATTTTTATAAAGTAGATAATGCATAAAAATTTGAAGGAAAATCTTGGAAACCACCAGTAATATTGGTTTACTAGAGAGATTGCCTATGCCTAGCGCTGTAATGGGTTGATGATGATGATGATTTTTACAAAATTTCGATTAAATTTTCTGCGATAAATGCCGGTCAAAAAAATAAATGATTATTTCTACATGCCTAGTCTATCGTCTATTTTTATGTCAAGTTGCTACTATACAATCATTATCTTCGGATGCCATCTTCATATTGAAGTTCGGAGGTCAGTTGGCAAAACTTCTTGCGATCCCATGCTGGTTCGTTTACGATACAATAATGTAATTATAAAACACAAGGCCTAACATCCCAGTTAGCTTACAAAACATGACTTTACAAGAACCTATGAAGCAACCGCCAACCATTAAAGACTTCATGCAAAAACCATTTTACGTAAGCCTACTCCGCATACGTCAAACTGAAGACGTTATGTCATATGTTGCACGTCACCTGAGTCATACAGTATGTGGTCTTGACCTAAATCTTGTAAGGATGTTGTACTACTTTCTCCTTGAGATTTAATTACAATAGATGACTGAATAATTCTGAATAACTAGCTGGTGCGCTAATCTCAGGAACTACTGGTGCGAATTGAAAAATTCTTTTTGTGTTGAATAGACCATATGTAGAGGAAGGCTTTAGGCTATATAACATCACGCTGCAACTAATAGGAGCAAAGAAACAATATAAAATGTGGATAAAACGGGGAAAATTATTCATCATTGAGGGCTTCCGTTGCGTGCGCTGCAAAAACGGTTCAAGATATCAAAATAATGTGTATGAAAGAATTATTCCTCTTAAAATGATCTAACAAAATGTCCGCAACAGTATATGTCTATCTTTTAATGTTAACTCACTAGAACCGTTTTTATGGTAATAACTATTCCACGCGGACGAAGTCGCGCGCACCAGCTAGTTATTGATAAGATTGTCTCACGAAAGTTTAAATAATAAAATAGTTCTTTTTATATTTCAATTTTCATTTTGTTTTGTTTGTAGACGTATTTGTATGTACCTAGATATAACTGATAGCATAGTTCTACATTATGTGTTTTCGCCGGGTCGCCTGAAGCGATATATTGGAAGGCGTAAGTGGATAATGCTGTTTGGGAAAGACACAGTTAGATACATAACTAAAGACACATCACAAAATACACAATTTTACTCGCTTCCTAGTACTTGAATATATTTTTTAATAAACTACAGGAGTTCCAAATGTTTTCTCTGTCAAAGTATTCTTGAACTTGTTATATTTATTTGAATTTACAAAATTAATTAATTCTTGCATTTCAGAATATGCTTTACTTAATCGATATGAAAAGATGAATGCTGATTTTTTACGAACAAGAGTGCATTTGCTGGAAAACAGGTGAATAGTCTACTATTTCTCCCGATATTTTTAGGACCACTTAAGTTTTTTCCAAATATTAAATATGTATGTATAATATCACAAAATGAAAATATCAAAACCATTTTTCTCACATAAAACAAAAAGCTCCTTTCCAAGTTGTGTAAAAATATATAAGCACATAAAATTAACCCCCTCTTTTTCAGACACGTTTAACGCTATATTATTAATCAACAATATTTTTTAATTAACCAATTAAATACTCACCTAGTTATAAAAAACAAAACACTTGAAAAACTAGACCACTGCACCGAACTCAGAGAGCCGAATGACCGAACAAACTCAAAACAAGCTTATATAATAACAATATAAGAATTGCATAAACTTCTGTGGATCCGTGTTGAATCAACTTTACTGCAAAAATTTTTTCAAGCGAAATTAACCTCTAAATCTTGAGCATAAAGATCATTTTCTTATGAAGGAATATAACCTTAACTGACTAATAGTCAATAGAACTGAATTAATTGGTTCGCTAATTTGTTGTTATATTGTCAGCGGAATAAATGAATGGTCAGTTAAGATGATCAAAATGGTAGAGGTGTGGACATAACCTTGAAAAATATATCTAGCCAGTCATGTAGATAGATATTTTTTATGAAATAGAGTTAATGTTTATTGTTTTCAATATCTTCATTATACATAGCCTTTTCATATTCCACTGATGGATATAGGTGTGTTTGCATGTGCAAGCTGTTTTTATATTCTAAAGACCTGATCTACAAAGGATCCACAATTAGGATTTTTCCATCGATCTATCTCACTTTTCACTGAATATCAAAGAACTATAAATCAACTTTACTGCTAAAATGTTTTTAGTTCACGGTCATTTTTTAAATTGCTATCATTCATATCAAAAACTGAGGGCATGAAAATTATACCAAAATGTAGTTGAGTAAAGTAGTAGCTGACCAATTAATATTTCCTAACAAACATTACCGGCAACACGCTTCCATTGAAATTTGAACTATGTCTACTTTGAAACTAAGGCTATATTCATTTTCGAAAAATATAACCTTAAGTGACTAATAGTCATAGTTTGGTAAGCAAGCTTTGTCATAAGAAAAAGAACTCTAAATTATAGATATAAGGTATGTTTTGTAAGTTACTTTGAAGACAGTAACCGGAGTTCAATTCAAGTTAGCGCAACTTGGGGTATCCCCCAAAATCCGTATGGCTAAGAATGAGTGGAGAAGACTTTTCACAGGTACAATATTTTTTGGAAGAGTACTTACCGTTACAATAAGTCACAAGATGTTTTAATAAAGGCATAATAAGATCACATTCATAGGGGAAAGCTGGGGCGCTATTTGCATAAAACAAAATATAAAATAATACTATAAAGTGTAAAACCAAAGAATAAGTCTCTCATAAAAACAACATCAAATCACAAATACAAACTATTTATTTAAAACACCATAGTTACAAATAAAAAATAACTTATGATACTGACTGTTCTAGTTGTTTGCGTTCTAGTAAAATTCTTATTTACGAATATATTGTGTACAAGTTAAATTAACCTACTATCATGGCAGGCGATGTGAACACAAAAAAACACTTGGTGGGGTAGCGATTTTGTAGATTCTCGAATTCCAACTCAACATTACATAATGGACCGCTATACTCCCACCCATAGGGCACGCAATTTACAGACAAAAGGAGACATTGTAGCTAGCGAAATGGAAAACATGGACGTTCATGTGCTTAACGCTAATTCTGTACCCACATACATATTTTGATGGCAGGCAAAATTTACTCCAGCTTCGTTGACGTCACAGCATGTACGGTGGACCTTCTTTACCTTGGATGAGAGCATGACGAGCCCCCATCACAACACGATACTCTTTAAAATTAAACGAGTTTTAAAAAGTAGCCTATGACACTTTTAAAATCTCATACTACCTACATACAAAAAATCATGATGATCGTTCAGCCGTTTTTGCGTTATGGGCGTTTAAATAAACAGACACAGAAATACAGGGTAACTGGTAACTAACGCATAACCTTTAAAGGGTGGCTTTAGTACATCTATACCAACAACTTTTGTTCTAAAACTTTTGGAAATTCGAGAAAAAAAATCAGCTGTTCCATACAAAAGTATGGAAAATATTCGACAAAATGTATGAAACAGCTGATTTTTTTTTCTCGAATTTCCAAAAGTTGTTGGTGTAGATGTACTAAAACCACCCTTAAAAGGTTATGCGTTAGTTACCAGTTACCCAGTATAGACAAAAATTCTAAAAACTGCTGAAACGTGTTTTGTTTTTAATATAAAATATACCTAAACTTATTTTTTTCTAATTTCTTTTAAGTAGAGATTTTTGATGCTCTTAAGTTTTACTATAATGTATAGATACAACCAATAAATACTTGCCAAGAAGCCGTCTCCGTACTAACCTGAACAAACAGTAAACTGCACAAATCCTGTACGAAGTTTCATAATCCACCATTCAGTTCATGGATACCAGTAGGTATTCCCAACGCATATCAATATAAACCTTTTGAAATATTTTCTAAGAAAAAACATTAAATCTTAAGTTTTGTTTATATGCTGTAGAAATAGTTGATAGAGGTCATACTATAACAGATATTTGTAATATTTTTCTAAGAAAACTATTCCTCTTCTTATCGAATGAGAGTGGCCAACTCTGGTGTCAAGAGTTCATCGAACCGCTCAAAGGGCTTCTGACATCGCTTAGCGACTAAGAACATCTACGCTGGTTTCATGGTATATCAGTAAGGTTCAACAGTAAAGTAAATGGTTCAACTGTGAATACAACACAAAACTAAAAAATCTGTTTCATTTTTAAGTAAATCAGAGCATTAACCTTATTGATCACCGATCTATTTATCTTGTAAATAAGCAAAACACATCAGGAAAATTCATTGAGTCCTTCAATACATCAAAACAAAATTTTTCCTTCAACCTTTCAAACAGTTTGTTAATATTTCAGAATCTATCAACTTAAATATGTTATTCAAACCATAGCAACGGCAACGGATCTAATTTTTCTTATAATGATGAAAATGAAAATTCTTTAAAAGTGAGTTAACCACGATGTTTCTATAGGCTCTTATTTAATTAATAGCCAGTCTAGGCAGTTTAGCAACTAGGTATTCTTAAGAAACCTTAGAAAATTACCATAATTTTCAAATTTAACAAAAAATGCTATCTAAGGCTTAACCTTAATTCTACGAATTGTACCTTCAGATAATAGTGAAAGTATATTCTTTGTTTGATCTGCCCCCTTAGACAAGAGGCGTATTTGAGTGAGCGTACTGTCGCTCGCTTATAGAATAGAAACACCAATGAATGGAATTGACATCGCGATGATTGACATGCTACGTCACTCCCATACATTGGTATTTCTATTCTATAAGCGAGCGTCAGTACGCTCACTAAAATACGCCTCTTGTCTAAGGGGGCTGTTCTTCCTTACGTTGTTGCAGCGTAGCGACTTATCATCGTGATTTGTTGTGGTGGTAGTATAGGGTTCTAAAAGCGATACCGGCTTCTATTTATTCTGAAACAATGCAGCCCTCGTGAATCAATTCCTGCTCTAAGGGCCTCTGACATGGCTTAATGACTTATTTACAATACAATACAATATAACTTTATTGCACACCAAAAATAAATTACAATATGCAATAAACTTAAACTATAAATTAATGCACAAGTGGGCGGCCTTATCACCTTGAGTGATCTCTTCCAGGCAACCTTACTATCCAGGCAGGCGTAAACCGACTTATTCTGCAGCAAACTCCTTCAAAATATCATAACATTTCTTTTTCTTATCGAATAAGAGTGGTCATCTATGGTGTCGAGAGTTAATAACTTACAACAGACTTTTACATGATATAGGCTTACGCTTGACTACAACTCACTCGCTCGCCTTTATTTCATTACCTACCTTATTTTACCTACCTTTTTGCCTTTATTTTTATTGACTCGCTCGCCTTTATTTCATTACCTACCTTATTTTACCTACCTTTTTGCCTTTATTTTTATTGACTCGCTTGACTTTATTTCTTTACCTACCTTATTTTACCTACCTTTTTGCCTTTATTTTTATTGACTCGCTCGCCTTTATTTCATTACCTACCTTATTTTACCTACCTTTTTGCCTTTATTTTTATTGACTCGCTTGACTTTATTTCTTTACCTACTATTGTTGATATTTTTTTTAGTGTGCTTTTTTGCTTGTAAGTTCGTATTTTTTTTTCAGGTCACTGGCTCGGCATTCAACTCTTCAAAAGTTCAACAGCCGACTTTAAAATGCCAATGACTCTACATAATTATTATTATTAGCACTACTAACCGAAAAACATACATTATTATGATGCAATTCGTAATCCGATGACTAATACTTTTAATTTTAATAACTTCATCTTAAAATAACCTTTAACATTTAAGAAATAGAGGTGCTTTTCGTTCAACAGTATTAAATAATGCCTAAGTTCTCCGTACATCATCCGAAAATCGCCTCTATAAGTCAAAGTATAGAGGTGATTTTCCCTTGAACGTTAGCTAGGTCAACTTTCTACTAAGAAAGTGGTAGGGGAAGTCTCAAACCGGATCTTAGTCTAACTTAGTGCGTAGTCTGTCCAAGATAAGCCTGCGGGCGGATGAAATTTGTACTAAAAAAACTATGTAAGAAATGATCTTAATAACTGAAATGAGATAACCTTTTGATCTATTTATCGCATCATTCCATTTGGAGCGCTTTCGTGGGTCGGATGACACGTAAAATTGTAGGTCCCGGCTGTTTGTCTACTAAGGCGTTTACGGTTAAGGTTTGTCGTTAAGCCATGTCAGAAGCCCTTAGAGCGACAACTAAAACTCTCGACACCAGAGATGGCCACTCTCATTTGATAAGAACAAGAAGAATTGCATGTTAATTTTCTAAGTTATCCATTATATTTTTATTTTATGTCTTTAACACGTCGTCCTACTCATTTTATTCTAAGATTATATCCCTGCCAGATTGGTTGCCTGGAAGAGGTTGCTCTTGCCGCGTATGCCGCCATTTAAGACGCTAATTTAAATTTCAATATTTTTTTGTATTGCTTTATATATGTGGAGTTTTAATAAAGTATTTATCTATCTATCTATCTTGAAGTCAACATGTTGACCCGAGTTGAAGTGTTGAAGACAACGTGGTAGAAAGTGACGTAAATGTGTAAATTATATTGCGTGGACTTTACTAGCGATTTGGACGTTGGTGTCTGTCTTTAAACTTAGGGAGTGTTTTGTTTTAACAAGGACATGTTTTTTTTAGTAATGCTTTGTATAAAAATGATGTCAAATTTGTAACCACTGAAGCCTCTCAATAGCTATTAAGATTATGATAAATGTATATATATATCTCTCTCTCTTGAGTCGTATTTCCTCAAGACTGAGGGTCGTGAAACCCCCGCAGAATTAATTCGTTAGGGGAGTTCTCATGGGCAGATACATCGTGGTAGCCGCTCAGGGCCTTCCACGGAAGACACATGTCCTCGGATATTGTGGTCCTCAAACATGTCGGTTTCTTCGCGATGTTTTCCTTCACCGTGATGCGAGTGCAAATCCACACATAATTTAAAAATACAAGTAATTGGTGTAGGGCCGGATTCGAACCAGGGTGCGTTTGAATGAAAAGCAGACACTCGAACCGCTGAGACACACTCGCTTATAGGTCCGTATGCATTTTTTATACCATCATCATCATCATCCACAGCCCTTGGGATCCCACTGCTGGGTATAGACCTCCCTTTGCATGTGCCATCTGCGTCGATCTTGTGCACAGCACATACAGGTTGGACCCTCGACTTTGACGATGTCGTCGTCCCATCTCGCGACCGGACGGCCCGCTCCTCGCCTGCCAGTTCTAGGCCACCACATTGTAACTGCTTTACTCAATCTGTTATCAGTTTTTCTGTTCAGTTTTTTATGACATAAATAAAATAAATGTCATTCAATCTCTTCCTTACCTCTTCGATTTTATCTTTGTTAAAAACCATCGCGCTACTTACATCCTCTATGCTTACATTAATTTCTGAAAGGTAAGGAAATACTGGTACATTAAGTTTTGCTTTTTCACACACATTTGAAAACAAAAGGATGCACGTAATAGGTACTTACACGAAAGAGCAGCTGTAGGTACTCGTTTCTGTAATGTCTTGAACTACTTTCGAAAAATACTTAGATTTATTTTTTATAGGTTTAAGGTACATGTTGTAGTAAGTACCTGCAAAAACCGAGACCATAAATTGTGCATTAAGCATTCAACTGTTTTTTTTAAATTGTAAAATAATCGTAGAAATCGTTGAATAGCAGGTACCAGCTGTTTGCCATACATCCCAGCTGTGTACGTTAGTCTTTAAGCCATGTCAGAGGCCCTTAGGGCGGCTTGATAAACTCTCGACACCAATTGGGCACTTTCATTAGATAAGAAAAACCTGTTTAGTATTTGTAAAATTTCCGAAACTTGCCAAATAAATTTGTGGTTTTGAAATATTAAACCAAGTACTTGCGCTAAGTAGGCTAAGTTTAGTACAAAGTTCTGTAGCTTCTGAAAACTTTTCGCAAAGTAATATACGCCTAAGTTATGTCTAAGCTACAGAACAAATTATAGTACTCCTAAGCTTAACTTTCGCATAGTAACTTAGGTAATAAGTGAAGCCACAGAATAACTAAGCAAGGAAGTAACTTAAATAGTTAAGGTAGTAGTAACCTGCATGGATTTTCATACAAACAAAAGACTAATTATTATGAGTTAATTTATTAAGTGCTAAACCCGCACTTTGGTTGTTTACCTTAAACTTTTATTGGAAAATGAGCGAAAATAATCACGACGGGCAGGATTCGAACCTGCGTATTTCCGATCACCCTCCGGAACGCCTTAACCAACTAGGCTACGGTCTACTAACTGCCAGGCGCGAAAATCCACACTCATTTCCATACACTTCAGACTAAGCGGCTGCACTTCAGACTAATTATTGTGCAAGCGAACCTTAGCCTAAACACTAAGAAAAATTGCTGCAAATTGTAAATTTTTAAGCTAACATATTCCATCTAAAAAAGCAGCATGGGATCGCAGACAAATTTTGCTATTTTACCTCCAAACTTCTATGAACTTCTTATGAAGATGGCACCCGATGATGATGATATTGGTTAGTTGATTGAAATCGATTACATACTTTTAATAAATTAGGTAAAAAAAAATAGTATTTGAGATTTCATAAGAGTTTTCCATTAAAACCACATAAGTTAAACAAGATAGAGCTTCTTAGGAAAGTTGTTTTGTAGTTGGTTGCCCAACTTCTAAAGACAACCAAAACTAAAGACTTTCTATCAATCAATCAATCAAAAATTCTTTATTGTACACCAATATAGCAAGCGAACACAAGTATAAAGAAAAAAAAACCATAATATTGGGACAGAGGGCGGCCTTATCACTTTATATAAATATGTTTTATTTTTATTAACATAGGTCTATAACATAGGTTTCGCACCCTGTGCAGGGCTCACAAGAACATGTAAACCTATCTATGATTAAATTAATATCGAAGTAAGATACATTAAAGTTTGTAAGTGCTTTTGTAAAATAAATAAGTTTTGTATATATGTGTATTGCATTTTAAAAACCCTCAATTTTTTGTTCTGGTCATTATTTTTAGAGTGATATTTTTAGATGTTCATACAATAGTATGTAAATACATTCAGGTCACTTTAAGTTAACTAGGAAGTAACTTGAAGAACAGTTTAGGTACTAGTGTAACTTACATTCTCTATTGAAAGTAGGAAGTCTAACTTTGAGACCTAAATTACATCTCGAGCGGTTTGAAAGGCATTCTTGTATAAGATAATACTCACTTTGAATGAAATACATACCATCGTAATGATGAAAAAAATTATATATCTTACCGATATCAGCAACAGTTTTGAATTTCAAAACCCGTATCATTCGAATGAAAATACAGTATTAATATGTAGGTAACTATTACGGTTTCTACTCACTTATAATTTCCCGTATGTTGTTTACGCGTTTCGGGAACGTACGTTCTGAAGGTGGGTGTCATTACACCCGACACGCGTTAACAACATACGCGAAATTATAAGTGAGTACTGTAGGAACCGTAATAGTATATTGATAACAATGTCTTACGATGGTTTTAATTAATCACTTAATGAAGACCTTTTGATATTTAGATTTTAGATACGGAGTCGAGCGGCTGTTAAATATTATCGAGAAAAATGATATCTTTTAGTAATGTGTAATATTAAAACAGGAAAATCCAACTTCGTAGGATTAGGAAGCTAGCATGAAACCAGTATAATAAAGTTCTATGACTTCTAGGAGTTGGCGGGAAAAGTTTATTGTTTCTTGATGGGTTGCCGACGAAATTCGTGTAAGGTAATTTCTCTCACAGTTTTCCAGGCTTACAACTAAACTAGTGATGTAGGCTCGAAACACACCCTGAATAGCTTCTACTGCTGATCTAGCTGGCATTCAGTAACTAAGGCGCCCATTTATTGTACTAAAATCTAAATTCTGTAAGTTTATTTAGCCCTTCAGGCACTGCGTTGATTATATTGTATTTTACCTATCTCCTACAAAGTATCCTTAATAAATAACCTTATCATTCTCAGCCTCTCTCTTTCATTTACCTATCTACCTAAGAATAGGTAGGTTTAGCATTTAAAAAGGTTACACTGGCTACAGGTCACAGTTTTCCAAAAATCACAAAGCGAATATGTTTGTTGTGTTTTTGATGTTCAGCGAAGATAATAGCATTTTTCAGGTCACTCTTATAGTTAAATATCAGTTTAAAAATAATGTAGGTATACATTTTTTAAATAAAATAAATAATAATTCGTCATCTGCTTCTACAATTTTATTTCATGAATCTAAAATATAGTTTTACATGACTTTTTATAACGTTACAAAAATATCATCCGCATACAGATGTTATTTTAACCCCCTAATATAGCAACACCTTTTTAATATCCATGACTGCTAAAGTCCGGTTGCAGAGAAGAAGAATTTCTTGCACTCATAGGTGTGAAAAGAACATTACGCACATCACAAAATATTCTTCAAGATCCGCAACCGAACTATACCTACTATATCTAATTCAAAATGATAGTTTGAGTAGATTCCGACAAGAATACAATAAATCTATTTTTCATCAGTAACTAAAATTAAATAAGTTTTTTTACACAGTTCTTGTAAATAAAGTTATGTATAACTATAGAAATCAAAAGTGGATAAGTTACGATCGATCACACAATAAATTACATTCATACATTACACCAATAAATAAATACAAACACACACATACACAAAAATATTTTAAATATAAGCCGGAATCAACAATAATGATTACAAATTAGTGTTTTGTCCTTATCACTCATTTCCAAAAACAACAACGTATGAAAGAGACAAAAACTTATATAATTTTGTTGAATTACACAGGCTTATAAATAAAACAGTAAAATAACATATACAACAAGTAAAAATAAAATAAAATGATAAATTAAAATAATTGCTTACATGTTAATTTATAATTTTTGTTCGATAGGTTAAACAAAATAAAGTTAGTTTTATATAGATTAAATTAATGGATTGAGCTTAGTGTTCAGACTACAAATATCTTTCTAAAACTTTAAAAAAGTTACCTCCATGCCAACAACGGGATGATCCGTTGCTCCATTGCGTTGTGCAAGAGAAACATTACAGATTAACAAACATACTTTTAGCTTTTATTTTAAAATGTATAAATCTTTACATTTAATAGAAATGATTTTCTAACAATAGTATCAAAGTAAAACCCACGTTTTCTTCTGAAATCTTAAATCAGTCGCGCCAGACGTCAATTTCATTGTAAACCTGAAAATGAATGTGGGTGTTAAAAATAATAGAAATTGAAAAAATTGAGTGTCCTTTTTCAGAAGTAACGATTTTTCAAGCTTTTAACGATACATGAAAGAAATAGGATTTGATCATAAAAAATATGTAATTAATATTAAATTTGTTTTAAATCTAAACCATTTAGCTAATTTCACCGTGGTGTGTATGTGACGAGTGGCGTATAAGAAGATACAAAAAGAGATGCATGTGGGTAAGCAGCAGTGGGCGATAACAGACTGATGATGATGTGTGTGTGTGTTTACGACTTCTCCCGCTCAAATGGCTAAACTAGTTTCAATTAAATTCAGTATGCTAATGGATTATACCCTGGATTAACACGTAAGGCTACTTTTATCTTGGACTAGTGGGTGCTCGCGGCTTCGCTCGCATTAAGAAGTAAACTTGCATCCTCTATTTCATTCCATTTTTAAGTAGCATTTCCAAAAATCCTATCTTAGCGGATGCCTACGTCATAACATCAACCTAAATTCCAAATTTCAGCTCAATCCGTCCAGTGGTTTGGGCTGTGCGTTGATAGATCACTATAACAGTCAGTCAGTCAGTCACCTTTGAGTTTTATATATTTAGATTAATGTGAGTGAAACCGCTGAGCGTCACTAGTAATAAAATAAATGTTCATTTATTCATAAACTTTTTTACATGACAAGACATTCTTTAAGACTATTTCCCCGGAGTAATTTTCTCCATCTGAGAACTACTTATTTTTAAGTTAGTTATGACAGGCTGGATAGTAGATCTATCAACGCAGCGAGAGGCCAATATGGAAAATGCAATTGATAACAACGACATTATAATGAATAAACTCCTCATTAAGATAGGGAAAGAATTGGTCTGCCAACGATATGAATCGACGATATAGTTCGAATTGTCTCTCTATGAACGAGGCCCGTAAGGAAGGCTATAGATAATAATGGTAGTAAGCAAAACTAGACACGATCCAACGTCATGGCAAATAAAAATGACTCCATATTTTATATTCTTTTACAAACGTAGGGGCACTTAAAACCAGCTGCAGCTAAAAGGTACTGATTTTTTATGCATCGTGCTGTTTACCAAATTACGAGTATTTATAGAAACTTAGTATTCGTATCCATCCTTATACAACTTATAGGGGTGGAGACTATGGTTATGTTACTAATAATGTTTACTATCAAATTGTCTGCTCAACAGTCAGTTTAATTTGAATGGTGATGATGCATTTCAAGCCGATTTCGGCTACGGCCAATAATACTTTCTGCGTGAAGGTAACTATAATTTATGTAAATGGTTTATTTTATATACTGGATAGGTGTCTGGGTTGTTTAGTCTATGATTCGAAAGAAAAGTTCATTTGCAACGGAAATAGATTTAGACAAGTATAATCGAGTTGCATGGAATAAGTTTGCTGTCTGAGAGGAAAATAATTGTATTTTATTTATTAGAAAATAAATAGGAATGGAAGAGAAATGCAACGAAGACCAATACAACCCACAAAAAGTGCTGAACCTATTTTGGATTAACTAAGAGTAATCCATATAATATGGCCCCGAGAATAAATGCAGCTAAGTGGGAAGAACGCATAGACCTTTATAAAGCTCAAAAACGACTGATCCTATTCTAATGAAGCCTAAACTACATTAAATTACCTAAATCACGATGAAATTCTAACTGATAAAATTAAGCTTTATTTAATAAATTTTAATTGAAAGCCGAAATTACCAATTTATTTATTGTGAAGTTTCCTAGCCGTCACCAGCTTGTTGATGTCGTGGTAGGCAGCGATCATGGTATGCGCGGGCGCAGCGTTCGCCGTACAAGTGGGGAAGGACTGCATACAGTCAACGCCCTCCTGGCCGCGCCTCGCAGCCCTCATGTAGCGGAAGAAGCGGAGGATCTCAGGGTTGTCTGATACTGGACGACGGAGCTCGTTCAGTTCTCTGGAAAAGAAAATATTGACATGTAGTAAATTATTTGTATTTGTAGAAATATTTCTGGAAAAATACTGCCAGTTATAAGCAGCATTGGCATATCGGCATCAATATATCGGCCAGGTCGTAGATCGTCATCATCGTTACAACAACGGTTAACATTAAGCGAGTCTTGTGGTCAAGTGTGAGCTTATCTTGCATAAAAAGGTAATACTTGGAGGCAGAATAATTACCTATGACACGACAATGCTTGATGTCTGTTCCTATATATGCTCGTGTTTCACAAAGTTACGCTTTCAATAACTGTTTACCTAGAAGATATGAATGTTGGTTGGTCATAAATTATCCTCAAATATCTGGTGTTCCACAAGGGTCTATGGCATCACCTACACTATTCATTCTGCACGTCAGTGACTTCTTCTTTATTGGGAACTTTCTAATTTTCTCGCTTTTGAATCGACATAGCTAGTGATACCCAATATCTACTACTTGATTGATGGAGCAGTTATCTGGCGCTGTTTGCAGGGCATTTGGGGGTGTATGTGAATGACATCTGAAATCTTATTCCGATGTACATATGTACATCGGAACTAAAAATTGTTTAAAACAAATATTACTTAGTGTTTATTATCACTTAACAACGATGTGTATAGTCGTAATTGGACTCTTAGTTTAATAATAGTTTAAAAATAAATTTAAGAATAATATTAAATTAATACATATTATTCTTAAAGTGTTTAGTATATTTATTTATAACTGATTGTCTGTGATTGTACCAAAATAATAAAATAAATAAATCTAGATCATGATCATAGTGTCTTTTACATAAAAATTAAAGAAAACTGTGCAAACCTGCTAAGTTGTGCAGATATAAGGTTGCTGTAGGGCGCGTACTTGGCTGGGCTCGCGTACATGAGACATATGAGCTGCTCCCGACACGACTCCAGTCTCATATCGTGTACTGTCTGACCTCCTATCTGGGGAGCGGCCTCTATCGCGTTCTCGGAGGGAGCTAAACCTGGAAGTGGAAAAACCAACTTATGGTGTTAATCTTCCCTAGATGTAACGACATGAACCCAAATGTTATAAAAATCATCACACAATTGGAGGAATTGCATAATTTAATTCCTGCAGCCCCATTTTACCATCGTACGAGTAGAGGTACGACAAGAAGGCACCGTTATACAGTTGAGGTTCCAAAGACTCGCACCAAGCGGTTTGCTTCGACTTTCATCGTGCGAACAGCCAAACTGTGGAACTCCTTGCCCGAATCTCTATTCCCCTTGAACTATAATTTGTCGGTCTTCAAGTCGAGAGTAAACCGGTTTCTTCTAGGCAAGCGCGCTAGATCGTAGATTACAACGTTGCTTAACATCAGGCAAGTTGTAGTCAAGCGTGAGTCTATCTAATGTAAAAAAAAACACCATATTATAATGGGTAAGTTTGTGAGTTAAGGTGTGAGTCGAGTCTTCTACACGTTTAAACAACTGAACCGATTTTTATAAATTTGGTATGGTTGTACCTATATATTGGATTCTGGATTATAAAATAAGTAACTTTTTATCTCGGACTAATGCGGCTTACACCGCAGCCCAGATTTTATGTTTATTGAAGCGCAAGTTGGTATTTGAGTAGCCCAATTTGTTCTTTAAACTACGTTTTAACATATAAAACAGATTAGCTGCAATCATAGTGACAACGCAGAAAAAATACAGATATATATATTCCGTTTTCTGTTTGACATAGCTAGGATTTGATGAATTTTTTTGCATATGTTTTTATACATTATGTATGGTATGTAGTTAAGGAAAATTGACCAAATAAGCAGAAGTAATTACCAAGTCTTGCAAAGATTCCGTCGAGACGCGAGAGAAGTGGTGAATAGAAGGGATCATAGTTGCTCAGGATCATAGACGATGCTGGAATTTTCTGGAACACCTGGAAAATGCAAATTTAAAATCAATGAATATTATCTAGTACCCACGACACAATGAGTTTCCTTAGTATGGGGCTAGACGGCGCTGTGTGCAATGTCCCGGAATATTCATTTATTTATTAATAAGATCTACCCTATTGAATTAAAACTTTTAGAAAATAAGACAATTGCGAGCATTTCAATGCGACTAAAATATAGATACGAATTAAACTACATATTGCCACAGCTAAGTTGTCTTACTTAGTCTTCATGTCGTATGACAGTAGCTTACTCAAATGAGGAGAGTTTTTACATTTATCAGTTTTACGACATAATTGCCATCTTATGGAAACAGACAGAAAATAAACCTACCCTTTTGGTCACCCATCCAAAAAAGTACGGTATCGAAAGATGAGAATTGTGACACGAATGTTCGTGACAGTAGGTAAAATATTTCTTAACGGTAAAAGCTTGCCTAGAAAGATGACTTTTATTGATGACGCCTTCTATATTTACTCAAAATATATTTTTCTCGCTCACGTCTTTTTCCATTGTACAATAAAGTGATATTGTTAAGTTCCATAGTTCAAATTTACACGTGGCTTTGCTCAAATATCAAAGTAAAAAAGGACCTGGTTCATTCGAAGCTACCACGGGACAAGTGCTCTTATTAACTGTCAAATAATCTACTCCTATTGTGAAAGAGAAAAATGTATTAGAGAAAAAGTCACGTGAAAGAGTGTTCTGCGCAAGAGGGATAAGTTTAATCTGTTTTAATTCTTATAAAAACTAAATCCTTTAATCCTTGAGAAACTAATATCCCGTGGGGGGATTCACGACCCTCAGTGATGAGGACTACGACGCAAGGAGGAGGGAATCCTTATAAAACGCCAATTAATTGTGTTAAGTCTGGTCGTTTCTATGTATAATAAGTACGTACATATTTACAAAATAAAAGTAAATATTATGTATTATATCCGTAATCTAATTCCCATGTTTAGTATGGAGCTAGATGGCGCTGTGTGATATATCCTAAAATATTCATTTATATATTTAACTATTGTTCTCAAACTATTTTACTTCTCTTGAAACAAAAACAGTAAAAATTTATTTAGCCCAATATCTGTAACGGCTAACTTTAGTCGTGCAATACAAAATACCTGGGCCCTCAATACTATGTATAAATAAAATAAATATTTCAGGACATATCACACAGCGCCATCTAGCCCCATACTAAACTTACGCTTGTATCATGGGTACTAGATAACGGATATAATACATATATAGGTATACTTTTCTTTTGTAAATACATACTTATTATACATCGAAACGATCAGACTCAACACAAGTACTTACAAATTTTAATATTCATAATTTCTTGTGTTATGCGGGAATCGAACCCGCATCCCTAGATTAGAAGGCAGAGCCACTACCAGTTGGCTCCAACTGACTTGACTTGACTGCTCCGTTCGCTTAGTTAAGCTAACGGAGCAGTTAAGTCAAGTCAGTCGGAGTTTCAATGCCTAAGAAATCTTCCCCAACCACTGAGGTCACATAAATGATTAGGATAACGACGCAAGGAGAAATACAAAGCACCTCTAATGTTAAATAAATAAATCTTTCCAACTGTCAATCCCAACATTAGAATGGTACGCTAACGAAAAATAATTTCATTTTCCCCTAATTTCGAGGTCCTTTGATAAAGTGCCACAAACAGGCAATTTTCTTTGTGGCCGTGATCAAAAGACACACTTACTTTGTAGTTATTTGCGGGCTGCATCTGGTTCTGATAGTAGCTGTTCTTCGACGGTATGTGCTGGCCAGGGATACCAAATCTGGAAAATATTCGTGGATATTTTAAGAAAAGTTTTGCTTATGGCTCTCTTAAGAATATTTGCGCTTTTATGGCTGTTTTGTGGAAACTCATATAATACAGGGATTCAAAGTTGCAGTTTAAAAAAAAAGAAAATAGGGTTATGGACTAGGATAGAATAAGAGAAGAAGAAGAATTGGCGCTGGATGAGGCCGTACTGTGTGACGCGCTCGTGAGGAGGCCTATTACTCAGTAAATTTTCTCAGCCTATGACCTGGTAATGAGAAAATGTATTTAATTAATGCTGTTTTAGCATTACCATGTCACTTTACCAATTATCTACCTTTATTATTTTATTATTATTACCTTTGGTACTTTTGGCTGGGTCAGCCACGATCCAAAAAAAACTTTCAAAAGATACAGTTTAGCAGATATTTTGTCCATTAGGTTTCGTAGCATTTTGGTCAGAAACTATATACATAGGTACTGCTAACTAAAACTAATTTAGTCTGAAGCTGCAATGTTGGAAACAGGTCCTTGCCAGTTTTATTAAGTAAGTTTCATATGGTTTAATAAATATGAAATCAAATATAAAACATCTGCAGAATAAAACGAACAGCCCATGTAAATTTAGTCCAAAATGGTGTAAATTATGATATTATTATATTTGAAAATATTAATTCTAGCTTTTCTAGTTACAAGTAACTCAGTATTATTTTTCCTACGCAGGTAAAAGTCCTAACGATGATTAGGCAGTATTCGGCAATATTGGTCCAATTTGCGTTTGTGCCAATAAAAATAATAAACGCGCTTCCCCCAGAGGAAATCAAATGAATGCCTCAATTTGAGCTATTCGGTTAGTACACATAACAAGATTTTCTTTAGGTTCATTGGTTATTCTCAGAAGAAAGAATCAAGTTTAGTTATTGTCCGTCATAATGGAAAGAAATGTTGCGCGAAACTTGATTGATTAGTTAGTTCGTTGAATTAAATAGGCTGGAATATTTTTACCTTCGATATTATGATTTTAGTTACATTAAGAGAGAATAATTAATTATTAGTTTAGATGGCAGCGAAGCAGCTTTTCAGTTGTAGGTTGTTGGTTTTTGAAATAGGTCTCAGCCTTTTTCATTTACTTCATTTATTTATTCATTTGTTTATAGGCACAATATGGATTGGTTAAAATAGTCTTAAACTATTACAGTATGGGTTTCATATTGTAGTCTCACGGTCATTTTCGTAGCAACTGTACTGATACTTATTTGTGTAAGTACAATCAATTATAAAATGCAAATACCATATTTGGTTACGGTTATGGAAGTGGCATACTATGGTGTCCAGAGTTTTTAACTTCCCTAAACATGAGACTTGGCTTGTCAACGGCCAATATAGCAATTTTGTACAGCTTCATTATGTTCACTTGCTTGGAGATACATCGAATTGATAGCAGAACACGTCCCAACAATTTCTAGAAATGTTGTCTGTTTATCTGTTTATTGGTATCTCTGTTTATTTAAACGCACATCATACAAAAACGGCTGGACGCATCATCATGATTTTTGGTATGTAGGAAGTATGAGGTCTTAGGAGTGTCATAGGCTACTTTTTACCCTGAAATATTGCGAGCAAAGCAGCGGGCGTCCACTAGTAAAACATAATATATCTACATGTATATGTTTTGTATTATATATATTTGAACACTATATATTAGTTTATGTTTGTACCAATTATGTATAATATGTATTAGGATGTATGTCTTTATGTTTATGTACATTATAATTATATTTGTGTATATTATTCATCCTATCGCATCTATTTCTGTTATACACCACGTTCTTTATAATCCTTTATTTATTCCTCTCCATCCAATGGTTGCTTGGAAGAGATTGCTTTTAGCAATAAGGCTGCCACTTGTGGCACTGGAGTAATTTATGAAAGTATTTTTTATTAATTTTGTTTTATATGTGTGCGACAATAAAGAATTATCTATCTATCTATCTTACCGAGACATATCAATGTTCCCTAAATCGTTAGCATCGCCTCCATCATTCGAGTCTGGGTATGCGTACGCTCCTGCAGGATTGGTCTCGTATCCCATTGGCTCCTTGTTGTCGCTGTTGTATGCTGTTTGCTCTTCGGCGGCGTTGATTGGCGGGTAGCTGGCTTGGGACGAGCTAGCTGAGAGCTGGGATATGCCTGGAAAATTATTATAAATATGTTTAAAAAAATAAAATTTTATAATAAATATGCCGGTTTGCATTTGACCATAGTATTCCTGATAGTGAGCAAAGGCTTTACAAGATGGATCGTGCTTTCCTGGTAAAAACCGATTCATTCTCGCTTTGAATATATCACTAGATTATATTAAAATTAATTTTATAAAATATGTATTTTACGAACAAATGAATAAACTGACTCATTAATAGGATTTAAAATAAACAGATAATAAAATAAGTACCTATCTAATGATAGAGTTTTAGCCAAATTTCTAAAAAGATTGGGAGATTGGTAATGTTTGCATAATAATTACAATGTTTTTTATTTGCAGAAACATTTATGAATCGTAATGAATATGCAGTAGGTGTAAACCAATTTGTTAATTAAGTAATTCGTAGCTGTTTGATGTAGATCTTGCTTTAGCAAGAAAATCAGGCTGTTTTAGGCTGATTTTTTTCAAACAAACAAATAAAATTAATTACAAGCACTTGGAAAACTTTAATCTCTATCAGAAGCAGCTTTTCAATTGTGCATTCAATTGAATAGACCAAGAGTATTCCAAACAACATTAAACTACCCCAAGCTATCAACTTTATAAACACTCATATGATGTATAACACGAAGCCACCATGCGTGTCTCCCAAACTCACGAAATTGTCGAAAGCTGAACACATATATCACACAAACTTTGGAAGAATATCCTTGCTGGAAATGTTACAATTATCCTTCCTTTACACGCCCGAAGAGGAAGAGGAAGGCCGAGAAGGTCATATATGTATAGACCAAGTAAAAGACAAGGCGGGCGTCATGTCGTATAAGGAGGTCAAGGAAATGGCAGAAGATCGGGAAGGATGTCATATGCTCCACATAAAAACAAAGCCCTTGGGATTTGCTCATAAATTTATGAAAATGACTCTTCAAATATATGGACAAAAGTTTGTTTAGCAACTAAAAAATCGTAAGAATATAATGTGTAAAACTATAATGCGATCTGTCTATTTGTATTGACCAGCAGTCCCGTGTGAGAACCAATTACATTCCGGTATAAATATAATATACTGCAGGCGCCCCGCGGTGTTACTCGCGTTAGCCCGGGATAAAAATTAGCTTATTAATCCGTTGAAACGTGAAAAAGTTACTAACATACCTATATATTTACGCGCACAAAGTTTTGCTTATGGCTGTTTTTTAAAAGTGAATTATAAAATTACAGCCTATAAAAGATTAGTACGACTAAGCCATATCTAGTAATTTATTTTTGAGTTTGAATGATATATCACCGAAATCCTCCCACCAAAAAGCCAAGTTAAGAATTTATAACAGCTAAAAGGCAAACGACGAGCTTTTCAACACGACAATATGTTCAAAACTTTGTAGCAATAGATATAAGACTATTTACTCATAGAGATATATTACAAACCGTATTTTGACTAGTGAAAATCGGAGTAACGAGAAAAAATAATTATTAGAGATAATATTGCATATCCATATATATGTAACAAACTACAAATTCAGTCTTTATTTTAACTAGGTACTTATAAACAAACGAAATAGAACATTTCATTTCCCGACTATTTGTGTGGTTTAATTCAAAATTAATAAAGCTCCATTTACTTTTTATGCTTAGTTTGAAGCTAATAGACTCTGCGATACTGCTCTGTTAGCTTAGTTCGTAGTGGCTCTGCCTTCTTATCTAGGGGTGCGGGGTTCGATTCCCGTACAACACAATTAATTATGAATTTTATTTTTTGTAATTACTTGTGTTTAGTCTGGTTGTTTCTATGTATGATAAGTATGTATTTACGCATGTTTATATCCGTCATCTAGCACCCATGATACAAGCGTAAGCTTAGTGTAGGGCTAGATGGCGCTGTGTGATGTGTCCTGAAATATTTTATTTTATTTTAATCGTGCTGCCCAATATCTTGTACTATGATGAATTATTATATCACCACGAGTACCATTAACTAAAAAAGAAACAAAGATTAATATAACATGCATTAGTCATAAATCAATAATAATAGGATATGCTACGTCTATAATCTAAAACATCAAACGTCACTCGTAGAAAACAACTTTTTGCCAACGACTTGGTCGACTATAAATTGCCTGCCTATTTGTAACTTTCCTTAATCAGCAGTGATTTTTGGAACAAAAGAAGCATTTGTCTTCTTTGGTAAGTTAGTTTTTTGACAGATTGCCCTCGGTTTCAAATGGGCCAAGGTGAAGGTCACTAAGTATTGGAAAGGCAATATTCACGGCTGTCATTCAGAAGTTCATTGAATTTTCGGATAATCACTTTTTTCGAGTTCATTTTCTAAGACGAAAAATTGTATTGTTATGTTTTCTTTGTTAACAAATTTGTGGGTGTGATTTAAAAATATTGTTTTTGAAAAAGGAAAACTTAGAGTAGAGTTCAACCTAGCAAAGTTTTGATTCATTATTTTCACTATGTATATGCACATAGGCTTTCATTGGTCGATAGGTGCAACTACCGCTTTCATTTCTGAGAAAACCTATACAGCCATATCTGGATATATCATGAAGAAATCATAATCTTGTGTGTCATCCTTTCGCAATGACTTACGATAAAACATCATCACCATAAACAGTGTTTTTTTTCTTGATATGTATTTTTAAACAGCGGTAGATTTTCAATTACGAGTATCTTACCGAAAGTAACGACACGCTACCCAAATATACTCCTATCTTTTGCCATGACTCAATAGAATATAGTTAAATCTTTATTCTTCTTCTAAATATATAAAACTCAAAGGTGACTGACTGACTGATATAGTGATCTATCAACGCACAGCCCAAACTACTAGACAGATTGGGCTGAAATTTGGAATGAAGGTAGATGTTATGACGTAGGCATTCGCTAAGAAAGGATTTTTGGAAATGCCACTTTTAAAGGGGCGAAATAGGGGATGCAAGTTTTACTTCTTAATGCGAGTGAAGCCGCGAACACCCACTAGTATCGATCGGATAAGATTGTTTAAATTTTGTGTTGAGAGTTTATCAAACCAGCATTTGCGGCAGTCTGCTATGGCTTAACAACTGCAATAGTATGACAAACAGTAATCAGCGTAAGCGCTCAAATGTAATGCCATTTGTTGAGAAGAGCTTTTTAATTTAATTCCGGCAAATCATTTTCATCACCGGACTGCTCGGCACCGTGAAAGAGCTCATCCTCACATCTTGCAAAATTGGAGCTCCCACACAGTCCGTTTCATGCGCTCGTTTCTTCCGCGAACTTGCAAGATGTGGAACGATCTACCCCCTGAGGTCTTTCCACGGAGCTACAATATGGGGAGATTTAAAAAGGGTATTCACAAACACCTCTCTAAGCTGGCAAAGTCCTGCAGCACCTCTGGAGTTGCAAGTGTCCATAGGCGACGATGATTGCTTACCATCAGGCAGATCGTCTGCCTTTTTGCCACTTTTTTTTATAAAAAAAAAAAAAAAATCACCCATCCAAGAACTGACTGCGTTGACAGTTGCTTTAATATTGGTAATCGCATGCGATCGCCTCCTCTAGCTAAGCTACAAGGTGCTTCATAATAAAGTCACAATTAAAGTAAACATTACAAAAGATATTGAACATCAATGAAATAAAAAGAAAATTATTTTGCGACAAGAAATTAAGTACGAAAACAGTTATAAGGAAAGTATTCAGACAAACACATTTGCACATACACAATTTCCTGACATAAGGCCGCCCAATGTACCTAGGTTAAGTAATGTTTCTGTATATTATTGTAATTTTGTTTTCTGGTGTACAAATAAAGCTGTATTGATTGATTGATTGAACAGCGTACCTTTTCCAAGTATCTTCCCAAAGCTGCCGAGAATGCTGGGTAGGAACATGGCGAGCAGCACCGACTTGATCAGCACCTGGCCTCCGATGAACAGCGGGAGCAGGAACTTGTTCATACCGAACGCTGGAATTAATATAAATATAAATAAATATTTTTCAGGACATATCACACAGCGCCATCTAGCCCCACACTAAGCAAACGCTTGTGTCGTGGGTACTAGATAACGGATATAATACTTATATACTTATATAATTGAAATGCAAAACTTGTGACATATTTTATAAGCGGTTGCTCGCGACTTGGTTCGCTTTGTATCAGGGAAAGAAGTAGCCTATATTGCTCTTAGAACTTTAAACTATAACCATACCATGAATCAAGAGGATCTGTCGATCAATTATGGCTTGAAAGCGAAACAAAATGATAAATATACACATTTTCGCATTTGTACGAAAGTTTGAAGCTGTTGAATTTGAACAAGTTTGAAGTTGAATGATCATAGTTTGCCTGGGCATAGGTTTCTTATCTTGTACGCCATTCTTTCTGGTCAAGCATCGAGTATTACAATCTAGATTTAATTAGGTAATTAAATATTTGGATACTCACATCGGAACCCTATCAATCTTGCGGCTTTTGGTAGGTCTATAGACAGTACATGAGTATTTATAAACTCTTTGACTCTCTGCAGCACTCTGTACTCAACCGTGTATTTACTAAATAGTCCTTTTCCCTCTTCAAGACTCCGCGCATCTTCTGTCCTTGTCTGGTTCTCTTTGCTTTTCCCATCTTTGACAGGTTCTATTTCAACCCCTTCAAATAATTTAAATCTGTCTTTACTCAGAGCTCGTTCCAGTAAATGTTCTACTTCTAATTCTAATCTATCTATTGTTTTATTTACAACTGAATCTTTCTCAGTGAGAGTATATATAACATCAAAAACATTATGTACAAGTGATTCTGTATTATCTACTTCATTATTACTATTCAAACAATTATGGCATTGACTATCTAAATCTAAGTCTGTTTTGGTTATGCTTTCTGTGTTCTCTTCACATCTCGTTTGTGTGATGGATATGAGTAAGATGATTAGGAGGGTGAACCTCCGTTCCATTTTTCTATGATTGCCTTGCGTTTTTCGGTTTATAGGGTTCATTTTTGTTTGGTTGTAACCTCATCACCGGTGGCTCGGGATCGTCGATGTTAGACTAGTAGAGGTGAAATCTGGAACAAAGAAAGGTCAGATTTATTATTGGATTCACAGTATTGTTACGTGTGTTGCGGAAGATGCTATAAGCAATAGAGAGTTTGGTGGGTAAACAGTAGTGACAATAACATCGTGGGAAATCTACCTATATTATGAGTGATTGTTTTGTTACATACCGTTGAACTATTTATACCAATATTAATAACTAGCTGTGCTCGCGACTTCGTCCATGTGGAATAGTTATTTAGGGCCCCATATTTATTTTTGCAAACAACCTCTTCAGCTTTATAAATAATAGCTGTTACGAACGACTTGAACCGTTTTCGCAGCGCACGCAACGGAAGCCTTCAGAGATGAATAATTTTACCCTTTTTCCACATTTTCCATTGTTTTTTCGCTCCTATTAGTTGCAGCGTGATGTTATATAGCCTAAAGCCTTCATCAATAAGAGGTCAACACAAAAAAAAAACAATTCGGACCAGTAGTTCCTGAGATTAGCGCGTTCAAATAAACAAATTTTTCAGCTTGATAATAAATATTAATAATTATTAGTAAGTATAGATTATTCAGTCTGACAGTATATATGAATTGATTTTCAGATTTCGAATCACATTTGAGTAGTGTTATTTTCGACATCTAATACACGTTCAAAAAGTAGTGGCGGATGTACACAAGTCAAAAATTCTAAATTTAATTTGAATTCATAAAATTCCTACTCGCACCAACTTTTACGAATTAAACAGATAAATTGGATAGTTAATGATGTTGCAGCTTAAAAAGGAATTAATTTATTTACCAAAGTAACTAGAACGTAGAAAGTTCGCTTTTGATGCGATGACGAGCTTCTTTTAATAATTAATGATACAAAAATGAGTAATCAAAACGTAAATATTATTTCCGTGTAATAAAATATTTACTAACATTTTTCATCCTCTTTAGTGACGATGCATGACACATTTTTTATGATATGATTGCGTAATCAATTAATAATATATTAGTACCTAGAGATACATTTATTCAGAAATGGGCAGCTCTCTAATTGATTAAAAACAGTTAAGCAATGCTGGTTCGTTGCATCCATTTATATTAATTTTAGAAAGTATTTGTTCTAATGTCTCGAGAAATAGGTACTTTCTAAAATTTATATTACGGCAACAGGAAGACCACCTTTTTATTCGAAATATTAACCTTCTTAGGTACATAAGTTGCCAGTAACTGTGTATAAATTCAGGTCACAGAAGGATATTGCACGCGTCGTTAACAACAATGGCTACCCTTTTGGTTAATGGCTCTTTTGGTCAACGTGTTAATTTATTTCCAATTATTGCGACAATGCTGCCACAGATATTCACCATGACCTTTACGGACCCGAGTATTACTACAGTATATTAGTAAACTATGATGGTTTTATTGTTATTTTTATTATTTATCTTTATGTTGGTTTGTTTGCAGCAAGGCTTGGGTCAAAATGTCACTTGCGGGTGTCGCTTCAAGTGAACAGTTTTTTTTTTACCTACAAGTATTTAAATGCGCTTATGACTAGAATTGGCTTGATATTCAACATAACATAAAAGCAACTTTATGTTTTACTAGAATTATTTCCAACAAACGTATGATGAAAAATATGAAATGAAATGAAAATGATTTATTTTAAACAAGAAATTAGGTAAGAACACTTAACATATCATATTATGGAAAGTAAAAAGACAAACACATTTTACACATACAAAATTTCCTGTCACAAGCCGGCCTTAACTCAGCATGTGCTGACTGCGAACAGTCAGCGCTGGTCTTCCGTTGAAACCATCGAGCTAGGATATGAAACCGGATGGTGACGATACCTTCTTTCCTTGTTTATAGAATTTGTAATTCAGAAGATATTCATCCTTTTTGCTTGAACCTTTCACAAGACTTGATTTCACTGGTTGCGTATTTAAATATTATATCAATTAACTTATTCCTGTCTGACCCAGATTTATTTAGTTGTGCTAAACCATGATGGTTGTAGTTTCTAGTAGCCTCCAGAATATAACAATACCCATCACAGAAATAGTAAGACCCTGTACATGGCAGTTTTCCTGTGTGTATTAATTTCCTCATTTTGTCGGCAAAATTTCATCTAAATCCAGAGATTTGCTAATTTTGGGAGCGCAATAATAATAATATATACGAAATAACACTAGTTTAAAATCTTTGGTTCCAAATTGTGTGCTCTTTTATTACTTTCATTTGTGGTTAAAAAATGATTTATCATTTAAATCAATACAGAAAACCGATTAAAATAAATAAATATTTCAGGACATATCACACAGCGCCATCTAGCCCAATACTTACGCTTCTATCATGGGTACTAGATAACGGAAAAGATAGGTACTAATTATGTGTTTTTTATAGTAAAAAGTGAGCTCCCTTTATTTCTATGAGATATTGTAAGCTAGGTAAGATAAAACTTCATAACGATCATCAAGTTTGTGGATGATATCAAAAAAAGAACAGTTAGTCTTCTAAAGTTTGACTATAATTACACTAAACTGAAAATATAGAATGATTCCTCCACATTTCCTTCTCCGTTACGAAACCACAAATACCAGGACAATGTGAGGTTATTAGAGCTAATGACATCGTTCAGGAACCTCGTGTCAGCTGCTGAGCCAGCATTGAGGTTGCAGATATTTTCACATGTTGACGCGTTTGGTTAGTGTTACCTTTATTACCTATACATATATGAAAGAAAATTGATTAGTTGAGTAACTACCTTCTTCTTATCGAATGAGAGTGGCCAACTCTGGTGTCGAGAGTTTATCAAGCCGCCCTGAGGGTCTCCGATACGGCTTAACGACTGCCGTACTAAAAAAGTACCCGGACCTACAATTTAACGTGTCTACGGACCCACGGAAGCGCCCAAAATGGAATGAATGGAAGGTTAGGTAGGTATGTCTTTTACTATGTAAGTACAACTTTCCGATAACTGAAAAAGATAAAGGGTGAAATGTTTATGTTCCTGTAAAAGTCTGAACTTTGGTAAATCCTAATATTTTCGTTAAAACCTAAGATTCACCAAGTCTCAATGCTCCGAATAATTTGCTCATTTTAAACTTCTAACAACCAATACCTATAATGCAATGGTAGAAACTTAAAGCTAGTGCCATAGCGATTTTAACAAATAGAAACGCAAGAAGCTAATTTTGTTTATTCCTTCTAAATAGCCCGTCCCTATGGATAGTTAGAATGTTGAATAATAAACCACATCATTATCTAATTAATCTAATATACTTACATTAAATTCATATCAATATTATGAATTTCACGACACAGGACCAGCTGTCTCTCTGTTTATTTAAATGCTCATCAACGCAAAAACGGCTGAATGGACCTTCATAATTTTTGGTTTATAGGTAGTATGAGGTCCCAAAAATGTCATAAGCCTATTTTTATCCTGAAATAATGCGACCTAAGCCGCGAGCGTCCCCTAGTAATAGAATAAAGATTTTTTTTCCAACCACCGAGCCAAAATACCAGCTTGACCTATATTTCAAATTTAAAAAGCCCTACAAAAGCATTGTAAATAAATTTAAAGCATAAACAGGAGTGGCCATTAGCTGAATGTTGCAAAATAATGAATATTACTCAGAATGGTGTCGCTCAAGGACCTCATAATTATTTACTTAGCATTAAAATGTGGGACGAAAATGATTTCACGAAATTTAAGGTTAATTTTTGGTTTTTATAGCTTGTATACGAGTTAAATACGTTAAGTTAATTTCGTTAGTTATCGTATACTTACTATTTACACATTATTTTGATACTGAATTAAAAACCTCCTCTGTATTGAAAGTCAGTAAAAAAACTATAAGGTGGAAGTTCCAAAGACTCGCACGAAACGCTTTGATTCTACCTTCATAGTAAGGACAGCGAGACTTTGGAACTCTCTACCTGGAGCCCAGTTCCCAGAAAATTATAACCCAGGGGTCTTCAAATCTAGAGTAAATAGGTTTCTTCTAGGCAAGCGTGCTACATCTTAGACTATAGTGGTGCTTAACATCAGGCAGGCTATAGTCAAACGTAAGCCTATTTAATGTAAAAAAAAGGTATACACGGAAAAACTACTATATTAGCATGCAAAACATTTCCATGTAATTTCTTCTCATTTCAAGTCAATTTTTTGAACATAACCTATAGAGCAAGTTGTTTCTTCATTATTACCACCTTGGATCATAACACTTCCATTAAAAAGATAAAAATTTAATTATTTCCACTTAAACATGTTATCATTTGTACATTATATAAAAGTTTATAAATTATTCAAGTTCAAATTCAAATTGGGGTCCTGTCTACTGCTTTAGGATTCCCTGTGTTGCATTATCCCGGGTTCTTCCAGTGTGTCAATTATTGAAATTAAAATTAAAAATTAATTACAGATTAAAATTTGCATTTGACTTAGAATAACATATGTTAGGCATTGCTTAAATATTATTAGTTAGTTAATTAAGTAATACAATTATTTATAAGTAATAAGTGAGTAAATTTCAAAATTATATAAAATTAAGGTTATTTAAATTTATGTGCTTTCCCTAAGTGAATGTACATGACATGATTTTGAATAAATTATTTCATTTCATTTCATTTCATTTCATATGGGTATCTATTGTAGGTATACATAATAAATATTTAGACCGATATACAACAAGCATATTTTACAGTAGGTATACAATACAACCATTATTATAGTATACTTATATTATGTACTTAGTATAGCTCTTCATTACAACTGACGCGAGAAAATACCACCTCTGAAGTAGAAAGAGGGTTTTAACACTTAGATTTTGCGCACACAGCAACACTAGTTGCCTTTCCTGTGACCAGCGACACTGACCATATAATACTAGTGGACGCATGCAGCTGCACTCGCATTTTTTTTAAATAAAAAATAGTCTATGACACTTCTAAGACCTCATACTACCTACATACCAAAAGTCATGATGATCCGTACAGGCGTTTTTGCGTTAGGAGCGTTTAAATAAACAGAAAAAACAGACAGAAATTCTTAAAACTGCTGAAAAGTGTTCAGTTACATATCTATTAAACTTTAATACATGCCAGAACATATAAAAAATATTAGAAAATAAAATTGTTTGAGTGAAGGTACTTTAATCATTAAAGTACCTATACTTACTCACAAATTAATACTAACAAATTTATTTCTAATAATTATTATTTTCTGATATATGTAAAATAGTCCGATGATATTGAATATTGAAACTTGTCTATTAAAAATTTGCCAACTAAGTAGTCAAAAGCACCACCAGCTCAGGCGAAGTGGTTGAAATTCTTGGAAGCATGAACCTATTATAATTACCAACTCTCGCTTTGAAGAACACTAAATATGCAGTTCACGGGAATCGAGGAGTAAGGTTGACATCTCAATAAGAAAGATAGATAGATCTTTTAATTATAACACATGTACAGATAAAAGACTAAAAATTTGTGCCACAACTGGCAGCCTTATCGCTAACAGCGATTTCTTCCGAGCAACCGTAGGATGGAGAAAAGTCGATAGCAAAATATAGGGCAGAGTGTTCAATAAATGTAAAAGCAAACCAATTAGATAACCAAACTTAAGCAACGATTTATGAAGTCAATATAGAAGTCTGTAGTGACAGTTTTTGTATCAACTGAGATTATAGGTAAAAAAAAAAAATATTTATATATGTATTATATCCGTTATCTAGTACCCATGATACAAGCGTAAGCTTAGTATGGGGCTAGTTGACGCTGTGTGATTATGTTCTGTCAGTTTTTTTTTTATTTTATAAAATAAAAATAAAAAAAACAATGTTACTTTCCTTTATCAACTAAGGTTTTTATGTCCGTTAAGCCTTAAACCATAGTTATGATGTGCTTTCAGTACGACGGGTAAATGCTTTTAGAGGTGACATCTTTCTTTATGGGTATTTTTGAATAGCACTATGTACGAGTACCTACGTTTTGAATACTTCGGTTTTATGAGTGTATTTTTAGTTAGGACATAAACTTGGCAAGACAAAACACTGTTCACAAAGTCTTGAGTATTTTATGAGCTATTTAGGTTCTGGGTAAGCACACTCCATCCTAGACCGTGTAGATCAGACGAATTATGTTCAATCAGTAATCATTAATAATCATTTTATTGTCAGTAAAACTAGGTTTCAACATTGGTCTTAAAATAGTTATAAGTAGGTATCTCTAGTTAATGAAAATTCATATCATGGTAAAAAAAAATGTGGGTGTAATCATGCGTAAAATACATGATTTTTAACCGACTTAAAAAAAAGAAGATTATCAAGTTCTCTGAAAGTTTTTTGTGGGTTGTTACGCGATTACTCCGTTATTTATGAACCAATTTTAAAAATCCTTTGGTCATATTTTTTTTTACGTGGGATAGGTTAACGTTTGACAACAGCATGCTCAATGTAAAACACTGCTGCAGCCTAGGGTGTAATACGTTTACCTGGAAGAAACCAATCAACTCTAGATTTGAAGACCCTTGGATTTTAGTTGTTGATATTATTTATGTGTACCGATTGAGCTGCATTTAAGTTTTCTATGAATTTTGAAATTTGTTATTACTTGTGTTGAGTCTGGTCGTTTCTATGTATAATATGTACGTACATTATATATTTACGAAAGAAAAGTATACACATGTATTATATCCGTTATCTAGTACCCATGAAACAAGCGTAAGCTTAGTATAGGGTTAGATAGCGCTGTGTAATATTTTTTATTTTATGTTTTTTCTTACGAGTGGCGTACTAGAAGAGAGGCCTATACTCAGCAGTGGGCGATAGCGCCTGACGATGATTATGATGGTGATGTTTTTTTGTGTGGTTGTTGCCACGGCAAAAAACATAGCAAAAAGCAATTTAACTTAAAATTGGGCGCAAACACCACCTCAAAGCCTCAAAACAGAATCCGTCAGCCAAACTTTATTTCCCCATAAAACTTCATGGTACCTTTTAATGGCCCCGAATACGATGCTTGCTAAAAGCGACAAACATTCATGACACCTCTTAAGTTTTAATGGTTTTGTGTAAATAAAGTGTACTTTTGGAATAACATTTCGTAGGACTTCCTGTCTTAAGTTGTATCTAAATTGAAATGTTTATTGGTAATTGTTTGCAGTAGCCGCCTTCTTGTTTAAGGTAAAATTTTGTGTTGGTAAGACTATATTTTCATTCAACATAATCACTTAAACGCTTTATGCGTTTAAGTGATTATGTTGAATGAAAATATAGTAATGGCAGTTTTGTCTCCTTTTTAAGTGAATGTGACGAAAACACAGCCTTAGAAACTACGAATGAATAGAAAAATAGACGCATTTTAATGAACTGAAAGTTCATTGTCGGTTGGCGTGTGATGTGGCAGAGTTTATGTTAGTTTTTTGTGAACTTAATTGTGTTTGTTTTTCTGTTAAATCTGCCACAGTTGTTTCTTTGTATCAAATGATACAAAGAAACAACTGTTTTTAGTTTTTAATTGTAGCTTTATAACTAAATGTAAAAGTAAAAGTCAAATAACGGCGCGGTGGCACCGCTCAAACGTTCAATCCAGTCTAAAGATAAAAAATTGTACATAATATTACCCCAATAAACAAGATTTGAATGTCACTGTATTACGTCTAGGGCTACACAAACCGTTATGTCAAGTCCTATATTATTAAGTTAGCGTGTGGGCCGCATGTTTACCCAAGTTTAGCACAAACACAGATCCAAAGTCAACTATACATTATCCTAATCCGAGTAAAGCAAAACACAACACTATCGAGTTAGAAGTACTAAAACTTTGGTTTGTAGCGTGGTTTGGGAAATTGCGTAGAGTTGCCAATGAGTTAAAAAGTAAAACTCTTCTCTTCTTAGTCGTGTCCCTCTCTGCTGAGGATCGTGACTCCATCTGATACTGTTGACTAGTTGTCGCCATCGGTTTCGTTCTGTTGCTTGGTGCATTGCCACATTTATTGGCTTCTCCAGCTCTTTAGTTATTTGGTCTGACCACCGTATGTGACTCCGGCCTCTCGGTCTCTTTCCTTCAACTTTCCCGGTCACTATAAGGCGCTCCAAATTATTGGTTTTTTATTGGTCCAAAAAGAAAAACTAGTAAAATAATAAAACTAGTGGACGCCCGCGACTTCGCTCGCATTATTTCAGGATAACACTAGTCTGTGACACTCCTAAGACCTCATACTACGATGATTCGTTTAACTATTTTTGCGTGATGAGTGAAAATTGCACAGACAAACAGAAAAACAAGCAAAACTCCATTGTTGGAACGTGTTCTGCAATCAATTCAAATTAATAAATAAAATAAATAAATATTTCAGGACATATCACACAGCGCCATCTAGCCCCATACTAAGCTTACGCTTGTATCATGGGTAACGGATATATACATATATACTTTTCTTAATTATCTTTCAGAATTATCTTCAAACAACTATTTTTTAATATAGCGAAACGGTACGCTTCCACCTTTATTGTTCGTACCGCTAGGTTGTGGAACTCCCTGCCTGGCTCTCTGTTCCCCACGCACTATAATCCAGCGATCTTCAAAGCGAGAGTGAATCGGTTCTTATCGGGTAAGCACGCTCCATCTTAGGCCATAGCCTTACTTGCTATCAGGTAAACTATGGTCAAGTGCAAACCCGTTCAAGTTAAAAAAAAAAAAATCTTCAATTTTCAGACTTTCAGCCATCTTCAGGTAGAGGAACCAATATTTTTCTTATAGAAAAATTGTGAAAAATAATAACTTGTTATTCGTTTATTTATATTGTCAAAGTTTATGGTTTTTTTTGGTTAAAAAACTTTTACTCAACTCAAAGCATTTTTGTAGCATTCGTTTTGTAACAAAGACATAAAATTAAATCAGTGACCGCTGATTTAATTACGAATATCATTCATTTTCCTGTCTATTTTATCTCTCAATTCCTTTCGTTGATTTAAAAAGATAAGAAAATTAGGACTAAACTCTTTTTCCCTTCTATTTTATTCAATTCTACTACCAACACAAACCTCAATCTACCCTTACTGAATATGAATGGATCGGTTCAAAACTGGATCGCAAATACTTCGGAACTGGGTTGGGAGCGATCTGTTTGCACGGGACTAACGTTAGGGGGCTAAGGGTATACTTTTATAGCGTGTTATCGAATAAAAAAACGATATGGGGACCATTCGAAAGTGGACGTAAGTGAATCACGTAATAAACACATAGAAGTGGTTATTGGAAAAAAATATCTTATCTCATTGTCATGCATAGGTATACCCATATGTGCATATATGCAACCAAATCTTTAAAACTATTGACCCAATTCAAATAAACTTATCACGTTTCCTTAGTTGAAACATACATCATCATCACATCAGCCCGCGTCGACTCTGTGATAAGTATTATCGTAGGTCTTCTCTCCGTACATAATAAAAAAAACTCATATAATATAACTTATATAACATAATTTTAATGGATTTTGAGGCCTAAATATAACATAATAGTATTTTTTTCCATTCTGACAATATCACATACATGCAGAAAACAAATTTTAATTTCAAAGATGTGGGTTCCAATAACATTCAGTAGAAAATAGACTCTTTAATTTTGAACTTATGGTAGCGCGATGTGAGGTCTCTAATAAAATTTTAGAGACAAAAAACCATCCTGCATTAACACTAACAAGTTTTGCGCCAGACGTGAGACGCTGCAAGCTGAGAATGTGTCTATCTTATTATAGTGTTTACTTCTTTGTAAAGAATAAAATTGCTCTTTAAGTTAGTTCCTAGAGCTAGTACAAATTTAATCTCGCTACGAAACATCCGGGGAGCATTTTGTAAGTGAAAAGTAAATAGAATTAACCCACGCTGTAAGATGCATTTCCTACGGAACTAAGTTTTTAGAAGCTCTCAGGATTCCTTTTAAGTGTAAATTAGTTGGTTTGCAGACTGTTTGAATGCTTTGGTCAGCTTAGATGAATTTAGTAGTAGTAACAAGTTCACAAATATAATGTAATGATATGATGTATAGAGTATGATTTAGATATGATAAAAATATGGTACCATTTCGGAAACTATCCCCGTCGAATAAAAAAATATTTTTTGAAATCGGTTGACAAATAACGGAGTAATCACGTAACACAAAAAAAACTTTCAGAAGACTTGATAACCTCCTTTTTTCGAAGTCGGTTAAAAAAATGGAAATATCAGATACTTATCTTATTTTTTTTGCACTCATGCATTGAAACTTGGACCACAATATTACTTGTGTGGTTGTCACTTCAAATAATGTCGTGGAAAAATGACCGACTTTCAGTCTAGTATTAAAAAATATACCCAAATTGGCAGCCATAAAAGTGAATTTAGTGTACCTACATACAGAAAAGAGATATATATCTTTAACGAACGAAGCCACAACCAACTTGTTTTAATATATAAAAAAAATATATATTCAGGCTTATATGTACAAGTTTCTTCTTTTTAAAAGTTAATTCATATTTTTTTTGTACTTACAATACTTTTAAGGATAATAGGTTTTTTGATCGATTATATTTTTATAAAATTAAGCTTAGTTAAAAATATATATTTATTAATTTAGCTTAAATTTAAATGATGTATCTATATATTACTTTATAACTAAGTATTTATGCATTTCAATTTTATTTATATGCTTTTCAAACCTTCAAATAGCTTACCAATTAACTATCCCGTCCTCCTTAATTAGGGGAACGTGTTTTGGGTAACGAATCGTGAGATTCCAATCAGAGACCCGAGAATACCCTTTCAGTGGCTTCTAATCAGGATATTGGACTTTGAACGAATTCAACTAATGGAAGTTATTTTAAAGAATTTCATAGCATTTATACAAATAATAAAGTTGAAGAGAGTCAAAAATCTAAACATAGAAAATATAACAAAAAAAAATCTTTGGGTATACTTTAAATCCATTACAGAACACTTTTCGGCAGTTTTTAGATTTTTTGTCTGTTTATCTGTTTAAACGGCTGAACGGATCATCATTATTTTTGGTATGTAGGAAGTATGAGGTCTGAAAAATGTCATAGCCTACTTTTTATCTCAAAATAATGCGAGCGACGCCGCGGGCATCCACTAGTATAATATATATTGAGGTTCTTATAACTGGTTATGCTTAGATAAAATATATAGAATAGCAAATGTGCTATTCTTATATTTAATCAAAGCAGATCAGTTGCTGAAGTAAAAACTCACATGGCTTTATTTTACGTTTATTGGGTTTTGTTACTGGATTATAATAAATCGTTGTCAAAACTATCAAACAAACACATAGAAAATTAAGCATATTTTGATTGTTCATATTTTAATGAGCAATTCGTTTTTTTTTCTAGACAATTGATTAATTTTTTGTCCTAAATAGTTTGTAAGTTATAACAATTCAAATAGTACTAAGGACAGTCTGTAAGCCCAAATGGGCAGTAACTAGAGAACTCATATCACAAACATGACGAAGCTCTGTAATTTGAACATCTGTATAGACCTAGTTTGCCAGACAATGAACATTTCATTTCAACATAAACACTACTGTTACTGTTGTGTACTGTTTTTAATGTTAATTATTTATATAATGATATATATTTTTTTAGATTATAAATAAGTGTAAATATTATAAGAATTTGTGTGTCCAATAAACATTTTTATTATTATTATTAATGTGGACTTCACCAAATATAATTCACAAAATTCATTCATATCTCGAACATGTTTGAGATTTGAATTAGTTTGTACCTACAATAACATTTCTAAAGCCTACCCACACATAAATGGAATATTATAATCAAAATTGTTTTCATAACTTGAAAGTAAATTTAAATGTGTTGACACCCACGTAAGACAGAATAATTTATACTAGCTTTACCATCTAGCTGACCCTGTGTGTTAAACATCAGTATTTTATAAAACACTAAAAAGCCTATGTCACTCTTAGGACCTTGTACTATCACCATACCAAAAATTACGATGATCCGTTGCTCTGTTACAGCGCGAAAAAAAAAAACAAAAATAGACTAACATACCAACACAGTTATGATCGTATGACATATTTAAAAAGTGGCCTATGCCACTCTAAGGACATTATACTATTATCATACCAAAAATCACGATGATTTATTGATTGATTGATTGATACTTGACCACGATGATCTGTTGCTCCACTGCAGTGCGATAGAAAACAAACATACCAGACAAACCATCACTTTGATTTGGATAATTAGGTATATTCATGTTATGATTTTGTAAGCCTACATTAGTAAAGGTTGAAATATGAAATAAAACTTTAATTTCAAATATCATTCATAGAGACTTATTAATTTCTTTAACTTCTGCAAAGGTTCAAACATTTTCAGAGTTTCACCTCTGGTTGTTCATTTAAATACATCTGCCAAATATTGATAAAAAGCCTGATATTCATGTCAACTCTTAATTAAGTTAATTTATGTTACATTCATTAACGTCTAAATCTCCAAGGTAAAAATTAGGTTGATTAGGGGTACATTCAAATCTGTAAATATACAATATAAGGAAGAAAAATTATGAATATTAATTAAGTCTGATTAGCGAACCCATGAGCACCCACTAGTATTATATATTAATAGATGGGAATAATAATTATGAATCTATTGTGAAAGGCCTGTCAGTGCTGAATACATTTAAGCCTAAGTGCTGTAGATATTAATAAGGTATAATATTGAAAATTTAACATTAATATAATTACATTACAATCCGTCTACAAATTTGGATTAATATAGACTATCTGGATTGGCCATTAGAAGCGAAATCTAGGATCTTAGGTAATTAATATTGAGCTATAATCCTAACATACATGTAAGCTGCTTTAGTACTAATTATATGTAAGTTCTAATCTTGATTGAAATGATTAACTAAATATATTTATGTTATAGTCATAGTCATTTACTTAGGTATATCAGATACTAGCTGTGCTCGTGACTTCGTCCGCGTGGAATAGTCATTTTGGGCGTCATATTAATTTTTGCAAACAACCTCTTCAGCTTTATAAATTATAGCTGTTACCCACGACTTGAACCGTTTTCGCAGCGCACGCAACGAAAGCCCTCAAAGATGAATATTTTCCCTGTTTTTTTTTTACATTTTCATTGTTTCTTCGCGTCTATTAGTTGCAGTGTGATGTTATATAGCCTAAAGCCTTCCTCGATAAATGGTCTAATCAACACAAAAATATTTTTTCAATTCGCACCAGTAGTTCCTGAGATTAGCGCGTTCAAACAAACAAACAATCTCTTCAGCTTTATAATATTTGTATAGATAAGTGCTATTTGTGGGATTTTCTCCTGAAGTATGTTCTATAAACACGCCAAGCAATAATTTACGAAGTGAGCACGACAAACATATTTTTCTTACTGAATGTTGGTTGGGTAATGTTATTTGCTGATAGTTTTAGTTTGTGTGGTAAGTAGGTACATAAGTAAGAGGAACACTTATTATGAGAAGTTGTTTTGAAGATGTATTTATAAGAACAAGATAATTCTCAACCAAAGTTCGCATTATTCCGTTAGCTTAGTTGGTAGTAGTTCTGCCTTCTAATCTAGGAGTGCGGGTTCGATTCCCGCATAACACAAGTAATTATGAATATTAAAATTTGTAATTACTTGTGTTGAGTTTGGTCGTTTCTATGTATAATAAGTATATATTTAGAAAAGAAAAGTATTATATGTATGTATTATAAACGTTATCTAGTACCTATGATACAAGCGTAAGCTTAGTGTGTGTGAACCTTTCTATGGACCCTGCTGTCTGAAATAAAGACCTATTATTATTATTATTATTATTAGTATGGGCTTAGTATAGCTAGATGGCGCTGTGTGATATGTCCTGAAATAATTATTTATTTATATTTATTAACATCACTATTTTCAGTTTCAAATTATCTGTATTTGCATTCTTTTCCTAATATACAATTACATGATGTGTATATTATAAAATCCTAGTAGTACATTGCAATCATATTATGATGTGTTCTTTAAGTAGGTACCTATACTCATAAAATAATTTATATCAATGCATATAAAATTTTTGTTCTCATATTATTATTGATTTATGAAAGAATATTTTTGATTACAATAATAAAATATAAAAAAAAGGGAAGAAAAACTAAACATACATACTACTTCTAACTACTACAAAAAGGGGGCACTTAGAAAGTAACTTTATAATTTAGGTGTATGTAAGCCTATTTTAATTATTATTTTATTTCTGACTGAATACATCACGCTACATCGTAGACCCACCATCAGGCAAATTGGGGTTAAAATAAAACCTGTTTATGTTTGACCAAAATGCTGGCCATTTCTGGCTCAACGTATCAGCATTGCCATCCAGCGTGGAAATGCGGCCTGTAATCAATAAAGATTGCAGTAATTCAATATTTCCTCTTTATAATATTAGTGTAGACTACGCGGGTAGCAACACAGGCCGATGCTAGTACACAAATATTTCTTAGGTAAAGAAAAACCAATTACATTGAGCACAGAAACCAGCCCTGACCCACTGCGGGCTTATTTATGACTGGACCCAAAATTATAATTCAAAATGTCATCGGTGAAAGTGGCGGACGGATGCGGAAAAAAACAGACAGTAAAACCGCGCGCTAATATTGTATGTTAATGGTATTAGTCATCAAGGCGTTGGAATATTCTGACAATGGAGCTTGTTACTAAGGTAGTTAGGAATTATGCCCACCAGCCGATGGTCGGATGACATTTTATATGTTTCTATTTTAAGCATTTATTTTTAAGTGCTTAGAATTTAAGTTCCTTCCTTCATTGATATTGTAAATTACGAGTATTTTTGTATACATGTTTGAAACTAGGGTATTAGATTGTCAGTTGTCATATCCATGTTATGTAGGTTTAGGTACATCTAGAAAAAATACTGGTTAATTTATATGTCAAAAATTAAACGTGCCTGAATAATTGTAATTAAAATTATTCAATTAATGTGTTGAAACAACTCATAACAAAAATGTTTTAGCAATTAACATTATTTTTAATTTTTAAAGATTAACCAGAATGTTGCCATAAATTGTCCTCATAATTAAAATTGCCCTTAGACCTTGCCAATTTATCATAATTTCCGAGACAGTCAAAATTTTCAACACCTATTAAGGGTGCCGTTACTTGCAACCCTTTCTGAAATTCAACGACATAACACGCAATAAACATCTCATTTCGGTACAAAAATTAAGCGCTTAGGTATATGTCAAAATAGAACCACTCAAAGAAATCCTACCACTTAGTATTTTGAGTATAAACGCAATAACCTTTCCTCTTTTGAAGTAAAAAAAAAATTGAGTCCTATTTTACAAAAATGCATTAAAAACTCACACATGCGTCATGTGCACGTTTTTCGAAGAAAAACAAAATTGTTTCTCTTCGTAAAACGTGCAGACATGTCATTGGCAGCGAAAGCTATAACAAATTGTAATTATCAAACGATGAATCTGCAATTCCGCATACTGATTAATCTGTGTTGTTGAATTCATTGAAGCCATTGAATGTTGCCTGGAAGAGATCGCTTTCAGCGATAAGGCCGCCGCTTGTGGCACTAGTTTAGATACAATTTGTTTTATGTCCTTTTTTTAATATGTGTCAACAATAAAGAGTTAATCTATCTATCTATCTATCATTGCAAGATTTGATGCTGATTAGTCTGTGAATGACATATTGGAACGAAGATGTACTGACAAAAGGGCTATAGGTTAGCAAAAAACTATCTTAGGCGGCGTATAGCTTTAATTAAATCTCGTAATTCAATACCCCAGATTAAACAGTATGCAGAATCACATAGGTCAACGTCAGCAGTATCACATAGGTCAACGTACAACCTAAATTTAGGAGTCTCTAGACAATTTCATCGATGCTAGCAACCCTTCCCGAAATTATACCAAAAATGTACCTTAACAAAAGGCAGATAAGGGACAAGGTGCTAATTAATCTTTTTGGATAAATGTGACTGCAATACCAAACTTTGAGAGGGCGCAAAATGTTTTTGTCGTCTACAATTTAACTTTGAACTGGGCTCTGAATTTTAAACTTGCGGTTTTGTGTTTGAAATCTTCTAGTTAAGGTGAGGCTTGTAACTTAGAAAAGGTTGAACTTGGTTTTAAAATATTTGAATGTAATTAAGATGGTTTGAACGGATCTTTTATATAAAACCATTCGAGTAAGAACCGCCATTTTGTTACATTAAAGATAGTCAGTGATTTGTTTTGGTATTTAATTTTTGTATCAATCTATATGGAAACTAAATGATACATGATAAGTTATATTTTGTTGATATCAAGAACTTAAAATAAAAAATATAAAAGTCCCTTTATCTAAAGAGCGTGATCATACGTATGCATGTATAGAAAGTAAACATTTGGTAAATTTAACAAAACAGGTGAAAAATGAAAATATTTTCTCATAATATATATTACACAGTTTTTTAAATTTATGCTATTTTGTTTTTGACACAAGTAACATTTAAAAGGAGATAAATTAGTTTTCTTGTTCTAAGCTTTTAATAATAATTTGCCATTTCAACCTATCCGACCGACCTCTAGTACCTAATATTCTCATTCAGGTAAATTAATTTTAGGCTTCTCAAAAATATTTCTTTGATCATGTTCTATTCAATAAATGAACAATAGATGGCAATCACTAGGCTTTGAATTAGCCTGGCTTTGTCGTTTTCTTAATGGAGTTTAGACGGGTGGTACCAAATCATGTACCTAGTTAGTTTGGAAAATGTTTTTTACAGGTGTATTGATAATGGACAGATATTCAAAAATAGTTTGTGATAAAATCTTTCAGAGTACGGACTGCAGCTTGTTTTTTTATTTACTAGTGGACGCCCGCGGCTTCGCTCGCATTAATTTGAGATAAAAAGTAGCCTATGATACTTCTAAGACCTCATACTACATACATATTGTTAGAAGTAATTTTTGTTTAAAGATCATAATTTTAATTACAAACTATTTACATTGTATGTCCTATCATTAAATATGTGTTCTAATTCACCTATTTTATAAAGGGACATTTCGAGAAGCTATTTGAAAATTCGTTATGTTCTAAACGACTTTATTTTAAGATATTGAATCAGGCGTTACTTTGTGGAAATCCATTGTAACTGAAACTCTGGAGAAATATGTAGTGTTTTTCCGCTGCGACTGCTCCTTAACCGACATCAAACAACAAAGTTTATTTTGCTATGCTTAAAAACGAACAAACGTGTGTGAATGTTATCGCACTCAGCTGGTATGACATGACATTATTTATGATTATTGGGCTACGCTCGCTTAGAAATGACAGTGATAATTAATAATTAATTTAATCGCAATACAACATCGGCTTATCTACAGTATAACTAGCCACTTATTAGAAAGAAAAAATATCGGGAAAAAGTAATTACAATAATGATGCTCGGAAGAAACTACGTCAGTAGTTACGCCACGGGTAGACATGCAAGGCTTGCATAGATAATATAAAGCATAGACACCTTACATGACTTGGACGTCCATATTTATATATTATCTCTAAAATTATTTCGATGAAATTTACACTATTCTTCAAGTAGTCACAGCAAATCCAATACATATATAAATAAATAATAAATAAATATTCCGGGACATTGCACACATCGCCCATCTAGCCCCACACTAAGCTTGTGTCGTGGGTACTAGATAACGGATATTATAATACTTATATACTTTTCTTTTGTAAATACATACAAAGAATATATCTATTTTTATTATAGGTACATACAAACGACCACACTCAACACAAGTAATTATACATTTTAAAATTCATAGATGTTTGTGTCACGCGGGAATCGAACACGCGACCCCTAGATTAGAAGGCAGTGCCGCTACTAACTAAGCTAACAGCAAAAAAATAAAAAAAGTCGATATAACATTGCATCCGATAAAAATGCGGACAAATAGGTATAGATAAAAAAAAAGATAGAAAAAAAAGCAACCTATTTACATTATATTGAAATCAGTAAATTTTACATACATAAGGATCAAATTGAAAACCCCTGTTTAAAAAAACTCACTTAGTAACAAAATGGTCTATGCTGCAATTTATTTGCGATGACCAATTATAATACTGTTTTGCAACAAGGTTTTACACATACACTTAGGAAATACACACATATAATCATGAGGAGTTTATGGTCAGTAATGTCAACGTCTGTTTGTGAATAAAGCAAGCAGCTCACGCGACACACTGCCGGCTACTTTCGCTTAAAACACTCGAGCGGTGCGAGGCATAAGCGACAGCGATTAAAAGGTATTGATCATAGAACTTAAGCAAATTATGTTTAGATACGAGTGTAAATTTGAATTGTCAGTGTTCTTAAAAAATAAGAATAATAATGTAAAATTGAATAAAAACATCATACAAGATAAATGGGTATGGAGAACTGGCATTTGCCAAAACTAGTTTTACCGATGTTGTTGCCGAAAATCTGACACGAAATTATTTTGGACTATCTACCTTATTTACTGTGAATAAAGATTATTTTTTTCCAAACCTCAGAGTAAAGCCCTTCTCCCACTATGATAAGTCTAGGTGACAATATTATACTCGTTAGATAATAATTTACAACTCAACGCTCGCACGTTATGCTACTGTAAAGTGTCATAAAACCAATCAATTTATTTCTAGACTATAACTAAAAAATTGGATTGAGTTCTCATAACATAATGTCAGGTTTTTACATTTTCTACTTTTGCCTAAACCACACTTTATAACTCAATGAAAAAAAAAGATAACGTCATCCAACGGAAAAATGTCAAACAACTTTTATACGGTAGACCTAAATAACCAAAACTGGGAAACGAAATAAAAGTTTGTTCAACCAAGTTTACCTTGACCCTTAAATTATAGTCCCTGTTTTCTGGAAACTTCTAATTTTATAAAAACTTTTGAGCCAACAGAACAAAAGAAAGTTTTTCATCGATTTTCACTTATAAAAGAAAAAGGTCACATCTTTTTGGATAGTTTGTTAAGTCAATAAATTGAACTTTGTCTTCTCGTGATGTGACTAAGTACTATTATTTAGGATCACTTTAAAAACACCGTTTATTTCAGAAATTTTGACCATCTTTTTAAAAAAAGGAGGTTTTTAATTCGACTTTTAAATACGTTATATTGACAGAATTGGAACATATTTGAATGTTATCTATTAAGGCGACAGTGGTGTCAAATTTTATATACCTATATCATGATTGTATGTTTGTCCACAAAATTGTCGGACTGATATTTTTGAGATTTTTTGCACCTTATGTAGGTATATTTTACTAAGGAAAAAATAAGATTTCCATCAAAATTATGTATCAACCCAAGTATGATGGCTATGAAATCAGCTTTAAGTGTCTTAATTTGTGTTAATTATATCTTTATATATATATAAAACTCAAAGGTGACTGACTGACTGACTGATATAGTGATCTATCAACGCACAGCCCAAACCACTGGACGGATTGGGCTGAATTTGGTATGCAGATAGTTGTTATGACGTAGGCATCCGCTAGAAGGGATTTTTGGAAATGCCACTTTAAAAGGGGTGCAATAATAGGGGGATGCAAGTTTTACTTCTTAATGCGAGCGAAGCCGCGAGCACCCACTAGTTATTTTATATATTCATATTTTAACACGCATTATCTCGTAGCTCGCACCACGCGGTGAAATGGCGCGTGCTAAGCGAATGCCGATGCTTCGGTCACTGCTTTCTACGCATCTTCCGAGACTGCACCGGCGCATTCAATGCAGCGAGGAATATGCATCGATTGTGGATGATCCATTAGTTATTCTGCTGTATTACATATTTAAGGACTTATAAACCTAACTGCTCAAAGCATTCATCGGTTTCCGGAATCGACCAATCACGAGCAAGCTTTGTGTGAAAGAGATATGAAATGTGCGAGCATTTCCGACGCGACATATTTTGTAAAAAAAAAGCATCGATCAACTTAATCGCGGCGGCGCGGTGCTGCGCGTGGCTTGAACATTTCGTGGATTTTTTTGCTCAGTTACGTTTATATAAAATAAACTAGTGGGTGCTCGTGGTTTCGCCCGCATTAAGAAGAAAATCTTTCATACCCTATTTCACCCTTATAAAAGTGGCATTTCCAAAAATCCTTTCTTAGCGGATGCCTTCATCTTATATCTACCTGCACTCCAAATTTCAGCCCAATCCGTCCAATAGTTGTGCGTTGATAGATCACTGTATCAGTCAGTCAGTCAGTCAGTCACCTTTGAGTCTTATATATTTAGATAAGTAGTTAATTAAACAAGTACAGTTATAGAGGACACCTACAGCCACCAAGACTTAGCTAGCAGGCAAAGTCAAGGTGATGTCAACCACTTTCTATGCATATTTAACGCCATGTCTGTTTGGTTTAAAATTCAAGGTTTACGCCGAAGAAAGCGCAGTGGTAATTAAGAAAGCTAGTTTTGTGAATTATGGTCAACAGAAGATGCTTAACAAACGTTTGACATGTTTTGACAACAATGTTGTAAAGTCACTTAGAGGTGTTTTTTTTTACTAAAACGTGAACTTAGTTAACTTTCTTTAATTTATCATCATAAATTTAAGGGCTGGGGCCTTGTCTGTGGAGCATGCGCCATCCTTCCCGTTCTTCTGCCAATTCCTTGACCTCCTTATACGACATGACATCCGCCTTTTCTTTTATTTGGTCTATGTTTGACCTTCTCGGCCTTAATTTAACTTAACTATAATTTGTCTTCAAGTCGAGAATAAACCGGTTTCTTCTAGGCACGCGCGCTATTTCATAGATTATAACGTTGCTTATTATCAGGCAAGTTGTAGTCAAGCGTGAGCCTATATCATGTAAAAAAAGTTGGACCCTGTTCTTCTACAATCATAAAGAAGTTTTCAATCAAGGAGCAAATTAGCCATTTAATAATACGTCCTCTGTAATCTCTTATTCTATCCTTAGTATCCAATTTTTGCCTGGAAGAAATTTTTTTTAACAATAAGTCAGCCACGTGGCACTATTATAATTTTTTTCTTGTTTTCTTTCTTTGTAATTTATATCGTGGTTGCAATAAAGAATTTTCTATATATCTATCTTCTCCTTATCGAATGAGAGTGGCCAACTATGGTGTCGAGAGTTTTCAAACCGCCCTAAGGGCTTCTAACATGGCTTAACGACTTCTGTGCTAAAGTTATCTATTTATCTAAATGAGTTTTACATGCTACATCTTAAACGTAGTGCTACTGTAGTCAAACACAACCTTAAATTTTTAACATTTAAGAAATGTATTGTGACCATGATGATTAATTCTGGTGTCGAGAGTTTACAAACCGCCCTAGCAGCCTCTAACATGGCTTAACAACTGCCTTACTATAATAACAACCGAGACTTACAAATTCAAACCCCAGCATAATAAAGTTAGTATAAAAATACTACCTCTAATTAAAATCCTTCGTAATTAACAAGGATTTAATTAAAATCCTAACAAGAAGTTAGCGTATACAATGTTAATTATAGCTGCAAGCGGATTTTTGTTACTGAATACTTTGTTTAGTTATTTTAAAAGAGAGATATTGTGTTTTAACCGATTTCTGCAGAAAAGAAGGTAGCCAATTGAATCTGTAACTTAAATACAATTAATTGAAAAAGATTTAAACTAAGCAGTTAAATAGCCAAACCTTTTCTGTGTTACTGACGTTTTCTGAAGGAAACGAAAAATAGCTCATGAATCAATCCAGAGGCAAATCTATATCCATATAAAACATAATCCAAATCGGTTTAGCTGTTTCAGTCTGAAGATTGGACATATATAATAGTATTTTTACAAATTTTCACCTTTATAATGTTAGTAGGAAGAATAAGGCAGGAGAATAGCAAAGTTCAGCGACCACACAGTGTGTGGTCGCTGGCAAAGTTGTATAGATCGTTTTAAATATCATTTTATAATCATGTGTTAGTAAAAAAACAAGGCTTTATTCATGGCTAAATAATAGACAAGAAACAAGAAAGGTAGGCTTCTAAAACCATTTACAAGATTCCTTTGATCTCCACTACAAAATGCCTTAATAGAACTAAATAACAGTTGGCAAAATAAAATTTGGCACTTCGGATATAAAGTGGACTAAACAGAAACGCAACCGAATCCGAAACGCGTAAACAACTTACGCAAATTACACGTGAGTAAAAACCGTTATAGTTAACATATTGGTAAAATGTCTCTCGAAAGTTTTAATATTAAAATGAACTAAACTGGTTATACTCACACATCATCATCAGGCCACAGCCTTACTTGCTATCAGGTAAACTATGGTCAAGTGCAAACCCGTTTAAGTTAAAAAAAAAAAAAACTCAGTATTGGGTGCTTAAAAACTGAAGGCTTTGGTTAAGAGGAGAGGCGTGGCGGTGGTATTTGGCGGAACACACCTAAAAACCACCAAGATTGTTGTTTGAAGTCGGTTAAGGAGCAGTCACAGCTGAAATCACTACATATTTCTCCAGAGTTTCATTTACAATGGATTTCCACAAAGTAACGCCTGATTCAATATCTTATCTAGAAGGAACCTGTTTGTTTTAAATACAGTGTTAGGCTCTGCACCTTTCTTGAATTATAATATTTCTCTTTACCTACTGAGAGTCGAGATCTAATCAATCGAGGAGTTCTCTTGGACATATACATATTATACTTGTAGTTAGTTCTTGAAGAGTAACAAGTGTCAAAATATGGACTGTAAGTGTATTTTACATCAAAAGCAACAAAATTATATCGTAATTAAGCTGAAAACAATCTGACAACACTTTAGTTGTAAGATTGCCAGCAGTTTATAGAGGTTACTATTATATTCAAAGCATTATGAAAACGTTTCTAAAATTGAGGAATCAAGGAGACAAATGGTTTTTTACGTGCTAACGCGTTAAATAATAGGTCTTTACCTATGAAATTGCCGTTTTTTTCTTACATTTTAATCTGTTTGTAACTTTTACGTACAGCTATATTTTTTCCAAATACAGTTTTTATTGCATCAATTTCTGAATTATGAACCTTTTAGATTAAAAAAAATGTATTACTAGTGCATATGTATTAGTTATAGAAAAGTCATGGAAAAAACCTCTTTCAATGTGTCGTCGGTTTCACTACTTTAACTAGGTATATTTTATAGTATACTCTGTTTTTGAAAAATTGGTATATGCAGTGCATAGGTAGTTTTTTTCCATCTAACTATAGTTTATGAATTGCATGTAAATCTGTTCAGACAAACATTAAAAATGTTTGTATTTTTCATTTTTTTTTTATTTTTCTCAATTTCATCATACAAATCGGCAATTTCATAGGTAAAGACCTAATATAAGAAATAATAAAGTGATTCTTTATATACTGTCGAAAACAGCTGGTTATACTGGAAGCAGTTAAAAGGTAGGATAACATATTTTGGTACTTGTATTGTTAAAGCCAATATTAGCCACGACATTTTCTGGATGAAATTCATCGCATGAGACCAAGAATATGTCAGCAACTTGAGGCAAGTTTACATAGATTAATAATAGTTATATCCATAATGGTTTTTGTTCGTTTGTATCCCCATGTAATTATTCCTCTCCTTTGTGATAAAATAATTACACATTAATGTATCTACGTTAGTACATAATTACATACATACAATCTATTTTGGTATTAGTACTTTAGCTATAATTTAGTAGTTAGATAGATTAAGTATAACTAAACTAAAATCTATACTTAACATTATAAAGCTGAAGAGTTTGTTTGTTTGTTTGAACGCGCTAATCTCAGGAACTACTGGTGCGAATCGAAAAAATCTTTTTGTGTTGAATAGACCATTTATCGAGGAAGGCCTTAGGCTAAATAACATCACGCTGCAACTAATAGGAGCGAAGAAACCATGGAAAATGTGGAAAAAAATGGGAAAATTATTCATCTCTCAGGGCTTCCGTTAGTAACTATTCCACGCGGACGAAGTCGCTGGCACAGCTAGTAAATAAATATGTGAGGCTTACAAGATTTTTTTTAAATTAGCTATATAATATGGCCGTTCGCATTTAATATGATGGTTATATCTAGATAAATTTAAAAATAAATCTAGATATAATCATCAATCAATTTTTAGGCTAAAATAACGTGTAAAATTCATGATAACCACAAATGAATTATTTATTGCTAAGTTCACAACACACACTTGGATTTTTAAGGTATTGGTTCGACTACATGGTGTCGGTCATGATTATTTTCTCTCATCACATATTACTAACGCAAAGGTTTGTTTGTGAGTGTGTACGTTTGTTATTTATATATATACGCTCAAACGGACGGACCGATTTGGATTACATTTTCTATGGAGATAGATTAGAGCTTGGGTGAGCACATAGGCATTTCTTTCACTTTTTACACCGGATCAATGCGGATGAAATCACGGGCGCTGCACGTTTTCAAACAAGTTAAGAAACATCAAATTATCTTTGGAACCTTTTCCTTTCAATTTAGTTGTATTAACCGGCTAGCACTTACGTCAAAAATTACGTCGAAAAATTAGCTGACAATTTTTTGACGTAAGTGCTAGCCGGTTAATACAACTAAATTAAATCATGCCTTTTCCTTTCAGGTCAAATTTCCCTTATAAACAAGTTGATTTCCAATTCCCTAAACTAAATGCTTGTGCAAATAAGAGACGCGGACAAGAAAGTGCTAAGTCAATATTAGCATGACACTAACCTTGAAACACGTCATCGATGGATATGTAGGCCGAGAGACAGGTGTTCGTTTTGTTAAGGTATGTATCATCATCATCATTTTAATAATTATGTTAAACGTTAATATTTCTATAAATGTGTGTCTGCTGTTGTTACTATGTCAAATTGAAAGAAAAAATAATTTAATTACAGACAGGAAAATGAGCAAGCGTAAATTTGTGTAGCGCTCAAACAAAATTTACCTATGTAAAATAAAATAAAATAAATAAATATTTCAGGACATATCACACAGCGCCATCTAGCCCCATACTAAGCTTACGCTTGTATCATGGATACTAGATAACGGATATAATACATATATACTTTTCTTTTGTAAATACATACTTATTATACATAGAAACGACCAGACTCAACACAAATAATTACAAATTTAAATAGAATATTTATTTATGTTTAGGTATATAGTTAATTTTCGAATGGCCGAAGTATGAGGACACATACATTTATCTTTAAATTTATCGCTACTTGTGTACAAATATAAATATTTCTAAATAAATCTACTAATAGTTATTGGTGATTATAACATATCTCTTGACTGGCCTGTTAGCTTAGTTGGTAGTGGCTCTGCCTTCTAATTTAGGGGTTGCGGGTTCGATTCCCGCTTGACACAAGTATTTATGAAATTTAAAATAATTACTTGTGTTGAGTCTGGTCATTTGTATGTATAATAAGTTTGTATTTACAAAATAAATTATATCCGTTACCTAGTACCCATGACACAAGCGTTTGCTTAGTGTGGGGCTAGATTGCGCTGTGTGCAATGTCCCGGAATATTTATTATTTTATTATTTATATAGCAATTTTTTTTTAATTGTTCTCAGTGCCTAGGTAGATAGATAGATAGATTAATATTTATATATCATATAATAAAAACGAGAACCACTAATTTCATAGGCAATTGAAAGGATACACAATATGCGCATAAATAAAGTTGAATAGAAAACTAATATTCATTCACACAAACATAAAAAAACCGATTCACTAAAACATCCTACTTAAACCACACACACCTCTTAAACCAGTTTTGTTTACATGATTCATTAAAAGAAAATGGCCGACGTCTCCAAGTCCACACCGTCTTACTTTCACTCTCCACCGGTTTAGTGATGTTTGGTAACAATGGTTCTATTGGTTATTTTACTGTTGGTTGTTACAACTTTACTGTTACAACTTTATACTGTTGAAAAATGTTATGACAGTTTCGATTATTTTGTTAGTAATAGTTAGTTGAAAAAGATGTTTGATAAAATTGATCTCATCGGGTAAGCACGCTCCATCTTAGGCCATAGCCTTTGCTTACCATCAGGCAAACTGTGGCCAAGTGCAAACCCGTACTAGTTTAAAAAAATGGCTAAGAAACGTAACGTTATTAGTTTTAAGGATATTAAATTAACTACGATTGTTTACAGTTACCATATAAACCAACGCATTGAGGTGGTTTTAGTAGGTATGCCTTTTATCTAAGTTTGACTAAATAAGATGCGTTGGCTATTTTTTAACCGACTTTAAAAAAAGGAGGTTATCAAGTCTTCTCAAAGTTTTTTTTGACAAATGATGTTTGATAATATTAATATTATAAAAAATGCAATATAATCTAAAAAAAATACATTTCGCCGGATGAATCCTACGACTTAACGCGTTAGCCTAGAAGAAGACCATGAAATTTAAGTAGGTACTAGAAATTACATTACTCAACCACAGCTACGAAAAATTTGTACATAGAAACGTCACTATACCAAAAATATTTCTACAAGATGGTCAACCGCCACCGCCGCGGTTAAGTAGGTGTGCGAGGATCAACGTGACCAACCACGAGCAAGCTTTGTGGGAATGAGATGTAATATGAAAGCATTTTCAACGTTATATTTGTTAGGAATTACAATTCTATGCTATTAAATTATTCGTAGAAAAACAGCCAATGTAATAAGGAAATATTATTTAAACTGGAACAGCGGGTGACGCCATAGTTACAAGGAGTTTGCTATCGCCGGCTGAAATTGCATCATAAATCACACAGCATGTTATCATCCCTTGTTATTACATTACAATGACGTCCTAGTAGTGCTTAAGTGGTGGTCTAGATTAGTTTGAAAGCACTAAAACATGTTTTAGCTCGGAAAATTTAGTGTTTATTTTAATAAGCAAATCCTGTGTCAAAATAGATATGAATTTCAGAATTTAGGTACAGTTTATCAGTTTACAAGTTCAATGAAAAACTTAGGTTAGTCGCAAGATTGATAAGTAACTCAAGTTATTAAAGTTGAGCGGCGACAGTTTCAACTTAAGTTTACAAGTCTAACTTAGTTACAACTTGAGCTTTGTGCTGTAAAATGATTAATAAATGTATTTACGTTTAACATGTTAGCGGGATATTGAACCTTTTTTTCATATTGTACGGTAGATCTGTCATTTTTCAAAGTTCAGTTTTTTTTAATCTTTGAAAAATTCGCATTTTTTACATCACACAATCACAGATCGGAATCTTGTGTTGAGTCTGGTCGATTTTATGTATATGCAAAAAAAGTAGGTATGTAAGTATTATTTCTGTTATCTAGTATCCACGACACAAGTGTTTGCTTAGTGTGGGGTTAGATGGCGCTGTGTGCAATGTCCCGGAATATTTATTTATTATATTTGAAGACTACAAAATCTGATATCGAATGTCTTCTGTGAAGGGACCTAGGCGCATACCACAATGTCAGACACTCGACCAAGAGGCCTTTCCACAGCAATTTATTCAGCGGAATATTTACTTATTTACATAATGTTTGATATTGTGTTTAGAATATCCATTATTTTTTAAGTTAGTTGTCAAAAATCCTTTATACAAATTAAGACCATAAAATGTTTAAGCTAAAAGCAGCCACATTTGATCAAATAATTTGATTTAAAATGTCTAATTAAACATACATTTTAACGTATAATACAATTCCAGACCATTTCAAGAATTTTGGACTAATTTCAATGATGAATTGACTAATTTCGACAAAATTTTCTGAATGCCAAAGACCTAGTAGTAATGGAAGTGGTATACAAATCTCACAATATATTTATAGGGTATTTCACATACAAAAATGATATCGTACTTACAAAGACAGAATTAAAAATTACTTATATATAAAAAAATCTTCTATTATTAGCTCCTATTGTAGCACAAAAGGTAGTATAATATGATATTTTGAAATATCTCAAACGAATTTGTTTATTTCTCTGTTGCTACATAAAGAAATGACATATTATATGTAATATATATTTATATCAAAAGTATAGCTTGATTAACTCTTGACACCAGAGTTGGCCACTCTCGTTTGATAAGAAGAAGAAGAAGATGTATAGCTATGAATAACCCATTTCAAGTCAATTTACCTAACACTCACAAATCCAAAATGCAATATCAGTAGGCACTTAATCACAACTTGCATACAACTAACAAGCGTGTAAAGTTTTATAAGAGTACCTATATCACTTTTCAGGTGTACACAGAAAACGGATCTAGAAAACTAACTCTCAAACTTAGATAGCAGCAGATGTTACCAGTTTCATTTCATTACAAGATTTAAATGGAATAGTTCTTATTGTTTCGCTAATTTATCGTTTTGGTTTTAAACGAGATTTATCTTATCTTCAAACTTATGTTTGTTTAGATTTGTTTATTTATACGACCAATTTCAGCGGGACAAATCGTCTATTTGTATATGCAATAATAGGTTTATAAGAACGTAGGTGTGATGAATATTATACTTTTTAATAAATTACACGTTTCTCTTATAGTAGGTATGTACTTTTTATGCGTGAAATATTGGTAAATAATTCGAGGACATATCTCTCTTATACTTTGCTTGAAAATCAACTCAATTTTTTTTTAAGATTCTTTTAGAATGACTAGCTGGATAAGTTTAGAAGAGTCAGTTGCCTGATGATAAATAAGTTTATTTTTGTACAACGTTATATTATATAGGTATATAAGTAAATAATGCAAACAGATGTAGAGTTGTAACTCTGTTTTTTTAACTAGTACGGGTTCGCACTTGGCCATAGTTTGCCTGATGGTAAGCAAATGCTAGGGCCTAAGATGGAGCGTGCTTACCTGATTAGAACCGATTCACTCTCGCCTTGAAGATCGCTGGATAATATTATAGCGTTTGGTTTATGTTTATCAACAATATAACGTATTAAAATGTAAACTATACTCAATTACCATGAACAATAATTGATGATTCACATAGTTAGTACATGTAACATTCAAAGCCCTAGACAGTCTAAGCTAATTCTAAGTCTGAACACTAAGATCATTAGGTCACAATAACTATGTAATCATAACATATACTCTGTATATACTATTGTATCATATAACTTACCTACATGGTTATCAAGAATAGCCAATGAGAGATTTTCCAGTACCTAGTTAGTATCTTCTGTTGCTAAGAGATGGCGCCGCTCTTCTTCTTATCGAATGAGAGTGGCCAACTCTGGTGTCATCAAGTTCATGGCGCTGGTTATAGCTAAGTTATATATAGCATGATAATATAGATTGAATTGCTTTTGCTATATTCTCATTAAAAACTTTAAAAAAATGCTATTATTTACGGGTACCTATTTACTAAACCTAAGAAATTGTTGAAAACTATCCAAAGTTAAGCAATTATCAAAGCGGTCAGCACTTGGATGGGTGACCAAGAAGTGGCATTCCATTTAGGCCACTTCCGTGGGTCGGATAACACTTTAAATTCTAGGACCCGGATATTTGTCTTAGCCTGGCAGTAGTTAAGCCATGTCAGACGCCCTTAAAAAGGCTTGATAAACTCTCGACACCAGAGTTGTCCACTCTCATTGAGAAGAAGGCCATTAAAATCCAACAAGACTAGATTTACTCCATTCTTAAAACCCTGTATATACTTTAGAGGATATACTATATTTATCTACATTTTGTGTTGAGCCTTAGTACTTACCATAAACTTGTGGGATATCATCTAAACTACGACAATATCTCTCTGGTGAAGTAACTTTGCCGCCTGGAGTAACATTTGTTGAGAATCTTGGCCAAATACTAGTAGAAATGAGGACGAGTAATGCTGCTAAGACGTTCATATTTTTCTCTTTCTTTAAATTAAAACAGTTTTGCATTTGACCAAAGTTTATTATCTATACCTACATACAATAAAGCTGAAAAGAGTCATAAATCTGGAAATACAAGATATTAGACAAAAAAATGTTTGGGTATATGTACTTTAAATCCATACTAGAACACGTTTCATATTCATATATTTTCATAAAACCAATTTAGTTTCAGCGGTTATTAGAATTTTTATCTGTTTGTCTGTTTATTTAAACGCTCGTCACGCAAAAAAGACTGAACGGATTATCATAATTTTTGATACCTACCAAAAAGCATAATAATATGTTGTACGTAGTATCTTAGGAGAAACATACGCTACTTTTTATCCTGAAATAATACGAGCAAAACCGCGTGTGTCATCTAGTAGTGTAAAAAAACTGATTGATTGATTGAATAATACTTTATTGGACACTCACACAAAAAGAACATAACACAAAACGGAAAAAAATAAACTAATGCCACAAATGGCGGCCTTATCGCTAAAACTAAGACTAGATTGTAATGTACTCATTAGTTAAATTAACCAGTATTTTTCCAAGTTAGTACATTTTATTACTAAGTACCTAAAAGTCTTAATAAAACCATAACAGTTAAAACATAATGCGTTAACACCGAAACATTCGCCGTAAAATGCCTTATCTTTATCATAACCGCAATTGGATCACAGAAAACAAAGAATAGTAATAAAATAGCCTCAATATGTATGTACCTAACCACAATAGTTCGAATAATGGTAGGTATGTACAAGTACCTAATACCTAATAACAGTTGATTACAAAGCTTTGTGGTTATATTAATAAAAATAATATTTATTTATTTTATAATGGCACACAAAACAGAATGTGTTCTTAAATAAACTAAATATACATTTAAAACTGGTTTTATAATATGATTGTAGCTACAATTTACTACTTTTAACATTAATTTATTAATCACTTGTTAATGTGAAACAGAGGCAAACCACCAGCGAAGTCAGAAGTCAGATGGTCAGAAGATATTTCTAAGCAAGTAGATAGGAGATGCATCAGACAGGCTGGAGACCATACTATGTGGCATGTTGGAGAGGAGGCCTCAGCAGTGGGTGAACACAGGCTGATGATGTATAACAAAGAAAACTGACTATCTGTTCCCATATCTTTAAAAGTAGAAAGTGTTACACATGATTTACATAATTAAAGTTCATAATAAGAAACATTAATAAGGCCATGTTTCCAAAAAAATAAACAGCATCATAAATTAGTACAAAACGCAGTAACTCAGGTTCCTGTATTATTTATTTCCTGATATAAGTATATTTTATCGAAGCAATTTAAAGTAGGTACCAGTAAGGGTAAACAGTACCTAATATGGTCAAATTCTACTGATCGGTCATAAACCTAATTCGATAATTTTATTTGTTTTCCGCAAAATAATTTCGTGTAAACTTTTTTTTCCAGTAAGTATTTTAGGTTCATTTTATAAATATTGTTGTTACTGTTTGTTTTGTACGGCAGTCGCTAAGCCATATCAAAGGCCCTTAGGGCGGCTTGATAAACTCTCGACACCAGAGATGGCCACTCTTATTCGATAAGAAGAAGAATAATGTCATATACATTTATTCTTAGAACTCGTAGAACAAAAGGAAATAACGATAAAAAGTAGGTACTTAAGGCTTAGAAAAACTTGACAGACAAGCCTTCTCCCAAAAACGTCGATTCTAAGAAACTTTCGTGTGAAATGATCCTGAACTTGAATATTGAAGCAAGTAAGTATTGTAAGAAGACGGGGCCGTTTTATTCAGACGACCAAGAATTATACAAATCTGTGGATTTTCATATCCATATTTTATTGTACTTTTGACATTTATGATATTAACTGACAAATTTGATAACAATCAGATGTTTAGGGAAATATCACACAGAAAAATCAATATTATTTATAGGTATATTGCAGAAACCTTTTATTTTGTGTTGCTTCAATGCGAAAGATTACGACATAGAAACAGTACTACAGCAAATAAAATATTGTTTAATATTACATATTTTAAAGAAGTGTAGGACCAAAAGTTTATAACTTAGATTTTATTTTTTTATATTATTTGTTTTGAAGTTATATTATTGACATCTATATTAATACATGAACCTTAAACCTACTCATCATCTTCATCATCACTTTCAGCCCTTGTAAACCCTCTGCTAGGTATAGGCCTCCTTCTGACATTGGTGTCGGTCTTGTGCTTTTCTCGTCCAGAGAACCCATAGCCCTGGTTCTTCTAATATTTATTAAATTAGCTTAAAATATTTAAAGTATATAGCTTTTTCTTTACCTACATATTAATTTCTGCAATGGCACAAGTAAAAACATTGAATAAAGCCACAGAAAAAAAGAATAGTTATAAGAAAAAGATATCCACAAAAGAAATTGTCTCTGATGTTCGTGAACACGTCTCACGCATTTCTCGAGATTTCTAGACAAAACCTAATGACCTGAAAATGTTGTCGACTTATCAAGGTTTAAGGCGGGATCTGAGAGCGTAAAATTTGTATTAGTATTTATGTGTAAGAGGGTTTAGTCTTACGATAGCGTGTTCGAAAATTACATGAGAATGTGTGAAAATTGAGTGGAAATAGTCGAGTTGAAGTGTAGGTAATATAGTTTTATCGTACGGTCTCTCTCTCTTGAGTCGTATTTCCTCATGACTGAGGGTCGTGACTCCCCCGCAGAATTAATTCGTTAGGGGAGTTTTCTTGGGCAGATACACCATGGTGGGCGGTCAGGTCCTTCCACGGAAGACACACGTCCTCGGATATTTTAGTCCTCAAAAATGACGGTTTGCTCATGATGTTTTCCTTCACAATCGAGCGAGTGCAAATCCACACATAACTTGAAAATTCAAGTCATGGGTGTAGTAGGGCCGAATTCGAACCAGGGTGCGTCTGGATGAAAAGCCGACACTGGAACCACTGAGCCACACTCGCTTTGTACCTAACGGTAACATGTTCTAAAATAACGTGAAAATGTAAGAAAATTACGTGGAAATGCTCGACCTAGCTGAAAATACGGCTGTTTGTACGACAAAACCAGTCGGCAAGTTATGTCAGAGGCCTCTTGGGTGGTTTGCAAAACTGTAGACACCAGAGTTGGGCACACTGAGACAAACTTACATGCTAATTAAAAATATGAAACTTAAAATCCTTAGTAACATTTGAAAACAATAATCAATCAAGTGGTGTTTTTACTTCTGGGAACCTACGGAGGTAATACCGCCAGCGTTTTAAGAATTTTATTAGTTACAACGTTTTGACACCCCTATACAGTGTATTAATATACATAAGTAGTTTTAATTTATGAATACAAGCCTAAAATTAATGACTTATTTATGTATATAACGTAATAATTATTTCGGTTCGTCATTTTACAAGCATATTAATACGATTAAGATAAATTCGATACTGTACTAAGTACTGGATTATAGTTAAACACAAAAGAGGTACTCATAATAAACTTTTGTTTAATTTTCATGCAACTATCTTTTCGCAAGTAAAGCTTGTTATATATTAGCAAAAACTAGGACTATTTCGCAAAGAAATTCAGTAGACTGAAGTAAACAACTTTCTTTCTATACATAACACAATGGCAGACAAAAATCAATCGGTTACACGAAAAAATTACTGCTCAAATTGTAAAGAAAAACTACTTTCTTTACTTTCACATCCTTGTCTTAATTTACACGTCTAGGAAACATAGATTGTATATAACTTACTTTAAAAATCAATTTACATGCAATGACACTGTATTTTATATTTTATGAAAATGGTTAATAGTTAATACAGATTAAACTTCGGACTACAACACTTAAGCCGTCTTGTTACAAAACACTGTTTAAATATTAGTCTATGACTTTGAAAATAAAAAGTTGGTTCTTGTTGTTCGAGAGTAAACCGGTTTTTTCTAGGCAAGCGCGCAAGATCGTAGATTATAACGTTGCTTAACATCAGGCAAGTTGTAATCAAGCGTGAGCCTATTTCGAGTAAAAAAAACAACAACACTTACAAACAATCAAAAGTCAACTTCAAATTGGGACGTTGATTTATCATTGGTTACATTTTGATAGTTAGATTATTATGACAGTAGACAGACAAATTTAGAACTTATAGCGGGGCGTCGATGATACGAAAAGAAAAGACACCGGGTCCCACTACAAACATTTATTTTCGGAAGCGTCTCAATAAAACAATACAGTATAGTCCGTGCGTTTCACAGTCACAAAGATTTAGGTACAGAATATTATATCACTGCGAGCCGCGTACAGCGCAGGCGGCGCGCTCCTTAGTTTCCGTGCAACTGTTTTACTTTAATTCTCTCGGAGCGTCGTCGCATGCTCTCCCTAGCGGGGGGACGGGACGAGGGGCTAACGTTTGGGATGCGCGCTACAAACTGCAAAAACGGACTGCATATTATTGAAGTTCTGGACTAATATTTAAACCACGTTTTGTAATAAGACAGAAGGGAGTTTTAGAGGCAAGATTTTGTAATCAAAATAGTTAGAAGCAAAATACTCACTATAAATTCAACAGTTTTTACGAAAGGGTAACAAAATATCATCAAAGCTAAAGTAAGTTTGTTAATGTGCTTATGTTTGTTACTCCACGTCACTACGAAGTGACAGATCACTGTAATTTTGGGTATTAAGACTAGAGTCTTGAGAATGACATAATAGTTTTATTCTGATACATTACGATCAATGAATAGAGGCCTATGCTCAGCAGTGGGAGATAATAGGCTGATGATGATGATTATAAGTCGATCAAGGTCGCAGCCATCCATAAGTACAACAAAAATATTACAAGGTTCAATGACCGCAAATACCTCTTCTTGCCCCTTTTATTTATTTGTATGCGATTTCAATGCAAAAGCAAGTGAAAGTGCGCCGGTCCGTTTCACGTAAGTATATAAATGCATCTTTAGGCATGCAAGGCGCGTGGATCGGAACGTAAAATGGTTCGCTTATTGCTTTTTCTTGGATTTTAGGGTTCGCTTTGTTGTTAAGACACTTTTTACTAAACAGTGTCTTAATTTACAAATTAAGACTTTTAATATACAAAAAGCTCTTATTTTTTTTAAGCAACGTATTAGAGATTAATGTTGTTGATTTTTGTAACTTTGTTTGTCAATAGGAGATCGTTCATCATTAGATCATATTAATTTAAAAAAAAAAAAAAAATATATTAAAAATAATAACATACAAGCAATAGTAAATTTAGTAGCTTGGGTACTAAACTGTTTTATTGGGACTATAAATCATTAAAATAATTAAATTCAAGTTATAGTAAATTAAATAGCTTAGTTATTGTTTGTTATAAAAATTGGCCAAATTACAAAGCACACATTTTTTATTATATAATATTACTAGTGGGTGCTCGCGGCTTCGCTCGCATTAAGAAGTGAAACTTGCATTCCCTATTTCACCCCTTTAAAAGTGGCATTTCCAAAAATCCTTTCTTAACGGATGCCTACCTCATAACATCTACCTTAATTCCTAATTTTAGCCCAATCCGTCCATTGGTTTGGGCTGTGCGTTGATAGATCACTATATCAGCCAGTCAGTCAGTCACCTTTGAGTTTTATATATAAAGATTTATATTCTTTGTACTGAACTCTGAATATTCCACATTATAAACACTTGGCCAATGTTTCCGCTCATTTGGTTTGCTTTCATGTTACGTAACGGAATGAGGATAGTTTCAGCTGTTAGTTATTGTAATTGTTTCCAAGTGTTTCTTTATAAAAACAACTAGTTAATGATTTCAAGTTGTTTTTTTTTGTGTTTAATGATTTCAAGCAAATCTTTTTTGTAGGCAGTGGAAAAAAGTAAAAATAATTGCCAACTCTGATGTCGAGAGTTTTCAAACCGTCCTGGGAGTCTTTGATATTAATATGTACCTTGCGCTCACTTTATGAATAACTAGTGAGTGAACTCGGCTTCGCTTGCATTAAGAAGTGAAACTTGCATCCCCTTTTTCACCCCTTTAAAAGTGGCATTTCCAAAAATCCTTTCTTAGCGGATGCCTACGTCATAACATCTACCTTCATTCCAAATTTCAGCCTAATCCGTTCAGTGGTTTGGGCTGTGCGATGATAGATCACTAACTATATCAGTCAGTCAGTCACCTTTGAGTTATATATAATATTTAGATTACTTTGTGAATCCGTTTGCACATTGCCTCTTAAACACATTCAGCAATTCTTTACAATTGATTCCGTCCAGTAATTTGGGCTGTGCGTTGATAGATTAATATAGTCAGTCAGTCAGTCACCTTTGAGTTTTATATATTTAGATTACTTTGTGAATCGGTTTGAACATTGCCACTAAAACATATTTTTTAGCAATCGTTTACTATTATTTTATCGCTAAATACGTTTAAGAATCGTTGTACAATTTTGATTAATAGACTGACGTTTAACTACAACCCGCTTGATGTTAAGCATCCAAGTTGGTATTATTGAAGCCAAAAATAGAAAAGCAGTATCTTGACTGGCCTGATAGCTAGAGGTTGCGGGTTCGATTGCCGCATGACACAAGTATTAATGAACTTTAAAAAAAAATATAGGTACTTGTGTTGAGTCTGGTCGTTAGTATGTATAATAATTAGTATGTATTTACAAAAGAAAAGTATATAAGTATTATATCCTTTATCTAGTATCCACGACACAAGCGTTTGCTTAGTGTGACGCTAGATGGCGCTGTGTGCAATGTCCCGGAATATTTATTTACTTAAACAATAGAAGAGACTAGATTACATACTAACAATTTCAAATACTCGAACTAATATTTTCATTTGGCCACAGTCAAACATTATTAGTATTTCTAAGTAAAAGAACTTTACCGATTTTCCTAGTAAACTTAATCGACTCCCACGCTCCTTTTCATTTAGTCTGTCAAATAAACTTCAAAACTCAATCCATTTACGTAAAAAGGGAACCTATTAAATGTCGGGTATAGAAACCTGAGAGTAAAACATTCATTTTAGTTTTATCTTTAATCTTTAATCTTTCCGGTTTTGGCGAGGTTACGTTTTATAGAAAAAAAGGAAAAATAAATTGATAAGTAAAATAGCTTTTTAGGATAACTTCTAAGTTTATCAGTTATGTAACATTTTGGATTGAAACCGACCTCTCGTATCCACAATTAAGAAAAGATGTTCTTTAAAGAAAATCTTTGTTTTAGTGAAAAAAAAATCTATATCAATTTTAATATTAAAAACATACGATGAAAATAGATAGTAAACAATGATATATACTAGGAAACCTTCTTATTTAACATAAATATAAAATTAAACAATAAAAAAATATAAAACCTTACGTATTATAAACTATATCCATCTTATTACAAAACGCGGTTTTAATGTTAGTCCAGGACTAAGGAAAAGGAAAAGGAAAGTCGGTTCTTGTGGTTCAAACATCACATACATATCAAAATGTCAACTTCAAATTAGAAGGTTGATAAGTTATCATTGGTAACATTTTGACAATATAATTATCATGACAGAAGAATTCAAAATTCGAACAAAAACGGATAGCATATTTACAAAGTTCTGGACTAATAGTAAAACCACATTTAGTAATGAGACTCTTTGATTATTTTGACTGATATTTTTCCCTCACCACCGCCAAACGAAAAATCCAAATCTTCACATTGTATTGTACTTACCTGAAACAAAAAAACATTACAAAATCAAATAACGATACGAAATTCGTGTCTCATTTTCATTTTCGTGCGTCATTACGCTCTCTTCCTTGCGAGACAATTTAACCGGCGCAGTAATTTGAATAACTTAATCGCTGGTAAGATTACAAACATTATTTGCAAAGGGTAAAATCGGGGGAAATGGTTCCCACTTTTTTGAGATAAAAATATCAATGTTAGTTATTTTGTAACTAAACCAGGTTTGCATTTGACCAAAAGTTTGCCTAATGGTAAGCAATAGGTATGGTCTAAGATGGATTGGTTTGTAAGCAGGTTTTAAATAGTTACGTTTTGTAGTTTTTTTTTTAAAGTTAACGTCTTTAATCTTGTATGAAAGCGTTATAATGAAGGTCGATAAATACGTCCGGTAATTTTGTTAATTAGTTTACACTCTTTATCCCAAACTAGTTAATAATACCTAATATACTTAGTTGTTTGTATTATTTTTATAGTATTATTTCTTTTAAACGATTCGTAAGTCAGTTTCATAAAAAAGCTGTGAAAAAACTTTGTTTATGCACATAAGTTAAGAAAGAACAAGCGAAGTAGAAAAGATTTAAGGTTACACATGACACTCTCTAATACTTTGATAATTTATTCAAATTCTGTTTTAAATTCTGCATTAAAATGAGCATTTCGCGAGTCATTTATTTGTTTTCGAACAAAATAACATCTTGGAGGCGCAAAGAAAGCTAGCCTACTTTATTTTGCATATTTTTCGAGAAACCGTGTGACTTTGACATTAAAATACTTAGCTAATACATAAGTATGGCTATAACAGCCTAAACAACAGTATTTTTTCGCGATTGCAAAAGTAGTTTATGTTTTTATGTAACATGAATATGTTACATAAAAACATTTTTTTCTTTGAATAAAGAAAAAAAGATTTTATTCTTATAAAACATGCGACAAAATAATTGTATTTGTCGAACGACTCAAATACAAATAAAGATATTTGCAGTAAATGATTATTGGACTGAGTGACTATACGCCTGTGTTTTACGCTAAAAGGTATAGTTAAAAATATTCTAGGCTTTGGAATTAAAAATCGGGATTTACCACGGTTGTGCTTAATGCAATGAATAAACGTATAATGTTATTATCAGAAACCGGCCTTCGTCTGCTCACTGTATACAAAAAAAAACATTAATTGTAAAAAGACAATCATATTGTTAAAAGAACAAAAACTTAAAGAACAACTTTATTTATCTTACAAAATACGGGGGACCGTTTTTCCCATTCCACCCTTTTCTAATAACCGTTGTAACGGAAACGGAAGTACATTGTATGTTTGCTTTGTTTGATTGTCTTCGTGAAGCTTATCTGTTTAGGATCAGGACATAAATTCCTGTTTTGTTTCAGCAGTAGTATTTTAGTGGAATTTACTGTTTTGGTCGGTAAAAGCGTATTTCAGTGCCATTTGTGGATGTTTTATTAAGCAGTAAATATTTAGAATACTGTATAAAGTACCACAATTAGCTTTAGTTATTAGGTATGAGAAGAATTGTATATACCTATATATTAGTCTAAATTAGGTTTGTGGGCGCTTTTGTCCACGCTAGGCTAACCTGTGTCGAGGGATACAGGCTTCTGTTATTACAGATGCTACTTAAATATATCATCTTCCGTTTTTTAAAGCTCTAGGAAAAACAAAAAGTAATTTAATATTCAGACTGTAGGTGGGAGTTTTTATTGAAAATTGTATGGGATACATGATCACCAAGGATACATTTTTAACTATACAAAAATAAATTTTGATCATGGCAGTAGAATCAAGCCCTTATCTTTCTATTCAGTCTTCTAGGAATATAAGCGCGTTAGCATACTACACTCTAGCAAATATCTAATACCATAATTTAATACTACATTTTATAGCTCTAAATTTAGAGGGTTCAGATTAATAACACGTTGTTCAAAGAACCAGGTCACCTACATATAAGTACTAGATTCTATTCACTCTCTCGTACGTCAGTCGTTTCCTTGTTCTAACTCATCTTCCACAAAAAGGGTCTCGATCCTCATTCAGGACAATAGCTAATGACGCATTTGTTCCAAATATTGGGTAAAGACTGTGTATGGAGGGTTGTTTTGTACAAAAAGTGATAGAAAAGAACGACGTTCATTGATATTTTTAATTCTTGTTTCACGATGCCTTTTGTGACATCAGTAATTAATTAATGTGTAGGTCCCAGCTGTTTGTATAGTATGGCGGTCGTTAAGCATCGTTAGAGGCCCATAGGGCTTCTTGATAAACTCTCGACAACAGAGTTGGCCACTCTCATTCTATAAGAAGAAGAAGAAGATGATATCAGTTACAAATATAAGATTAGGTTTTTTTTTACTAGACTTTTTAATTGATGGGAATAATCTAATACGGCGACATTGGAGTCAATAGAGATTCTTTAGCTATCAAACGCTCGATCAAAGTCTTGGTAATTCTTTTTTACCATGATGCATTTTATTGACAAAATGTATAGTCATTTTGAACTAAAGAATTGGTAACATTACCTGCATGCAACACAGTTTGCAGTTAGAAAGCAAAACATTGATTTTGATACATACATATGTATGTAGGTAATGTTTTGCGATTAATATGTATGTTTATGTTAGAATTGCGACTAAAAGATTAAAGTTACTGATAACAGCAGAAGTTAAAGCTACTGATTTGTCGAAGATTTTAGTTACATATTTTATAACTAGTGGGTGCTAGCGGTTCCGCTCGCATTAAGAAGTAAAACCACATACTTAATACAGAGTACAAGTAAAACTAGTATCCCCTAATTCATCCACCCTTTCAAAGGTGTCATTTCCAAAAATCCTTTCTTAGCGGATGCGTACGTCTTAACATCTACGTAATAATAATCTTCCTAATAGAATACCTAATCTACCAAACCTAATGCTAAATTTCAGCATAATCCGTACAGTGATTTAGGCTGTGCCTTGATAGATCACTATGTCAGTCAGTCATTCACCTTTGAGTTTTATATATTTAGGGTTTAACACAGCACTGAATACAGCTCACCTGATATGAGTACGTATAACAAATCCGTCACCATTCGTACTCGTGCCCTAACATTTGTCCCAAATCTGAAGTATGCATGTCATTGTGTGGGTTTGTCCCCAGGTGGGGTATTTTACGTGAATTCTCGCATTACCCGGGCCCGGGTAATCGCCCTGTTAGGCAGGCTTTGCTTTTATTTAAACGCGGGTTAAGGACTTTGTCCGTTCTGTTTTTGGCCTGGTAATCTTTGCTCTTTTCGGGAACGTGATAGTTTAGATATACGTGATAGTTTCGTTTTTCGGGGATTTGTGGGTAAAACAAAAAGAAGCAATAATATTATTTCAACTCGGCAGATATTTGACATCTTACGTACTCATATTTTTTATTTTATGTCTGTTTTTGTGTTTATGTGACAATAAGTTTATTTTATTCTAGTTTTTCTTAAGCCGTGCGGCCGCATAAGCGATATTGTAATTTCATTATTTCGAGCATTCAAAGTAATTTATTTTTGATATTCACTTATCACGTTTGTTTTAGTTATATTTAAACTGAGATAATATTTGCAAAAAAAAACAAGGATAAATTTTGAGCATATCGAAAAAAAAATAGTTCTGCGGTGTGTTTCACAATGAGTCGGATACGGATCCGATTCGATTGAGACGGTAATCAATTGGCACGGAAAGGATTTTTCCAAATCACAATGATTCCATACGAATCTTTTAACAAATTTATTCATCAGGAAAATTGGAACCGTTCCGTGAGCCAAAAGCTAGCGGATTCGTTTCCGTCGATAATAAATTCGATTTTGTTTTTTCATGATATTTAACCCGATTTACACATAATTACACATATTTATACATTAACAATACATTGATTTATTTCTATTTATAATTATTCATATGAAATCTAAAGTAAAAATGGTAAAATTAGCCTTAAAACTTATATTTTAATTTTCTACCATTGTATTTAATTTCTACCATTTTTACTACGAGCGGATCGGATCATATCCGACTCATTGTGAAACACCATGCTGTACATTAAAAAGAAATCATAATGTACAAATTGTAATAAGAAAAATAGAATTTTGAAATGTTGGCATATTTGACGCAGGAAAAATTGCTTTCCAATCTACGAAACATGAAATAATGAACATCCACTAACATTAAAATCATTACGTTCCATCATGCGTCCAAAACAACAATTGTAACTCTCTCTAAAAAGGAATCAGTAGACCAAAATGTATTAACTATGTTTTGACGACCAATCTAGTTGGCAATGTTGGTATGGGAAACCATTATTACACATCCCAAAATAACATGACGATCCAAATTGGTACGACTTTCGTTTTCAATACGAAATTTACTTTCACGATAACGTGATTTTGGGCGCGTCTTATTGGTTCACTGTAAACGCACGTCACGTGGAATACCAACAAAATACTTTTACGATCATAAGAATAAGTGAATGAACTTGTAGTTTAAAGACTTAAACGAAACGCACGATATGAATGAATTGAAAATTGAATGTTTCAATGAAGTGGTTAAAAAAGTGGTATATTATTTTATTGCGAAATCTTTTTTTAACACACTACCTACTGGCAAATATTGATAGTTACATATGTTCTTGACAGACCATTTGTGATAGTAGAATCATGCATTGGAAAATTTTCTTGGTCCGATAAAACATGGTGGGCGTCTAGCTGCATTCATGGAAAACACAGTTTTCGGAGTTTTGGTCATCTAACATATCCATTTCCTCACTATGCTAGTCCATTTACTATTAAAGCTTACAAGTTAAAATTAAGATTGACTAAAGACAAAAAAAAGAAAACCTGAGCTTTTCGTTATTCAAAGATTTCTTTGATTGTACATATAATAACAACAAGCTACTTTTGATAGCATCAAAAGTATTGTTTTAAAATGATTAAATATGTATTAAAATTAATGTCACATACACAAGCAACTTTCTTTTACATCTATACGTGGCTCTAGCAGACATATAAAACGTATTTTTTTTCAAACCAAGCAATCACGTAGCAAATAAACGCGCAGCAATCGACCGAACTCTCGTATTAAACCATAAAAGCATGTTTGTCCAAGATCAAGCAATGTACTAAAAATGCAATAAAATCTACACTAGAGTAAACGTTAAGGTGCAGTCGCCTATATCTCAAATTGTTGGTAGGTAAACAAAATCTGGCCTCTAGAAAACCAAAGGCATTGAAGAACTTAAACTTGCATCCCTCATAATTATTTCACCGCTTTAAAAGTGGCTTTTCCAAAGATCCTTTCTTAGCGGTTCTTCTAACTGTATGCCGAATTTCAGCCTAATCCGTCCAGTGGTTTGGGCTGTGCGTTGATACCTACAAAATCTATGTAGGTTTGTATTTACAAAAGAAAAGTATATAAGTATAATATCCGTTATCTAGTACCCACGACACAAGCGTTTGCTTAGTGTGAGGCTAGATGGCGCTGTGTGCAATGTCCCGGAATATTTATTTAATTTATGTTATTTTTATGCCTTTGGTTTTCTTGAGGGGTGATCTTTTTTATATATCTACCAACAATTTGATATATTTAAACCAAAAGTCTATAGGTATTTCTTAGTTTTTGAGTCTAACTACACAACATTTTGTACAGATAGATAACTCCGGGCGACTGCTCCTTAACCTCTTTGCTTATCGAATCATGGGGGAGCGATCACTCGGAGAGCTATGTTTTATTCCAGGACTCAGGTTTGCATGGTAAATACTTCTTTAAGAAACTGGCTAAGTACCAGTCTGAAAGCGTCTGAAAGTTTGTAAAAATATGTTTTATTTATTAAATATATGGATCGCACTTTGTTTGAAATATCTAAATATTTAAAACCCAAAGGTGACTGACTGACTGACTGATTGACTGACTGATATAGTGATCTATCAACGCACAGCCTAAACCACTGGACGGATTGGGCTGAAATTTGGAACGAAGGTCGATGTTATGACGTAGGCATCCGCTACGAAAAGATTTTTGGAAATGCCACTTTTAAAGGGGTGAAATAGGGGATGCAAGTTTAACTTCTTAATGCGAGCGAAGCCGCGAGCACCCACTAGTTTGTCCATAAGTCACATCATTATAATATCTCATTAAAAATAATCTCTATAGGGCTCGTCACAATCACAATGTACTTTTCACTACAAAAATGTATTGTACGTGTAAATGTATCGTAATTTGTTGTGACACCGGAGTCAAAATAGTCGTTATTCGTTAGGCCTAGGCTCAGCTTAGCACGAAGTGTCTGCTCAAAATAAATCCAAATTAATTAATTCTGCGGGAATAACGACTCTCAGGAATGAAGAATACAGTTTTAGAAGAAGTAAACAAATATATAACTTTACTTTACATTAAAAACTATCCAATGTAGTTCCAAAGTTACCAAAATCAATATACTTAGGTATGTACCTGATTATGATAGAAATCTCTATGGATAGTAAGTGCAAAAATAGATGGAATCAAACCTGACACCGAATCAAAATAATAAAAGTAGCAATAATATCAAGTAACTGCCCATACGAGAGCCATTACTAGAGGTCATTAAATACAATTCTTGTGTTATTATGTCATAAAAACACTTGATACTTCAGACCACGTTAAGCCTGGAGTAAAGTGCAAGTAAAAGCTAACTGTATTGCCGTGTTGTATAGTTCAATTTGCAGAGGTTTATTTTGCCGAAAATCTATGGTGTAGCTGCCACAGTTCAAGAAAAGTGGTAAAATAGGTTTAAGCAAGAAATTATTTGTTTTACAAAAAAATCTTTTGATTAAGTACAAAGTGGTACTAAGAATACATATTATTACCTAGTCTTTATAAAACGGTGTTTTTTTTAGAAATACTAAATTTAATAGGCACGGCAAAATTACTCGTGCTAAATTTTTATTTAATTTTTCACAAACTGTAAAACAACACTAATAAAAAAAAATCTCAGATTTAGCTTTTACTGTTTTATTCTGGAAGTCTTATTTTAGACCTATTTAATCCAAAATGTTGCTTACGTACTTTTTGGCTATATTTCTGGCAATATTTATAAAGTTGTACCTATCTAATTTGTTGTACGTTTTACCCAAAAGAACTCTCCTAACGAATTAATTCTGCAGGGGAGTCACGACCCCCAGTCATGAGGAACTACGACTCAAAGAGAGAGACCTAATTACGACCCTACTGTATTAACTGTGTTCACGGCAAAACAATTTTCCGCGCAGTAAATTATTACTGTGTATAAAAATCATACAGTTGATTGTCTGTTTCTTATCGTAAAATGGAAGCCATCATTTTCTGTGACATTAAATTATCATTATAATCTGCTTTCGCGAGGATTACGGACCAAGTGTGTAACGTATAATTGTTGCTTTTTAAAAGAGCAAAGTCAAATAATGCTATCTTTATAATAATAACTTATTCTTCTTATCGTTTGAGAATGGCCAACTCTGGTGTCGAGAGTTTATCTAGCCGCCCTAAGGGCCTCTGGCATGGCTTAACGACTGCCGTACTAGACAAACAGCCGGGACCTACAGTTCAACGTGTCATCCGACCCACGGAAGCGTCCAAAATTGGTAATCTCATGCGATTACCGCCGCTAGCTGATTTACGGGCGTTTAATTTAACAAAAAAATTATATGAAACAAAATTATAAGATTATACGAAAGTTATTAAGTAAGTATGTGAGTTTGTTAATACATATTTATTTATATTTTCCTTCATTTTACAAAACCGCAACAGATCACTGTGATTGTTTATGAAGTTAGTTCTGAGATTTAGTTGCCAGTAGTTGCCTAGCTCATAAGACGTAATAATAATTAAATTAGAAACATACTGGGAGATGACTCTGGCCTCGTAACACAGCCTAACGGCTACCACGAGGTCAGAGGATTCGAAACATTTGGTGACAATTTTTTCTTATTAATTTATTCCTAAACCTAACTTAATTAATTCTTTGGCAAATAAATGATTTTGTATTTTGTATTTTTTTGTAGTAATTAATAAATAATATAGTTTATTCAATTCAATGTGTTTTCCAGAAAAAACAACAAGCAGGCTTTAGCGAATCTACTTATGTATTATTAAGTTTTGGAGCTTGTCTGCTTGCCGTCTTGCTTTGCGATGGATTTTTACAATTTTTTTTTAGCTTTCATCAATATTTTTCGCGTTTTAAATATCGCTCAGATATCGTCTACAAACTTTACCATAACACCATTATGTCCAACTCCTACCATTCCTCATACCTAAATAGCTCGCCAAAACCCATGTTTCCGTATGAAACCCCATGATTGCCTTCAAATGGCCGCACCAAATGCGAACCACGTAGCGTTAAATGGATTATTACTTCGAGATCACTCACCGTGGAAATGCAGTGACATGGAAACCTATTGAGGTGACTTATAGACCACTGGTCTTGGCAATACTTAATTCCATTGTCGACGGTTAATGGCACATTTGTAAATGCCTTTAATATTTTTTTCGCTTCCGTCTACGTCCAGCTTTTTAGACAAAGAAGCAAATTTTGGTAGGCGCACTAACGGATGTATATCTACTAATACAATAAATAGTTAAACGAAATCCAAACAAATTGGATTGACTTCACAATACAATACAATAGATAGATAGATAGATAGAAAATTCTTTATTGTAACACACGATAAAATTAAAAGGAAAGAAGAAAAAAAACTTATACTAGTGCCACAAGTGGCGGCCTTATTGCTAAAAGCAATCTCTTCCAGGCAACCATTGGATGGAGAGGAATAAATAAGAGATAACAGAGGACGTGGTATACAATAATATAAACAAAGAAGAAAAGATTAGATTAAAAATACATACTACAAACCTACTTAATAAACTATACATATAAATCATACACCCTAATACATATAATAACAATATACCAAAAATAATATAAATTAATACATATTGTTAATAAATACTGATTGAGTATACACTATACACATACATAGATGATGATAGCAAAGGAACTACATAGATCTCACTGTAATGATACAATATCACTTTATTGCACACCAAAATAAACGTGACTTCCCCGGCGCACAACTGCTCCGCACAAATTACAATAAATATGAAATGGACTTAAACTATAAATACATGTACAAGTTGGCGGCCTTATCACCTTGAGTGATCTCTTCCAGGCAACCTTAGCAAGCAAATAGTGAAAGAAATCAGTTTGGTCGGTGGCGTACAAATAAATAAATAATAAGTACTTAAAAATAAAACCTATATCTAAACAGAGAAAATAAGAGAAAATCAAACTAATTTACACGTTACAAATAATAATATTAATAACACGATGCACATTAGTATTTATATTTTATTACAAGATGTTTAACAGATTTGGAATTTTTATTTGAAAACTAAATGCCAATCATAAAAGATCTTGGAGTTTGTATGATTGGACCTGGTGTATTGATTAAAATAGGTCAAATAGGGCGTCTATGATTAGTGATTGCCGTTACGCTTTCATTGGGAAAGGAATCCGAATTTGTGACACCATGGATTGTACTCTGTATTCCGGGCATTACATAAAACGAACATATATATATTTAAAGTTTTTTTTATTTTTTCCACCGTTTTGTATTCTTGTTTTACTGTACATCGGAGTCAAGTTCTACTTATTTGGAATAAAATCCATGATTCCAAATAGTTCGATCCGTCAGTATAACAAATTGGAATAAAAAATTCCAACTAGTTCGACCATCGAACTACTTGGAATAAAAAATTCCAACTAGTTCGACAGTCGAACTACTTGGAATAAAAATTTCCAACTAGTTCGACAATCGAACTACTTGGAACAAAACCTTCCAAACAGTTCGACTATCGAACTACTGGTAGGACTAGTTGGAATAAACCTTTTTTACACAGCAACAGGGTTTTTTTTATATTGAAGTAGTATAGAGTCTTGAAATTGACATAGCATTAGGCTGAGTTGCGGCTGTATTGAAGCACAGTTTAAGTATTAAATAAAGTCATATCATAAGGATACTATTTAATCAAGAATTTGTGTGAGTCTCAATAAATACATTTCTTTCTTTCTTTTCTTACAAAATTAAACCTTTTTTAAATAGAACGGATTTGCGCTTGGCCATAGTTTGCCGAATGGTAAGCAAAGGCTATGGCCTAAGATGGAGCGTGCTTACCCGATATGAACCGATTCACTCTCTCTATGAAGATCGCTGGATCATAGTGCGTGGGGAACAAGGAGTCAGGTAGGGAGTTCCACAACCTTCATCTTATCTCGAAACAACACAAACGAAACCCCGGCCATCCAATAGTTTGCTACGCAAAACACTAGTGTTCCGTACTCAAGTCTCCTCATGTACTATTTAGAATCTAGACCCGCCTTTTCCCGGTTCCCGAACTAACTTCCTAGCTTAGCTCACAATTAGAATTAAGGAAACCAATTTCTCCTGAATAAGGTGTAGACTGAGCACTTCGTATAATGTGATCGGTTTCAACACTGAATATTCAGTTTCCACGTTCTGCCTGAATAATTCTTTCAGTAAAAAGTTTATAGAAAATTCTGACCGCGATTAATGACTAATTTTTTACACTTGATGGTCAAGCATTTATCCAACAGGTCGTCTGCAGTCGATGGTAAAGTATGCCTTTCTATAATATATCTAGAGGGTTCCAAAACACTCATCATCATCATCGGATGCCATCTTCATATTGAAGTTCGGAGGTGTTTATTTGTTCCTCTGTTTGTCTGTTTATTTAAATGCTCGTCACGCAAAAACGGCTAAACGGATCATCATGAATCATAGTATGTAGGTAGTATGAGATCTTAGGAGTGTTATAAGCTACTTTTTATCCTGAAAAAATGCGAGCGAAGCCGCGGGCGTCCGGTAATATTATATGTGTAATATTTATGTGATGTAATATTTTTCTAGCCCTGACTATAGAAAGATAGTACAAAATAAACGAGGGCTTGTATTACTAACCCCTTTTCTAAACCAGTCTATAATACTCGTAAGAGGAAATTGCGGGAAATGAGAATACATATTCTCCTCCTTAACCGTATTTTTCTTTACACGGTCATAATTTTAGAATTGGTTAGAAAATAATAAATAAATAAATAAATATTCCGGGACATTGCACACAGCGCCATCTAGCCCCACACTAAGCTAACGCTTGTGTCGTGGGTACTAGATAACGGATACAATACTTATATACTTTTTTTTGTAAATACATACTTATTATACATACAAACGACCAGACTCAACACAAGTAATCATAAATTTTTAAAATGCATAAATACTTGTGTCACGCGGGAATCGAACCCGCAACCCCTAGATTAGAAGGCAGAGCCACTACCAACTAAGCTAAAAAGCCAGTCATACAAAATAAACTAAGTCAGTCAATACAAAATAAACTAAGCAAAAAAGTAATTACAAAAGTATTTCGATAGTAAAAGTTCTTGGGCACATACTCACTTTATTATTCCCGTAATTTCCATACAAATAGGTATGAGTTTTTTCGAACTTTCATGAATATTTAAAATCTCATAACTGCAAGAAAACATGTTTCGAACTGAGCCCAATGTTGGTTCAAATTGCAGACCCCGGGAACTTGTAAATAATGTATTTGAATTACTTATTTATTGAGAGAAAATAAGATTAGCATATTTTTCTAAGTAATGGCACAGAATACAGAGTGCAAATGGAAGGAATGGGATCGTTCGTTTTATTTTGAAAATTTTAGCTTATTTATTTAACGGACGGTGTTCGGAAATACGCAGGTTCGAATCCTGCCGGTCGTGATTATTTTCGCTCATTTTCCAATAAAAGTTTAATTTATTTATTTAATTCCTGACTTATTTTCATAATCATCATCTTCAGTCCTTCTTGACTCACTGCTGGATATAGGCCTCCTTCTCTAAGTGCCATTGGTGTTGGTATTGTGCCTTCCTTGTCCGGAGAGGCCCCTCGATGGATGACCTTTTTTACATGGAAGAAATTTAGATAATTAGGTATCTATTAAATATTTTATTTTTAAGTTTGAATGATGACATGATTCACAACACATTTCGTAATTTTCTTTTCTCTCTAATTTTCTTTTACTCAAGTATTTTTTTTTTATATTTTGTACACGTTTGCGCTTGGCCATAGTTTTGCCTGATAGTAAGCAAACAAAGCCTATGGCCTAAGATCGAGCTTACCCGAGAAGAACCGATTCACTCTCGCTTTGAAGATAATATAATTATCAGCAAGAAAAGAGCATCCGAACCTCATAAGCCTGACCCATATTTGCGAACAAACAGGACAGTATCGTAATCTGTCGGAAGCGGCGCGTCGCGGGTAATCTCCCCAATTCCCGGCGAAATTACCCCGGTGTCGGGGTAAAGGCGATGAGTATAATGCATAGCAGATATACATAGGTGGTGAAATGAACTTAAGAACTTATGTATGTGTTTGTTCAGTGTAAATATATTTATCTAGCAAGATGTAGTATTTACACAGAAGCTAAGATCTTATTAGGAAGATTGTTTATTCATAATATCAACAGCTCAAACATCATTTACATTTATGTCAAATTAAATATGAGTCAAAAGAATACACAAACAAACACACAGATTAACGAACAAAACACTACTTCCCGCGCGCGGAACTGAATGTCCCCAATACACTGGCAGCGTTTCCTCGCTGAATAGATATTATTTGTTTTGAAACGGCTCTTGTTATCGAGTGATTGCTCAATTTGGCATATTATTTTAAAGAAAGTGTGATTTCGAACAAAATTAAAATTTGGCCGTTGATCACATTATGGCGCAATAATTGAGGTACTACCACTCTGAGATACCACTGAGATCGCTTTGAGCGATAAGGTCGTCAATTACCAAACTTTTAAGTTTTGTTTGTTTCATTGTATTTATTCCTGTTTGTTGGTTTTTATAGTAAAGTGTTTTCTATCTATGTACCACTGCTACATAGAAAGAGCGAGCAATATATACTAAGCAAAGTTAAGAGAACCCAACAAACTGATACAAAGTAAAGATATTGCCATATTGCAGTGAGTTTATTTTTCATCACTCCATCATCATCATCATCAGCCTGTTATCGCCCACTGCTGAGCATAGGCCTCTTTTCTTGTACGCCACTCGTCCTGGTCCTGCGCAGATTGAGTCCAGGCGCTCCTTGCGGTTAGTCTAATGTCGCCAAGCCACCGCAACACTTCATACTTGGTGTGGGGCTAGATGGCGCTGTGTACAATGTAGGTACCGAAATATTTATTTATTTTTATTTTTATTTATACTTCTGTAAATGAGTCTACTCCATGTTTGCATCGAAGCAGATTACACGTAATCTCGATAAGGTCGGCAGTTGCGTCGGCTTTGGCTCGTTAGTGCCGTGTCTCGGCCGCCAAATGAGATCTGGCAGGATACAATCCTGGTTACACATAGTTTATCAATAGATTGATGGACTATTTACTTGGTACTTTCCCGAAAACGATTTGATGAAGAGTATATGAGTGTTCGTGGTTCAGTACTGCGGCATTCTTTTTTTTTACATGAGAGAGGCTCACGCTTGACTACAACTTGCCTGATGTTAAGCAACGTTATAATCTACGATCTAGTGCACTTGCCTTAAAGAAACAGATGTAGCCTTTCGTGATTACCAAAGTAATTTGGAAGCCGCCGCCATCAATGTTTGGATAGGTGACGGCACAAAAAGACAAAGTGACATTTACATTCATTCGGATAAGAAATAATTTAAGAAGACTTAATTGACCTCCTTTTTTTGAATGCGGTTAGTAAAATATGTTAAAAGTAGGGGATGTCCATCCATAAGTACTACAGTCGTTCAACTATTGTCAGAAAGCCTGGATAGTAAACACTGCAAAATGTAAGCTAGTTTGTATGAGATAACCCAAGTCTTAAAATTTGTCAAAACATTGCATACTGGGTTCTAAAATGGCCTAAAAAATACTTGGTACTACAATATAACGTGTGATTAAACTTACGGATTTATCCCAATTAAATTGTATTTTAGGTCTACAATCCAAGGAGTCCGCGTTAATGCTTCAATTTGGCTATGAATGACGTGTGAATAGCCAGCCAATAAACGTCCTCCAGTCTTCGTTTATAGATATATCACTAGTACTAGGGAATAAAGAAACTATCCAGTTGTTTTAGTTGGAAGACCAAGTTTGTCAATTAGCCCCCAGAGACTGTTTGTTGGGTCGATCTACACCGTCTGGTGACTGGTCTGACACTGATCTGAATAGAAGACGTGGCTTTCGGAAATTAACAAAACGTACATAACAATTAAAATAAATCACTGTACTATAGCTCCCGTAAGGCATGATTTTTTTGGAATTTAACATTCTGGACGAGGCGGCCAACCGGGAGGCGCGTGCTGACTCGTCCTCCTGATGAAGGAACCCGCAGTGTTCCGAAACATGTCGAGCTAATTTTTGACATAATTACTGACGTAAGTGTTAGCCGGTTATACAAAATTTAATAAAAAAAAATACTCAAGGAGTATTAACTGCGGGGAAATCACGACAACAGGTCCAAGACACAAGGAGGACATTACAATTTTAGAAGAATAGAATGAAATCTTTTGTGACGGATTTACAAATATTCAATATACACACATACATACCTACAATAAATCTGCTACAACACAGCCCCAACTCAGCATAATGTTGATTTGTTTGCATAATTACTCGCTTTCTATGCTGTTAAATTATTCATCAGGACAGGACAAAGCTCTGTCTTCAATATACCTCCTACTATGCAGCTTTCGAGGATCTATTGCGTAAGCCAAAAATATTGAAGTAAATCTTGCTCTGAATAATCAGGTTTAATTTGTCCATCAGGTTACCTGAAGCGACAGTCGTTCAAGCGAACGTTTTCGCTTGAACGACTGTCCACTATCCATAAATAATCAAATATATGTATATTTCAAGACATTTCACACATCGCCATCTAGCCCCAATATAAGGAAACGCTTTCATTAAAATGAATGCCGATTCCCTGTTATTTTCTCTCATAAAAATAAAAGTAAAGTAAAGTAAAAATATGTTCATTTGCCATTTAAAACATAACTTACAAATTATTTTAGATAATTTACAATACAATAGGAATAAAGTATTTACAAAAGACCCCAAACTAGGCGTTAGCCTGTATCTTGGTGGTCCAATAACAAAAGATCCAGTTATCCTAACAGAAGTTGACGTCATCTTTACAACTTTAGTCTATGTCAATCAAAGCGGGTACCTAGGTAGTTAATAGCAGTTCAGAACAAGATAAAGTTTGATTGACTAGTTAGCGACACTGAAAGACTTGGGACGTTTATTTGGAAAAACTCGACTTTGTCCCAAGTTTTAAAGTTAACGGTTAAGAGGAAAACTTGATTCTATCTTTCAAATTTAAACTGGGTAACTGGGAGATGGAAACAATTTTGAAAGCAGTAGGTAATGGTAGACAAATTAGACTGTCTGGTAACGATTTTAGGTAATTAGCATCAATATTTACGCCCGCGGCTTCGCTCGCATTATTTCAGGATGAAAAGTAGCCTATGACACTCCTAAGATTTCATACTACCTACATACCAAAAATCATAATAATCCGTTGGGCCATTTTTGCGTGATGAACGTTTAAATAAACAGACAAACATAGACACAGATAAACAAAAAACAGATGAGAAGACAAAAAATCTAGAAATTGCTGGAAGGTGTTCTGCTATCAATTGAAAGTTACGCATTTTTTTTTAAATATCTTTTATGTTCAGATATACCTATATGTATAGATGAAGTCTTGATCAAGATCTAAAAGTCACGAAAGAATCTCAAACAATAAATCTTCAACAACATTCTTACAAAAGCAACGGAGAGACCGTAAACGGCAAATTTATATTTATGACATTCAATTTCAATCTATTTTAGAGCCTATACATTCTACGGAACGACTTTTCCCATACAGATAAAGATGGATGTTTCTGGGTCAGATAAGAATATAAAATGTATCGAGACCAAAAAAAGCGTATAATAAGACACATTCAAATGGCATCTGCTAAATCTGGCTTGAAAGTGGGCAGATGCGAGGCGCGAAAAGGGACTGAAGCTCGACCACTTTCTTCGAATGAATGAATACATAAATGTCCATGATTATAATGTTGTATATTTTGTATGCCTATAGATATAATTCTCGTGGCTTTGGTTGCTTTTTCGTGATAAAATGTTGCCCACAATGTCTTAACAGCGTTGTGGTTTAAAAGAGGACCCGTTCATCAGCAAACTCGAGCCTAAATGAATAAAAGAATGGTTTTTTGTAAAGCACAGATGGTGCAGCCCCATACTAAGCAAATGTATATAATCATGATAGGGCATAAAGGATCAAATATTTTGCACAAAGACTGTCTCAAGATAAAACGGTAAATGAGAGCTACCGTTTTTTGACATTTGACATTTCAAACCTTACGATCCAGTCGCGATCCTAGCGGCGAATTGGTGAGGTTTGCTTAGTTAGAACATTTGGACCTCACGGTACACTGATGATCTTACACGTGGTAGCCCTCATTAGAAGTCCCGTCTGGCATTAAGCCCATGGTAAGTTTAAAAACTTTGGACACCAGAGTTGGCCAGTCTCTTGTAAGACAGATTCCTATGACGCGTAAAGTATATGCATAATAACCGGCAAGAAAGCGACGAAGACTCGTCCTCGAATAAAGGTCGACCACTTTCTTTCAATAATGAGTGAAAAATGCTTATATACCGCGTGACACAGAAAGAGACAGGAATTTGTGGTCGGAATCACGAGCATAAAGATGCTAAAATATTTGTTGGCTGTCATCTTTTATGATGTGGTTATAAATAAACATATTAAGAAGACCGAGAGGTTCCTTACGGCGATACATCTAAAGAACTGTAGATACCAATTAACTTTATATTATTTTTAGTATGGAGGTAGTATACGACTCTTAATGTGACATATTCTACATTTTAAAGCACAAAACCATTAATTTCTATACAATTCCATAAACAAGTGTCTAAAAATTTTCTTAAACTATTCAATTTATCTGTTTAGTGGAATACAAAACCACATGCTTTTTGTCTTCATTTATAAAAGAATTCCCAAAACTAAACACACAAAGAAAGTTAACTACGTACAAGTATATAAGTATACATAATTATATTTAATTTGCGGTTTTGTTACAAAGAATGCTGGCCACAAGATTTAAATCTCACCTTCTAAGAATAAACAATTATAATGGCCTACTTTAGTCTAATCGACCATTATGCATAATCTTTTATGCCTAATGTCTAATTCAAAAGTAGTTGCAATGACCAGAGGTGATTGTCCATTAAATTGTTCTTTAATAATACAAAATTGGCATAAAATTTATACAAATAATAGTATGTATGATGATTTTGTGTTTGTATTACTTTACTTGCCGTTCTCCGCGGTGCTATTCGCGTTAGTGCTAGATAAAAAGTAGCCCTTATTTCATTCTAAATTCTCCATTTTACATCCAATATTATATTTAATCCACACAAATAACATCCTAGTCGGCCGTTTGGCCGTTTGTTTGAACAAATAAAAACATAAATTAATTGTTTTTCAATTCGCAATAATTCAGGTCTAACGATTGAGTGATCAAGAACCTCAAAAGTAAAAATAAAGAATAATTAACTTACACACCACATTGCCTACCACAGACAATTTAATAGTTCATTATATTTGAAGAAAGTGTTTTACGTTTTTTAAAAAAGTGAGAAAGATTATTAAAAAATTGATTATTTTGATTATTATTTATTTAATTTTCAATTTAATTATTGTATAAGAGTCTGGTATTTCCCAAACTGCCCGTAACTGTATTCTTCACGTTCAAAAATCTGACCCGACATTAGATAATTGCAGAAATTAATGTATGGGATTAATGTAGCAATTTGCTCCACAGATGATTATATTCGCTCATTTGCCAAAAACAAGTTTAAATTATAAATTAACAAGTACCTAACTCTGTTTATTGGCTTCGATACGCTTCGTTTGTTCCATGATGAGCGGTGAAATAACATTACCTTAATACTCAAGTGGAATTTTGAATGTAATTGAACTCCTGTTTCCTACACTTTCTAGTAATGATTAATTGCGTCAATAAAAAGAAACAATATTTACACATATTAACACTAATAGAACTAAAAAGAGTATTTACATCTAAACTAAATTTAAACAATCTACATGTGGTATGGAACCAAGAACGCTGGCTGCATTCCCACGCTGGATTGCTATAGAAATCCTTTGCGCAAGGAACCAGCCAGCGTTCTTGTCTCTAGTGATGTCAATCAACATTTTATTTAATTTTTTTATTGCGTCTGTGTTTTTGCAGAAGTTAATGTTTATTGTGTACGGCGATTGTTAATCTTGGAAGTAGGTTGGTTGGTGCAAAAAATTGGACGTGTGAAGTTTGTAAATTAAAATTTGTGGTGATCTTGATGCCGTTATTAAGGCATATCTGTGGCTCTTAGTGGTTTAAAAATACTCGACACCAGAATTGCCTACTCTATCACATGAATTTACTTCATCATCATCATCATCATCATCTACAACCAGTTTCATTCCACTGCTGGGTATATGGCTTCTCTCTCAATATGCCATTGGCTTTGATCTTGACTCATCCAGGTTTGACCTGCGACAAATGTCATGTCGTACGAACTTACTAAGTTCACTTGTAATAACTTAGCAAGCGAATATAGCTACATAGAACATATATCTTGCTCAGAACTTTTAACTCCATTTTTATCTACTCGGATAAAAAGGGACTCGCGAACTTTTGCTAAATCATTGTTACTAGTTTAATAAAAGCTGCATTATTGTTATATCTTTGCTTCAGGTGATGCAATACATTAAATTACTCAGCATAAAAAGAATACTCAAATATTTTTTCAACCCCATGTTTGTTTTACAGAAACTCAAATAGACAGTTATGGAACATAAAACTTCCGGCAATTTATATTGTCGGCGATGCATGCACTGACATGTGGACAATGTATGAAAGAACTAATATGAACAGTGAAGGCAGCGACGCATGCCTTGTTCGAGTTCAATTAGTGAAAGTGAGTGCGCGTAACAAACTAAGAGAATATATATCATTTTCGTACACGTTTCGCGAGTATCATTAGTGAAACAGATGCTGCGTGAAGAGATCTAATTAGAATGGTATGATACTCGCGGATCACGACCGTAGTTAGTTTGTGATTAACGAAAATGTATGATGAAAGTTGCGTTTTGTGTAAATATTCACCATTTTTTGCTGATTGTGTCTAAAGTCCTTGGTTGATCTGTGTAAATTTTATATGTATAAATAGAGTTTTGTAAGGGCTTTCTAATGGTGTAAATATTATGTGTGTAACTTTAAGATCAATAAAGATATGGACGGGAAATGGTGCCACTCATAATGAAATTGCTTCAAAATGTAGAGAATTTTAATGGGGCTCTCTTTGCGGTAACGATAAATTCCAGTGCCGCGGTTGAAGATCGGTCGAATGTTATGTAGTAGTTCCAGCCGACGTCTAAATCAAGAAAGAAGAAGTGCCCTCAAGACCCCAGCCAAGAAGGATTCCAGCCTGCAGATTGCTCGAAGAAGTGAGCACCGCGGCGACATCGAGGGGCTGACAAGAAGCCGCACCGCGGGCAGCTGCTGTGAACCTGGACTGGGGTCGCGAGCGTAGGGGGTGTTAGATAGTGGTACCGTTCCTCGTTTCATAGTTTCCTTCATTCAACACCATTGGTTTCGCATTCAACCCACAATAGACTTAGTACCCTATCTAGGCATCTCTCACGACTAGGCCTCCTCAAGGCATCTCGCACACAAGTTTAAGTTTCGCGACGTAGGGACGGTTCGCACCGGCGCAGACGTCTTTTTCAAGACGAGAACCGCGAGCCGTCCACCCACCCAGGGGCACGGCGCCACACCGTGCGCGCTTGTGTCCGCCACAGCTGGTCCTTCGAGCCGGATTTGAAGACGTCGCGGAGCTACGTCGAGATGCCAGTCACCAGGAGCAACGAGGGACAACGCCGGGCACGAAGGCAAGGTCCGCCCCCGTCGCCGCCCGGCCCGGGTGACGCCGCGCAGCCGCCGCACACACATGGCGACGTGCTGCCGGCCGCCACCACACCGGCCACTACTACATCGAGCACCGTCGCACCGACCGAGGCCGCGCCCGCGGGCGCGACTACCGGTACATCGAGCGACGCGACAACGGGAAGTTCGACAGCGACCCGCATCACAGAGGAGGACCGGACCCGAGGGCGCTGCCCGTCCGGCACTGCGGGGCCCGCCGTCGAGCAACCAACGAAGACTCTGCGTGCTGCGTCGAAGACTTTGGACGCGGCCAAGCTGCGCCGCCTGCTGGAGGCGCGTGCAGAGCACTCACGAAGGGTGGTCGAGGAAGCAAAAGCGGCCACACATCTCGCCAAGGTGCAGCTGGAACTGCTGCAGCTTGAGGCGAGCGAAGAAGAGGATGGAGACTCCATCATCGAGGACCCGGCCAACAACGAGGAAGATGTCCAGAGTTGGGTGCAGTCGACCCGGGAACAAGGCGCTGCACCAAAGGAGCAGACGACTCCAGCGGACGTCAAAGGAGAGCCGGTGGACCTCGCGGGCGCAATACTGCGCGCAATCGAACATTCTGCAAGGCCGGCGGCACCGCCGCCCGCCTACCTGAACGAGCTGCCTGCCTTCGACGGAAATAGTGGTGAGTGGCTGGCATTTAAAACAGTGTATGAAGACAGTGCTCCTTTGTTTAACAGTGTACAGAACTTGGCGCGACTGCGACGCGCAGTGAGAGGCTCGGCAAGAGAAGCGATCAAAAGCCTGTTGTACTCCGACGTGAAAGCGAGTGAAGTGATTGAAGCGTTACGCAGACGTTTCGGGCGCCCGGAGGCGCTTGTCCTCGCCGAGCTCGACAAGCTGCGCCAGCTGCCCAGGATCACAGAAGGTGCCAAGGAAGTCTGTATATTTGCCAGCCACGTGAGTAACACTGTCGCTACTATTAAAGGCCTGAAGAGGCCTCAGTACTTGCATTCGCCTGAAATGATAAAGATTATCGTAGATAAAATGCCTGCTGTTTTGCGTTACCGATGGTTTGATTACGCGGCGGACCGGGAAGACGCGGACCTTGTGTTACTAAGCAGGTTCCTGGAACGGGAGGCGGACCGCTGCGGGCCGTACGCACTGCAAGAAGCGGGACCAGCCGCCGCGAGGAGAATTCCGCGGCAAGCCGCGCACAGCGCGGCCGATCAACCTGCTGAGCACCCGCAACAGAAGCAAACTCAACAGCCAGTAAAGTGCCCGCACTGCGAGGAGGCACACTACTTGCGCGAATGTAAGAAATTCCTTCAAGCGTCGATCGAACAGCGGTGGGAAATGGCGCGTAAGTACCGCATGTGTTTTAAGTGCCTACAAAGTCGACATCGTAATGATACTTGTAAACGCCCACCGTGCAGGAGCTGCAAACGCAAGCACCACATTCTGTTGCACTCAGAAAAGCAACGGAAACCCGAGGCCGAGACAGAAGCGGCCACCAACAACGCGGTCCCCGTGAACGCAGCCCAGACAGCGCGCGCCTACCTGAAGATGGTGCCGGTGGAGCTCTACGGCCCTGGCGGGAAAGCCAGGGTGCTGGCACTGCTGGACGAGGGTTCGACCATAACCCTTCTAGACGCTTCGGTGGCAAGACAGATCGGGCTCAGCGGACCGAACGAGACACTCCGTATCGAGACTGTCGGCGGAGGGAACATCGTCGAGAGGGACTCCATGAAGATCGCCATGAAGATCAAAGGAGTCTACCAAGCTGCGAAGCGGACCATCGAGGGCGTCCGCACAATCCAGGGACTAAAGTTAACTCCGCAAGGTATTGACTATAAATTTATTATTGAATATCCGCACTTGAGACGGCTTGCCGATCAGCTTCACTACGAGGACGAACCCCCGAAGCTGCTCATCGGTCAAGACAACTGGGAGCTCATCGTCTCGAGAGCCACAAGGAGAGGCAGGAAACATCAACCTGTCGCGTCCCTCACGCAGCTTGGATGGGTGCTACACGGCACCAACGGAGGAGCAGCTACAAGGCGAGTAAATTTTGCTACTTGTACGCACGCTCAAATGCATGGTACGTCGAGCGAGGAAGATATCGAGCGGCTCATCAAGGAACATTTCGCCATCGAATCTTTGGGTGTGCAACCTCGCCTGCCGAGTACCGACGCTGACGGAAAAGCGTTGGAAATCCTGAAGAAAACGTCCAGGAGAATTGAAGGTGGTCGCTATGAGTCCGGGCTTTTGTGGAAAAGCGACCAAGAAACGATGCCCGATAACTTTGAGTCTACAGAGAGGCGTCTCAAGACTATAGAGCGAAAGTTGGACAAGAACGAGCAGCTGAAGGATGAATACAAGGCACAGATCCAGAACCTGCTGGATAAGGGTTACGCCGAGGAGGTACAGCATCACAGCTCTTCGAACCGTAAGTGGTACTTACCTCATTTTGCTGTTGTTCATCCAACTAAGAAGAAGCTGCGCCTCGTGTTCGACGCTGCGGCTAAGTACGAGGGGAAGAGTCTCAACGACGCGCTGCTACCGGGTCCGGACCTACTTCAATCGCTGTTTGGAGTACTGATGAGATTCCGCCAACATCCGATTGCTGTGGTGGCGGATATTAAGGAGATGTTCTTACAGATAAAGATCCGGGAAGAGGATCGCGATAGCCTGCGGTTTCTGTGGAGAGGAGACAGACGCACCGGAGCGCCGAAGGAGTATCGGATGACATCAGTCATCTTCGGCGCCGCGTGTTCACCCAGCACCGCAATCTACGTCAAGAACATGAACGCAACAGAGTTTGCACATGAATATCCGGACGCGGTAAGAGCTATTGAACGCAATCATTATATGGATGATTATCTCCACAGTTTCGAGACTACGGAACGAGCCATCCAAGTCGCACGCGAGGTCGACACGGTGCACAAGAGAGCGTGCTTTGAGCTGCGAGGCTGGGCGTCCAACCAGCCAGAGGTTACCGCAGCGCTCACCCAGGAAGAGACCAAGGAAGAGGTCGACCTGGGGAGCAACGAAGAGAAAACTTTGGGTTTGCGCTGGTTCACTCAAAGCGATGAAATTGGTTTCAGAACTTGCCTTCGGAACGTGCAGAATGTTGTCACTAGACAAAGCGTCCCGACCAAGAGAGAAGTGACCAGCGCCGTGATGTCTACCTTCGACCCGTTGGGCTTGGCGTGCCCGGTGCTGATCCAGGGCAAAAAGCTGTTACAAGATATCTGGAGGAGCGGCGTCGGCTGGGACGAAGTCATCGTCCCAGAGAACGAGGCGGCGTGGAGAGACTACCTCGAGAGCCTGCAAATCCTGCGAGAGCTGCGCGTGCCGCGGTGCGCTACACACTCCGGTACCGAGGGGGAGCTACACGTCTTCACCGACGCCAGCGAGACTGCGTACGCTTGCGCTGTCTACTGGCGACAGCGGGATCAACAAGGAAGGTACAAAGTTTCACTATTAGCGGGCAAAGCACGGGTGGCGCCGTTGAAGCCGGTATCTATTCCACGCCTGGAGCTACAAGCTGCGCTGCTCGGGACACGGATGGCGCATACAGTCGAGACGGAGTTGGACATCAAGCCGACGCGTAAGTTTTATTGGAGCGATTCAAGCACTGTACTGTCTTGGATCAAAGCCGACCCGAGGAGTTTTAAAACTTTCGTCGCACACCGTCTCGCCGAGATTGAGGACACGACTAAACCGCAACAGTGGCGTTGGGTTCCGACAGCGCAGAACCCTGCAGATGATGCGACACGCGGCATCCCGAAGGACTTCAACAGAGACCACAGGTGGTTCACCGGGCCTGAGTTCCTGACAGAAGACGAAGAGCGATGGCCTAAGCCGGCCAGACGAGATGCGAACGACCCCGAGCACCGAGACCGTACGGAACAGGAGCGCAAGCCGTGTCGTCAGAACTCAAGCGCCGACCGAGACGAGGAGCGGGTGAGTACAAATACTCTCGCTTCTCTGCGTTTGAACGAGCAAGTTTCGACACCAGACTGGACGAGATTCTCCAGTTGGAACCGGCTGCTGCGAGCGACAGCTCGAGTCCTTCAATTCATCGACTTGATCAGGCCCAAGAAAGCATCGGTACACCTCACTAAGAAGGAACTAAAGAAAGATCCCACTTGGAAGGTAATAAACAAGAAGGCGTCATCAAAGCAGGCTCCGACCCCGCAAGCGGCGCCAGAGAGAAAACTGTCACCGCTCGATCCCGCTCATCTGACACGAGCAGAGGAGCTGCTACTACAAGGCAGCCAACGCGAGAGCTTTCGAGAGGAGCTGAACGCTATTGGAAAAGGCAAGGCGCTGGACCGATCGAGTAAGTTGAAGAATTTAGATATTGTCCTAGAGGACGACCTACTGCGACTTCGAGGAAGAATCGATGCGGCTGCAGATGTCCAGCAGAGCTTCAAACGACCGGTACTATTGGATAGCAAGCACCCGGTCGCGAGGTTGATAGTCAAACACTATCACGAGATGTTTAACCACGGTAACCACGCTACGGTGATGAATGAGGTGAGGCAGCGTTTATGGATCCTGGGACTGCGGGCAGCAGTCAGAGCAACGGCGCATGAATGTCAGTGGTGTCGCGTTCACAAGAGCACGCCACAGACACCGCCTACGGGCAATCTACCGAGAGAGCGCCTACGGAAAAACGAGCCACCATTCACTTGTACGGCGGTCGACTACTTCGGCCCGATGAGCGTCACCGTGGGACGACGACACGAGAAAAGGTGGGGCGCACTGTTCACATGCCTCACTACAAGGGCAGTGCATGTTGAGTTGGCAGCATCCCTGTCGGCCGACTCAATGATCCTGGCACTACGACGGATGGCAGCGAGACGAGGATCGCCCAAAGTCATCTTCAGCGACAACGGAACCAACTTCGTGAAAGCCAACAAGGATCTACAAGACGCCCTTACAGAATTGAAGCAAGATGACGCCGTAAGAGAAGCTGAGAAAATAGGCGTGCGTTGGAAGTTTATACCACCAGGCGCGCCGAACATGGGAGGTGCCTGGGAGCGACTAGTTAGGTCGATCAAGACAGCGTTGGCCGTAACGCTCAAGGAAAGGCACCCGAAAGAAGAGGTACTCCACACGCTATTATTGGAAGCCGAGCACATCGTCAACTCCAGACCACTCGTCGAAGCCGTCATGGACGAAGAAGAGGCGCTCACTCCGAACCACTTCCTCATCGGGAGGTCCTGCGGCGCGCCTCGTATAGGCGTCTTCAACGACGACGAGATCAAGGGGCGGCGGGCGTGGAGAGCGGCGCAACGACTCGCCGACCACTTCTGGAGTAGGTGGGTAAGAGAGTACTTACCAACTCTAATCCCCAGGAAATTGAACCAGAGCGACGCGTCTCGAGACCTGCGATGTGGGGATGTCGTCCTCATAGTAGACTCCACTCTACCGAGAAATACATGGCCGCGAGGAGAGGTCGTGGCGACCTATCCAGGTCCTGATGGGCGCACACGCATTGTAGAAGTGCGTACCAACGGTGGAGTCCTGAAGCGACCGAGCTCCAAGACGGTGCTGCTAGTACCAAGGCAAGACGACAAGGCGCTTGCAGACGCGCTCAGCAGCGCCGAGGCGCTCAACAACGACTGTCGCAACGAAGAGGGGCAGCCAACTACAGACGAGCCACGCAACTCCGGAGCGCCGAGAGGCGCTAAGGCGCCGGACGTCGGGTCGCACGCGAGCGACCACTGCAGCGGCGGCGCATCTCCCCACGAGACGCGAAGCTCCGAGTCATCGCGCTGCGTGGGGCCGCCAGGCGGTGGTCTTCACCACTACGAGGGAGCGTCTGTCGGCCACCTCACGGTCGACAGGGCGCTCCGCACCGCATCATCGCGCTGCGTGGGGCCGCCAGGCGGCGGTCCTCACCACTACGAGGGAGCGTCTGTCGGCCACCTCACAGTCGACAGGGCGCTCCGCACCGCATCATCGCGCTGCATGGGGCCGCCAGGCGGCGGCCCTCACCACTACGAGGGAGCGTCTGTCGGCCACCTCACGGTCGACGGGGCGCTCCGCACCGCATCATTGCGCTGCGTGGGGCCGCCAGGCGGCGGTCCTCACCACTACGAGAGAGCGTCTGTCGGCCACCTCACGGTCGACAGGGCGCTCCGCACCGAGACATCGCGCTGCGCAGGGCTGCCGAGCGGTAGCCCTCACCACTTCGAGAGCACGCCCGTTTGCGAGACGCCTTGCAACGGGACGGCGGGACAGGCGCCGGGTGACAGCGGACCGATGAGGACGGTCACAAACAACAGAGGCAGCCGTCGCCCGCTCCTGTAGACTGCACATCGCCGAGCCAGGAGATGTGCTTTCGCACGAGGGGGAGGATGTCGGCGATGCATGCACTGACATGTGGACAATGTATGAAAGAACTAATATGAACAGTGAAGGCAGCGACGCATGCCTTGTTCGAGTTCAATTAGTGAAAGTGAGTGCGCGTAACAAACTAAGAGAATATATATCATTTTCGTACACGTTTCGCGAGTATCATTAGTGAAACAGATGCTGCGTGAAGAGATCTAATTAGAATGGTATGATACTCGCGGATCACGACCGTAGTTAGTTTGTGATTAACGAAAATGTATGATGAAAGTTGCGTTTTGTGTAAATATTCACCATTTTTTGCTGATTGTGTCTAAAGTCCTTGGTTGATCTGTGTAAATTTTATATGTATAAATAGAGTTTTGTAAGGGCTTTCTAATGGTGTAAATATTATGTGTGTAACTTTAAGATCAATAAAGATATGGACGGGAAATGGTGCCACTCATAATGAAATTGCTTCAAAATGTAGAGAATTTTAATGGGGCTCTCTTTGCGGTAACGATAAATTCCAGTGCCGCGGTTGAAGATCGGTCGAATGTTATGTAGTAGTTCCAGCCGACGTCTAAATCAAGAAAGAAGAAGTGCCCTCAAGACCCCAGCCAAGAAGGATTCCAGCCTGCAGATTGCTCGAAGAAGTGAGCACCGCGGCGACATCGAGGGGCTGACAAGAAGCCGCACCGCGGGCAGCTGCTGTGAACCTGGACTGGGGTCGCGAGCGTAGGGGGTGTTAGATAGTGGTACCGTTCCTCGTTTCATAGTTTCCTTCATTCAACACCATTGGTTTCGCATTCAACCCACAATAGACTTAGTACCCTATCTAGGCATCTCTCACGACTAGGCCTCCTCAAGGCATCTCGCACACAAGTTTAAGTTTCGCGACGTAGGGACGGTTCGCACCGGCGCAGACGTCTTTCTCAAGACGAGAACCGCGAGCCGTCCACCCACCCAGGGGCACAGCGCCACACCGTGCGCGCTTGTGTCCGCCACATATATATAACCGTATAAATTGACAGAAGTATCATATAAAATAAATTTATTAACACATTCGTTGGCAATAAACTAAACCAACTGCAAAGCATAACTACCTATAACATTTTATTTTATTTACCCGCATTCATCATTGTTTACGACAAAAAATTTTGTACCGCAGTAGGTGAATTTTGCAGTCAATTCTATGATTTTAGTTTTGGCAGCGATATATAAAAGTTGATGTTAGATATACGCCAAATGCCAAGTTGCATTTACTATAAGTTGGCTCCTATTTTAGGTTTAGTTTTTTAACCAACTTCAAAGAAAAGAGGTCATCAATTCAACCAAAACAAAACAGGCTGGTTTATGATATTGTTGTTGTTAAGTATCTCAAGGAAATATATTTATTTTATGATTTGCTCCATAAAAGAAAATACAAATTGTTTTTTTCCCTCTTTATTGCTAGAAAAGGATGAAAATATGACTGACTTTATTGAAATTTATAAATATATGTATGTCTGAGTTTGTGATGGATTTCTTACAACTTTTTTTAAAAGGCTGGTGTATGTTTGCCCATCCGTACATCAGTAAAAAAATTATCAAAATGGTTCGGTAATTTTTGTAGAATAGTGTAAGTGGGTACACGACGTACAAAAATGGTATTTCTTTTAATTTTTTTGTAAATTTGGCGAGACATGTTACGTACAAAAGTTTAGAGAATTCGGTTTAATTTGTTTCAAACATCACTTATTTCTAACTTGGCTCTGGTTCTAACTTTGTTTAAGACTTTACTAGAACGTTTTGGCGCACACTTACCTCGTCTTTTATTCATAATCTAAACGTCAATCTTTTTATGGTGTGTTTCTCGTAAAATGTTATAAGCAACATAAGAAGAAAACTCTATGAGTAAAATGAAACATGACTTTCATATTACATAAAGAATAAATTTGTGCAATATAAACTTAGTACCTTACTGCATGCCCTAAAAAAATTCTAAAGTATTTGAATATCATGTAAAAAGCCTCTATGAACATTTCGTCGTAAGAAAATTAAAAATTTTCTTTCTTCAAAATTCTAAAATTCTGAAACTAAAATACGTAGGCATTATGTCTGTCTCTAAGCCTAAAGCTTTCCTTAAAATGTCATGCGTTAATTACCCTACTCAGTAGAAATCCCACTAACATTTTTAATAAGATAGTTTGTTTGTATGTGCATTTTTGATAAGATAATAATGACAGTTTATATATTTACGAATCTCTCGGATGGCCCGGTTTGTCCGAGGTTAGTTTGAAATCTTTTGTGTCTAAAACTTCAGAGTTCGCCACTATTATACTTATTAAGGTAGTATATCTTTCTGCCTTTTACGGTTAACACTACAGCAGAAGGCAGATCTAACCTAGATTTTATCACATTTACCTGTTTACAAATAAAAATCTTTTATCTTTATCTATATAGATCGTAGACTATACCGTTGCTTAACATCAGGCAAGTTGTAGTCAAGCGTAAGCCTATTTCATGTAAAAAAAAAGAATAATCTGAACAGAAACCGCGTGGCGCGACTTGTTCTGAACTAAATCTCAGGTATTCCCATCTCATATTCGCAAGACTGATTACAAACACATTTCATAATGAAATGTAAATGGAATTTTGGTGAGACATACGCTGCCTTTTCTGTGTTCACTAAAGCTGGTACCTTCTCAAAATATTAATTAAAACGGAGATTATAATTATCTTAATGGTGAGACAGATGGTTTGGTTTTCTTAATTAAGATAGTTTCTAGGCTAAAGAGTAGGTCAAAAAGTGTGCCAATGTTATATTTGTATGTAGATTAATAAATATTTAGGATATTTAATAATAAAACAAAAAATAATAAACCAGAAGAGGACCAACAATCTGAACATTGAAGAGATTAGAAAATAATACTTGGGTATACTTTGTATCGATAAAATCGAACACGTTTCAGCGGTTTTTAGAATTTTGTCTGTTTGATAGTTTATCTGTTTATTTAAACTCTCATATTTTTGGAATGTAGGTAGTATGAGGTCTAAGAAGTGTCAACGACAGCTTATTATCCCAAAATAATGCGAGCGAAGCCGCGGGCGTCCACTGGTAATATAATAAATTTGTCTGCTTCCATCGGAAGCCACTTAAAACTGAAAAGTTTTACTAAAATAATTTCTTGCAAAGAAATAAACTTTTATCCAATCAAGTCGAAGTTGCAAAAAGTATCACATTACAAAGTGAAAGCAAGAAAAGGAAAACATGAGAAAAACGTGAAATTGCTAACATATTTGAAGACTACAAAATCTGATATCGAATATCATTCTTGGAAGGACCTAAGCGCATACCACAATGTCACACTTTGTCCAATAGAACTTTTTACTACAATTTGTTCTGCGGAGGAAACACAACCCTCAGTATTAAAGAATACTGTTTTATTTATTTATTCATTTAGTCGTGTGGCATCAGAGTTTGAGTAAACAGAAGCACTGAATCTGTACTATAGTACTATACCTAATTTTCGGACCATAACTGCATTCGTTTATTCATTCACTTTCGTTCTTTTCTATAGATTAATATAATATTTAAGTCTATCAGCCACTTTTTGGCCTTAAAAACCACTGAAGGGCCAGTAAATAGAAGGCCTTTAAATCTTGACCAAGATTTAAACTCTACGACCAAATCTCCAGTCGGCAGTAAAACAACATTGAAACTAGTAACATAACGAGTTACTCTCAAAGTTTTATGTCATTTTAACTGCTCATTTTAACATGGCATGAAGTAGGACGTTAAAACAATTCACAGTTTGTAACTAGTGCTTGTTACTTTGTTGCTTGATCTATACTTTACGAGTATTGGGGGATTCAGTAGCCCACTATTACTGTAAAGCCTAAAGTTTGTACATACGTAGAAACTTTCGTATATAATAAATAATCTTCTTCTTCTTATGGTGCCTCTCCAACTAGTGAAGGCTGGCAGTCAGCTCTGCATACTTTATTTTGTTCATTGCCAAGCGAAACAATTCTGCGGCACTTCTGATCCCGGTCCATTCTCGAATGTTAAATAATAAATAATAATAATAATAAATATTTCAGGACATATCACACAGCGCCATCTAGCCCCATACTAAGCTTACGCTTGTATCATGGGTACTAGATAACTGATATAATACATATATACTTTTCTTTTGTAAATACATACTTATTATACATAGAAACGACCAGACTTAACACAAGTAATTACAATTTTTTTAATATTCATAATTACTTGTGTTATGCGGGAATCGAACCCGCACCCCTAGATAGAGAATCTAGAGAAGGCAGAGCCACTACCAACTAAGCTAACGCAGCAGTCAATATGCGCTCGATTTAGATGAAATTTGGTATAGAGATAGATTAGGACATACTTACTTACTTGTGGGTCGGATGACACGTTATAAGTCCCGGCTGTTTGTCTATTACGGCAGTCGTTAAGCCATGTCAGAGGACATTAGGGCGGCTTGATTAACTCTCGACACCAGAGTTGGCCACTCTCATTCAATAAGAAGAAGAAAGACTTACTCACAACTTATCCAAAATATACTCGGTCATTTTGGTTGAGTTAACAAAATCGAATTTTAATATACTTGTTGATGACAACTCGTCAAAGATGAAAAGTGTAGCAAAGAAGATTCTCAGTTAACGGGGGAAAACCGTGGGGCAGCGCTAGTGATAAATAAGAAAGCCAAATTATATATAACAAGTAGTAATTTGGAAAAAATAACGACTTTTTCAGTGCTTTAAAGTATCCCTGCCCTTAAAGCAAAAATAACTCGAAAATAATACGTAAGATTGAAATTGTTCTTATTGTGTTTGATTACATAATATATGTTGCAAAATTATTAATATGTAGTTCTATTTCTATATTTTGTGTTAAATGCGCTACAAAAAGTTTTAAGACATGTTTAAATACATAATTAAGTAACAAAACAAATATAATTTAAAGCGCTACAATTTTTTTTAATAATTATGTAGGTACCCAGACAAAGAACTAAGCATGTGTAATTTTTTAAAATTACACTTGAATTTTTAAATTATTATATGAAATTTAATCATTTTATAACTATAATTAAATTACCTATACATATAATAAAGCTGTAACAGGTCGGTGTCTGTACATTGAAGATAAATGAAAAAAAAAATAGATAATAGGCCTTCATTGATGCAATAGAACACAAAAACCATGTTACAAAAAAAACTGTTTGTCTGTCGGTATGTTTGTTCGTTATAATAACAAAAATGTTCATTATTTTATTAATAAAACTAGACATATGTAACTTCTAAAATTTTATAAAAGTTAAATGTTATAAATTCAATTTGACGAGATATTGTAATTTGTGTAGCATATTCTGTGATATTAGTACTTATACCTAATGTATGTTACAATTTTACATTATCAATAAAGATTCTTTATCTTTATCTTTATAGACTCGAAAACGGCTGAACCGATTTGTCTACGGTTTTCACTAACATGTTGGTGCATTTATAACTGAACATTTATAGTTTATTTCATTTCAATCGGTTCGTAAATGAAAAAGTTATGTTCATTTTAAACCTTTAATCTCAAAATAATGCGAGCGAAGCCGCGGGCGTCTACTAGTTATTAAATATAATTCACACAATCTCGTCCAACCCAACCAATAACTTCCCATTTACAAACCCCAAGGTTTCTAGTTTTTGCTCATCTAATTATAAGTAGTAGGGCATAAAGTCGATGACTCTAGCACTAGTTCCGGTCAGACTGGTTGTAAGAAAGTGCTCGATTCTACATGTCTAGGATCTGACCTATAACTTGAAAGAATTAATGAATCCTCGGCACTTGAAATGGCTTTTTGTATACAAAATATATAAAACTCAAAGGTGACTGACTGACTGATATAGTGATCTATCAACGCACAGCTCAATCCACAGGATGGATTGGGCTGAAATTTGGAGTAAAGGTCAATGTTATGACGTAGGCATCCGCTAACAAAAGATTTTTGGAAATGCCACTTTTAAAGGGGTGAAATAGGGGATGCAAGTTTTACTTCTTAATGCGAGCGAAGCCGCGAGCACCCACTAGTTGTATTGTAAAAAGACATACCAAGCAGAATATTTACGGTTTTGGTAGTGACTTTAACAAGTTTGGCTATTTGCGGGTCGGATAAGTTATTATTATAAAGATTATATTCTTATGTCTAAGCCTATCTGTTCAATCATTAGATCTAGAAAACTATATGTAGTAAAATATGTCCGAACAAAAATAGCATTATAAGCTGTTCCGTTCCGATTTTCTTTTGCCTATCTTCTGGCTTCTTCAGTAGATCAGATCGATGGTGTCAATTTAGTGTAAACTTATATACGCCAAACAATATAAACTACACAAAACTATGTATGTACATGAAAGAAGTGCGTATGATTTAGATTTTAAGATTCTATTAGATAGCATAAATAAATGTACCGGGATTAAGTTATCACTACTTAACTATGCTTATAATGACTTAAAAGTTACGGTTTCCCAACAACTTCTGTAGTATTTTAATCGTAATCTACATCAGAACCAGACAAAGGTTTTGAAGTATTTTAACGTGAACAATTTAAGACTGTAATAAATTCATTAAGGCATTACTTCAAACGGTTTGAACTACTTTCCGAGTTGGGATCTTAAATCAAAGAGCAATTTAACTGTTGTGAAGACTGTACTGTAAGAACATGCTAAATTAAATAGTAAATGAATTTGTAAAAGAGTGGCGATCTCTAGTGTCAAGAGATTTCAAACCAGTTAAAATCAACAGCGCATATTCCTAGCTAATCGTGTCATCCGAGACCCAGTAGCGTTCACATGTGAATGATATTTTTGTTTTTTTTGTGCGGTCACCTATACAAACCTTGATCACAATGTTATATAGTTTGATACCATAATTATAAAATCTTCAAAGTAACATTATGATTAGGCTATTTAGATAGGTGATTGAAGCCTAAATTAAAGTATTCCACCTGAATTTTGTATGATAATAATGCCATTTGTCATTTAAGTACTAATGGGTACATACGTCTTCAATTGCATGAGGAAGTAAAATTTGCATCTCCTTTTTCACCCCTTTAGAAGTAGCATTTCCAAAAATCCTTTCTTAGCGGGTGCCTACGTCATAACATCTACCTGCACGCCAAACTTCAGCCTGATCCGTCCAGTGGTTTGGGCTGTGCATTGGTAGATCACTATGTCAGTCAGTCTTTGTTTTTATAATATATTTAGATTTGAACACACATTTCGCGTAAAGAGTATCTTAATAATATTGAAAGTTGACCACTGTTTTTTTCATATTTTATCTAATATAATAATAAAAAATCCACCTAATTACAGCTTTGTCTTGCTATATACATATAACTAACTCATCTACAGCAAAATTTAACGTCTTAAAACAATTAGAAAGTCTTCCAACTATTTATTACGCGGTAATCAGGAAAGAGTAGGTATTCGAATACGAAATGAGGTTTATGTAGATAAAACCTGTTTTGCAATATACAGAAACAGCTGATTTGGACATGAAACTGCTTTTTAATTGAACTTGGAAGTGTAACATACATGACGTGATTGATATATATTTACAATTATTTTGAGGGTAGATTTGTTAAAAGTTGATTTTTACTACATTGGGTGCCAACAAGAGCAACAATTATTGTTAAATAGTAATATTTTAATTGTAAACGTCTTAAAAAGCTTAATTGCTGTTAAATCATAAACCAAAATCGCCGGCTGATAAGTTCATTAAATTTTTGTTTCTATTACACGTTATCAAAACGTTAAATGTGATATTCCCTCCTTTGCATCTAAGTTCTTCTATTTGATTCTTAACAAACAAAACACATTCAACAATAGAAAAAAACACGGAAGTGAAACAACTAGTAACCAACAAAAACAGACAATCGATTACTTACATATCAACAGAAGCAAAAGAATCCATCGTAGAACGTTCACCGAACAAAAAAATCCGGTAGGTAGTCGAAAGAGAAAATTCGCTCGCTTTTCTTGCACAACACAATGCACTCACTGCAAAAATTAAAAAAGAAATGACCGCCAAATCACTGATAGCTGTCACTTGGTCCACACACAAAGAGGTTCGATTTGATTTTTAAAAAAGAGTTTGTAACACACGTGCGCGCGTGGCAACTGTATCTTGCAGACAATTTCTCCCACTCTTTAACTACTTTTACCGGTAGAAGTGTAGGTCAAATGCACGACGTGTGTTTATAACTTTCGATAGTCTTTTCGTGGGTTTTTTGTTGTGGAATTTCGCGGCCGCGGTGCTTTCTGACTGAGATTTAGACGGTGAATGGATGACTGGGAGTTTTCGTTGCGCATGAGATGGCTCGTTACTATTGGTTCTCGATTTTGTGGCAAAAATCTTATCTGTTATAACATTTGTTTTTTAATAAAAATGTAAAATGAAATTAGCATATGCTAACAATGTACTTTTAGATTGCTTTTAATTTTAGATTGTAGGAATTCGTTCTATTATTTTACAGAATGATATCCGATCCAACGAGGGAGAAAAAAGGCTCAAGACCGATATATCCGGCACCAGGCCCATACCCAGCAGTGAGTTGACAACGACTAAAGTGTTTGAGTGTTTGTCTGATTACTTTCCTTAATATGTTAACTGTAGGTAGTACTTAATTTCTTGTCTCAAAATAAATAATTTTTATTTCATTTTTTTTTCATTTCATTTTATTAAAGACGATGATGACGATGATGAAATAAAATATGTAACTCTGATCCGAGTTAGTGATGTCCGTATCTCTCTGTGAGTCGTAATTCCTCATGACTGAGGGTCGTGACTCCTCCGCAGAATTAATTCGTTAGGGGAGTTCTCTTGGGCAGATAATTTCATTAAAGACGATGATGACGATGATGAAATAAAATACCTATGTAACTCTGATCCGAGTAAGTAATGTCCGTATCTCTCTGTGAGTCGTAATTCCTCATGACTGAGGGTCGTGACTCCTCCGCAGAATTAATTCGTTATGGGAGTTCTCTTGGGCAGATAATCGTGGTGGGCGCCCAGGTCTTTCCACGGAAGACTCATGTCCTCGGATATTGTTATGTCCGTATAAGATGATGAAAATTATATAAAATAAAATAAAAAAACATAACTGTAATTATTATTTTAGTTTTCAAAATTTAAAACTCACCCTGTCCGTGTGACCACTAATATCAAAGTTGCAAGTTATTTTCAGCTTCACCGTCTCGCAAGTACCGGCTTGATCGAGTAATTTCTAATTGCTATTCCAACGCTAATTCCAATAGTAGCCCCCTTCCTAGGTCATGGCAGGTGAATGCACTTGACCAGCAGTAGAATGTAACTACCTACTGTTCCTGAGAAAATTGCCGTGTTTATTTATCTTTATTAGCTTAACGTATTGTAATTAAAGCATCGCCCGTAACTTACTATCGGAGGTAACATAAACTTTTCTTAAATGGTAGCGGAGGTATTCGCATGCGATTAATAAGCAAACGGAAAACTATGGTCAAAGGCAAAGCCGTGCTAATTAAAAAATCTCAAGGTTTTTTTTAGTCAGGTCAGTATTTAGATAGGTGACCAAATATAGATTGACATTAAAATTTTGCTCAATTGGTCATGTATACTTTGATGTATATTTTATATGTAAACAAAAAACATAAGTCAGTAAATATCACAATATAGGCAGTTTTTTATGTTCGTATTTTGGTTTTAACAAATCGTTTAATGGATGGTAACGTTTAAATAATATTAAGAAAATACTGTTGGATGTTCATAACCTCTTGGAAGAACCTGACTTTTGCAACACAGTTCCAAACAAAGCCAAAGACAAAATCATGTAAATTATACATTAAGGTTACTTTTATAAAATGTTGCTTAAATATACTTTTACTTTAATTTACAAATGAACATAAACAAAAAGTAGATAACACAACAAACTAAAATCTAATTTCCTGACCTTAAGTAAAATACCCAACATGAAATGCGGGATATAGAGAATGGTGCTTTAAAAAACTTCGTATCCCACCTCGCGGTTTTCAAGTTTTAATTAAAGTTCTAAATTCAATTAGAACCGGTGATAAGTTTAGCTGCAGTGAGACACTTCTGTGGAAATGTGGGCGTATTAAGGTATAGTTTTATAAAAGCGCCAGTAGCTCAGCTAGCGGAGGCAGTCGCATGCGATTACCAATGTTAAGCAAAGGTTGACGCAGTCAGTCCTTGGATGGGTGACCGAAAAGTGGCATTCCATTTTGGGCGCTTCCGTGGGTCTGATGACACGTTAACTTGTCCCCGGCTGTTCGTCATTGTACGTCAGTGGTTAAGTCATGTCAGGCCCTTATATGGCTTCTGACACGGCGGCTTGATAAACTCTCGACACCAGAGTTGGCCACTCTCATTCGATAAGAAGAAGATAGTAATAAGTACTTTAAACAAATAAGATGTTTGTAGTCTTAAATCGTCAAATGGTCGTAACAAAATATTACTACAACAAGTACATAATGTATACCTAATCCCTTTTAAAAAAGGTTCGAAAATCTACGAAATTTTCACTCATTCATAGAAGAATTTATCACTCTCAAAATTATATGTAAAAATTTACTTTGATTTGTTATCAGTGTCCGCGGCAGGTTTCGTTCACCACGATGTATATGCCCAACAGAACTTCCCATTAACATATTCCGCGGGGGAGTCACAGCTCTTATTAAATGAGGAATAACTCGAAGAGAAGAACAGATATTTGCCCCCAAAATAAATAACTTGAGTTCGTCAGCTGCAAAACTTTAACGGCATGACTAGAGAAATTTAATTCAAGAATTAGTCATCGTTTAATAAAACATATAACCGAGAATTTATATTGTAGCGCCCGTAGCTCAGCTGGCAGAGGCATGCGATTACCAATGTTAAGCAAAGGTTGACGCGGATGGGTGGCATTCCATTTTGGGTGCTTCCGTGGGTCGGATGACACGTTAAATTGTAGGTCCCGGCTGTTTGTCTAGTACGTCAGTCGTTAAGCCATTGTAGAAGCTTGAAGTACGGTTTAAAATTTCTCGACAAAACGTTCGCCGACACACCTTTCTTAACACTTGAACTAAAAAAAAATAAAAATGTTTAAATAAGTAAAGTACTTTATGTAATTATGATTGTGTTTTACTCATGTTCAACAACGTTATAATCTACGATCTGCCGCGGTTGTCTAGAAGAAACCGGTTTAATCTTTAATGTGATAATGTGCTAAATATGACAGCGTGATACTTATTAAAAAATAAATAGAGAATACTAGGTGATAATTAAACCAATATGGGCACCAAACTGGTTTTAGTAAAGTCGTCATTCGAAAGTAAAACTGTGTTTGCGGGAGTTTTTAGATGTGAAAGTTTTTAGCATCCGAATTCAGTTTTGAGAAATTTCCATACATCAGCCTTAGTCATTGTAGCTTTATTAGTTTTTTTCCTTATAAGATTAAATTCTAGTCACTATTTAGGCGCTTTAGATGGTTAAGTGACGCATAACTTTTTGAATTTATTTTTTAGACTGAACTAGTTAGCATTTGACCAATTAGGTCACCTGAAGTGATACTCATTTAAGTGTAATATATAATCCATTAATAAAAAATATAAAAGACTGCTGGAATCCACTAGGTACTTTGGAACATATTTTAAATGAGATTAATTTAATTCTATGAAGTATGTTAATATTTTGATTGAAATAAAATATATAATCATTTCCTTAAACGCCAGTTCTTACCATACTACCTTCATACATGATTAATTTAAAAGTAAAAGTTCGTTTGGTATGGGAGTGGCCAGCTCTCCAAGTTTTTAGATCTCCCTAGAAGCCTATGTAATCCCCTCCTGAGGTGGGTCTACATACATACATGGGCTGTGGACTGAGGTCTGGGTGGGAATCGTGGTAGGTTTTAATCGGTATAGTGGAGTCTCATTGTCTCCGAGCCCGACATACTTTGCTACATTTTTAAGTTTCTTCATCATCAGCATCATCATGTTAGCCCGTGTTCACCTACTGCTAAGTATAGACCTCTTCAACGCGCCACATAGTACGGCCTCCAGCCTGTCTGATCCATCTCCTACCAACGTGCTTAGAAATGTCATCCGACCATCAGGCTGGTAGTCTACCTCTGAGTCGGATACTGTTCCTTGACTGCTTCGGTCCATTTAGAGACATCCATATGCACAAAGTGTCCTGCCCATCTGCACCTAGATAGATAAATAGCATTTTTTTGTGAATCCTGTTTCTTAAGAAGTAATAATAAATAAATAATTAAATTAACTTATGTTCCCTAACTGTTACTGCGTTAACTGATTATTGTTTATTTGTTCGTATGGCATTATCAAGTAGGCTGTACATATAGGTAAGTATATTAAGACTGCTTAGCCAGTTAGCTGCGTCAGGTTGAAGATTGAACATATTTCCGGGTGGTTAACTAATTATTATCTATACTAATATTATAAAGCTGAAGAGTTCGTTTGTTTGTTTGTTTGAACGCGCTAACCTCAGAAACTACTGGAGCGAATTGAAAAAATATTTTTGTGTTGAATAAACTATTTATCGAGGAAGGCTATAGGCTATATAACATCACGCTGTAACTAATAGGAGCGAAGAAACAATGGAAAATGTAAAAAAAACGGGATCATTATTCATTTTTGAGGGCTTCCGTTGCGTGCGCTGCGAAAACGGTTCAAGATATAAAAAAAATATGTGAGAAAGAATTATTCCTCTAAAAGTAATCTAACAAAGTGTCTGTGGCAGTATATTTCTTTCTTTTAAGATTAACTCACTAGAACCGTTTTTATGGTAATAACTATTCCACGCGGACGAAGTCGCGCGCACAGCTAGTTTAACTAATAAATCTAATCTAAGTTTTCATTTGTGATTTTATTAAATGGTAAAAACTATATAACGAGAAGAAGTTGGTATCCGGGATACAGATATTTCTCGTCCGGATGCCAACACACCGCGTGCTTCTCTGTAATTAGATATAATCCGTCTCATTACAAAACGCGGTTTAAATATTAGTCTAGGGTCTAAGACTTCGAAAATAAAAAGTCAGTTCTTGTTGTTCAAATAGGTATCACATACAAACAATCTAATGTCAACTTCAATTTAGAACATGGATTTATCATTGGTAACAGTTTGACAATTTGATTATTATGATAGTAAATAACAAATTTTGGAACAACAAGAACTGACTGTTATTAAAGTTCTGGACTATTTTTGTGTAATAAAATCTATTAATATTTTGTCTTAGTTTTGTGTAAGTATTGTTTCTTCTTCTTAATGAATGAGAGTGCCCAAGGAGCAAAAATAGTACTTGAAGTATTCTTCAATACTATTTTTTCTTGTGCTTGTAAGATACTTGTAGTTTACTACAATGTTGGATTTGGGTACTGTTATAGGAGCTTTCTTTCCTAATAACTATCTTATAATCAACTTACGGAACGTCAGTTAGCCCTATAGTATACTTGAGCAAGCGCAATATTGCTTGTAATGTTCTGAGCCAACACAATTTGAAGTACAGACACTCTGATTAGTATCTGACATAAGTATGTTACTAAAGCAATCTTGTTTATAATGCTCTAGTAATATACTTTAGTTATTAGTTATAAGTAAATTTTATAAAGTGTTTTTTTTGTTGATTCGCGTGTTTGGTTATTGTGGTGTGTGGTGATAAAACGAAATATTCAAAATGTAAGTATACTTCCTTTTATAATATTAGATGTAACTTTTAGTAACTGCATAACATAATAACTCGTGATAAAATATTGATAATACAGTGAGAACACGCCGGGGAAGTCATTTTTATTGTAAATGTGTGCCAAGATCTAGTTAATTTTACAACGCGCTTCGAAAACAAGCACATAGAGTATTTATTGTAAAATAATATTTCGACGATTTTTACGATCATTCGCCATTTTATTCAAATACTCTGCGTTGAGTATGTTATAAGACAATTATAAGCAAATTATTACTTAAAGAGTTTCAACCAAGATAACTTGCCTCCATATTCAAACAAGTTTAGGGTTCCTCATGAAATCGGACTACTTATCTATTTCAACTTACTTTGTTACAAAACAACTACAAGATTACACCTTCTTCCCGCCTTGCGTGACCTTACTAGAGTTCTACAAATACTAGTTCCTTTATTACATTTTTTTATATGGTATCTTGTGTTTTTTTTTTTAATTTTGTAATAAGTTAATATTTTTTTTTTAAATATGAAATTGCTATTGTTTTGCAGTTCCTCTCGGAATGGTGGCATATTTAGACGTTGACTGTTTTTTGAGTAAAGATGACATACAAAAACTCGAAGAATTAGAATGGCCATGGACAATAACACATTTCATCCTATCCAAAAAGTGTTATGGTTGCGGGTGTTCCACTGATTCAAGATTGCGCGCCCACTTTATTATTGACAAAAGCAACATTAAAAACATTATAATTTTTCATATCTTGTTCATGGACTGGAGTCTCGCGTAAGCCAAATGAAGCTACAGAAAAGATTTGCTTCAAGGGTTTCTCCAAGATTATTGGTTTCTTTTTTGATATAATACATCAGCACGATTCGTCATTTAATTTAAACGATTGTTATAAGTTTTTTAAAACTGTCCTGCGAAACGCTGACCAGAGATGCAAAATCAAACCACAAAGAATTTCTACAAAAAAATGCAGAGGAAAAAAGAGAGATAAGAAGACTGGTTCTGAAAATGAGAACAAAGACGAAGATGTTAAGACTTGTTCCGAAAATGAGAAAAAAGATGAAGATGTTTCAGAGGAAGAAGTTGATTTAAACTAAAAAAAACTGGCAAGCTTACAATTGGTATTAAGATGCTATTGTCTGTTATTTTTTATACGCAAATATATAATATATAATAGGTAAAATATTCACCAGACTGACCTAATTAACAAGTAGGTAGTTACTTGGTACCAGTTCTTCTAATTAGGTTCTCTTGTTACATTTGCTACCTTAATGTACTGCACTATGACTGCAACTATTGCAGCTATAGTAAAATAGTGCTGAAATCTTTACTTGCCATGTAACCTGCGATTACTATTTGACTGCTTGCAATGCGGTTTCTTTACATTTTGTCGTTAAACTTTGTCACATTTTATTTTGAGTATGTTTAATTTGAAATACATAGTTAGGCATCAAAAATGTGTTAGTAAATATGTAATTAAAGTTAAGACAATATTTTGTGACACACAAATGACACAAATATTGTATTAACTTTAGTTATATATTTAATAACATATTTATTTCTATGTCGATGGTGCAAAATAACTAGATAAGATGATTAGACATGAATAATGAGACTCCTAATCAATATTAGTCTTAACTTCAGTTTTGTATTAGTATTAGTTTTTAGTGTTTTTTGTTTTGTTTATTATGACAAAATCTTTGTTACATTTTCATTCCGATTTTGTTTAATCGTTTATAATAAATAAGCTTCATTTTTTAACTTTGTGTGTTTACTTAAGTTTTCTTTTATAATCTTTATTTGTAGAGGATGTTAAGATTTCTTTTTTAATCTTTTTTAGTAGAGGATGATTTTGCATGAAGAGGCATAAGAAAATTTTATTGATATTATAATGAAACTAGATACTCATGATTGAGACTGACAAGTTATTTTTTTTTATATGTCATGTTGCATATAAAAAAAATATTTTGATTCAATAAAACAACATAAATACAATAATAGTTTGTTTTATTTTATACCTTTAATTTTGTATTTTATAGAGTATGTAACAAGGGGAAAAAAATATCTCTGACTTATATGTAATACTTACAAGTTTACATTTTACATTTTGTACTCTACATATTACATCAGATTTTTCAATAGCAGCACAATCACATTTATAAATATTCAAAAAAGAAGATCTTATCGGTTTATCAAAAACATCATGGAGATGATCAATACGATACCCTTTTATTTCAATTTCTGGCTCAGTGTTGTCTTTCAGCGTGAGGGATTTGATTTCTATCACATGGTTTTCGTCAGTAAGAAACCACTTATCATGATCATTTGATGATAAAATATATTTTTCTAGGTGCAACACAGTTAGACCGTTTCGCTGGTTTTTTTAAATTAATGGGTAGTCTGCAATTTCTTCCTTAAGGTGTTCTGTTTCAATTGATTGTTTCTCAATTATTCTATTTGCTACTTGCTGTAGTGTTTTATTTCCTTGTCGAATGGTTCTTTTTATAGCAAAAAGATGGTTTTCAAACGGATATGCGTTAAACTTTTGTAGAATTCCAAATTTTTTTACTTCTTCAACAATATGTCTCAAATTGTGTATGTTACTGGACACATAGTCTCGCCCATAGAAGGTTTTAAAACTTTCTGTAAAATCTTTCAACATTATTTCAGCAATCCGTAAAAATGGAAAATGGTTTTTATTTGAGCAAATCGTTATAGCACAAAACAAGTTCAAAAAATGATGATATGGTTCGGGTTTGAGCACGTGTTGCAAAATTACGACACTTAAATAATAGAAGAAGGTTCGGTACTCGGAACCTTTCCAGTGCGCTACAACATCTACAGATCTTATTTTTCTGTGTATCTCCTTAGGCATTCGACAATTCAATAAAAAACTATTGACAATATCAGTATCTCGCGAGCTCCATTTGGTAAGATACTTTCCCAACTTTCCATCACGCCACCCGATTAACAATCGCTTCATTAAACCAAGATCTATCAGGTGTAATGAGTCGGCAACGGGAAAATCCTCTATCATATCAATGTTCAGCTTCAATAATGGAGAGTCATGTTTGTGGTGTCCTTCATACTTTTTAGCACGGAAGTCTACATCGTTTCTTTTAGGACAATCTGTATTGGGAAAAAATACAGTGTTTGACTTATGGGAGTATTCGCCGATCACTGTACATTTAAGGCAGCCATGTTTTCCATTGAAATTTGTGACACCTGTAAAACAAATATTTTTATAATGGAAGTTATCATAAACTGTACATAATATTATGGTTTAATATAATATAAATCCAAAACTTACCTTTTATCAAGGCCCTTGCTGGTGAATCACATATAAAAGCTCTTATTTTGACTTTGATTGTAGTTTTAGTTCCAGCTACTATTGTGACCAATCCATCTTTTTCTATTTCCTTCATTTCTGTTACAAAAGGCCCCAAATATGCATTCAGATCAGTGGGTTTTCAATCTCCTGCATAAATTCCTTAAAATAAAAAGAAATACAGCTATTTACATAAATATAACTAAGCTGTTAAAGTATTTAAAAATCGTATAAATATTTACCAATCACAAATGGAGGAATGTGGGATAATTCAAAGATGTTGCATAAAATTGGCCAGAGTTGATGTCTTGAACTATTGTAAACTGGTAACCCATCTATGTTTATATTTAATGAAATCGTTTCAAGTTCAGTCGTTGAAATATTCAAATTTATTCGTTGTAGTATATTTTTCAAACATTTAATCAATCCGTTGTGCCAATATTGTCCTGGGTCTGAAGTTTGTATAACCACCGTTTCTTTGTTGGTATGTAATAAGGTCCGTGCATCTTTTGGTAAAACATTACATAATCTTTTGTTTACAATAGCAGATAATTCATTCAGGGCTCGGTGAGGTATATTAAATTTTATGGCCCAACTTTTTATATCATCAACCAATTCACAATTTTGTTCATATTCAGTGATTTCTTCGGAATCGAAATCGTAGTTTTCTAGAAAATTTTCAAATTCTTCGCTTTCAGAATCGTGAGTTAATGCTAAAGAATTATTTAATGCTTCGCTTTCTGATTCATGCCCTATGGGTAAAGAATTATTTGTCACTGCGGAACCCTCATTTACTTCACCTACATTCGCACTTGATACGCTAGATTTTCTTTCTGATACCGATGTTGTTATTCCTGAAGAACCTGGCTTCACTGATACTTTACACCTTTTTGCCACTTTTCTTTTGAATCCACCACTTCTTTTAAATCGTTTCCAATCCCTTAAATCCATAATAAACTGTGAACAAACTATTTTCTCAGGACAAATTGGAATTAGAAAATAATTAGTTGAACAAAATGGCTGATGTTTACTAATAATGTGATTGATCAAGTAGCTTATACGGTTGTTTGATTGTATAACGTCCTTAATTAAGTACTGTTGTATTTAAAAGAGGCTTGAATAAGACAGTAACGGGACAAACTCATAATTATCTTAGCTAAGAGTGTTATTAGAGCTTCTTTTCTTACAAAATGCTACTATAAGATTTCAAGACTATTTTATCTTTCTGAAGACATTTATAGGATACATATTCTTATTAGTTGTTTATAAGATAATCTACTAGTAAACTATAAGACTGAGTAATAAAAACAAATGCTCTTGAGAATATATACTCTTGTGAAATGCTATTATAAGTAAAAAAGTCCTGTAACTGTTTTGTAAGTAATCATATAGCAGACTATAAGACTGAGATATAAATCCTAATGCTCTTGAGTGTATTAGATCTTATCTTATACCATTATAAGATACACAGTCTGCACCAAAGCCTTAATAAGAACATTATTAGCAGAAGTAGACTTATAATATTTCGTTATAGGATTAGTTTGCTTGTTGGGTGGTCAATTCTGGTGTCGAGAGTTTATCAAGTATTGTATGAAACCATTAAACATTTTGGAGTTAGAGTTTATAAATGTAGGTATACTCGTATTAGTAAACCATAACCCTTCAATATTCCATTATTCCCAGTAGGTACCTCTTGCCAATTTCACCAAAATAAGTAAATTAAAAGACAATATTTATATTAAGTTGCTCTCAAAGAGCTCAGTAATTATGTTTTCTTGAAGGCTTCACCGGAACTTTCTCCCGAGATGCCTTGACGATGAGTTTAAGGGACCTACTTTGTTTATTACATCTATCTACTAACAACGATATTATAGAAAGACAAGTGGGTGCTTGCAGCTTCGCTCGCATTAAGAAGTAAAACTTGCATCCCCTTTTTCACCCATTTAAAAGTGGCAATTCGAAAAATCCTTTCTTAGCGGATGTCTACGTCATAACATCTACCTTCATTCCAAACTTCAGCCCAATTCGTCCAGTGGTTTGGGCTGTGCGTTGATAGATCACTAAATTGATTGATTGATTGATACATTCTTTGTTAAAACACCACATACATAAAAAAAATACAAAAAAACATAGAAAATAAAATTAGCGTTTTAATTGGCGGTCTTATCGCTAAGAGCGATCTCTTCCAGGCAACCACAGTCAGTCACAGTCACCTTTGAGTTTTATGTAGTAGTAGTACATAAATAAAGGATTATTATTATTATTTATTATGTATAAAGATGACTGAGCATAAAAAAACCACAAGAAGGTCGACTGCTGCCGCCGCGGTTGACCTACTCAACCGCGGGGCTTTACCTGTCAATTACAAAAGTACCTATCGTTATTCGTAGACATACATATGTAATAGACACTGAATATAATATGTGACAATAAGATTGAAAAATACATAGCATTATTTTGTCACACAGTAGGCAAATAAAATACATTATTTCCGTACACATTCATTGTTTGTTCCGTATACATTGTTTTCCGTGTCCTCCGCTTGTGTATCCCTGACTTCAACCATTCCAACCTTTTATACCACTCTTCTTTCACCATGCAAGCTATTCGCTTATGGAATGACCTGCCACTTCATATTAGGCAGGCCAAATCCCTTCCTATTTTTCAGAGCTTGGTTCATAATTATTATATGCACGACTAATTTGTGGACTCAGGTTTTTTTTTTCCTTCTTTTTGAGTAGGTTTATTATGTGTTGTTTTCCTTGCTATGTTTGTATAGATGTAAATGTAGGCATTTTACATGTTTTAGGTTCTTAGTTGTTCTTTTTGTTAAATTATTATTAAGATGTATTAGTTTTATTAGGTACGCCAGCTTTACTGTTTTCCTATCGTTGTTGTCCAAACTAGGTTGCCTGGAAGAGATCACTCTAAGTGATAAGGCCGCCCTCTGTCCCAATATTATGTTTTTTTTTTCTTTATACTTGTGTTCTCTTGATATATTGGTGTACAATAAAGAATTTTTGAATTGAATTGAATTGAATTATTTATACTAGTTTCACAAGGGGAAATCTTATCGCTAAAATCGCCTTATTGCTATACAACACCATCACTAAGCTTTTTGAAATTGATAAGATATTGAATCAGGCGTTACTTTGGGGAAATCCATTGTAACTGAAACTCTGATTGAATGATTGATTGATTGATACTTTATTGGACACAAAAAAACATAATACACAAACAGAAAAGAAAATTAATTAAAACTAATGCCACAAATGGCGGCCTTATCGCTAAAAGCGATCTCTTCCAGGCAACCGTAGGATGGAGAGGAAAATATATAAAAAACAGACTAGACGGGGTGTACAATAACGAGCACATGAAATTTGACTATAAAATCTTAAACAATAAACATAAACATTTAAAATTATAAACTATTCAAACCCATACTTACATCATGTATATTATACTACGTAATATATAAAAATATACTATGTGCTAATACTACAGAAATAACTACTATAAACTTACATATAAATAAGTACAATATACTATAAACTCTGGAGAAATATGTAGTGTTTTTCCGCTGCTACTGCTCTTTAACCGACTTCAAACAACAAAATTGATGGTTTTTAGGTTTGTTCCTCCATATACCACCGCCACACCTCACCTACACTACACATTTCTCCAGAGTTTCAGTTTTTGAAATTGGTTATGGTAGATATTTTTTAAAATTATTTATATGCTTGTAACAATAGAATAACTTACAAAACACATAGAGAAATAATAAATTAAAAACTAAAACTTATAATAAACTTAAAAATAATAAATTAACAACTATATAAACTTAAATATATACAACCTTACAAATAATATAAATCTACGGCATTATGAGGAATTTTCTTAATGTCAAGTTAACTAAATAACCCGCCTGTAATAATCACCATAAACATTATGTTATTTTAAGTTATATAAAGCGCGCTATGTCTTAACCAACTAGGGTATGCAATTTTTTTACAAAAATCAAAATATAATAAAAAGACAATGCTATGTTTCATTTTTGATTCTAATCACCATACATTTTGATAATATATAGTATAGCATACCAAGTATTTGCTGCTACGTATTCTTGACACAAACATTTTCCTTCCATCCATAAAAATATTAATGAAAGACTTAAAATTCCTCGCGCAAGCCCATTTTAATCATCGAAGAAATTATGCAACTATGGAAATAGTGTTCTCTAAGCAAGAATACTAAATAGTGCCAGGAAATATTTCAGTATTAGCATAGTATACATTTAGTTTAACAATTCGTGCTGCTTGCTTAAAAAGAAGGTGATTTATACATTTTTGTGAACAATGTTTTATGGACATAAAGGCGCAAGTTTATACGTTTGTGACTAACTTTATGTTTGTACGTTGTGTAACGGCTGAACCGATTTACATAAAGTTTTGTATGGAGGTAAGTAATCTACTTAGTGTGCGTGAATACTTTTTATTTCTGATGAACGCAGGTACCACCGCGGGCCTAATTCTATAATATCATTTAAAACTCATTTTTTTACAAGGAATGAGTTTGCACTTGACGAATTCGACGAGCGTGCTTACCCAGTAAAAACCGATACTCTCTTGCTTTGAAGATCACAAGATTATATTCCGTGGGGAACAGGGTGTCAGGCAGGGAGTTCCACAAATTAGCAGTTCTCACTATAAAAGTGTTCTCAGTAACGAAACCGTCTGTGGATGATGATGATGAAAACTCGCACCCCATATTCTTAAAAAATGACATAGGCCGTAGCTATCGCTCACCAATTTTGCCACCTGGCAAACTATGGTCAGGTGCGTAAAAAAGTAAAAAATGTTAAGTTCTTTTGCAACAGATTTAAAAAAGGTGTTCTAACCAACCAGACTAATAAATGTATGGCAGTACATTACAAAATAGATCACGTAACAATAAAAATTGAAAGTATTCTAATGTTGTTTTCCACTTTCCAAATGATATAAGTACCTATCATTGCAATCGTAGTTCGTGGTGTGATTGCTAATGCCTTTAAAATATGTTGTAGTTTCGTTATTGTATTAAATTTGACTTTTACTTTCAACTGGTGCATGAATAACAATCTAAGGGTGGCTTTGCTACAACAACATCTAGTTTACCAAACCTATAGTATCATATAATATTTTTTCAAGACCATAACTTTGCATAAAATACACAGATTTGAGTTATAAATTGAGATACAGTGATCATTGAATTTGACCTAGATATTATAATATAAGTTATCTGCAGACGGAATACAAATACAATACAAAAGCTTGTTTACATGTATAACTGTGCTAAAAAGTTATTTTCAACAATCTTTGGATACCTACTCACCAGAAAATGTCAGCTGTCTACACAATAATATTTTCTTTAACATAAATAAATAAATAAATATTCCGGGACATTGCACACAGCGCCATCTAGCCCCACACTAAGCAAACGCTTGTATCGTGGGTACTAGATAACGGATATAATACGTATATACTTTTCTTTTGTAAATACATACTTATTATACATACAAACGACCAGACTCAACACAAGTAATTATATATATATTTTTTAAAGTACATAAATACTTGTGTCATGCGGGAATCGAACCCACGACCTCAAGATTAGAAGGCAGAGCCACTACCAACTAAGCTAACAGGCCAATCAAATGAAATGAAAAAAAAATGAATAAATAATTTAGTAGAATTCACAATAAATTATCGAGCAAACTTTTTATATTTATTTGCCATTACATTTCGTTCATTTCCAACCCATTTCCAAACCGAAACTTTTAATAATAAACAGACAACAACTTCATAAGAAAAATCTTTCACCATAAATAATCAAATATTACCTTCAAAGAAAAAAGGAACGGCCATAATTTGGTAACCCATTTGGTTCCCAAAGGACATCATAAAGTGAAATTCTTATTTATTGTCCTTCTCAGAAGTCAGGTAGGAATTAAATATCTATGAAGGACAATTTAGTTATTATTTAGGTCAGAATAAAGGACATGGTTTTGAATTTATTTTGTGATAAAACTAGTTGATGTCCGTCGCTACCAACTCTGCCGTGCTTACTTCAAACGCAGTAATCGACACATGGCGTTTTCGAGAAAAACGCGGTTAACACAATTTTGAGTGATCTAGACATCAAATAAATGTTATATAACTATTAAATTGTTTTTGAAAATCAGAACAAATCAAGCTTTATTGGTATGCAAATTTATGCTGTCTAGCTTTATTCTCATAACGGAGAAATAAAAAAACGGGACATTTTTTTTTCAATTCAATTTCGGGACTATTAACAACAACCATACCAAAAACAACAAGGATCCGTCGCTTCCTTTAAGCGAGAAATAAGAAGAAAACATGAACACACCAAAAAATTCATTTCGTGAATTATTAAAATGTTTAGCTTATACTTTTAGTTGAGTTGGCGAAGAAATTCACTCAAAATTTAGTACAGATATGTTTTAGTTAAATATTTGTTTAAACAAGGTTGTGTTGTGTTACTAGAGTTATTTATGAAACAATGAGCAATGAGGTTTTTTATATAGAATATCATTGATTGTGATACATTCTTATCGATATGTAACTATTACGGTTGTCACTCACGTCTACTTCGCGTTTATTAATTAATTTAAGTTAAATTTAACGCCAGCATGCTGGGAACGTTGCCTACAAAGATACTTTTTTTATAGGTGTTTTAAGTTTATTATAAGTTTTAGTTTATAAAATAGTTATTAATTAGTTAAGTTTTTATTTTAATTAGAAAAATTTGTTTTGAATTTTTTTTTAAATAATGTATTGTTTTGAAAAAAAAATAAGTTAATTAAATTTACGCGTTTTGGGTGTAATGTCGGGTGTCATTACACCAGAAACGCGTAAACAAAATTTAATAATGTTTTCACTAGTGGTAAAAACCATCTGTTCCTCTTCTTCGCATGAAAGTGGCCAACTCTGGAATCGAGAGATTTCAAACTGCCCTAAGGACCTCTGAAATGGCTTAGAGACTACTATAAAATAAATAAAAATTATTTATTTCGGGTTACTGGAACTCTTATTTGCAATTCACATTACAATCAATTCACACCAACATAAAATCTTATTTATTTATTTATTTACTATGACAGAAAATAAAAACACTTCTCAACTTTGAAGTTTTTTAAGCTACGTAGTGTTATATATCATATTGTATTAATTATTCATAGAAAAACAACTTCACTCTCATAACTTTAAAAGGAAAGTCGGAACCAAATCAATCTTAAACAAGAATCTTTTGACGTTTCAAAGGAATTTTCCTGTTTTGGGACCTAGTAATTACTTATGCCTTATCGAGTCTCAAGAATGCGGAAATCTTTTGACAGAATCCTCGTCTTTTGAATCCAAATAAGTGGATTGAAAACAAAAAAAAATATAGCACAAATGCTTTTGGGTATTCTCAAAAAACACATAAGTAACATATTCCAAAAATTGTCTCCTTTCGAAAAAAACGGAATTTCAAATTGTTTTAAAGTTTCTGATTATCTAAAAATCCAATTCATAGAAAATTCAATCTCTCGCCTCGTTTGTTATTGACTTGCAATAAATATATCAATGAATACAAATTAAATTAGCGTGGTAATGCGGCCAGTGTGCTGGGCACGCTGCCCTCTGGTAAAGTGGGCTGGAGCACTTAGATTTTCTTTAGGCATTTCTAAAGATTTTCTAAGTGCCCCTTTTTTGTAGTAGTTAGAAGTAGTATGATTAGTTTTTCTTCCCTTGTTTTTATATTTTATTATTATAAATAAAAAGCCTAATTACTGTCAAAAAAATTAATACATATTAAACTAAAATTAATCAAATTTATTTCCTTCTCCTTGTGAATCTTGTGTAGTCAAGCGTTTTCTAACCGCCTACAACCTTCCCAAAACACGGTTATCTTCTGAGATACTTACCTAATTCATAAGCCCGGGTGATTCCCGGTTATTTATCTGCGAGATAATCCTTCCATCAAATTAGGGTCTCATTAATAATGGAACAACTCTCGGAACTGCGCTCGTAACAAACTTTTAGAAATGCAGTTCTAGTAGAGACGGGACAGTTTGTCGATATATCGACTAGGATTTTTTTTGTGGTTCCGTCCATATTTCCTCCGACAATGGATGTCAGAGACATTGTTAGACTTCAGTATATATGTGTGCTTGCTCAGTTTGCTTTGTTTATTCATCTGATCGGTAAATAATTACACATTTTTTTGTTCGTTTTGAACAAAATAAACAAGAAAGAATAAATAAATATAGGTTTTTATATCTTACATACATAGGTACATACATTCCAAGGTACAGAACTCCAAGTAGGATATGTCTTCTTTTAATCGACGTCAAAAAAGGAGGTAATCTGTTCTTCTGATTTTTTAGTAACCTACACGATCTCACTGCTAGACAAAGGTCACTCCCAACTCCTAAGGATACATGGAGGATAATAATATGTTGACATATCGTTTTATGTTTTCAATCACAAAGTGGAAATACATTGATTTAGATCTTGGGAAGGTAAGCAAAACTGTGATCGAAGGTGCTAGATGAGTCGATATGAATTTAAACTTCATTAAATAAATGTGTCAGATTTAAAGGGTTTGAGTGTGTGTGTGTTTGTTCTCTGTTAATAGCTGAACTAATTTAGATACAATTTGGTGACACTTTTCTGTAAGCGGGGCGCTATTAGTATGTCTGTCTGTATGAAATGAAATAGGATACTGCTATGTCAAATCTTCTTGACTAATTTTGGAGCCGTGGTTGCTTTAATTGTATTATCGTCACTTTTACCCCATTTCAAATATACCCATTTTAGCGAAGGCCAGGGTTAAACTCTATTGTCTCCCGCAATAGCTAAGACAAATAAACACTCTTCAGCTTCTAGATGTATCGATATATATTTATTTGCAACAGGGAACAAATACAAAACCACAATCTAGACAAATAAGTAAACACATACAAAAATCCCGCGTCAAGATTACCTTAGCTGAAATAACACAGATTAAGCTTTTAAATAGATAGAAAATACTGAAGTACAAACCTAGCTCTTGGTGTACTGATATCTAACGCTTAAGATTTTATAATCCTGCTAGTAAGATTTGATCATAGAAACTAATTATTTTAATATGAGTTATTATGTCAAGCAACGACATCACGCAAGTAGCGGGGGTCACATGGACGAGACAGGCGCAAGACAGGAAACTGTGGGCACGCATGGAAGAGGCCTTCACCAAATTTTGGGTGCCCTAAAGATATGCTGAAGAAACGATTCATTTTATGTAAATAGTTTACTTAATTCAAAATTATTTTTAAGTTCTTATATATCATTTGTAAATGGGCAATAAAGGCTATTTTATTTTATTTTTATTTTTATTTTATTATGTCAAGCGCTAAACCAGCCGCTTGGAGTGAAGTGTATGGAAATGAGTGTGGATTTTAGCGCCTCGCAGTGAGTCGACCTTAGCCTAATTGGTTAAGGCGTTCTGGACGTTCGCGTTGGTTAGAAATACGCAGGTTCGAATCCTGCCGGTCGAGACTATTTTCGCTCATATTCTGATAAAAGTTTAAGTTAAATTATTTGTCTCCAATTTTTTTCTCATCTTTTAAATACAAAAAATCAATAATGGACGAACAGCATGCATAATTAATAACAGTGTTTTGTTTCATTGTTGCTTAAGATGATCTATTGGCAAAATTCCTGAGTGTCCATTAAATAAAAACATAAATGGAGTTTTACATAACAACCAATGAATGAAAATAGAAACTCGAGCAACCATTTCCTGTTACCAATTTTCCATTACACTGAAAATATATCATTACATATTCGGACCGCAATCAAAGTACCCCCATATGGTACAGAGTCGTCAAATGTAAAGATATACGCAAGTGTTTGCTTCACTGGACCAAATAATATGTATAGAGCTAGGGGAATCAGTAGTTTGATTTCTAATAAAAAGAGAAGTGCCACGAACACTGCTTATCTGTGAACGTAAGTATGAGCAAATTGTTTTTTGAAAAAATACTCTTTTACCTTTATTTACTTACAATAATATAATTCAACAAAATAGAGAGAAGAAACTTAACACACTTCTTCTAACTACTGAAAATGAATAAAAAGACCACTAAAAAAAATTTGCTCATTGTTATGTCTTACTGCAATATTTAATGTGAGCAGAACCGGGACGTTCTAGAAAACAGAGCTATGCATGGGGCGATAAGGGACTGAAGATGATGATGTGTAACTAATTTGCTTTTAAGTAATTTAATTTTCCTTTTCAAAGATTTATTGTAACCACTTATTTCTGTCTTACTTGTAAAAGAAACACATCATGATCAAACATTTTTACACTGTTATAACTATATCAATCGAAAAGAACAAACAATATTGTTAATAACTAAGCAGTTGTTTCACAAGATTTATCTATATATTTCATTTGTAATTATAATTTGTGCACGGTCTTCAATTAGAAATATCCTTCAAAATAAGAATTATTCAATCAATTGCCCGAATCTCTATTCCCCTTGATTTATAATTTGTCGGTCTTCAAGTCGAAAGTAAACCGGTTTCTTCTAGGCAAGTGCGCTAGATCGTAGATTATAACGTTGCTAAACATCAGGCAAGTTGTAGTCAAGCTTGAGCCAATATCATGTAAAAAAAAAAGAAAGTTGTGGCCGTTCTATTAATATTTTCTATTCCTTGACAACAACAACTCAGCGCCATGACAGACAGGCGTAACGATATAATATTGTATTATTATATTCAGTTACTGGTGCGGTTGAAATATTATGTACTATATTTGAAGAGAAGTATCGATGCCAACGGATGTGGAAATAAATGGGAAAATACTCAGTAAAATATGTACAAGAAATACTATGAATTATTGAAACTATAGCAACGTTACTGAGCTGGAAAATTAATTCCACGTGTGCGCGTTTTGCTCGTGACATGTAATGTATCTCCCAAAATGCATCCACAATTTCATCTCTTAGCCTGATGGTCATCTTATACGATATAACAACTTTATGAGAAACATCATTGAGGGGAAGTTAGAGGCACGAAGAGGTAGACCCAGAAGATCATACATACACTAAATAAAAGATAATTAAGCATACATAGACTAAATAACAGAGAAAGCAGGTCATGTCATATAAGGAAGTCAAGGAAATTGCAGGAGCCGGTGAAGAATGGCGCATACTCCACAGACAAGAGTCCACGACAATAATTTAATCTCTTTTCCGCACACCAATCGCGCACAAAGCTTGGTGGTGATTGGGTAAGATGACGAAAATAGCCAAAAGCGTTTGGCCGCAGTTGGTCGCTAAAGAGTTGAGGTATGGTAGTGGACCATATCTAACATTTATTTTTTGTCTCAGTAACGTTTCTACAGTATAAATTATTCAAAGTCCATGGACAGTGGACAATGGACATTATACTGTCCATAATACGTCTTGACAAGTAGTTTACTTCTAAATTTATTGTCAAGATGGCAAAACATATCAATAAGATATTCTAGCCTGTTGTAAATGTGTTAGTCTCCAATAATTAATAGTCAAAAGCGAACCTATAACATCGTAAAAAACCTAGGAGGGACACTACAGGTAATTTTACGGACGAGTACCTTTACCATGGTAAAAAATATAACCTTTTTTAATAATATCATACCTTCCACTTACAATACACAAACGCCATTTTTTGACAAGGAAAAAGAACCAAACAAAATTATTAAACCGAAAAATAAATGAAATTATTGAAGTCATATCTAATGAGGTGGGATGGTGAAAGATAAAATGTAGCGAAGTATTTTATTTCGAAGACAAGAATATTATATATGTACAATGTACATGACTAGTGGAGTTCTGTCGTTTTGCCTGCGATAATATAGAATGAAACAGTGACTGAGATTATATCTGATTAGTATATTTTGATATTTCTATATATTTTTTTCTACTACAAAATGGAACAGTTACGACTGCATTCACACAGGTTTAATTGTAATATTTAGGGATATGAATAATAAAATTAAAAACAACATTTTGTTATAATTTCACTTGTTAAAACCCAGTCAACATCCAGTTAATAAACACATCCATATCGAAGTCTCGTAAATTCAATTGTTATCAATCTTAACCCTTTGAACTGGTTCAGTTTGTGATAAAAATTGCAAATAGCTAACGTATATGATACATCTTCTCTTGAATATTATATTTCTCTTTGTGTTTGCATTGATATAGCAGAAACGTTATTTCTTCCTGATTGATCCATAAACTGTTATTATTTTTTATAGCAAAAATGTTTACCAGAATGTTACTTATGCTAATTTACATATTTTACATGAAATCAGTGTTTCAAGTGGAATCTGTGCCTATAAATGTGAGTATGTTATTTGGTCAATTTTTAACATAACATCGATTCAAATGGAGTATTGCTCTTTATGGAATCGAAACTTGTACCATGACTCAAAGAGATAGAAAACGAATAGAAGCTTTTGAAATGTGGTACTGGCGGCGGACGGAGAAAATTAGTTGGACAGAAAGAAAGACCAATGAAGAAGTGCTGAGCATGGTCCAAGAACACCGCACATTAATGGCAATTATTGAAAACAGAAGAGGGAAGATGTTTTGTTTTCATCAAATCAAGAGTAGGTAAATAGGTTTCTTCACAACAATTAAGATTTTTGAAACTTTAATAGAAGGTGTGTTTTCTATTAGAACTATTTTTGAAGTATAACTTTGTCTTCCAAGTAATATATCCGTTATCTAGTACCCACGACACAAGCGTTTGCTTTGTGTGGGGCTAGATGGCGCTGTGTGCAATGTCCCGGAATATTTATTGATTTTATTCCATTCCAGAGTAACTCTTACTGGGCAGCGGCACTTAAACAGCAGAGTAGTAATGTAAGTTTCTTGATATAATTATTCTGTGGGTCGTGTGACACGCAAAATAATAGGTTCCGACTATTTATCCAGTACGGCAGTCGTAAACCATGTCAACTCTGGTGTCGAAGGCTAATCAAGCCGCCCTAAGGGTCTCTGACATGGCTTAACGACACCAATGACTTATATTATTCAAGTTATGACTGGATTTGCGCTCGCTTAGCGATGAACGAAAACATTGTGAGGTAACCGACATGTTTGAGGACCACAATATCCGAGGACATGCGTCTTGCGTGGAAGGACCTGGGCGTCCACCACGATGTACATTTATAAAGAAAGAAAGAACGAATTAATTCTGCGGGGGAGTCCCGACCCTCAGTCATGAGGAAATACGTCTCAAAGTGAGTAAATATTGAGTAACAATATTCCAAATTTGTTTTTCAGAATCTGAATGGATTGGCGAGCCAGTACCTCGACAACGACTCGAATGTTCGCAACAAGATTTTAGTTATTAAGAATAACTATTTCAACATAAATGACCATTCCCAAACATACTATGTGAACATACAAGCTCCTAAGAAAAAAGAAGTTTGGTAATTCTATTATATATTATACATGTTCTGTTTCTGTGAGAGAATTTATTTCTATGTATATTTCGCCCACCACGATGTATCTGCCCAAAAAAACTCCCCTAGTGAATTAATTCTGCGAGGGAGTCACGCCCTCAGTCATGAGGAATACGACTCAAGAGAGAGAGAGAGTAGTTCGTTTTTTGATTTGATTTTTGGTATACAACCTTATTATGTAAATGATACCATGTTCTCTGAAGTAAGTCTATATTTTACAAGTGGGTGCTCGCGGCTTTGCTTACATTAAGAAGTAAAACTATTTCACCATCTTAGTACTTCCAAAAATCCTGTCAAGTTTCAGCCCGACCCGCCCAGTGGTTTGGGTTGTGCGTTGATAGATCACTGTCAGTCAATCAGTCATCTTTGAATGTGATGTATTATATATTTTGTCTAGGAATTTGTTAACTTTTAAAGGCCGTTTAAAATGATATGTGCGCAAGAACTTTATATACTTAGCAATACTTGATGTAAAATTATAATATACTTAGCACAAATAATAAATCTATATTTTGGATTCGTACGTATGTGCGTATAATTTAAATTAAACCCTTATATCTTATACCCGTTTTTTGCTGCTTTTGCAGTCATAGTTCGATGCTTCACATTGTCTCAAATTATTTGGTTAGTTTAATTTTTTTCAGTATATTGAAAACAAACTGTACAATTTTATTCATAAATGAAAGTGTGTTCATAGGTTTCATTATATATTCTTATTAAATATGCGTAGTACTCTGTTTTGTCTAAATGATTGAAGTATAGCTGCCTGCCACACTTAATTTAGAATTATTTATATAATTATTATGTTCTAGATTATCATGTAAACCTGACTGGACAAGGAGACCTAAATCTAAAACTCAAATCACAAATCAAATAAATATACAACAATACATGACCAATTTTATTAATAACCAATGTAAAATATTATGTACTAAGTAAAACTGTAGATGATACGAATGGGTCTTATTACAAAATGCGGTTTAACTATTAGTCCAGAACTTTGAAAATATGCAGTCTGATCTTGATGTTCAAAAATTTGTTTTCATCTGTCATAATAATCTAATTGTCAAAATGTAAAATCAAAGTTCCAAATTTGAAGATGTTTTGAAGATGTTTTTTGATTGTGTGTATGTGATGTTTGAACAACAAGAACTGACTTCTTATTTTCAAAGTCCTTGACAAAATGATCGATAACTCAACAATGGAAACAATTTCGTGTTTCATAAAAATATGCATAGTGATATAAAGTTTGGTATTTTGCTTTTCTTAAATTGTTGTTGTAAATATTTTTAGAATTACCAGGGCCCGCCTGTATTAGGTTGTGGCACCTGTGTAATAGTGTTAGTTATATGATATGTACTTGAATGATCGTCAAAATGGAAATTGTTATTCGTAACCTGGTAATTGTATCCTGGATTAGGCAGGACCTGACTGTAGTAAGGGACCCTGCCGAACCATCCATGCCGCCTTTTCTGAAACATTATTTATACTTTTAATATAATACCTATATATAAAAACGCCCCAAGCGGGCTGTCCGAAAACGCCCCAAGCGGGATGTCCGTGCAGGACTCATCGCCCTCACTTTAGAATTAGAATTAGATACCTATATATTATGTCAATATTATGTATTAATAATGTCAATACATGGAAAACGAAATGTAATTAAATGAAAAAATATGGTGAGATTTCATTGCTATCTTAACAAAGCGTAGGTACTTGGGACCACCGACTGGTCGATAGCCAGTCGTACGTCTCAAGCTCTGCTGAAAAGACCGGGTGAAAGAGGACCTGCAACAGCTCCATGCTACCGAGTGGCAGGAGATGGCGCAGAACCGAGAGGAGTGGCGTCTCTTTGTGTCGGAGGCTAGGGTCCACTCTGAGTCGCAGCGCCATATTACAAAATAAGTAAGTAAAATTGTTGGTCCCTAGGGCAGTCTAAAAGGGATTCAGAATTTTAGCCACTCACACAAGAATAGCTTTTTAACCTTAGAGAGTTTTGACTTCATGCCAAATTACACAAAAAACAATTTGGTTTGAAATTTCTTCAAAATTGAGGTTGCAATGAAATAAAAGTTAATACAAAGTTAGATCTGTATTTATGCCAGATTTCATTGAAATTAGTTCAATATTTGAATGTTAGGAACGCACACACATGCATAATCCTAACCCACACTCACAAAATTTCCCGTTTAATACAATCAAAAATCAATATGCAAAAGTTCATTTCATTTTGGGTGCTTCCATGAGTCAGATGATAATACGGTTCTCATCAAGCCATGTTTTTTTTTCTTTATTTTGTGGGATAGGTTTACGTTTGACTACAGCCTGCCTGAGGTTAAACATTGCTGCAGCCTAGGGTGTAACACGTTTACCTAGAAGATACCTATTAACTCTAGATTTGAAAACCCCTGGATTGTAGTTCGCAGGAAACACAGCTTCTGGTAAAGTGTTCCAAAGCTTTGCCGTCCGTACAATAAACGTTGAAGCAAAGCGCTGTGTTCGATACTTCGGCACTTCCACCATAAAACGGTGTCTACCTGTGGGCTTTCTGCTTGTTCGGTTATAGAAGGGAGCTGAGGGAATCAGTTCATGTAGCTCCTCTGCACACTCTCCGAAATGAATTTGATAAAAGACCGACAGACTGGCCACCTCGCGGCTTTCAGGACGATATGAAAACTCTGACACTTAGCCACTGACTTTTATCAAATCGGAATAAAAAATATACTCACAAATAAACCAAAAGTAGGCGCTGATTCCACTTGAATCGCCGATTGCAATAAATACGAGCAAAGTAACAACAAGAACATTCTTGTCAACATGTTTGCCATTATATTTATAGGCGGTCCAGGCTCACACCTAAAACAAACAAATTATTGGGTTTTTTAAAACCGGCTCCAGGAGATGTCACAGCAGAAGAACACTAGAAATCTTTCCAAAGTCAAAGTTATAATATGTAACTTCATTGCAGATTATTAATAAAATTATAGCGTTAATTATGCGTTGAAATTCAGGTTGAATCTGTTTCCTGTAATTGCTATTATTTGTTTAGTTTATTTTATGTTACAGTAAGACGTGCCCTCCTTGATTTTATTTTCATTAAAAAAAAATGAATTAAAGTATTAATTATATCACCAATTAAAGCAAACTATACAAAGGAATAAAGAGAGTCTGATTTAGGCTGTGCATTAATAGATCTCTATGTCAGTCTGTCAATTACCTTTGAGTCTTATGTTATATATTGAGATAATTGAGTATATGAAGTCAATTTTAAAAGCATAAATCCTATTCTGCGTATATTTCCTTACCAAAATTTTCAAGATTCGCAAACAGTATACGAACACCGTAAATGCAATTATCTTCGCGTTCCACACTAACACTGGTCCTTACTTAATGAAGACCCAAATAAAATGTTACTATGAAGAGAATCAAGAACAATTTATATGTTAAAAAAGAAGGTATAGGTATTCGTGTACTTCTTATTGATACTTGCAATGGGTTCTGGGTAGATGCCAATTAAAATTGCAAACTTTCCAAGTTCAAAAGGTAATCAATTTTATGCCTAAAGGCGTGTTGTCCAGCCATATCTACATAGCAATGAATAAAACAATAAAAAACTTCTTGAATAAACAGATAAATAAAATAAATAAATACGTATTTCAGGACATACTACACAGCGCCATCTAGCCCCATACTAACCTTACGCTTATATCATAGGTACTAGGTAACGGACGTCATCTGCATCTATCTATACATATAATATAGAAGAGAGATACATAAGATATTTGCAAAAGATAAGGTACAGATAAAGATAAATTTATTGCAAATCAATATTATCTTACGTCTAACAAATAGCACTGCCTCTTACATAAGTACAAAACTGTGTCGTAGACAGGCAGGTTCTTCCGGGGGTTCTTGCTTACAACTTAGTATAACAACTTAAAATAATGCACTATGTAAAAAAACTATGCCTTAATCTATTTATATCCTAAATATAACAGCCAATTATGTGTTTACAATGATATTATGTTTGTGGAGTGTATGTATGTGTGTGTATGGGTAAAAAATTGTATACGTCATTAAATTCATAACAGAAGCAGTTTCAGCAGTTTTCAGATTTTTGTCTGTTACTTTAAACGATCATAACGCAAAAAGGATCATCATGATTTTTGATATCTATACTAATATTATAAAGCTGAAGAGTTTGTTTGTTTGTTTGTTTGTATTTTTGTTTGTTTGAACGCGCTAATCTCAGGAACTACTGGTGCGAACTGAAAAAATATTTTTATGTTGGATAGACCAGTTATCAAGGAAGGCTTTAGGCTATATTACATCACGCTGAAACTAATAGGAGCGAAGAAACAATAGAAAATGTGGAAAAAACGGGGAAAATTATTCATCTTAAGAATAAGAATATAAAATCTTTGAGGGCTTCCGTTGCGTGCGCTGCGAAAACGGTTCAAATATCGAAAAATGTGTATGAAAGAAATATTTCTCTTGAAATAATGTAACAAAATGTCCGCAACAGTATATGTCTATGTTTTAAGGTTAACTCACTAGAACCGTTTTTATGGTAATAACTATTCCACGCGGACGAAGTCGCGCGCACCAGCTAGTGTGATATATATATGTATCATAGGCTTCTTTTTATCTCAAAATAATGCGAGCGAAGCCGCGGGCGTCCACTAGTATAACTATATATGCAGAGGCTTCGGGAAATCCAAACATATAATCTTTCATTTACATGTTTTATTTATTGCTGAATAGATATCGCGGGACAGCACGTCTTTAGTCATAAAATTGATTACCTTTTGATCTCAAAGAGCTGCAAGAGCAAGAGTAAAAGGTACCTACTCAGAACCCATTGCAAGTATCAATAATAAATGATACGAACACACCTCCTATATGAACATATAAATGGTTCATGTTTCTTTTCAAAATTTCATTTTTACTTAGGCTCTTATAAGGCGAAGACAGTATACAGTATTACAGTTTATTTTTTTATGGTACGCGAAAGTTTACTAAGGTGTCTGTATACTCCACAGAACAACGATCGGGCCACATCGCCCCCGCGCGCGAGTGTGACAAGCATGGACTTCAAAGCTTTGTGGTATACTCTCTGTGAATCTTGGGTAAGAAAATTTACAAGGAATAGAATTTATATTATTCATAAGTAATAGAATTCATTTTATTTTAATAGTCTGTGCACAAAAAAAGTTCTTATCAAAACTAACCACACATAGTTGTAGTCATACAGAAAAATAAGTATCAGACTTTTTTAAGTTGAGTTTGCTACAATTCGTAATATAATTGATTTATCAATTTCCTTATTTTTTCTTACCTTTCATGAAAATACAATCACAGAGGTCTTTTAATATAAAATAAAATAAAATATCTTTGGCAAACAGCCGAGACCAAATTTTTTAAAATACTTACATTGCATTTTACTTACGTTTCATTACTTACTAATGTGACGCTGCAACTCAAAGTGGATCCTAGCCTCCGACACAAAGAGACGCCACTCCTCTCGGTTCTGCACCAAATCCTGCCACTCGGTAGCATGGAGCTGCTGCAGGTCCTCTTCCACCAGCCCCCTTAGACAAGAGGCGTATTTTAGTGAGCGTACTGACGCATACTTATGGAATAAAAAGACTTATGTATAGGGTTGACGTAAAAATTCCCCCCGCGCATCGTGATGTTACCCCCATACATTGGTCTTTCTATTCCATAAGTGTGCGTCAGTGCGCTCACTAAAATACGCCTCTTGTCTAAGGGGGCAGGAGGTCGTCCCAAGTACGATTTTAAAGACCGCAATACCTCTCCATATTTTTAAATTTAAATATTGATTTTACCTAAATTATCTCAGTTAATTGAATAAAAATTATAATGAATTTAGAAGAAACGGCTTGTATCGTTTACCGGGATCCCTAACTACAGTCAAGTCTTGCCTAATCCAGGATATACCTACTGTAACGACTAACAATGTCTACATCGACGATCACTCGCGTACTTATCACATAACTAACATTAATACACAAGTGACACAAACTATTTACAGCAATAAATTAAGAAATACAAAAAAAACTCTAAACAAAGTTCCTACTTCCATTTACTACAAAATAAAAAAAGTAACTTGAGCACGCTGCCCTCTGACAGTGGGTTGGAGCACTAAGACCATCTTAAGGCTTTTCGAAAAATATTATTTTAGAAGGTTCTTGCTTAGTTTCATAAAGATAGATATATAGATAGAAAACACTTTATTATTAACACCAAAAACAGGAAAAAAACACAATGAAACATACAAACTTAAAATTAGTGTCCTAATTGGCGACCTTATCGCTCAAAGCGACCCATACACCGCCCTGGTTAAAATAAAATTGATAATTATTATCGGTCAATTTCTTCAGTTAAGATATAAATACCCTGTTTTATCTTTCGTTGATAGTTGGACTGTGAATAATATAACATTACACAAAATGATCTGAATTTATTGAAAACTATAATGAAAGTTATCACCATAAATGTACCGAATACATTTTGTATAAAATTAATAAGTTGTAATAACAAAGGAAAATGTTTTTTTTAATTTGGATAGTGTAGTTACAGTTGCAGTTAAAAAATAAAAAACTAGGGCGGCTTGATAAACTCTCGACATCAGAGTTGGCCACTCTCGTTCGATAAGAATAAGTTGAAAACTGCTTAAAAATATAGAAGCTTGAAAAGTTAAGTTTAAGTTTTCGGTAGCCCTGTATAGGTATGAAATAAAAAAAACAAATATTGATACTTAAAAAATATATTATTTTATTTGTTAAAAATATAATAATATACAAAACATTTATAGTGTCTATATTGACGTCTTAAAATCCTTAACAAGTGTCCTGTGCGTAAATTTTTTCAAACTTTTGTATATATGGACTCAAACTAAGAATGACAAAAAATACATCTCAAATTGTATTTCAACAAAGAGATCGCCTCCAGAAAAACAAGCACATAAGTTTAGTAGCTTTGGAGAGTTATATTATTAGTTTTCCTACAAAATATTTATCAGAAAACGTACAAAAACAAAACCATGTTACCTTAAATTTGAGATTATTTAACATTCTCTCTTTCAAAAGGTCTTATTTATAAACAATCATATGTATGTCAGCAACTGTTTAGTTAAAAAATGTTTCGTCTCTAGCTCACATTGATAGTTATAAAATCGAGAGACAGAGACAAAACACTTTCTCACCAAACAGTTGGTGATATACCTATTTATAAGTAAAACCTCGTCTTATTACAAAACGTGGTTTAAATATTAGCCTAGAACTTAGAAAATAAAAAGTCGGTTCTTGTTGTTCAAACTTAACATACATACTTCAAAACGTCAATTTCAAATTGGAACGTTGATTATTATTGGTAACATTCTGACAGTTTGATTATTATGACAGTAAACAGACAATTTTCAAACAACGAAAACGGACTTGGAGTTTTTTAAGTCCAGGACTAATAATTAAACCGCGTTTTGTAATAAGACGGCAAGTGTTTGAGGCTAACAATACAACAGTTTGTTTGAAAATGCAGTCTTCCTATTGGTCCTTAAGGTACAACTACTTGCATTGGGTCCTTGTATCCAGCTTTATAAATGTTGTAATGTTGAGAATGGTCATTAATAGTGTAGTGATTGTTTTGTATAATCTGAACGTTCCGAGCTTCTCTACGCCTTTGTGCCCTTCGATACTGGCGGTAGGACCAGAAAAATCTAAGGCAGTCGCAATCTGGGTCGTAAACCTGTGAAGAAAATAATGTTTTAGAATAACTATAAAAACTTTACAAACTATTCTAAAAGAAGCTTTTATTGTTTGTAACTAATGAAAAACTAAAAAGTTAAAAAGATGTGGGTCGTCTACCATCAAGGTAAGCTTTTCAAGACAAATCAAACGTGCCCAAACTCCGTTGGGTTATGGTCTTCGTCATGGTTATTAATTACTTAAGTTCTTGTGACCAACTTCTGACTTCATCAACAGAACAGCTGTTCTGCGACAATCGTATGATACAATTGCTGTTATTCTATACAAAAAGTGCATCTTACAATGCCACTACTGACAAAATGTGTGGAGTGCAAAGATTTTTTCGTGAATTTTCAGAAATCTAAGGAAGCGCTATTCACTACCACGGGATACGAAAGTACCACTATTATATGGTGAGTAGAAGTGTAGCTCAAATAGCTGAGGCAATCGCATGCGACTACGAATGTTAAGCAAAGGTCGACGCGGTCAGTTCTTGGATGGGTAACCGAAAAGAGGCATTCCTTTCTGTTCCGTGGGTCAGATGGCGCGCTGAATTGTAGGTCCTGTTTGTCAGTACGGCAGTCGTTAAGCCATGTTAGAGGCCCTTAGAGCGGCTCGATTAACTCTCGACACCAGAGTTGGCCACTCTCATTCGATAAGAAGAAGAAGAAGTTCTTTGAGTGGCTTGATAAACTCTCAAAACCAGAGTAGGCCACTCTCATTCGATAAGAAGAAAAGAAGTAAGTAAAATAAACAACAAAACTTACAAGACACGCCGATGCAGAAGAGAACGTCGTCATGACGATACAAAGAACACACAACAAACCGAACCACTTCATTTTCACTGTCTTCTTTCGACGACTACTGAATTAATTGTGTTGTTTATTTTGTACCGCGATTATTTTATACTTCTTAAATCGCAAGCAAAAGGTCGTGACATAGTGATATCATTTATTGAGTTATGAGAATTTTGACCTTAACCTGTCGTTTACTCATCATCATCATATCAACCTGTTTCTACTTACTACTGAGTATAGGCCTCCTCTCCAGCGCGCCACACAGTTATATCTGCAGCCTGTCTAATCCATCAACGTGCTTAGAAATGTCATCCGACCATTATGCTGGTTATCTGCCTCTGGGTCGGATGCTGCTTCTCGGTGAAAACCGTTTAGTTAACATATTGAAGTGACCCACGCATTTGCACTTCTCTCTCTTGAGTCGTATTTTTTCATGACTGAGGGTCGTGACTCTCCCGCAGAATTAATTCGTTAGGGGAGTAGTGGTGGGCGCCCAGGTCCGTCCGCGGAAGACACATATTCTCGGATATTGCGGTCCTTAAACACGTCGGTTTCCTCACGATGTTTTCTTTCACCGTAAACGAGTGCAAATAAAAACACTTAGTTTGAAAATACAAGTCATTGGTGTAGGGCCGAATTCAAACCAGAGTGCAGACGACGAGACGACTGCATGAAAAGCAAGACACTGGAACAACTGAGCCACACTCGTTTTTTTTTCACTACAATCTGACAATTTGTATCTCTACGAGAAACCTGCTCCCTTAGACAAGAGGCGTATTTTAGCATGGACGTAATCTCAGAATACAAAAGAGGACGTAATAATAATAGCTATTATACTAGAAGTGAGCGTCAGTACGCTCACTAATATAGGTAGGTACACCTCTTGTCTGAGGGGGCAGTTGTTTTCCCATATCCAAATGTTTCTCGAGAAACTAAAGGTAACATAGTAACCAGCATAGTATCTAGCTTTTTATTAACCAACTGCAATAAAATAAGGTTATCAATTAATCTGTGAATTTATTAAAAGGTTTTTTATTATTATTTTAAAATCATCTTTGACACCTGTCATTTTCATAGATAATATTTCTTGAAATTTTATGTAAAATAAAGATGAGAAGTGTAAATTGTCGTATGTATGTGTTTTGTTGCTATTTTTATGTTGTTTCAGGTTAAGGATTATCCCTCAAATAAGCTCAATTAATTTCAAATAAGTTAGTAATTCCGCTCCGACCGATTAGCGCCATGTTAACTATTTTTACTGGCCAATCAAGTAAACATAATGACATGAGTGACATCGGCGAAATTGCGGCAGTACCGCAGAGGCTATTAAAAAAATAAGATGAGAATCATTGCTTGCATTCTATGAGTAATGTCTAATCTATGTCACTCGCAAATACAGTTATTAATTTATTAGTACTTATTTATTAGTAGTAGTTATTAATTTACAGTATCTTCCTATTAATAAGGGGTGAATAAAACAAATCCATAAAATGTACGATGATACTGTAAATAAAAATGTTAAACAAAACTCTTAATAGAAGCTTTTATTTGATTACCCTAAAAAGATCAAAATATTTTTTTTACCCACATTCATTTATGACTTTACAGAATTGAAATTATAATAAAAGCTTGTCCCGATGCCTATACAGAAATCTCTACATATTCAATCAGATCAAATTTAAATTAAGAAACGTTCTGACTAATCAACTAGGTACTAAATATCATCATAATATCATATACTAACTATGTATATCATTCAACTAGGTATATAAAAGATTTTAAAAACTAGCTGGATCAGAAACAAATTGAAGAATGTCACGCGTTAAAAAAAGAAAATGTCAAATACAAACGTCCAAAAATATAGGCAATTATTTTTTTATATATGTATAATATATTTATTTAGTTTTTGAACAATTATATCATCGTTATCATCTAGCCTCAGTTATATAGCAAGTTTATACACAAACACTCAAGTGTACAAAATTAACACGAACCTTTCCATGAAAAAGGTTTCTAACAACAATAAAACTTAGTAATCTTTAAGCTTGTGAAGTTAAACTAAGTTAAAGATATGACTATTACAGCTAATAACTTACACCCATAAAATAATCATGTCTCGCGATAGTTTTAATCTAAACCTCAGTGTAAATGGGAACATTAGCCTTAAAACTGTATTTCTCAGTAGTTATAGCCGCTCGCATTATTTCAAGATAAAAAGTAGCCTATGACACTCCTAAGACCTCGTACTACTAACATACCTAAAATCATGATGATCCGTATAACCGTTTTTGCGTTATATGCGTTTATATAAACAGAGTAAGGTAGGGTAGGTAAGGCCGTAAGGTGGCCAGTCTTTCGGTTATTTACAGGTTGCATTTCGGAGAGTGTGCGGAGGAATTGCATAATTTAATTCCTGCAGCCCCATTTCACCATCGCACGAGTAGAGGCACGGCAAGGAGGCACCGATATACTGTTGAGGTTCCAAAGACTCGCACTAAGCGTTTTGCTTCGACTTTCATCGTGCGAACAGACAAACTGTGGAACTCCTTGCCCGAATCTCTATTCCCCTTGAACTATAATTTGTCGGTCTTCAAGTCGAGAGTAAACCGGTTTCTTCTAGGCAAGCGCGCTACATCGCAGACTATAACGTTGCTTAACATCAGGCAAATTGTAGTCAAGCGTAAGCCTATTTCATGTTAAAAAAAAAAAAAAGATACAGAAATTATTTAAACTTCTGAATCGTTTTTATCAAAGTTTTTTAGAGTATAATATATTTTTTTAATATCTTCTTTGCACAGATTTTTGACCCTCTTCAGCATTATTATATGTATGGATAACATAACTTTCTTATAAACGTAAATCTTTTAGAAAATTTGGTAGACATCAATGATCTCTTCCATTTCTCTGTTGGTTCTTTCTTCTTATTTTGGATTTACTATAGTCAAGTGGTTGGAGTAGTCGAAATGGTAAGTATTTTGTATGACTGTATGAGATATGTAAACTGTGCATTGGCAGGCCGGATTATATGTCTGTAACAAGAAAAAATATAATTAAACTAGCTGTGCCAGCGACTTCGTCCGCGTGGATTAGTTATTACCATAAAAACGGTTCTAGTGAGTTAATCTTAAAAGATAGACATATACTGATGCGGATATTTTGTTAGATAATTTCAAGAGGAATACCTAATTCTTTATACATATTTTTTTGATATCCTGAACCGTTTTCGCAGCACACGCAACGGAAGCTCTCAAAGATGAATATTTTTTCCCGTTTTTTCCACATTTTCCATTGTTTCTTCGCCCTATTAGTTGTAGCGTAATGTTATATAGCCTAAAGCCTTCCTTGATAAATGGTCTATTCAACACAAAAAGAAGTTTCCAATTCGCACCAGTAGTTCCTGAGATAAGCGCGTTCAAACAAACAAACAAACAAACAAACTCTTCAGCTTTATAATATTAGTATAGATAAATATTCCGGGACATTACACACAGCGCCATCTAGCCCCACACTAAGCAAACGCTAGTATCGTGGGTACTATACGGGTAATGGATAAATACGTGATACATATATAGTTTTCTTTTTAAATACGTACTCATTATGCATAGAGACAAAAGTAATTATATTTTTTTATATTCATAATTATGCATTTACAAGCACTCGCTTAGCGGCGAAGGAAAGCTCCGTGAGGTAACAGACATATTTGAGGACCACAAAATTTGAGAACATGTGTCTTCCGTGAAAGGACCTGGGCACCCACCACGATGTTACTGCCTAAGAAAACTTCTCCGACGAATTAATTCATCAGGGGAGTCACGACCCTCTGTCATGAGGAAATACGACTCAAAAAGAGAGATCTATTGTATGTTTAATCGAATTGAATCCAAGAATGACATATTTTAGATGAAGGTTATAAAAACAGAATACTCACTGCTTGTTGAATAATAGGCGCTGAATGAACTGTAGAAATTAATAAAGCAGTAACGCAAAATAGGGCAATAAACAGTGATGTCTTCATTTTATTGTGATTTTCCTCAAGTCAACCGTCGATCTTGTGTGTAAATAACATAAATATGAATTGAACAGCGATAAGTATTGTTTAAGTAGATATAACTATAAGGTTCAGTGTAAACTGAAGTCCAAGATGATAAGTACAAAGAATAAAATTTATTTTATAAAATATCAAAAATCGACTTCAAATCAAACTAAAAAGTTAGTAAAAAATATTTTCATTTTTGTTACTTTAAAATTCAGAGTTGGGAGTAAAGAATCTATCAAATTATTGAAACTTACAATCCTATAAGTAGTCTTATTGAAATCCCTAATATATGTTGTCGGTGCCTTTAAGTATTTTTAACTTTTTTTGCGCAGGTTTTCACTCGACCTTAGTTTGCCTGATGTTAAGCAGTAGCTTTGGCCTAATACGCAGTTGACCTAGCAAATAAGAACCAGTACTTTCTCGCTTCAAAGTCCAGTGTAATCAAAGCTTTGTAGTTACTGATAAATGACTATGATAAAAGTGAACTACTTATATGAACTGTGGATTTCCCAGCTCTCAAAATAAAACTGTCAAGCATAATAGTAACTTTATTGTACAGTTTGAGATTGGTATGGGAGGATATCCCTTAAAAATGAAGTACGTTTTAATCATCTATTTGGCTCTTACTGTAACATTTAATTATTCAACTGGGGCTCCTGTTGTGGTGTTAAATAATTCCGGAAATGTGGTAAGTTATATGTTCTTTGTCTAATCAGACAGACCGTTATAAGTTAAGAAGCAATAGCCTAACACACCGGGATATAGGTTTGCCTAGTGAGGCGTCAATTATACAGCAAGCTGTATAAAAGTGTAATTTTGTTTTTAATCAATAAAGTATTTCTTAAACTGTGCAATCATGAATTTGACCACTGGTTCATCTGTAGTGACATTCGCAAAAACCACTAGTAGCCAAAAGTTGACCATGTATATGTCGCAGGCATCTGGTTGGATCTGCTATTCGATGGAATGACTAGCGCGTTCATATTACATACGTTGACTGCTATACTGATTTTTCAGGTAGCAGTGTATGCCAGAGCGAACCTAGACGAATACACCACACGTGGCTCATGCCACCGGTACCCTACGCGAAACGGAAGCAAGTTTAAAAACTGTTAAAAGAACTCTCGTGAAGTCGACTAAGTTAACTCATGTCATGGCTCCGACCGTATACAGCAATCTACCGGACAAAGTCACAGCAGCCACTAGTGTACATGTCTTCAAACACAAATTGAAAGTATGGCTCAAAGTTCCACAAAGTAGACGAATAAATGAAACGTACAAAGTACATTGTACTATTATATTATTTGTATACAAATTGACATTTATAATTATCTAATTCATTAATAATGTATTTAATATTGTAATTTAACGTATAAATAATTTTTATATAGATATATGAACATTGAACATTGAACTTTATATAGAATAAATGAACATTGAACATTGAAAGCGCTAGTCATTCAATCGAATAGCAGATTAAACTAGATCACTGCGACATATATATTAAATTAAGTAGAACATAATGAATGAATTATTGGTATCACAAATTGACACATATAACGTAAAAGAGGATATTTTTTAAAAGTTAGTTTGTTATTTAACAACATGTACCTAAATTTAATGAAAAACGATGATAAGGTGACATAGCTAAGCACGTTGGCAAAACCTGGCTTGAAACCGATCCGTGTGGTGCGCTATAGAGGAAGCCTACATATACTCAGCAGTGGGTGGAAATGGCCTGATGATGATGATGAGTAAAAATTAGGCTTATAATAGACTTTTTGTAAACTCAATTAAAATGATACTATAATTTATTTTTTTTGCAGAAATATGACCATAACTGCAACTGCTTCGTTTCCGACGGGGGCCAGAGGTTTTCATCGTACACATATCACGATGATCATTCCACACACACAGTTATATTTATGCCTGGATCTCATGCTGATGTGGGACGTTTCTAGATGTACTTTTTTTATTTAACGCTTACTGTGCTTAAGTAAACAGACAAACGGACAAACAGAGACACAGAGGAACAGATAGACGGACAGAAATGTTATCAATTGTTGTAACGTGTTCTGTTATCAATTGAATCTCCCTAACTGGACATCATCACACAGGTGCTGACCTAGTTTGATGTCCAGGGTTCACCAACTAGTGTATAGTCCTAAGCCCTATTTCATAGTTAGTACAATATTCAAGTGTTCACTATTGCTATACCTGTTTCTTCGTTATTTATTTAAGTATTTATTTATTTAATATACATCGCCTACGCCTCCACCTTTATTGTTCGTACCGCTAGGTTGTGGAACTCCCTGCCTGGCTCTCTGTTCCCCACGCACTATAATCCAGCGATCTTCAAAAAGAGAGTGAATCGGTTCTTATCGGGTAAGCACGCTCCATCTTAGGCCATAGCCTTACTTGCTATCAGGTAAACTATGGTCAAGTGCAAACCCGTTCAAGTTAAAAAAAAAAAAAAAAACATTTTTTATTTAAATATTTTTAGCGTTAAAAAATTCGGTACTCTTCAGCTTTATATAGAATAAGTATGTAAAGAAGATATAATTTATGACAGGGTATATAGAAACGGTATTAAAATATGTTGAATTTATTTTGTTAAATATTGTAAATAAATTCGTTGAATGTGTACTATTTTATAAGATTTTTACGTGATAAATAAATTGAAATAATAGTAACTTATGTTTTCTTTTAATTAGAAATGTAAAAAAAACACTAATAAACGTTTTGGTTTAGTGTGATACCATTGAATACAATGATATTAAATTGCACAGGAGGTTTAAACCGTTTTCTAATGCCATAAGTAGCAGCCTTATCGATATACGTGATCTCTTTCCGGTAATCATTGCCTTGTAGGGTTTTAGGGAATTGGGTGATATATGTAGATTTATTATAATGCCGCGAACGTTGTTACTCTGCCTTACATTCTATTTTTTTACATGAGATAGGCTCACGCTTGACTACAACTTGCCTGATATTAAGCAACGTTATAATCTACGATCTAGCGCGCTTGTCTAGAAGAAACCGGTTTACTCTCGACTTGAAAACCGACAAAAAAGGAGGTATATCTCTCAGGTCAAATTGGAAACTACGCAGTCCACAAAAGATAGTTTTATCTCCAAACAAACTATAAGTGGTCTTAAGCACCTGCCCCTTAGACAAAAGGCGTATTTTAGTGAGCGTACTGACGCATACTTATAAAATAGAAAGACCAGTGTATGGGATTGACGTAAAAATTCCCCCCGCGGAGCGTATCGTAATGTCAATCCTATACATTGGTATTTCTATTCTTTAAGTACGCGTCAGTACTCTCACTAAAATACGCCTCTTGTCTAAGGGGACTGAACCGCTTTGATAAGAGGATTGTAAAGCATTGCCATATTTTTGCTCGACTTGGCAGGAGCACTGACGTTCTCCAGATACACCTCTAAGTCAAATACCGATAAATTATGAGATAGGTAACTTGACGGTTAGTTAACTAGTGTTTGAAAAAAAAACACTGATCCCACCAAAAACATTCTATAAAAAAACTAGCCAAGCCTAGATGGAGCTGGTTGTTTATCTCTAAAAAAGTAATGAAATCTAGACAAGGTTGTGCCAAGTCTAAGGTTCGTTACTGCGATTTCTTTATAACATATTTTAGTTATTGTTATATGACTGTCCGTTGAATATTCTTTACTAGCTGGTTCCCGCGACTTCGTCCGCGAGAAATAGTTATTACCATAAAAACGGTTCTAGTGAGTTAACCTTAGATAAGATAGACATGTACCTACTGTTGTCAGACATTTTGTTAGATAATTTTAAGAGGAATAATTCTTTAGTACATATTTTTTTGATATCTTGAACCGTTTTCGCAGCGCACGCAACGGAAGCCCTCAAAGATGAATATTTTTTCCTGTTTATTCCACATTTTCCATTGTTTCTTCGCTCCTATTAGTTGCAGCGTGATGTTATATAGCCTAAAGCCTTCCTCGATAAATGGTCTACTAAACCCAAAAATATTTTTTCAATTCGCACCAGTAGTTCCTGAGATTAGCGCGTTCAAACAAACAAACTCTTCAGCTTTGTAATATAAGTATTGATATGTTAGTGGTTACAAGTCAACGGCCAAGTCACACAACATAATTACACACGTAATCAGCATAATAATAACATTTGATAAGACAATTTGCAAGTTGGAAATACCGGGAGTCCTATCAACTGAAGTATTCAGTAGGTATATGTCATTGTTCGGATCTTTTTTCCTTCTTCTTATCGAATGAGAGTGACCAACTCTGGTGTCGAGAGTTTATCAAGCCAACCATACCATACCTATTGTTCGAATACTAATACCAACAGATCCTGAGTATAAACAGAGAGCAAAAGTTTTTCCTGGCGTGCATTAACTGTAGTATTGCTTTGTTTTATTTTGAGCATGCAAAATTAAATTAATTTGGCTGAACTGATAAGTCTTAAAAATAAAATTTAAGTGGTACTAACTAACGTATAATTTTAAAAGGACGACTTCAATACGTCTAAACTGTCTAAAGCAACGATTTTTTTTTCCTGAATTTCCAAAACACCATAGGTTATATAATGTACCTATATTATATTGTAAATGCCATTTTCACATGGAAGTCTTAGTGTATCTTTAAAGCTACATAACGGATTTTGAGGCAATTTATTTAATTGATAGAGTGATTCATGATGAAGTGTATATGTCAAATAATCCGTGAGAAGCCGAAGGCAAAAGCTAGTTTTGTTATAAGCGCTTCCGTTAGTCTGATGAGACAATAACATCGATTATTTGTCTTCTAGAATGAAAGTCGTTAAACCGACTTTATTAGAGCGGACGGTTTTCAAAATTATCAACACCAAAATGGCTACTCTTATACGGTAAGTAAAAAAATGGAATCAGACAATACCCAGCAAACACCCAGTTATCTGTTCAACCTTTAGCACTTTCTTGAGATAAGTACTCTAAATTGCAATATTTGTTTGATCAGCCGTTTGATTGAGTGAGCAGCAATTCATTCTTGGTGTAATAGTATAACAAATTACTAACATCTATTAAATTTTAATAAAAAAAATAATGAAATAAATAAATGTCATTTATTTCAGACCTTGAGTCCATACACATAAAAGATAAAATAAAATTAAAATTATTGCATAGCAGGCAAGTCAAACAATAATCAATAATGATTTTAATATCAGCTTGAAATTAAAAACTCAGTTGTATATCACAAAATATAAAGTTAAAATTAAATCTGCTACAAATTCGAATTATGTACATATCTCCAAACATTTTTTTTTAATATCTTCACTGTTCAGGCTTTCCGCCCGTTTTAGCATTATTATAATGTATAGATAGATAGATATCAATTATTCACTTTAATAATTAACAACATAAGCATGTTAATGTATGTGTAGTTAACTACACATATTATGAATGAGTAAAATATGGTTTTACTGCTGACCAATCAAATCAACTTAACAAATTGTTTACAAAATCGTGCACTAGCTCGGTACGGCTACTAGAAGTGATTGCGTACAAATATTTATCTTAATTTTTATTTAAGTATGGCTTATTTTAAAGTTTTGTTGCTAATTTCCTTGTGTTTCTATTGCATGACTATGGCCGCACCACTAAAGCAAGAATACGCAGATTTGGTAAGTACCTACTAGATAATCATCGCTTACAGCAATATTATGTAGAAAGTTCTATTTTTGGGGATAGGTTTCATTTGCATGGGCCTTCTTAAGTTAGAAATCGATCTAAGATAGATTGATAGCACCACAATAGTAAGAAAAAACGTTTAAAAAACTAAAACAGGTTTGGACTTGACCATAGTTTTCCTGATGGTAAGCAAGAGCCATAGAAGTAAACATAAGTTCTTATTAGGTGAGGCCATTTCTATCTATTTATTAATGTAATACTAGTAAATATTCGTGGCTTTACTCACCTTGTTTCGGAATAAAAATAACCTATGACGCTCTCAGGACATTATAAAACCTCCGTATTCCTATAATTATATTCCATAACGTAAACAATATTTTTGGATTATCTTATATGTTCACAGTTTCGACTACGCAGTATGTCCTTGATTGGGTGACCGAAAAGTGTCATTTCATTTTGTGCGCTTCCGTGGGTCGAATGACACGTTGAATTGTAGGTCCCGGCTGTTTGTCTAGTACGGCAGTCGTTGGCTTAACGACTGCCGTACTAGACAAACAGCCGGGACCTACAATTCAACGTGTCATTCGACCCACGGAAGCGCATGTCAGAGGCCCTTAGGGCGGTTTCAAAACTCTCGACAACAGAGTTGGCCACTCTCATTCGATAAGAAGAAAAAGAAGACTCGATTGTTTTTAGCTTTATGATTTCATATGATAATATAGATTGACGGATATAAAACCTGTCTGACTATCTATGGTTGTGTATCCATTTAACTTTTTGGGATGCAAGCACGTTCGCTAAATTGTTTGTTTGAGATTTTCTTTACATCTTTTACCATCTTCAAAAAAGGAGATAATCAAGTCTTCTCAAGGTTTTTTTCTTACAGATTCGTGACCTTGCGATGAGCGGATCATTCACAAGCGGAAACGGTTACACTGAAGTTAAAAGCACTAATAATGTTAACGTCACCATTAACGACGATTCTAGAAGTTTTACTTATAATTTAAGTAAGCAGACGATAATAGAATCTGGAGACGATGTTCAAGAAAATTCAAGACAGCAAGAAATGGACAGAAGATTTTAAATAATTAAATAGAAAAGTTATGAAGATATATAAGTTAAATAATGTTATGGATAGGAGAAGCGGTTGCCAGGGACACCTACAATTTAAACAAATGTATAAAATAAAAAAATCTTTTATCTTTTTTTTATTGTTCTATCTTTTTACCTTTAAGATTTTAAATATAGAAAGAGCCAGAGATATATCTATTTGCCTAGTTAAGCAAGATTAAATACTTACGTGTATAGTAGAGCATATAGATTTTTTGATAATAGTGTAATTGTTATGTTATTAGTAACTAGCTGGCGCGCGCGACTTCGTCCGCGTGGAATAGTTATTACCATAAAAACGTGAGTTAATCTTAAAACATAGACATATACTGTTGCGAACATTTTGTTAGATCATTTCAAGAGGATTAATTCTTTTATACACATTTTTTTGATATCTTGAACCGTTTTCGCATCGCACGCAACGGAAACCCGCAAGGATGAATAATTTTCCCCCGTTTTTTTCACATTTTCCATTGTTTCTTCGCTCATATTAGTTGCAGCGTAATGTTATATAGCCTAAAGCCTTCCTCGATAAATGGTTTACCACTAAAATAATTTTTCAATTCGCACCAGTAGTTCCTGAGATTAGCGCGTTCAAACAAACAAACAAACAAACTCTTCAGCCTTAATAATATTAGTATAGATGATAACTTAATAAAAACTTTTATATTAAACGAGGTTTTGGTTTCATTATTAAGGCTTTTATCGTTTATGTACAGTTTTTAGTTGAGTATTGTGTTGATACAACAATGAAGGGTCGGATACGAACCAGGGTGCATCATAATGAAAAGCAGACGTTGGAACCGTCGAGCCACACTCGCTTAATCTTATGAAACAAACTACAAGTATAATGAGAAGATAGGGGACACCCGCTCATGATCATTTATGGTGCGGAAGTTAGCCATCGCAATTCAACGTGGCAACGCGGCGAGCGTGATGGGCACCTTTGCGCCGGGAGCGATCCGGAGTGGCCTCTTCGATTAATTTTTGTTTATTATATTTTGCTTCATATTTTATAATAAATTGGTTTACCGTATAAAATATTTATAAAAATCTATGCTTTAAAATTATGTTTAAGACTTGTAAATAAATATTGTTACTTATATATTATCAGTATAACGAGTAAATAGATAAAGTTCTCTTTGTAAAAACCTACGATTTTTTATCTTATCGTTGAAAAAACAACGAGACTCACTCCCAAGTTATGTTTTAGTTTGAGAACTGAGCATTTTGATTTATTAGTCATTTGCTGTAAATAAATAGCTTTGTTTGGATGTGTTGCAAAACGATCGTATATTGTGTTATTGTATAAATAAATAAGGTCAATTTATATTAATATTAACCGTTTCCTTATAGCAAGTCGTTTTGCTTCTATTTTAAAATGTGTTTGAGAACAACTTTTGTGTTACTCTTCTTGTCGTCACTATTTCTTGCTTTACTAGCAAATGTAAGTATTGACTCGTATTGATTAATTTATCGGAATAATGTACCTAAAATTAAGAATAAGAATTAAATGAATTTATTACAATATAAAAAAACAAGAGTACATAATATAGGAAGTTTAATGTCACGACCCGGCCCCAACTCAGCATATCTTCTGTTGGGACCAAATTTTCAAAATTTAGGTTAAATCTCTCGGTTGAGGAATAATAGGCGCAAACGGATAGGTAATGAATTGTGGTATATATTAAGTTAGTGTAGTTATTAATAAAAACATAACAAGCCAGACTGTGACTTTTTGTTTGTATTTACAAAAAGAAAGTATATAAGTACATATTATATCCGTTATCTAGTACCCACGACACAAGCCATTGCTTAGTGCGGGGCTAGATGGCGCTGTGTGCAATGTCCCGGAATATTTATTTATTCGTTGTATCAATGTTCAGAGAATATGTGTTTTATTATGAGTTGTTTGTCAAGTGCTAAACCCGCACTATGGTTGTTTAATACGCAGGTTCGAATCCTGCTGGTCGTGATTATTTTCACTCATTTTCTGAAGTCTTTCTCTTTCTTAGTTTTTTGGTCCTTGGAGCGACAGACCACATTGATTGAGGGTTGCACTTGATTGTGATTGCCAACACGTTAATATGTAAAATTGACTGTTTATTATTTTACGGTTTATTACGAATAATAGTTTATTTCTTTCAACTAATAATAATTGTTACTAACAGAATTCACGAATTGTTTCGCCGGTATGTTATTCATAAAAATATGCTTATTTTCCTGTTGGGACCAATATACGTTTCATACAGCATGAAAATGAAACAAACATGAACAAACAAGCAAACTAAGATAAAGATACTTAAAATATAAAAATCATTTATTTACTCTAAAACATGATGTCATTATCATATTTTTTAATAGTATCTAAATTATTTAAATTAAAATTGGGGTTCTGTCTACTGCTTTAGGATTCCCTGTGTTGCAGTATCCAGGGTTCTTCCAGTGTTTTCATTATTTAAAAAAATCTTACACAAATCTTATATTTTTCTTTTCAATTTCCAGCCCGATCCAAGGTGGCATCATTACAGACGAGAATATTCCAGTCCTCAAGGAAGAACAATAGTCGATACAAAGAGCACCATAAACATCGTCATCAACGATCGTTCTAGAAACTTCGTGAAGAATGTCAATAAGACTGAAATAGTTCAAGCAATGGCGCCGGAAGCAGAGGAAGAGGAACGAGATAATATTGAAACCATGCGGTTGAAGGAAAAGCCACGAAAAAGGAGAGCATACGGGCGTTTCTAGAAGATGTGTACATACAAATCAAATTTTAATAAGAGTACGTAAATATGTATGCGACTAGCAAACCCCGCGAACTCCGTTTTGCTTCGTTTCGTTTTATAAACCTCTCGGAGCCCGAGACCTTTGCAACGAATACAAAACAGTGGAAATCGGTTCGTGCGTTCTGGAGTTCAGCGTCAGGAAGGAAAACCCGACTTTTTATATAGTAGATAACTATAGGGTACTAGAAAACTTATGTTTTTAAATTTAATCTCTAACCTCCATACTAAACTTCATCTAAATTTGTTTAGCCGTTTGAACGTGAAGAATTAAAAAACGTACAAAGTCACGCACAAACTTTTACAAATACATATTCCTTGAATCGTCATAATAAATTTCATAAAGCCGTAGTTATTGATAAACATGACGTCTATTTGGAAATAGATAGGTATGCACTTGACCAAACATTATAGGGGGGTTTAAATTTTATGTACCATTTTATTAATTTAAATCTTTTTATTTACAATAATAAAATATAAAAACAAGTGAAGGAAAACTAAACATACTACTTCTAACTACTACAAAAAAGGGGCACTTAGAAAATCTTTAGAAAAGCCTAAAGATAATCTAAGTGCTCCAGCCCACTACCAGAGGGCAGCGTACCCAGCATGCTGGCCGCATTACCACGCTGGATGGCAATGCTGATACGTTGAGCCAGAAAAAGGCCAGCATTTTGGTCACGCGTCGCGTCAACCAAGCGCTCCGAGAGGTTTAGGAAAATAGTATGGGCTCCCGGACCCCACGGCCCCAAAGTCTCGACTCCAAAAGGCAATTTATTAATTGGAACAAAATATATATGGATATTGTATTTCTATAACTATTTAATATTGTTTCATCAGCTACTTCGATACATATGTTTCTATTAATTCATAAACTTATAATTGTCAATACCTACTTTTATTGATGGACCAATAAATGTGGTTTTAATACACTTCGATATTGCATTTTTTCCACCAGTCGTCCACTAGTATATAATATATTTTGTCTGTTGTTACAGATTTAATTATCTGGCAAACTGGCAAGAGTTACTACATGAGAAAGTAAATAATTATGAACTAAATTGTTTTGCCCCAAATGTTTATGCAATATTTTTGTTTATATTTTTACATTCTTTCTTTCCCATCCCAAGTAGCATTTCTCATTATTTCGGGTTGTGACAATCCCGCTGAATTAATTCATAAGTATTCCTAACATATACCACTACAACCCTAGTAATTTTAAAGGCAACACGCAAGCCATGTCTTTGCTATGCGTTTTTGTTTAGGCTTTATAAATTGTTTAACAAGATTATCAAAAAGACATAAAACTAAGGTAACAATTAAACTAGTATCTAAATAGGTATAACATGCATAAAGGCCTTAAAAATAAATAAAAAAATTCGGAATTGTCACATTTAATAAAGTAGTAACTACAAAAATATTATAAGATGTACCTACTCGTAAAATTACTTACCCACTTTTGTTTCAAAAACAAAAAAAAATACAGTTCGTTCTTAAAAAAAATATTTAATTCAGTAAATGGCTAAAATAAGTCGATAATAATATTTACACTACTGAATGTAATTAGAAAGATTATAAATTAAAGTGATTTGATACAAAATGAATTTGTGTTTGCTGTAAGGTTTGCTGCTTTAAATCAATAGGCATTGTGATTTAATTTTTATTTTACTTTAAGTACTAATTACATTTATTTCATGTGATGTCAAAGCTAGTGCATTGTATAATAATGAAATTATATATAAATACATATTTCAGGACATATCACACAGCGCCATCTAGCCCCATACTAAGCTTACGCTTGTATCTTGGGTACTACATAACGGATATAATACATAATATTATACTTTTCTTTTGAAAATACATATATACATAGAAACGACCAGACTCAACACAAGTAATCACAAATTTATAATATTCATAATTACTTGTGTTATGCGGAAATCGAACCCGCACCCCTAGATTAGAAGGCAGAGCCACTACCAACTACGCTAAATGAGCAGTCGAAAATTGCATATGAGTGGCGAGCACTAGCTTCCAAGCATATAAACAGCCCAATAATAATTATTTGGTAAAAAATACTTTGTTAACTTATATGATGAAAAAAAAGTCTTTGATTTACCTAAACTTATACTTAACTTGAATAAAAATAAATTAAGTCTTATTACTAGAACGTTGGGGTCTATTTTCCAATGGCAGCGGCAGAGCTGACCACTGCAACGGCTGGACCAGCCTTAATGATTCCATCCCTGATGTGTTGACCAACTCTTTCCTGTAACAAAGAGAAGGTTAGAGAAATATTTAGTTATCTAAATATTTCTAAACACATTGGTTAGATTCATGACTAATATATTACATTTACGAAATTTAACACAAAATTTTCAGAAGCATACATAATCCTAAAATTCATTATTTTCTCAAAATAAAATTAATAAAATCAGCATAAAATAAGTATGTACAAGAAATATAGATATACAAGTCATTGCAAAATACGAAACAAACAATACAAATTAGAATACGGAGGAAGATCACTTTATTTACGATTTACTTTAGAATTTAGACACAATATAAACATTACTCACAATTTTTTTCCATCCTTTCCATCTGGGCGCAGCATTCACCGACGACAGCGCCACCAAACACGCGAAAACATAGAAGAAAATCTTCGCGAAATTCATTTTTCTTTCCAACTTCTGTTTTCAAACTTCGAACTGTCAACGTCGAGTCAACTCTTTGAATGATACTTTACTGGGATACTGTCTGGTTATAAATACTGTTTCATATCTCAACACTGCAAGTACCGTGATATAAACCATATAGTGACTTATTTTACTGTGAATAAGGTTCAATATCCATTAGCAAGTAATGACTCATATGCCTTATAAACATGGTAGCGATATTTGCTATTGCTATGCAGATATAGGGAAACTCCCTGGACCACACAATATGTTAGATGCTAACTACAGAGTATGTATGGTTTTTAATCGCTTGTACAGTTAGGCGTATGTGTTTTTTTGTTGTAGTAGTCAGCGATGGTATTTTTATTCGACTTCCAAAAAAAGGAAGTTATCGAGTCTTCTGGCAGTTTTTTTTTTTGCTTTAATAAAAGTTTTTCTTATTATTATTAACATTAGATAGGCTCACGCTTGACTACAACTTGCCTGATGTAAAGCAACGTTGTAATCTACGATCTAGCGTGCTTGCCTAGAAGAAACCGGTTTTGAAAACGTTCTAGTCTGGTCAATTCAAACATTCGAAGGTAAATAAATTCCCATCAAGCTGCAAATAAGAAAGATTGTTAAAAATACGATTAAAGTAAAATTTGGAAGTTCCTTATCTTTCCCGTGTATGGAAAAAAATATTCAAAGTCAAAGGTCAAAAAAATGAGTATTTCACAATTTATAGCGAAACGGTCCTATTCAAACATTGTTTGCTTTGTTTGTTAAGACACTTAAAATAAGTATTTATTGTGTAGGCCCTCGAATTTATTTTAGAGACTAGCTGTGCCTGCGACTTCGTCCGCGTGGAATAGTTATTTTGGGCATGAATTCCTTGAATTTTGAACCGTTTTCGTAGCGAAAGCAACGGAAGCCCTCAAATATGAATAATTTTCCCCGTTTTTTCCACATTTTCCATTATTTCTTCGCTCCCATTAGTTGCAGCGTGATGTTATATAGCCTAAAGCCTTCTTCGATAAATGGTCTATTCAACACAAAAAGAATTTTTCAATTCGCACCAGTAGTTTCTGAGACTAGCGCGTTCAAACAAACAAACAAACTCTTCAGCTTTATAATATTAGTATAGATATTAATCCGCACTTTAAACAAGATCTATATTTGCTTATTAGTGTTGCTAAATACTAAAGTATGATTATTGCTATCATATCTACCACTTGAGAGATTGTCTACATTAACATTGTGCTATTAAAAATATTTGCTCATTACACAATGCACAATTGAAAATGTTGATTATTTTTATCTTTTGCTTCTTACTTTGACCTACTTGTTACTGATTATAATGATAGGCCTAGGAGATAAATACTAATCTGTATATATATATCCTGCACAAGTTCGACGCAGCTGAGACATTCAGAGAGACCTATGCCCAGCAGCAGGATTGAGAAGACGGTACAATGATGATGATGATGGTCCTGATTGAATAGCTATATTTTTAGTATGCATTTTCTTTTTGTCAAAATCTCTATAGCAAACAATCAATTATCAATAAATGTATGTATGTATTGTTTGTAAACCAGAAATACTCACATAAATATGATAACAAAGAACTTCATCATCATCCACAGCCGGTTTTGTCCCACAGCTGGACAGAGGCCTCTCTCATAATAGGACATTGGCTTTGATTTTTAGCCAACTTCATCAAGGTTTGACCTAAGAAAGTAATTAATTATACATAAATTAATCTACGTACAGTCTGTGGTACGGTGCACGGCCTTTTCACATTAAATTATCTCTTCTAGGCTTTTTAGTATAGAAAAAAAACTCGTTTGGCGCAGCGTTACCAGTGTCTGCATATCATGCCGACGCACCCTGGTTTGAATCCCGCCCTACCCCAATTACCTATAAGACATTTCAAGTTAAGTATCTACATATGTGTGGGTTCCGTGAGGAAACCGACATGTTTGAGGACCACAATATGTGAAGACATGTGTCTTCCGTGGAAGAATCTGGGCGCCCACAACGATGTATCTGCCCAAGAGAAAACCCGTAACGAATTAATTCTGCAGGGAAGTCACGGCCCTCAGTCATGAGGAAATAGGACTCAAGAGAGAGAGGGAGAGGTTTTTTATATCTTCTGTATCATATTAATCTCGCGCTAAATACTAATAAAATCATAATAATAACACCAATTAATGAGGTATTAATTAATGAGATCACGCAATAAAGTTGCCATAAGTCGTGTAAATAACATAATACGTTCGTGATGAATCATTCTCGGGGTTCAGTCCCGATCTTCTAAGGACACGTTCATAATGTTATTGTGGTCTAGAGTTAATACTACTACGTATAGTATTAACTCTATGATTGTGGTTGCATTTTTTTTACATTAAATAGGCTTACGTTTGACTATTATAGTCAAACGTAAGCCTATATAATAGCCTGCCTGATGTTAAGGAACACTATAGTCTAAGATGTAGCACGCTTGCCTAGAAGAAACCTATTTACTCTAGGTTTGAAGACCCCTGGGTTATAATTTTCTGGGAACAGGGCTCCAGGTAGAGAGTTCCACAGTCTCGCTGTCCTTACTATGAAGGTAGAATCAAAGCGCTTCGTGCGAGTCTTTGAACTTCCACCATGAACCGGTGATGCCCCGCTGACTTCCTGTATGTATAGTTGTTGTTATTTGTGTGCGAGTGTGAGTTTTTTTATAAGACAGGAGTCGTATGGGGAAGTACCTGTGTTGCCAGTTAGTTGGTTGCTACGCATTTATGTAAAGATAATAATATCATCGTTAGTCTATAAAAAAATGTTGTTCTATAGAAAAAGTTGGTTTACTCACAATTTAATAACAGAAGAAAAATTATTTACAAGTCTTAATAAACATAATATGAAAATATACAATATACCTAAAATAAAATATATTTATTATTTTAATTACCTACTTATAGCTACGAACAAACGATGCTTTCCTAATTATATAATATACTGGTTAGTCTGTAAAAATGTAATTGTTTGATAGAAAAAGTTTGTCAACCCATGATTTTAAATATACCTACAGAAAAACTTTATTTTTCTTAAATTTCTCTCATTATTCTCTTATAAATTGTTGTATCGTTTTTATTTACTTTGTCCTCTGAAACCTATACATAAACAAAAAAAACACAGCAGTAGTTCAGTACCACCATTAATTTTAATTCGGCTTATTACAAAACGTGGTTTAAAAATAAGTCTAGACCAAGTTTGTCTGTTTTAGTTGTTCGAAAATTGTCTGTCTACTGTCATAATTATCAAATCTTCAAAATGTACCAATGTTAAATCAAAGTTCCAATTTTTTGTTTACATTTTGATTGCTTGTATGTGTTGTCTGAACAACAAAAACCCACTTTTTATTTTCAAAGTCCTGGACTAATATTTAAACCGCGTTTTGTTATAAGACGGAATATCTTTGATTATAACATAAGTTAAAAGGTATTTAATTATAAAGCAGAAGTAGAAGGTATACAATTTAAAATATAGGATAAATAAATTTTCATTTTTCTCGTAGTTTCCTGTTACAAAAAAAAATAAGAAGCCTTTATTTTTTTTACGTAGGATAGATTTACGTTTTATTACAGCCTGCCTGATGTTTAGCATAATACTTAAAATATATATATATAAATAAATATATATATATATATATATATATATATAATATACATATCATTCACATCAAAACAGATTATTGTACATAATTTTTTAACTGTAACTGGCATCATTATAACCTCAAAATTGTCATCTGTGTATGCAAACTTTATTGAAATTTTGTTTTGTTATGTTTTCACTTCAAAATGATTTAGGTACTTATTAATATTATATGTAAGTAAATGTAGAATAGGTACGTTGTAGATGCGGTAAGAAGAACTGTAGGCCTACAATACAGGATTCGATTGGATACCTAGTGTAGGTTTTGCAAATTCTAAAACTGGACATAGATTTAAGTTTATCATAAATTAATTTATTTTTATTATTATTAATTATAGTAAAATCAAAAGAAATCACCTAATAAAAAAACAAACATAAAAAACAAGCGTGTGTGTGTGTGAATGCAGCTCTATACAACTTTGTTTACATAGTTTTACAGAAGCAGAACACGAGGTCAGTTAAATGCTGATAAGCGAATATTTCTTGTTATCAGTCATTTACTAAAGCGTTCTACATTAATTTAGAAATTGAGTGTTTTCACAAATTTCTCAAAAAATTTTCATGCTAGGCATACAGGGTTGATAAGTATAACGCAATATATTTTGTAAGCCATCCTTACTAGACCGTAATGATTGCTTACCATCAGGCAAATTACGGTCAAGTGCAAACACATTCCTTGTTAAAAAATGTATGTGGATTCTGTACTATGACTAAGTCAAGACTAAAAAGTATTACCTATTTAAAATGGTTATTTAACAAAAAACATCACGACGTATCTGCTGAGGAGACCTCTCCCTTCACGAATTTATTCGGCGGGGGTGAGACCCCCAATATTGAGGAATAGGTAGGTACAACATAAGACGGTGAATTTGATTACAACATAAATATCTATTAATAAAGTCTCTGTCAATTCTGGGCGCTTTCGTGGGTCGGATGAAACGTTAATTAGTAGGTCCCGGTCCTGTTTATCAAGTACTTACCTACGGCAGTCGTAGTCATGTCACAGGCCTTCTATGGTGGCTTGATAAACTCTCGACACCACCACTCTCATTTGATAAGAAGAAAAAGAATAAACCTATACTAATATTATAAACCTGAAGAGTTTGTTTGTATGTTTGTTTGTTTGAACGCGCTAATCTCAGGAACTACTGGTGCGATATGAAAAATTATTTTTGTGTTGGATAGACCAGTTATCAAGGAAGGCTTTAGGTTATATAACATCACGCTCCAACTAATAGAAGCGAAGAAATAATAGAAAATGTGGAAAAAAACGGGGAAAATTATTCATCTTTGAGGGCTTCCGTTGCATGCGCTGCGAAAACGGTTCAAGATATCAAAAAAATATGTGTGAAAACATTATTTTTCTTGAAATAATCTAACAAAATGTCCGCAACTGTATATGTCTATGTTTTAAGGTTAACTCACTAGAACCGTTTTTATGGTAATAACTATTCCACACGGACGAAGTCGCGCGCATCAGCTAGTTACTTATATGCAAGACAATAGGCACTATATCTGCAGACTTACGCTAGACAGTATTTGATTAACAATGCGTACCTACATGACTATTTATCTAGTACCTATCTAGTAGACAAATAGGTAACTATCTAGTTGTACCTACGACATTTAGTAGGTATTCATGGTTTAGATTAGACCCTGGATTGTCACATCAACTATTTTTTAGATGGTTGAAAATTATTTTGTTCCATTAGGTATTTTCCAATTTTCTCTGTATGTTATAAACTTGAAATAAGAAAATATTATAACATACTATTTAATTAAACTTTAATTGGAAAATGAGCGAAGAGTGGTTTTAAACAACCATAGTGTAGGTTTATCACTTAATAAATTAACTCATACTATTTTATGTTAAAGATTTTTTTAATAATTAGTTTTAATTTTAGCTTCACCCTAATTCTCTAATATACAGGGTATATGTAAATATTACATTTAAGCCAATAAAGAAATTGAATTGAATTGTACACAATACAACTACAAACACTAACAAACCCGCACCAAATTAGATAACGCCACACAAGGCCGGTAAATGTGTTTCCGCCTAATAGATCTACGTCTCATCGTATTCCGTAGATTGGAATTCAATTAACATTGAGGTACTTCACAACGCTCCCAGACCCAGGGATCCCCCTTTGGGGTCTACGCGGAACCCCGTTATCTCTACCAAGTTTATGATTCCGCTTACAATAAAATAGTTTGAGGAAAATGACTCTTAACACGAAGCAATAAGGTTGGACATATTTGGATTGAAGAAGCAGGATTGACATGCAAAATTAAACGTATTTATGGAGCCGCTAGCAAAGTAAGGCATCATTCGAATTTGGAAGCCCAAGTTGAAGTTGACAGCTGAGAATAAGTTGAAGTTTGATTTTTGAAAATGAATTTCGCCAAGATCTTTTTCTTCGTGTTCGCTTGCATGGTGGCGATGGCATCAGTGGAGGCTGCGCCCAAATGGAAGATTTTCAAGAAAATTGTAAGTAACTTTCTTTGTTCATTACCCATTTTTATAAGCTGTTTGAATAATTCTTTTTATTTTGATAAAATTAAGATAAAGATATAATAGAATTTTAATTGTTAACAGATCAATGTAATTTAGGTCAGCTCTACCTTCTCACATTCAAATTAAATTTCAAATCAGAAGCCTTCTTACTGTAGTGTTGACTGTAGTAGAAGGCAAGACCTTCCAGGGGATCAATTAGTTTACACTTCAAATAGTATAAAATTATTAATATTAGTTATGCTATACAAATACGGCTATCCTAAAACCAACTTAGCCTTTTGCATTTAATACATGCAATATTTAAAAGAAGAAGTAATTTTACCCTTTTTTACAAATACGGCTATCCTAAAACCAACTTAGCCTTTTGCATTTAATACATGCAATATTTAAAAGAAGAAGTAATTTTACCCTTTTCCATTGTTTTGGTCCTATGAAGTATTGTAAATTGTCCTGAAATCCCAAAACCTTATTGAGGCTTTATATGGTAACAAACAGACCAGCAATAGTAGTTTATGCAACTGTCATATAATGAAGGGTATTAAAACACGAGTGTGAGTTTATGAAACGAGCGCAGCGAGTTTCATAATAGTAACGAGTGTTTTAATACCTGTGTTATATGCAGTTGCATACACTACTTTATCTTCACTAATGCAATTGATCAAACAACAAGAGTAAAAGCTGACAATAGTTAATTTTTCATATAATTTTCTAGATTTTTCTGGCAAAAGATTGTGAGTTACTTTTGTTGCCAATTCTAGAATATCCGAAAGCGTACAAATATCATCGTCGCTATCCATTTTTAACTTTTAATTTGTATTTAAAAAACAAAACACATTGCGAAACATTAAATTCACGCGTACGTGTATTTTCACAGTAATTTTGCAGCCATTAAAATCTAACTATCTCTAAAGCGCGACCAACCTGATTGGCCCTGCAATCAGGTTGGTCGCGCTTTACCGATGTTATAATGAGCTATTACGATATCGATGTGGATATTATAACATCATGTGAAATTGCTTAAATTGAGTGTTTTGTTGTCTGTGCTATAACAGTAGTAATTATAAGTCAAGTATTGGAAACATAAGTAGAATGTTACAACATTAGTGTAGATAAAATAATTTATGTTATGTTATTTTCACCAATTTAAAGCCAAACTTTAAGATGCTTCTTTATAATTTGTCGGTCTTCAATTCGAGAGTAAACCGGTTTCTTCTAGGCAAGCGCGCTAGATCGAAGATAATAACGTTGCTTAACATCAGGCAAGTTGTAGTCAAGCGTGAACCTATCTTATGTAAAAAATTGCTCGCTTTTTTATCGTCGTTTCAGGCATTTGACCACCAAATCACCTGTAATTACTAAAAAAAACTTATAAGTACGAATATATATAAAATTTATCTCTTTTTTTCACAGGAGAAAGTCGGCAGGAACGTAAGAGACGGCATCATCAAAGCAGGTCCAGCTGTTGCAGTAGTAGGCCAAGCTAAAGCCATTGGAAAATAGATTCTAATGCCTTAGAAATAAGAGCTAATTTTATTGTGCTGTGATTACTTTAAGATCTGAAGTGCCAAAATAATGTAAATAAATCATATTTTTAGGTATTTTTTTGTTTAACTTTTAAACAGACCTATAGCCACAGATTTAACCGAAACATAGCGTACGATTTTAGGAAACTAACATTTTTTGTGTTCGTTGTCTGAAGGACATGGGACAATTTTATTAAATACTTAGGTCAAGATCTTCAAGATCTTTGGATTTAATCATATTGCTAGCATGTTTTTTTAAAAGGTAAACTATTTTTTATAAAAATCTGTAAAATTAACTAGACAATTGGTTCTTGTTTTATTAAGGACACATAATTTCAAATCATTACAATAGACGAAGCTAAGAAGTTATAGCTTAAAACTGTGAGTCAAAGTTGTAGGTATATTAAAAATCTGTAAGAGAGAAAATCTAGACACTTGGTTCGGAAATATAGTTTACTATGGATTCATATTTCATGTTGCCAAGCATAGAAATACACTTTATTTCAAATCATAATAATAGCTGAAGCTTGGAAGTCATAGCATAGAAGTGAGTAACATAACATAACTGTGAGTCGTAGGTCATCCTACCCCCTTAGACAAGAATTGTATTTTCTAACGTACTGACGCATACTTATAGAACAGAAAGACTAATATATTTCATTATTTTATTTAATATCTTAAACACCTCGTCCTACTCGTTTCATTTGAAGAATATATCCCTGCCTGATTGGTTGCCTGGAAGAGATCGCTCTTAGCGATAAGGCCGCCAATTAAGACGCTGATTCTAATTTGTATGTTTTTTTGGATTGTTTCATATGTGGTGTTTTAATAAAGTATTTATCTATCTATATATGGGATTTACATCATGATGCGCTCCGCGGGGGGGAAAACGTTAATCACATATGTAGTCTTGCATTTCATTAGTATGCGTCAGTACCTACGCTCACTAAACTTCGCCTTTTGTCTAAGAAGGCTACTGCGAGATGGGTCAACGAAATTGTTTGTCGGGGGTTTAATCTGGGCGAGGTCTGCAGATTCGACGCAAATAGATAGATAAATAGAACCTTATTAGAACACCACACACAAAACTATACAAAAAAACAAAGAGATTGAAATTAGCGTCTCGATTGGCGGCCCTATCGCTAAGAGCGATCTATCCCAGGCAATCAATCTATCATCTAAAAATTAAATAAGTAGGACGAGTTGTTTCAGATTTACATTAAAAGGATTCTTGATGTTTATGACAATTAATGGCAAAAAAAAACATTTATAAACAAATTTATTCATATAAAAATCTAACATTTTAAACCCGTGGTAAACTGATCCATGGTTACTTCCCTCCACCAATAGCAGCGGCCGCAGCAATGGTGTCGACGGCAGGGCCGGCTGACGCGATCGCATCACGAATGTTTTTGCCAATCTTCTCCTGTGAGAACAAATAAATATAGGTATGTTTGTTTCGGATTGGCTAACTCTAATATAACCTACAGAATACAGAATTTTTTGCTGCATCATTTACTTTTTTTCAATTATTCATTGTCTCGAACGTAACGTCACAGCCAGCTTGAACGGAAGACCAGCGCTGATTACTTCCAGTAATCAGCATTATGCTACGTTGGAGCTGTGTTGGGGCAGACTTATTTATTTATTGTATGTCTGTGTGTATGTGTATATTTTCTAAATGTCTGTAAATCTGTCTCTTTTCTATTCTTAGAATACAGAGTATACTCCAGAGGCGTTGGGCGCTTTGGGCAGGTCACTTGGTGAGATGTCTCTACCGATGGCAGATGGAGCAAAGCAATTACTAAATAGGACTCATGTATTGGTAAACAAAGTGTAGGAAGACGTGAGCAACGGTGGCTGAACGATATAAGAAAGCTTGAAGGAAACATCTGGGCAAGAACAGCGCAAGACAGGGCGTATTGGCGTAAGGAGGAGGAGGTTTATGCCATGCAGTGAGTTATTTGAGATGTTGATGATGATTTCTAACTTTGATGACGGAGTTTGCAAATCACTCTGGTTCGAATGAAGAATATAGAATAGGAATAGTTGTATGAACAGTGTAAATGTAGAATTAATTCGTTAAGAGAAAACTCCCTTAATAAGAGAACTCTTGCGCAGATACGTCGTGGTGGGCACCCAGGTCTTTCCACGGAAGACACATATCCTCGGATATTGTGGTCATTGGTGCAGAGCCAGATTTGAACCAGGGTGATAACCATAAGCAGAATCTGGAACCGCTGAGCCACACTAGTTTCTTAATGAATAACTTACAATTTTCTTAAAAGGTTTCCATCCAGGGTGAGCAGATACCATTGAGACAGTCATCATTGCCAAGCAAATAAATAAAATAATCTTCGCGAAATTCATTTTAAATTTCTTCTGAGAACTACAATTTTCAAGAACTGAATAGGTTCTCAATGGTATATACTGAATACTGAAGTGTGGAGTGTTTATATACGAAAGAAATGAAGGTAAGAATTTTTAAGCAGCATTTTGCAAATTTTTGTTTACATTGTGTGAATGGATAAAAATATTATCTATAGAAATATGTAACCTATTCCAAGGTTTAGTTTGCAGTTATTGCATTTTTTCTAACGATTATATATATCTACATGAATAACTTCATACCGGATTAAATTAAGAGTATAAAAAGTAGGTATATCTGAGTTACATTTTCATTATATAATACTATGTATAGAGTTATAAACTTAAAAAAGACATATCATAGTGATAGTAACGAGTCTTGATTAAAAATTGGTTTTTTGTTTTAGTATAACAATTATATTTTATTCAATTATAGATTTTCTATGACCTTATCTGGAAATACTTACCTCAGATGATATCTTTTTTTGAGGTAAGTTTTTTTTTAAATAATTAGCTATTATCCTTATTTCCTTATTTAAGTCGCCTTGTACATATATTGTAAGTTTTTGATTAATTATTAATTTATAACAGTCCTACCTGTAACCTCCTATTTTTAATTTGTTTCATACATTTAAGAAAATGTAGTTTAATAAAAAAATACATGTTATTTTAGACGTTTATTAAAAAAAATCTACAAACTATTCTAATAGCTGACATAAAATAAATTTCAGTAGGTACAAAATGTCATTATATTGGATCACTAAAATTATAAATAAACTAGCTAGTTTAGTAAAATCTCATTACAACTGTATTTCAGTATTTATTTACTGATTATGTAATACTTTAACTATTAAGTATTTTTACATAAAATATATACCTACATAAGTTCTTATTGTACGTGCGACAATATGTACCTGTATACCTTACATTGCAGTATTATTTTGCATTTTTATTTGATCCCATATTGAAACCATCTTTAACTAAAAAAATAATAATACCGTACCGTACTATGTGGTACGTTGGAGAGGAGGCCTATACTCAGCAGTGGGTGAACAAGGGCTGACATGATGATGATATATAGACCAGTCTTTTTCTATTACCCTACATACATTCTAACAATGCTGGCTCTTAAAAAAATCTTTAAAAAAAATCGTCGCGTCAACCTATTTCTGTCTTTTAAAAGCACTTCCCATAGCAATCAAACTTAAAATTAGGTATATCATGATTTTTCTTGTTTTTTCTGCTAGTCTTCATGAGAGTCATGTTTTCCTATCCTCGTGGCTTGGTTGATGACGTCGATAGCAGGTCCGGCGCTGATGATAGCGTCTCTAACTCTTTGGCCGATGCCCTCCTGGAAAAAAAAGACAATAAATAAAATAAATATCCTAGAAATTAAAGCAAAAAAGCATAACCTTTTAGTGCTGGATTTGTCAAAAAAGGCAAATTCCTCAATGCATTTTTTTGAAAATAACATACCTACCTAAATTTGAGAAGTTCTCCTTGTATTTTCTCCGTGAGCAATAAACTTTTTGTATGGATCAGTTGATATCTAAAAAATCGCCGGTTTTTTTTATCTGCTTACGTACAAATAACTGGGTGATTAGTGCTTATGCGTTAGGAAGCAATGGTTTAAAAATACGAACGTTTATAAATAAAAAATCCATAATAAATTATTTATATTTTTATGTATAGCCACAAAAAACAGCCAAAACCACGGTGCCCCTACGTTATACATAGTAACATAGCGTAACTTGTTTTGCAATAAAGATTTTTTTACAAATTTAAAAGAAATACGAAAAATAAAAATGAACTCACAAGTTCCTTGAAGAAGTTATCGGCAGAAACCGTAGTAGACACTATCAAAACGCACAAACAAACGAAGAAAACAATCTTTACCGAATTCATTTTGTAAATTCAAATATGGCCTTCAAAAACTAACGCCGTCTTTTGTCGATTCCAGTTTAAAATGATGCACTGCTTGAGATCTGTTAGCTTATATAGTTATTGTTTATGCGATATATATCGATATATTGTACAAAGGAAAGTGACTCATATCAACAAGGAAATAAAGGTGAGTATTGATTACGTGGTTATTGATAAAGGTTCATCGCAGGTCAGCACGGTCATATCAGCGTATGTTTTCAAACAAAGGTTTTATAATTTCTCGTGAAAGGGGAATTACTGATATCTGCACTAATAATTTATTAATTATTATTAATATTCCTACTGATGTTTTGCGTAATATGAGGAACTTGTGATTTCTAGTAAATTTCATGTGCTAACATAATTTTATTAAAGCATTGATAAGAATATGTACAAAGAAATTGAACATAATATATAAGTAGGTAAAGGTTAGGTATGTACCTATATTTTTATTCAAATTGTGTTTACTGGAGTATCGCTGCCCGTTTTACCTTAAATATATTGAATGCTATTTTTACAATATAATTAACAATACTACTGCCAACATAAAGGGTGATCAATTATTATGAATAAACATGATATCTTCGCTTTGTATTCAATATTTTGATACTGCTCTGTTAGCTTAGTTGGTATAACGGCTTTGATTTTGTGTTCCTTAAAAAACAGTTTCCTCACGATATTTTCCTAAAAAATATATATAAATATTTGTTTAGGGCTGGGATCCAAGAAGGGTGCCTCAGATTGTTACTGTTGATACCTTATTTCACTATAATTATTTAATTATATAATGTTACTGTAATAATATCAAAATGCTGAAAACTTTCAATATTGTTGGCGGAAATTTGATCAAAACTAATTAATTCCTCAAAATGTAATAAAGCAAACAACAAAGGATGTCTATTAAGATGGTGGTAAACAACAAATTTCAATAAGTGTTATTAAATTTAATATACCTATAGAATAAAATACTTGAAATAGATAAATTTTAGTCAGAGTGCAATTAAGGTGACAGCTACACAAATAGAGACAACCACATGATAGTAATAAAATGTTTGTAAATGTAAAATCCGCTTGCAGAGCTGAAAAGATTCAAATAAAACAGCAAATTGTTGCAATCACAGTCGAAAATACAGGCATTGATTTAAACGTTTTAAAGTTTTTGTCTTCTGGGAATATTTCTGATCCGAATGCATGGAAGCAGTTAGTTGCGGGATAATCAATACAATACAATACAATACATTTATTCATAATTCCATAATTATAGGTCAATATATTAATATTAAGTCAATGGTAATTCAACAATCATAGTTTAAACAAACGACAAATTCAATTATACAATGTATGTAAATAAAGAAGATAATATGAATGCAATTATTACAACTAAAACAATACATCTACAATGTCACATAATCAGAACTTCCGGGTGGAATACACGTATCAAAAACAGTCTTTGATTTTAAAGTAATCTTCAACGTCATAAAGTGCGTGCGTCTGCAGCCACGCTCTCAACTTGGTCTTAAAGACCGCGGTAGAGGCTGCATCACGGATGGAGACTGGTATTCGGTTGTAAATCGCGGGCCCTATTATGTACACCGACCTTTCCGATTTAGCAAGACGGTGCCTCGGGACACTCAATTGAGCTTTTTTTACATTACTCCGCAAGTTCATTGTCTTGTGGACGCCCCTGTGATGAAATGCATCAAGTTGTGTGCGTGTGAACAGTGCCACCTGGTAAATGAGCTCACACGGCAGCGGCAGTATTTGGAGCTCCCGAAACAACTCCACACAGGAGACGTCATCCTGGACACTGCAAATGGCACGTATGGCTCGCTTCTGCATTAAAAATGCTCTATTTCGATCGGCCGCCCGGCCCCACAGCTCCAGTCCGTATGTGAGAACACTATGGACGGTAGCGAAGTAGCAGGAACGCACGACGTCGCGGGTAGCGGTGCTCGCAAGACGCCGGAGAGCGAAACACGAGCTCGCTAGCTTTCCGCATAGTTCGTCTATGTGCGTCCCCCACGTCAGCGCACTATCCACGTGAAACCCAAGTAGTTTAGTGCACTGCACTTGCTGGAGCGCGGTTTGACCAATCGCTACCGAGTACGATGTTGTAGCGTGCCCGTTAAGCTTAAATACCATGAAACATGTTTTATCCTTGTTCAGCGCTAATCCATTTGACCTGAACCAGTTATCGAGTCTGTTCACCACAGAGTTCAGTTTCGCTTCTAACTCTACATGTGTTGGTGCTGAAATAACTGCGGCTACGTCATCGGCATACATGTAGAGCTCTGCCTCTGTGGTAACATCCGGCAGGTCGTTCAGGAGCAGGCTGAACAAGGTGTTCGACAGGCATGATCCCTGTGGAACGCCCATTAGGTTCTTTTGCTCCGACGACATAGCTCGACCTCTATCGCCAACCACAACTTGAGTCCGGTTCGACATAAAAGAGGTAAGTACGGCCAAGGCCGGGCCGCTGATCCCGTAAAATTGCAGCTTATTAGCAATGAGGCTGGAATCAGCTGTATCGAACGCGCGGGAGAGGTCGCAGCAAAGTAAAGCCACCTGCTGCTTCGACTCTCGCGCGCTCAACACCTTCCACAGCACCTCACGCACCAAGTCTGTGGTCGCGCGGCCGGCCCTGTATGCATACTGCCTTTCGGACAGAAATTCGCGGTCAGTTATATAGTTTAAGACTCTTCTGTTAAGGCCTACCTCAAACACCTTACTCACAGCAGGGACGAGAGATATGGGACGGTATGACTTCGGGTCTGACTTCTTACCCTTGCCTTTATACAAAGGGCATATCTTTACTCTTTTCAGCGCTGTAGGAAATACTCCCTCCTTCAGACATAGACTGAACAAGACGCTCAAGACGGTGGCTATAGGCTCTACCGCTTCTTTCAGTACACCCGCAGATAGCCCATACATATCTGTGCTATTTTTAAATTTATGTTTGTATTTATATATTATTTATTATTTATAATATTTATTAATATATTTTATCAAATTTATGGTGCTATTTCTAATGCTGTGTAATTAAACTTTATAATTTTTTCTTAGTATTTCATTAAATAAATTATAGTTTTAATCATCATTAAATCAAAAATATTTAACATAGTCTGCCCTCCACAACACAGGTTATCCTAGTGTGGAGTGCATTGAACATATTGTTATAGTTCATAAGTGTTTGACTTAAATAAATTCTTTATTTATTATAATAATTTCCCTTTGTAACGTTTGCCAGAAATTTTTATTTTTATACATATGTACAGTATATCGAAATGTCGAAATGTTATATTACCTTGAAATATTTTATTTTTACGCTATCGCATGTTTATGTTCACTATTTCTGTTTATCGTCTGTAATAAAGTTTGTATATTTTACTATGATTGGTTCCAGTATCACAATTGCAATAAGACGTAATATTATAATTTTGTAAGCAAAAAGAAAATATATACCGCAAGTAGAATACTCACCTAATATATACCCGCATATTCAAATCATTAAATCATTAAAAAATACCACATGATTTGCATACCCATAAAATCACGTTTTGTTATCTGTATATATAAAACTCAAAGGTGACTGACTGATTGACTGACTGACTGATATAATGATCTATCAACGCAAACCACAGGACGGATCGGGCTAAAATTTGAAATGAAGGTAGATCTTATCACGTAGGCTTCCGCTAAGAAAGGATTTTTGGAAATGCCACTTTAAGAGAGGTGAAATAGGGGGTGCAAGTTTTACTTCTTAATGCGAGCGAAGCCGCGAGCACAAACTAGTTTATCATAAGGATAACTTTACAAAATGAGTCATTCCATGGTCATACGCTTCATTGTATGATCCAAATTCGACGTCACGTTTTGGCATCATACGTTTTGTCCAAATTTCTTTATTCTAAGACTTATTGGTTATATGTTTATAGAATTATTTGTTTAGTTTTGATTGAATTTCAACGTTTATTGTTTGCTACAAGTTGGTTGACAACTAAATATGAACAAAAGTAATGTTTGCTTCATGATTTCAATCAGTATCTGTGAGTAAATAGAGTTTAGAATTGATTTAATTAATAATTACTAGAAATTATAAACTTATTTCATAGTTAGTGACCCTGGTATAAGAACAAAGAACCTCCGATCTTCTTATCGAATGAGAGTGGCCAAACTCTCGTGTCGAGAGTTTATCAAACCGCCCTAAGGGCCTCTGAGATTGCTTAACTACTGCCGTACTAGACAAAAAGCCGGGACCTACAATTTAACGTGTCATCCGACCCACGGAAGTGCCCAAAATGGAATGCCACTTTTCGGTCACCCATCCAAGAACTGACTGCGTCGACCAATAGGTTTCTTCTAGGCAAGCGTGTTACATCTAAGACTATAGTGTTGCTGAACATCAGACAGGCTATATATTTCGTGTTAAAAAAAAACTTTTGCCTAACATTGCTAATCGCATGCGATTGCTACCGCTTGCTAAGCTACGGGCACTACCTCGAACCTCTGATAAAATTTATGGACGAGCATTTTTTTCAGTCATTCCAAAATTCATCAACCAGTGTTTGTTGCATTGATGTACTTAATTTATTTAGCAAACACCACAAATTCTGTTTTGCAAATTCTGGAATGTCTGGAAAATTAATTTAAGCCACCAGTAATAACGTACATATATATTCTTCCTTTATACAAGGTGTAACAGAAGGGTGTGACAATACTTATACTATACATATACAAGGTGTAACAGAAGGGTGTGACAATACTTATACTATACATACCTATGTATATATAGAATACAGCCCACTAGGTTTCAGAGTTCTAAGTGTCATCAACCAGTGTTTGTTGCATTGATGTACTTAATTTATTTAGCAAACACCACAAATTCTGTTTTGCAAATTCTGGAATGTCTGGAAAATTAATTTAAGCCACCCTTACCAAGCCATGAGTTGGTTACCAGTAATCACGTACATATATATTCTTCCTTTATACAAGGTGTAACAGAAGGGTGTGACAATACTTATACTATACATACCTTTATACAAGGTGTAACAGAAGGGTGTGACAATACTTATACTATACATACTTTTATACAAGGTGTAACAGAAGGGTGTGACAATACTTATACTATACATACCTTTATACAAGGTGTAACAGAAGGGTGTGATAATATTTATACTATACATACCTTTATACAAGGTGTAACAGAAGGGTGTGACAATAATTATACTATACATACCTGTGTATATATAGAATACAGCCAACTAGGTTTCAGAATTCTAAGTGTCATAGATTTCGAGTAATCATAAGTTGCACTTTCATTAAAACTTTAAGACTTGCAACCCTACATCTTATCATTTTGAGCGTTCATTGACTTTTGACGCTATCAAATGACACGGCGCGGCGGTGTCTCTCTGAGAGCGCGAGAGAGAGAGAATACGTTGCGTTAAAACTAATGCTAGAACGGGATGAAAGAATGTGTGCTTATTTCGGTTTCGTTCGGTCAGTGATCACTCGCTAGGGCTGCCACGAAATCAAGTGAAAAATATTATCTAATTTTTGTATGGTAAAAAATATATGCGATTTAATTTTTCATATATTGGTATATGACTCCTAACATGATATATAGGTATATGTATACTCTTTAATATTGTCACACCCTTCTGTTACACCTTGTATACATATATAAATGTAGTACAGCAATTAACACGCTATACAAAAAACACCTCAGTTTTCAGCCTAATATCTCTAGTATACTCAAGTTACGTAAACCCAATGCACACAAAGCCGTGGCGAGTACGGTTCTACCCAAAAAGGTCTATCTTCAAGAAGTCAGACCTGATCAATAAAGGATGCATCATCTTTATGAGCGCGTGTCCGGCTGTGTATAAGTGAGTTTTCAAACTAGTATAGTATACATAGATAGATAGATATACACTTTATTAAAAACACCAAAACAATACAGAAATTTACAAAAAATATGAAAACTTAAGCCTAGTGTCTTAACTATCGACCTTATCGCTAAGAGCGATCTCTTCCAGGCAACCAATCTGGCAGGGATACCTAAGACGCAAGTATAATGGTAGACGAGATGTTTTAAATGTATGTGAAATTACATAAATACATAGGTATCATAAAATAAACATACATAAATAACAAAATAACCAAATACACTAAAACATACTTCTATACATATAATGCTAAGTAATAAATATATGTCAAATAACGATAACTACAATAGCATTGCTTTATATACTATACTGTCACCATACCTTTTTGCATAATACAGCAGTGGTAAAGCCAAGTCAGGAGATTCTAAGTTGGCTTGAAAATTCTGACCACAAAGTCGGCCACTCTTATACTAAACTAGTGGGTGCTCGCGGCTTCGCTCGTATTAAGAAGTCAAACTTGCGTCACCTATTTCACCCCTCTAAACTTGTGGGTGTTTGCGGCTTCTCTCGTATTAAGAAGTCAAACTTGCATCCCCTATTTCACCCTTTGAATGTGTCATTTCCAAAAACGACGTCATAACATCTAGCTGCATGCTAAATTTCACCCAGATCCGTCCAGTAGTTTAGGCTGTGCGTTGATAGATCACAATGTAAGTCAGTCAGTCACCTTTGAATTTATATATTTAGATTACATATTAAATTTTATTCTATCTTCATGCTTACATCGTATATACTGTTAACCTTACATACGTTCATATTTATCAGTGAACTCTGCTAAACTGTTTTAAATATATAGCTAAAAACATTCCTAATCAACTCACAAAAAATGGTTATAATTGATCTATAGGCTGGAGAGCAACAATGCACCAGACAGACATACAGATCTCTCTCTTTGACTCGTATTTCCTCATGACTGAGGGTCGTGACTCCCCTGCAGAATTCATTCGTAAGGGAAGTCCTGTGTCCTGTAATATTTATTTATTTTATTCGTGTAGGGCCGGATTCGAACCAGGGTGCGTCTGGATGAAAAGCAGGCACTGGAACCGCTGAGCCACACTCGCTTTTTTAACAGATACAGATATACGTCATATCAAACTTACAAACTGCTTCTATTAGGAGCTTTAAAATAACACGACATTTTCCTAAGTATAAGTAAGGAAAACATTGTAAAGAAACCATGTTTCGAGGAATGCTAATTCCTCATCGTATGATACATCGAAGTAGACGATACGTACTAAAAAAATCCCCGTATTAATCATTCTGAGCATTAAGTGAATATTCACATTTTAACTTCCGAAGCGCCCGTAACTTGTATAGTTCTATCAATCAAAGACGCCAAAAATCCCTGCTGTTAAAATGTTATTTCGCTGATAGAACCAACACAAAAAAACTCTTTTTAACGCTCATGTTAATATTAGAAATAAAAACTTAAAACAAATTGTTTTCCAGAAAAAACTTGGTTTGCGGCCGGCAGTACGATGGGGCGTACAAAACTTTCAACAACTATTGTGAGTTGGAGTTTGAAAACTGCAATACTTGGAGACGTAAGTACTTTTAGCAAGGACATACAGAATTCACTCACAGAACTTTAAGATAAACAAGGTAATTATTGCAAGGGTACACAGTAAAACATTTGTTTTACACACATAATTGAAGAATTAAATCATATGTGAAGTTGAAAGTAATTCAGTAGCCTCCTTCTTGTGTCGTATCGTATTCCTCATTACTGCGGTTTGTGACTCCTCCGCAGAACAGATTGATTGGGGAAGTTCCCTTCCGCAAATAAATAAATACATAGTGGCGATAGTCTAGGTGTCAGGCTGGATATACTACGTATATATATATAAAACTTCTGTGAGTTATGTATTCTGTGCTGTGAGTAAACAATTACTGTCGTCAAGTTCTACTAAAATTAGTCAAAATTTACATTTCAATTTATTTAATGGAGCATCTCAACTACAACACGAAAGTTCAGAGCAAATTCCTAGTTTGATACTCCGCAGCGTCACTAATTTAACAATACTAAACTAACCTGAAACGGGTCCTACCAATACCTCAACTATATTATAAATAAATAAAATAAATATTCCGGGACATTGCACACAGCGCAATCTAGCCCCACACTAAGCAAACGCTTGTGTTGTGGGTACTAGATAACGGATATAATACTTATATACTTTTCTTTTGTAAATACATACTTATTATAAATACAAACGACCAGACTAAACACAAGTAATTATAAATTTTAAAGTTCATAAATACTTGTGTTACGCGGGACTCGAACCCGCAACCCCTAGATTAGAAGGCAGAGCCACTACCAACTAAGCTAACAGGCCAGTCAAAATTAAAACAATTATTTTATTGACATGTAACTTGTATTTTGTTATAAATATATTAAGTTTGAGTAACAAACTTTATTCAAATTTAAGATATATTTCTGATATTAAAACCAAAATTACACGGATCGATGTTCAGATCTGCAATTACAAAAAAGTAGTAAAAATAGCACACTAGGTATTGCTAGATCTGACCACGATCTGACATGGAGTAAGATAAACAGTTGCTATGCTAAAAAACCTAGTTTCTGACACCCAGTGTCATTGGTTACTTGTTTTGGTTGTGTATTTGAGTCTGCTAAAATAAAGTTTATCTACACTAATGTTGTAACATTCTACTTATGTTTCCAATACTTGACTTATAATTACTACTGTTATAGCACAGGCAACAAAACACCCAATTAAAGCAATTTCACATGATGTTATATTAATATCCACATCGATATCGTAATAGCTCATTATAACATCGGAAAAGCGTGACCAACCTGATTGCAGGGCCAATCAGGTTGGTCGCGCTGCACTCTCGGCAAAATCACTGTGACAATACACGTACGCGTGAATTTAATGTTTCGCAATGTGTTTTGTTTTTTAAATACAAATTAAAAGTTAAAAATGGATAGCGACGATGATATTTGTACGCCTCCGGATATTCTAGAATTGGCAACAAAAGTAACTCACAATCTTTTGCCAGAAAAATCTAGAAAATTATATGAAAAATAAACTATTGTCAGCTTTAATTTTGTTGTTTGATTAATTGCATTAGTGAAGATAAAGTAGTGTATGCAACTGCATATAACACGGGTATTATATGACAGTTGCATAAACTACTATTATCTACACTAATGTTGTAACATTCTACTTATGTTTCCAATACTTGAGTTATAATTACTACTGTTATAGCGCAGACAACAAAACACTCAATTTAAGCAATTTCACATGATGGTATAATATCCACATCGATATCGTAATATCTCATTATAACATCAATAAAACGCGACCAACCTGATTGGCCCTGCAATCAGGTTGGTCGCGTTTTATTGATGCGCGCAGCTGCGCTCTCATTGGTTAGATTTTAATGGCGGCAAAATCACTGTGACAATACACGTAGGTACGCGTGAAACTATTGTCAGCTTTTACTCTTGTTGTTTGATTAATTGCATTAGTGAGGATAAAGTAGTGTATGCAACTGCATATAACACGGGTATTAAACCCCTTCATTATATGACAGTTGCATAAACTAATATTAAGCAATGAAGTTCAAGTTTGTTAAATATTGTGATATCACCAGAATGTACACCAAATTGTCGCTTAGGGAGGTGATGGTAGGAACTCTCGACGCCTAGTTTAAGTTTTGATACTGTTAAAAGCCGGCAAAGTTTTAATGTAATGAAAATAACTTCCTTTGCAGAATGGACTATGATAAAGCGAGAACGATGTTAAAACAAGAATAAAGTGATACAAGATGGCGGTGGCGGTAGAAATAGCAATGTTCAAAACTGTGACAATAAGTATTATCTGACTAGTGGGTGCCCACGTCTTTACTTGCATTATTTTGAAATAAAAGTAGCTTATGAGACATCTTAGACTTCATACTACCTATATACTAAAAAATCATTATGATCCGTTCAACTGTGTTAGCGCTATGAGCGTTTAAAGAAACAGATAAATTTATGTAAAACATAACATACCTAGGTATTTATTATAATTTCTTAATACCTTAATAATTTTAGATAAGTACCTATAATAAGTATGGCAGATGAACCTTTAAATATCTATCTGTACAAGGAAGTAGGTATAGGTATTAGAAAAATAATAAGTCCTTTATTGTGAGGATCTGTGTAAAATTTTGTATGTCCAAAAACTACATCGTTGTACTCCGGTACAACTTGTGTATAACACAATCAGCTCTGCCAGTAAATTGTTGTTAAAACTGCTTAATTTTTTAAATTCAGATTTAGGTTAGTAGTGAGTAAGTTGTTTTGTGCGAATACTTCTAACGCGAACTACACATGTTGTCTTTGCAAATCAATAGCGCCTGCTTATTTCATACTTTTTGCAGTTTAAGTAAATTGCTATACCGACAAATGTAGGCGTTTCGGATCATGTTGTTTTGCAATTTGTTATTATTTAACTTAAGTTGTTGTAATTGATTGGTGTTGCTAAGGAAAATCAGATCCCGGCAGTATTTTGGTAGGCAAGTATTTATACATACTCGTACTTGCCTACCAAAATACCTAATAGGTATATATATATATCTTTAATAACTCACGAAATAAGTAACAAATTGTAAAGCATTTTTCATGTTTACTCTCCTAAAATATTGGATGACCTCGCAAAATCGTGAACTTATTAAATGAAACGATGTATCTGCCCAAAAGAATCCCCCTAACGAAGTAATTCTGCGGGGGAGTCATGGCCCTCAGTCATGATGAAACACGACAGAAAGAGAGAGTGTACTCAAAGTAAAAATAAATATATAGCACGGGTTCAAAACTTCAGCTTAACGCTTACCCGTTCTAAAACATATATTTTACACCTTCCTGTTTATATTTACAGTACTACCATGCACCTTTATGCTTCAGAGAAAACCTAAGCCCTTAGTAAGATTGCAACGCACGCGTGTTTCTAACGCTCACTAAGCATTTTCCTTTCGTACTTACTTTACTTTCTAAGATTTAGTATGTTACGGTAAATAAGTTTTATAATTTTCTTAGTATAGCCTACTTATCTGAATTCCGTAGATACCTATAATATTTATGTATACCCAAAAGATTTTCAGCAAAAAAACTGAACAGATTTAAGAATAGGTGTGAAATAATTTCGTTATTTTTTATGAGCAGAAGACGCAACGTAGGTACCTTGGACACCATTTGACTTTGTCCACGTGAGTGGTGAATACGTTTTTTTTTATTATGTTAAAATAAGTTTTTGATGGAAGGTTTTAAACAAAATTTCGGGCAAGCCAATAATTATAGCCTTTTTACTATACAAACTATACTCTTAGTCATTCTTTTTATTGTACCTATTTATTATGGTTTAATAATTATTTTCTAACAATAATCATAGGAACTTAGTAACAAGAGTCCTTCGATATCTCCCTGTGGAGCGAGTAAGTTTTATTAAAGCGAGAAAATTAGCTGTCTTTTCGTGTTTGAACTCCTCTAAAGAAATGCGGGACAGCTTATAAAGTAAATAATGTACACTATGTACAAATAATGTACTACTTTTTCTAAATACAAATCTATGTATGTATACATAGATGTGTATTAAGAAAAAAAAATATTTTGTCAATTATCTAGTACCCACGAAACAAGCGTTTGTTTAGTATAGGGCTAGATGGCGCTGTGTGCAATGTCCCGGAATTTTTATTCATTTATTCATATATTATGATTTATTTATATATTATCACGCATTTTTTTTAATTTTGCTTCATTTTTTATGGATAAAACATCTATTTCCTATCGGCAGTTATTTTTTCAATCATTTATGAATAAAATATATATGTCGTAGGATAATTCGATACTTCGAATCTTCGCGGAAATCCTAGGGGTTTTGCGAAAACGCGGATAATTAGACATAGGCGAAAAATTATAAAATCTTACTGGACAAAATCAGGATTTTTGCCCCACCACTTGCACTACAACAGGACTTGGCTCCTCCTCGCTTCGCTCGTCGTCGCATGTTGTGCGTGGTAGAAAGCAACCTAACGAACCTAATCTACCTTCTGTCACAGACAAGTGACTTCGAGTCCAACACTAGCACTACAACAGGACAGATAATTTTTCGCCTAAGTATGTCTAATTATCCGCGTTTTCGCAAAACCCCTAGGATTTCCGCGAAGATTCGAAGTATCGAATTATCCTACGACATATATAATACGTTAATTTCATCTGTACTATAAAACATAATTAAATTAAACCAGCTTACTCATAAAATTACGCAGTTTTAACACGTAGGATGCATTCTCATTCAGAAGTGTTTAAACTGTACATACCTACGTGAACAAACAACAGACTATTTATTTGTATTTAGGATGTCGAATCAGGCGTTACTTTGCTGAAATCCTTTGTAAAAGAAACTTCGTAAAACTCTGTAGTCACTGACCTCCATTAATACAAGTTGTAGTAATGGAGGTCAGAGTCTGTAGTGTTTTTCCGCTGAAAAAAAAAACACACACACAGCGGAAAACACTACATATTTCTTCAGAGTTTCATTTTTTTTCGGTCTATATCTAGCTATTTTAAAAATGAATATCAATTCACTATTGTGTTATCTTTTCCTGTTATTCCCTCCATCAAGTTTCTCTCTCTTGCGTCTTTTAGCCAGTATTCGTAACTTCGGATAATTGCGCCGTCCCCTGAGCCATAGTTTCCAATGTCTTCTCAAAGATTTTACTCGCAAAAGTCGTTCTTCTTCTCCCCCTTCGTCTTCATGGCAAGGCCCGTTCTTTTCGAAAAGCCATGCTGTGGAAAGTAAGTTTACTTGAGAGTGCAGAACTGTGATTTTCAAAATGACCTAGAGAATATGGATTACCTACTGAAGCGCCCGTAGCTCAGCTAGCGGAGGCAATCGCATGCGATTACCAATGTAAAGCAAAGGTCAACGCGGTCAGTCCTTGGATGGGTGACCCAAAAGTGGCATTATATTTTGGGCGCTTCCGTAGGATTACATGTTAAATTGTAGGTCCGGTTGTTTGTATAGTGCAGCAGTCGTTAAGCCATGTCAGAGACCATTAGGGCGGCTGCATAAACTCTTGACACCAGAGTTTGCCAATCTCATTCGATATGAAGAAGAAGATACAGACGACCCAAAGTGTCTTAGTAATATGTATCATATTTTTTACCCATTAGATAGATATATATGTTACGGTAAATGTGGATAATGAGGTAATTATGCATAATTACCAGTGCTCTCGGTAAAAGTGGTAAAAACTTTCGAATTAATCACATTTACCGGTAATTATATATAATTACCATACCCCTTTGGAAAATGTTGAAAATAATGAAATCAAACATCAGAATCAAAATGTTTATAAATACAAGTATAAATAAATCGCACGAGTAGATGTTCGGCAAAGAGGCATCATTATACATTTGAGGTTCCAATCAACTCCCCCTGAATTATAATTAGTCGGTCTTCAAGTCGAGAGTAAACCGGTTTCTTCTAGGCAAGCGCGCTAGATCGTAGATTATAACGTTGCTTAACATCAGGCAAGTTGTAGTCAATCGTGTGCCTATTTCATGTAAAAAAAACTCTAGTTTTAATTATAATTACATTTGGTTAGAAACAAAACAAGTCAAACAATAATACTTCAAATATCAAGAGAGAACATCTACTCGTGTGATTTATTTATACTTGTATTTATTTTAATAAACATTTTGATTCTGATGTTTGATTTCATTATTTGATACATTAACCAAAGGAGTGTGGTAATTATATTATATAATGACTGGTAAATGTGGATAATTCACTACACTACATTTACCGTGTGCGTTGGTAATTATGTATAATTACCGCTAATTATACATAATTACCGATTATCCACATTAACCGTAACATATATACCTACTCTCCTTATAATATTAGTTTCCCCGGAAGAACCCTGGCTACTGCAACATAGGGAATCCTACAGCAGTAGCAAGGGCACACAATGTAAATATTCTGTGCAGCCTAAATTAAATTGTATTAATGTAAATTGACAATAGCAACATTGTATGACATAATAAAATTAGAATACTGTGTTCATGAAATGTGTTTTTAAATATATGATTATTATTATTATAATACGGAACTCTAATGACTTACCTCCATCATGCTTACAGGTATCATACGCCAAGTGGCACATGTTATCAAAACTTCTGGTTTTTCTTGTCGTGGGATCTTTACCGCATATGGGAGATTTTCTGAAAATTATGTTTTATTGAAGTAGCCAAGATGTAGCTGGGTAATATAGAAGAGTCCAAAGAAATAAACGGCGTGAATGTGGAAAAACAAACCAAAAAACTAACAAACCTACAAACGCGCTTTCGCTTTTATTATTAGCATCCTATCTTTCTCTTCACAAAATCCTTCTCGTCCTAGGAATACTCCATATTTAATTTTTTCATGCTAGATATGCTTAACACTTGACTACAACTTGGCAAATCTTAAAATAGGATGAAAAATATTATTTCTCTTTTAGTCGTCTCGTCTTCGTGACTGAGGGTCGTGACTCCCCTGCAGAATTAATTCGTTAGAGGAGTTTTCTTGGCCAGATAAAATCGTGATGGGCGCCCAGGTCCTTCCACGGAAGACGCATGTCCTCGGATATTTGTGGCCTCAAACATGTCGATTTCCTCACGATTTTTTCCTTCACCGTCAAGCGAGTGCAAATCCACACATAACTTGAACATCACCAACTTACAAACTTTTGTTTTAATTAATTTAAGCAATAATATCGTCACTTGTGGTAAAATAATAAGTTTTATTCTCTGTTTATTATTTTTCATCCTCATCTACAGCCCTAGTCGACTTACTGCTGGTTTAGGCCTCCTCCCCTGGGTGCTTCAGATGTAGATCTTATGCCTTTCTTGACCAGACTTTTTGTATTATTTATGTTCGAACATTACCTATAACTATGTAAACGGCATGCTCACATGTAGCAACTGTTCTAGAACATTCACCGCTAAAATAGGGTACATTAGTCATGTAAGGACGTATCAGTAACTTACCCGTAGGAAATATGTTCGCCGTAGCCGAAATCGGCATGGAAAGCATCATCATCATCATCATCATTATTTATGTATTATAATAGAAAAACAAATCTACTGATCTATGTACTTACTTAAAATGTATACCAAGGCTCTGGAAACACTTCACAAAGTCGTCCATACAGTCTTCCATCTCTAATTCATGTTCAGTTTTCTTACTCTCAAGTTCCGGAGGCATCGACCGTAATATGTCTGTTGTCGCTTCATAGTCGTTGTATTCTGCGTTGTAGATAGCTTGGCTTTTTGTTTTTAATGTTAATGCTATATAAGAAGATAGAGATAAAAAGATGAAGAAATCTTTATTTTACGTGTGATAGGTTTACGTTTGACTACAGCATGCCTGATGTTAAGCATTGCTGCAACCTAGTGTTAGAACACGCTTACCTAGAACATACCTATTAACTCTAGATTTGAAACCTCTGGATTATAGTTCGCAGGAAACACAGCTTGTGTGTGGTAATGGCAAGCTTTTGAACACTTCCAAAGCTTGCCATCTATCAATGTCATAAAATGAGTACATACATAAAAATACCTTAGGTAAGCACAGAATGCACTCAAATTTGGGTGCCCCATTATACATTTAAAAAAAGTGTTTGTTATTTATATGTTACATATTTATTTTTGGTCAAAGAATTGGCAGAAAATCGAGAAGGATGGCGTATGCTGCACAGATAAGGGCCCTGCCCTGAAAATTGTGATAATGATACTAGGTTATATGACATACATCACAAACTTAAATAAAAAAAGTATGTTAGGTTCACTTTTAGAAGGAAATGTACGTCCGTATGTTTAGCTATATTATTATTTTAAGTTAGTATTAGTACATTTTTAGTTTAGTGAACTTATAACAATAAATAAAAAAAAACAAACAGTATAATACGAACACAATTTAACAATTAGATACCCCAAATACTTACTCGTAATAATAAGAAATCTTTTCCAAAAATTGTCCACCACCATGCCGATTTTTAACTATCAAATTAGTGTTTCTATAGTGTGATATTCAGCATATTATAATATTCTTAACAGCACTCTTTCAACACTTAGTTACTTCTTTAATTGAAGTCTGTAATAACCACTAACTTAATACTTTAACATCATCGAAATAACTTAAAAGAGCTAGAAATTTCGATTAACCAACTTCTAATGATTCAAGTTAGCGCAATAATTGAATTAACAAGTAATTAGAAGCTGTCATTATTTTGTAACTGGAAATTTTAATTCACGTTTTCAGTTTCAATGTGTTTGTGTGTAACGAAGTTAAAGCCAGCATTGAAATTATTTGGCGATAGAATGCTGGAAATAATTATCGAATTTTGTCAAGCGTTTAATTCGAGATAAGATCTTTTGCCTGTTTGATGTTGCGATGATTTTGAAAGCTGACTTCCTATACCTTTGTGTTCCTCGTATTTTCACCTTTGAATTTATTTCGTTGAAAATATAGGGGATGTTTTTGAAAATTAATTTGATACCTATCTATATATAGATAAGCAAGTATATGACTAGTTTTATCTCTCTACTATTAAAATAATGAACCTATAATAAACCTAAACCTCGTCTATAAGCAAGCAGTCATCTACTTCACGTTATTTCAAAATTATAGTAGTATTTTTCAAATTATTTATAATCTAACGATACATTTATCCTATAATTGCAATTTATAATCATTGAAACAACAAAATATGGATAATTTTATTTATTAGAAAAAATCTTAACAATCTAACCAGAATAAAATTAAGGCATTATAATGTATAAAATATTGGTACTGTACGTTTTGGGCTCAATAAAACGTAGAATACAATATTATAATCGTAACTTTTAAACGTTAAAATATCTACAGCAACATATTTACAGAAGAAAAATTAAAATAAACTGAAGAGGAACTTTGTACACCGTATCACTAAGAAGTCTTTGAAATTGACAGTTCATTTTATACACAGGCGCAGGTTTATAGACTCTGCATTTCTACACTGGGTTCGTGCTATTTGAAGCACGATTTTAGTCAGAAAATCTGCGAACATTGCGACGTCTTAGTGGTCGCCGTGACCGTGTGTTCTAATTGAGCGAGAGCTGTCAGTTCTGTCTCCATCTTCCTCTTGGTCCTCGTATTTTTATTTGGCTGTCTCTTTTTGCAGCAGCACAGAATCTCTTCGAACTCCTTTCTGAAGTTATCGTTTAGCCATCCGTATAACAGTGGGTTTGATACAGCACTGGACATGCCACACATGTGACAGATCGCATAAGTTATTGTCATAGTTTTCTCGTCCTTGAACGGTGATTCGCTGAAATCTGCGAGTAGATTGAAGACGTTTAGCGGCAACCAGCTGATGACATACGTGACAGCGATTGCGATTAGAATAGCGGGAGTTTTTCGGGTAGTTCGTCTTCTACCTCTCAACCGTCTATGTATTTGGACATGTGCGATAATAACCACTAGAACTGGTACTAGATATTGGAACACAAGGCTGAGTAGCGAGTAGATGCCTCTTCCATTGGCAATGGGCCATTTTTCGATGCAGAAACTAACGGAGTCCATTCCAATGAAGCCGAGACGGAAGGTGTCGAGGGTTCTGAAGTAGAAGAGAGGGAAGGCGAGGGTGAAGGCTGTCACCCAGATGAAGAACATCGTGATGATGGCGCCCATGGTCTGCAGCCCGCGGCGGGTCGGGTATACGATCAGCTGCGGACAAAATATCTCATTTTACAAATAATCAAACAATAAATAGTAAGATATGTGTAATTTACATAAGTAAGATATTGGATTAGACTGTTTTTAAAGCTAAGATCTACAATAAAGTTTTATGTCGTAACCGACTCAAGATGGACCCTTCTAAAAGACGGCCCTTCTTAAAAAAAATCTTCTAGATATAAGTAAATTCCTCCTTTAAAGGCACTTTTTAAGGAACTGCTCTATTTATCATTGTTTGTCTGCTCAAACCTACAAATGCCTCTGCATACATAAGAGATACAATAAAAATTACGCTTCAGAAATCAAACGATTCACTAATATTTCTGTTCCTGTACCTCCATCCAACGTTATTAACAATCATGGAACAATCGAACCATTTGAAGGTAAATCAAATCATGTGCCCATTTTACCTTAAACCTTATCTGAAACTCTGTTGCTGAACCCAAATAATACGAAAATTATGTCAAAGGATTTCCTGGTTTCAGGCACAATAATTATTTATTGATTGATTGAGGACTTGTTCTCCGAATATCAATATTTTGTTTGACAGGAGTACGTGTTTTGAATTTTGGCTTTATTGTCCTGTAAAAGTGTTTGTGATAAGGCTAATCAATAAACAAGTTAGCGGAGGCCATCGCATGCGATTGAAAAAAAAGCAAAACAATGTCATGAAATTTTGTGATAAGGCTGTAAATCAATGAACAAGTAAGCGGAGGCCATCGCTTGCGATTGAAAAAAAAGCAAAACTCGACGCGGTCAGTCATTGGATGGGTGACCAAAAAGTGGCATTTCATTTTGGGCGCTTCCGTGGTTCGGATGACACGTTAAATTGAAGGTCCCGGCTGTTTGTCTAGTACGGCAGTCGTTAAGCTATGTCAGAGACCCTTAGGGCGGCTTGATAAACTCTCGACACCAGAGTTGGCCACTCTCATTCGATAAGAAGAAGAATAAAGTATAGAGTTTCATGAATAAAAAAAAGTGTTGTATTCATAAATTTAACAAACAAATACCTACATCATTAAAACTATCTATGGTTTAGTCAGAAATTGTAAAAATACACATATAAATACAAACACAACATTAAATAACTTATAGCACTCCATATTAAAGGTCTCTATCATATTCTGAAAAAACACAGGCATAATGGTTTTTTGCTTCAATCGTCCTCTCGCCTCCTTTCGTAAAAACATCACTTTACCAAAAATAATCCCTCCCAATACCGTGCCCAGTTTTCCTTTGACAAAACCAATCAAAAACATCAAAGAAAATAACGAAGTCATAACAAAATAAGTCATCCGAAACAGAAATCAAATCGACATGGCCGAAGTCACACCTTTGGGTTAGAAAGTTTTCCCTCGGGATGGCAACTTAATAGGTACCTACAGAGTCCGTATAAAACCTCTCTTTGTATGACGGCTGTGCGCCACTATAGACACCTTTGATGAATGAAATATTTATTCGTTTATAAATGAAGATTGCGAACTTGACAGTATATAATGGGTTACTGGTAACCTTTTATTTATAATTATCAAATAAAAATTGTTTGAGTGCAATTAATTGTCTTTTATCCGATACATCCAATCGAATTATTTGAGATCCCGATAAAATTTATCGGGTTCTCGTGCTTTTGGTATATTGTGTTTCGTAGACTCGACACTTTAGCATAAGATCTGCTCAGTGCTCACCACTAATGTATGTATGTATCTATGTATATTATATATCACAATTTATGCAATAAATACTTTGACTTTGGAAGGCGTAAGTAATCCATCGGTCCCTAACACGGTAACATGATATTTTCTAGTACCCCCGAAGCTAGACATCCCTCAAATGTAAAATCAGACTCCAAGAACTAAACAAGTCAGTTATAAAACAATACAGATATTCGAACAAGTTTTAATATTAAAACAGTACAGATATGTTCCACATTAGACCTCAGGGCTGGCTTGTGCGGATATCGCTTCTGGTGACCTAGACGTCAAATGCCTAGCAATGTTTTTTTTTATAACAATATTAAACTTTTTTTTTCTTTTTACAAAGATAAAGAAAGGACTATACAATAGCAGGTGAACCCTGGACATCAAACTAGGCCAGCACCTGTGTGATGATGTCCAGTTATTTTTAATATTATACGTACATAGAAGATAGTTAAAATTAAATCAAGAGCTGCAGATTTTAAGCCAATATTGTTCCGCCGATGGTTTTTTTATCTAGAAGTTGTAGTACAATTTTAATCCACACGCAAGTTAGAATGTATTGTACCTTTACAGGAAGTTGCTTTGATGGAAATCTCTAAGGGTTTAGGGTTGAATAGATTTTCTCGGAATTGACGTGTTTCGTCTGAAAGGGTTATTGTTTCAGTTATATTTTATATGGTTTCTTTTTACTATAGTGTCGATTAATAGTAAAGAGGCAAATAGTAGGTAGGTATTTCTCGATTTGTGTATTTTTTTAATGGAGATGTAGGTACTTATCCTGTGGCACAAACATTTGCTTAGTATGGATGCTATGTATGAAGAAGTAAAACTTGCATCCCCTATTTCACCCCTTTAAAAGTGGCATTTCAAAAAATCCTTTCTTAGCGGATGCCTACGTCATAAAATCTACCATCATTCCAAATTTCAGCCCAATCCGTCCAATGGTTTGGGCTGTGCGTTGATGGATCAGTATATCAGTCAGTCCTGTTGGAGCGTCACATCCCGCTACCAACATAACGGCGGGACAGGTCGACCAACGAGAGAGGTTCCCGCCAACGGCGACAGGGAGCAGCCCGCGCGCCAACAGATGCGCGCCAAGAGAACGACAATAGCCGTCTATCGCACAGCACGCGCAACCAGTAAAAATATACAGTCCACTCGCATCAAGACATACCCAACTCGTTGTTATTTCATCCAACAAGGCATCCCAATAGGACCGAGGAAAGTAGCAACACAGCCAGTCAGTCAGTCACCTTTGAGTTTTATATATTTAGATTTATATAAGCTTTGAACTGTGTTAGGCTCAATTATCGTGATTACACGAGATAAAACAAACGAGTGTGATAAACAAATCATTTTTCCTTTCATAATTACCGTTATTGGTACTCAGTAGAAGCTAAAACCACAAAACCCTGCCGAATAGTTCAGTAGAGAAACATAAATTTATATTAAACGCAAAACTATTACTTGTTTATTAAACTCCATAATAACCTCTGCTTTGAAAACTTTGGGTTGACAAATCCTGTGTAAACTCATAAAATTTCATCCAATATTTCAACGTAGGTAGCAATGTTTACTTTAAGACTAGGGAAAGAAGCAGACCAAGCATACATCGCAGAAGTTCAAAACATAATACAATTTTGTATAAGTAAGCTTAATAAAAATAATAATCCTCCTAGCCGTTTTCGGCTACGGCGAACGTTTTCTGTACATTTAATAAGAGAACGTATGTTGTCAGAAAAAAACAGTTATTAGAGCGTAGCTGGCATGCTCTCAGATAAGAAAGAATACAAATAAGAATAACTTACCAATTTATAATAGAATTATTGTAGTGGCAGACTATATCTATTATGAAATTGGATTTAAAATACCCTACCATTTTTCTAGAAAAAAAGCAGAAAAGCTTCCTATTTCATGGGACTTGAGATAACATCTTCTAGAAAAAGTTGTTAATAAAATAAAATAACATAATACTTATAACATATACAAAAGACCCATTACACAGTGATTAATGTGTGATTTCAGCATGCTTCAATCTTTACTCACATTTTGTCTGGACATTTTCCAAGTCCGAAGTTCCCTATAAAGTTGAGTTTAATACCTCGCTTTCGATAGGGGATAAAACTGAAACTTTATAGTTTCCGAATCGAGCCGGTAAAGTGGAAAAGTTATGTCAAGTGCCTTTTAGAAAGCAAGATATGGCTTTTCGTTCCAAGTTCAGAGTTCGAATATTATGCTATTGATATTTCTTGATAATTATAAATTAATTTAACATGAACAAAAACATAATTGAAATATAAAATTTATTTATTACACACATACTGGTCGGTTCCCTGCTACACTGATTTATAAACTCAATGTAGTCATTTTAGGTCAGAGCAAGTATCTCAAAAGCTCTCAGGTCTGTTTGAAATTAATAAGTTTATTATATACTAGTGGACGCCCGCGGCTTCGCTCGCATCATTTTGAGATAAAAAGATTTAAAATGAACATAACTTTTTTTATTTACGAACCGATTGAAATTAAAAACATTAAATGTTAAGTTAAAAATTTACCTACATGTTAGTGAAAACCGTAGACAAATCAGTTCAGCCATTTTTGAGTCTATTACGACCAAACATACCGACAGACAAATAGACAAAAAGTTTTATTTAAAACATGATTTTTGTGTTCTATTGCATCAATAAAAACCCCTCAACTATTTTTTCCATTATCTTCAATGTACAGACACCGACCGGTTACAGCTTTATTATATGCATAGATATAGGTAGCTAAAATTCGTTTCTTTTGCTTTTCTTCTTTTACACAAAGCGCGGTACATTTCTCACAAACTTGTTATCATTTATTAAGTGCCGTTATCAGTGTAGTGGTGAGTTAGCTTCATTACAACTACTCCAGCTGATAAGAGATAACATTCATGTACTGAGAAATCAATATTTGAAAAGTGCAGATGAAATTTCATTGACATGGTTTATGTGATAAGATTTTCGATATTGTTTTGGTGACAACAGTTATTAAAATAAAACAAACAGAAAATCATTTTATGTCTAGATACAGGCATATGCCTAGTAAAGCATCCAATGGACACGTTAATGGTGATATATATAGTATACTAGCAAACCCGGCGAATTACGTTTCGCCACCAGATGGTTTCGTTTTTTCTTTTTTTTATAAACCTCACGGAGCCCGAGACCTTTCCAACGAATGCAAAACCGTGGAAATCGGTTCGTGCGTTCTTGAGTTGTAGCGTCAGAAAGGAAAACCCGACTTATTTTTATATAGTAGATTACCTACACATGATAATTTGCAAACAAAATTAAAAAAAAAAAAAGTACAAAACTCACATATTTTATTCACAATCCTCGAAAACCTACTTTTACTTATGGCTGTTCCTTCTGCATGCTTAAATGGCTACAATGATTTATTTGGATGAAATTGGCAATGGAAATAGCTAACGAACAGTATCTCCATCCAATGGTTGCCTGGAAGAGATCTCTTTTAGCGATAAGTCCGCCACTTGTGGCACTCGTATAAGTTATTTTAAATCTCTTTCTTTATATTTTGATTATATATAATATTTTATCTATACATCTAATAATATAGGCTACTGCTTAAAATTTCGGATTATGGTCGCACAATACCCTTATCAAAAATAAATAAACCGACTTTAACACACACAATATCTATAAAATTAAAATCGTTTCTCCAGTATATTTTAAAAGCGTTTATCAGAATTCTGCTTCAATTTTTAGCTTCATCTTTAAATCTTTGAAAATAGCTTTTAAAACGAGCATATCTTAGTATGTATGGCTAAAAGCTTAGAAAATACTGTGAATACTTGTAAATATCCTATATTCCATTACAGAATCCATTTTATCTCACATAGATAGGTACCTAGTCATATTTCCTTATTTCAGCGGCACAAGGGGCTTACGTTAAGATTTGCATTGTGGTTTTTATTGAGGTTCCCTAAATAATGATTTCTGTTTAAATGGGAAATAGGTACTCTTTATGAAAATCTATACACATATAATGAAGCTGAAGAGGGTCGAAAGTCTGAACAATGCAGATATATATGTATATTATATAAAAAATGTTAATAATTAAGATACTATGAATTGCTACCAGAACACGTTCCAACTATTTCTAGAAATTTTGTTTATATATCTGTCTCTGATTTTCTGTTTGTCTGCTAATTTAAATGGCCACTAAGCAAAAACGGCTGCAAAGATCATCATGATTATTGATATGTAGGTAGTATGAGGTCTTAGGTGTGTCGTAGTCTACTTTTTATCCTGAAATAATGCGAGGGAATCCACTAGTAAAATAGCACGCTTATTTATGGAAAGAAAAATAGTGTTGTATGTACATTCATAAGAACTTATGTTACATAGGTGTTACTCGTTTGTATCTTGTCAAATCTCTGACGTATCATCATCATCATCATCGGGTGCCACCTTCATATTGAAGTTCGGAGGTCCGTTGGCAAAACTTCTTGCGATCCCATGCTGCTTCTTTTAGACGTATCATACTAGGTCCATAAGCAACCTTTGTGCCATTTATAAAAATGTAATATGTTTGTGTAAACTTCTTTAGATTCAGTACTGATTAATTTATTGCAAACGATTATCATTAGAGTAATTCGCTTTAAGCGGTTCTAATTGTGAAAATAAATAAATAAACGATACGTGCAAAAAATCAAGAAATGGTTATACAAAGATATCAATTCAAAATCTTAAAAATAGTGCTTAAAATTTACTCTTAGTCAATTTATATATTTATTAAAAAAAAATATAAAATGTGTCTAATAGAATAGAATACTAATTTTACCAACTTTCTTTTTACATCCAGGTAAAAACACAATTGATGGAAACAACACGTAAACAGTATTAATTCCAGAATACATTTTCAGTGTAACCTTCAGTTCCCTAGATGACTCGGATATGAATATTGAAATACTCTCTCTGTTTCAATATACTCACACACGTGGATAAATAAAAGGAGCTTTATTTTCTTGGTCTGCGTAAGTAAATACTCGAGAGGGAACGGATAAAATACCAAGTAAAATAAATAAATAAATAAACAAGTGGTCATATTGTTTTTGTCCGTTTCACTCTTACAATATATATTGTTAAATATACATGTTTTTTTACTTGGAATATGTTTGTATTTATCTACAAGTTGACACTTCACAAACTGTTGTAGAATATTTGAAAGAAATCAAGCAATAATTTTAGCTAAGTTGTGGAACTCCCTGCCTGACTCCCTGTTCCCCACGCACTATAATCCAGCGATCTTCAAAGCGAGAGTGAATCGGTTCTTATCGGGTAAGCACGCATAGCCTTTGCTTACCATCAGGCTAACTGTGGCCAAGTGCAAATCCGTTCTAGTTAAAAAAAAACTTTTATAATAAATATCTTTGCTTTGGATTTAGCTTAGCTCAGTTAACGGAGGCAATTATGTATGTATAATTATTGCGATTACCGTTAGGTGCCGTAATGTAAGGCAACTGTCGCTGCCGTCTGATCTTGGATGGGTGACCAAACAATGGGTGCAACAAGATCAACCATTTAGGTGCTCCTATGGGTCAGCTAATATGTTAATGGTATTAAGCACTAAACTAAGAAATTAATTAGTTTTAATTAGTATTAACAATAATGAAGGTAAGCCAGATAATTCATTTCAAAATGGAAGTAATTACGGAAATTTTAATTTCATTAAATTTAATATACTGGTTATGATGTAAATACCTGCTTTCAATAAACCCGATACCCTATATAGAATTCGCAACTTTATCTCTAACACCAGAATAACAATCCTAACATTTATTAGATTCCCAACAGATTTAAAATATCCCGAAGGCCAACAAAACAGGCTGTTCCAGAAAACGTCCAATAACAGTTATCGAAGGAACATCTTTGAAGTCCCGAAAGCGACGGATCCTACAATCCTGTGCAATCTATTTAATGTAACGGTGGAAAAGATAACCATTGTAGGTGGAGAGGTAGGGATATTATGATTTACTAGAGTGTAGTTTGGTTGCCTGGAAGAGATCGCTCTTAGCGATAAGGCCGCCAATTAAGACGCTAGTTTTAATTTCTCTCTTTTTTGTATTTTTTTTATATGTGGTGTTTTAATAAAGAATTTATCTATCTAGTTTTATAAAATAAATAATAAATAAAATTCAAATTATTATCGCAAACAATTTGCGTGTTTTATGAAGCTCGATTCAAAATAAGAAATGGTAATGAAGATAGGCAAAAATGAAAAAAAAAACCCAACTTTATAATTTTTTACTAAGATGACGTGGTGATAAAATATTGCAATTAATTATCATAAATTTGTAATTAAACAAAAAACTCATTTTGCTGAAAATAATGAAATACTGATTTTTAAGAAACCGAACATCTATCTGTCTATTATTTGCTGCGTGTAGTAAGTATTTTATAAATAAATAAATAATTGCTAGTGATACACAAGGATCATTTATCAGCAAGAACAACAAAGACTACTAATACTAATGTAAATCAGCCAGATATCTCGTCTATTATTGCCTATCTGACGACGACGTTCACAAAAGAACATCTAAAATCTAAACATAGCTTCATTATATCATTAACCGAGTGAACAGGCAGCCCGGAGGATCCTAGCCTAAACATTTTCGGTTTATACGTAAACGATAACTGTTTCAATATATTATCTGGAAATAGAATGCTGTCTGTGCGTTAGTTTGACGTCATCGGAGTCGTAGCTGGTCGGCAATGGACTTGATAGCCATAGTGTTTGGACTACAGGTAAGGTGTTAGATACACTGAAAGCTATTTCTAATTAATTATTCTGTCTAGAACAAGTTTTCGTGTTATGAGCGTTTAAATAAACAGACAAACAGGGCAAAATTCTAAAAACAGCTGGAACGTGTTTTGTTATGGGTTCAAAGAAGACACAAATATATATATTTTTTGAACATATACGAGTATGTTCAGATTTATGACCCTCTTCAGCTTTATTATATTATGTATGTATAGATAGATTTACTCCCCGTATAAATCGATGGGCACACCGCTTTAGGTAGCCACAGAGTTACAGTGGTAGTTTGCTTTGTTACGATTTCCTAGCAGCGAATGGAGTTTTATAGGACATTTTCCAAGATTCGTTGGTTTTAGAGAGTGAATAAACATTTCGGGAAAATAGAATCCATCACATCAATCGGTTTTGTGGATGTTCTTCTGTTTATTGCCTTTTCCGGGTTGAATATGCAGTAAACTGGTAGCATTAAAATGACTCGTTGAATTGTAGGTCCCGGCTGTTTGTCTAGTACGGCAGTCGTTAGGCCATGTCAGAGGCCCTAAGGGCGGCTTGATAAACCCTCGACACCAGAGTTAGCCTCTCTCATTCGATAAGAAGAAGAAGACTGATAGCATTGTTGCTGGTACTTATCATCGGTATTTCAGGAAGAGGGTAGTTTTTGTGTCAATTGCTGAAGCAAACTATATTCATGTTAATTTCGGCCCTATCTAGATACATGTTAGTGAAGAACCGACATACATAGCAAAAAAAAACATTATTATTTTGCTAGAATACATAAATATAAGGCATAAAACTGACATCTGTGGCACCTCAGGAGAAGGCCCGTGCCAAGCAGTAAAAAAATAAAATAAATAAATATTCCGGGACATTGCACACAGCGCCATCTAGCCCCATACTAAGCAAACGCTTGTGTCTTGGGTACTAGGTAACGGATATAATACTTTACTTATATACTTTTCTTTTGTAAATACATACTTAGTGGACTGGGGCTGAAGATAATAATAATAATGACTAGGATAAATAAATAAAGCCTCCTGCTATCAATTTCAGTATTCATGACCACTTTAATTTGACAGTCTAATCAAATTGAAAAGTACATCTAGCATTCAAAGAAAGCGTAGGAAGATGTCTGAATTTGCATATCGTATTCTGATGACACACTTCAGGACTGGCTGAAAAAGGCTTTTCGAGCGATTGGCAAATACTTGTGTGAGGCAATTACTTTTCTTCGCTGATATTGTGAAATAAACCGGAAAATACTGAGGTTTTCTGCATTCGAGGACTGAAGTGTTTTTATTCACTATTTTTATAGTGTCTTCATATATTGTTTACGTCAGTTTTATTTTAATTCACTTGACAGGTTTGTACTAGATCGCTATTTGCCTGATGGGAAATAATCATGTTGATTTAAGATGGAGTGTGCATATTCGGTGTGTCATGCATGCATAAACGGTTCAATCTCACTTTGAACATTTCTAGCAGCAGTGCTTTGTTCTGAGTTCGGACAAACTAACTAGTGCGCATACCAGATAGACTGTATCTCACAATTATTTAAGTTTAATCAATAAATTAGTCAATTAAACCTAATGTAAAGTTCAAGAAGATTCAATGTCGAGCAAGAAATAGGTGTAAAAATAGTTAAGGAAAATTTTAGTGACATAATAGCCGATAAAAAATTACGAGATGTACTTATAAATTTTAGCACCAAAGTTGTTAAAAAAGTTATAAAAAGAAACAAATAGATATATAAACCAAACTGAATACTATATTCAATTATAGGAACATCAGTTGGGGCAGCATAACTAGTAAGAAAATATTTAAATAAAAATCAAGATTAAATAGAAAAGATACAAAAAGACCTTGGCTTCGCCAGGGAAGTTGGTGGAATAAACTAAAAAAAAATAAAAAATGTAAAGTTCATAAATTGTAAATAGTCAAATAAACTTTTTATTTATTATTTATTTATTTTAAATCATTAAGTCTTAATGATAAACTCGGGATTTGAGATACCATTTTAATTAAATTTGGTGACGGCACTTGTGTTGTGACACAAGTGTGCAGCACAGCAGCTTAGTACCCCTCGTACTAAGAAAAAAAAATCAGTTACATGGTTTGACGTTTCTAATAGACCGATCATAAAATTCATAACGCCTAAGCAAGAGTTCAGCAAATGTCCTTGACTTGTGTTGAGGGAAACAATGGTGGAACGACAAAAAAAAAACAATTACCTGGTATCGATCCAAAGCAATAGCAGTAATGGAGATAGTTGACACAAATATCGAAATAGCCTGGATTGCTCCGCAGGCTTTACAAAGACTCGGCCAGTCTGGTAAAGGCCAGTGCTTGGTGAGCAGTTCCATCAGGGTGAGAGGTGTTCCAACGCAGCAGACGAGGGCATCTGACACCGCCAGGTTTACGATGAACATGTTGCGAGCTGTTCTCATGACGGGTTTTCTTACTACCTGCAGAACGAGAAAGGGTCTCATTAGTTTGTTGTAGGTTAGATTATTTGATAAGCCTCTGGTCGAAAAAGTTTTAAGAGTGTCAAAGAAACCGTTTTTGTTAATTGAATACACGTGAATGTAGATCTATAACTCAGCCATCAAGTAGTTGTTTGCAAGCTTTGCAGTGTCGATTGATCAAATTCTATTCTCAGTAGATGGAACACCATTTTATTAAAACACGTACCCAGAAATATCTTATGGGTCATGGGTTTTCAAGTCAAAAGCAGTTTGGGTTCTAATACAAATACGCGATAGATAGTCTGTAACATTGCTTTACATCAATACTATCAAAGGACATCAGACCTGATTATACCAGTGGCATAAAACAGATATTCATATTGTGTTTTACATTTGACCTTGACAAATCCATCAAAACAAGTCCTAATCTAAACCGGCAATCCGCCCATGTAACCCAACCATTTATACAGTTCCATGACATCCACAGTAATGGAATATGGCATTTATAATGTAGCCACTATCGGCACAGATAAGTTGACATTTGGAACATTTCCATTGCATTATTAGGTACATTGTAGTAACAGATGGCGGGGAGCCAATGTGTGATTTGGTTCTGTTTGGTTGCACCATGTTGGATATTGACTGTAGCTGAGAGAGTATACCTAATACAATTTCAACTTTCTAGCACCAATCAAATCTGCAGGGTGTATCTTAAATTTGGGACTTAATAATAATTGCATCTAAATCTGTTCAGACATTTCTATACAAACATTAAAAATGTTTGTATGGATATATCATTTTCTCAATTTCGTCATACAAATCGGCAATTTCATAGGTTAAGACCTTATTTATTCGGAAACAAAATGGCAATCGTTGTCCCGCCTGGAACTTATATGATTGGTGGATGTGTTGCCTATAAAGACCGTTTAAAATGACAGTTTAGAAGTCTGTGATTGGTTTTACTTTACCGAGTGAAGACTGTCTGTAATTGTAAAAGTCCTGCTGGTCACTACCCTCAAAAAATATCACGATCAATCTATCACCAAGGACCTAAAGACTAGTCTATTCCGATATATTCGTTTGAAAGCCAGTTCAATAGGTGCATAAACGTTCTCTTGAGTTTAATGTCGTTCAATTATGCTAGTAGTGCTTTTTATTCAGAAAGTAGCATACTGTGACAGCATTGTCTTGAATTGCAATAACGCGTTAGTCAATTAACGCGTTTCGGTTTCTATTGTGCAACGAAAATACTTAATCACACACAATTACACATCTATACTAATATTATAAAGCTGAAGAGTTCGTTTGTTTGAACGCGCTAATCTCAGGAACTACTGGAGCGAATTGAAAAATTCTTTTTGTGTTAAATATACCAATTATCGAGGAAGGTTTTAGGCTATATAACATCACGCTGCAACTAATAGGAGCGAAGGAAAAATGGAAAATGTGAAAAAAAAATGGGGAAAATTATTCATCTTTGAGGGCTTCCGTTGCGTGCGCTGCGAAAATGGTTCAAGTCGTGGGTAACAGCTATAATTTATAAAGATGAAGAGATTCTTTGCAAAAATAAATATGATGCCCAAAATAACTATTCCACGCGGACGAAATCGCAGGCACAGCTAGTATCATATAAAGTGGTGAGTACATAAACCTTTCTATGTATTCCGCATTAGGGTATAAAGCTTAGACAATACAAAACACTTAAAATACAAACTCACACTCACAGATATAACAACCAGTGCGTTTCCAACTGCTCCAATGACTACCAGGATGCCATAAAAGGTGAGGAGTATCGATCTCGTGGGGTCATCGACTTTTCGGTTTTGGGAGAATTTCTCGAGAAGGATCTGCGGGTCCTGGATGCCTCGTGCCTCCTCTATCAGCCATCTTGCGGAAGCGTTCAGATCCAAGCTCGTGTTGGGCTCGAACCCCTGAAACAATGGAGTAAGGACTTTAAAGCATAATACTTTTTTTTTGATTGGATGATACGAACAATGAACAAAAAATGGGAAGTTTGTAATATTGTTTTTACTATCCTTTGAAAGTCTTATTTAGTCTTACTTACTAAAGCCTATTTGTTCCGCTTTCCTTTACAACGGAACAACTTGTCATTTGTTTTTTTTTTTTTTTTTCCATGATATAGGCTTACGCTTGACTACAACTTGCCTGATGGTAAGCAATGTTATAGTCTACGATGTAGCGCGCTTGCCTAGAAGAAACCGGTTTACTCTCGACTTAAAGACCGACAAATTATAGTTCAAGGGGAATAGAGATTTGGGCAAGGAGTATTGGTATGAGGATAGTGTAGGCCTATCATTGTATCACAAAACAGCGCGAGCGCATAGTAACAAATTAACACTGCAGCCATTTAACATATAAAATTATATGATTTTATAAACTGGTTACATTTCATAGCAAAATTATTATATTAAACCCTTGTATGGGTTAATAAAAACGTAGGGTTAAATTAGTTCGATTATTGTTTGTTTTATTCACATTTGTATTCAAGCCAAAGGTATTACATCCACATTAATATTAAAATAAATAAATAATAAATATTCCGGGACACAGCACACAGCGCCATCTAGCCCCACACTAAGCAAACGCTTGTGTCGTGGGTACTAAATAACGGATATAATACTTATATACTTTTCTTTTGTAAATACATACATATTATGTACTTATTATACATACAAACGACTAGACTCAACACAAGTTATTATAAATTTTTAAAGTACATAAATACTTGTGTCATGCGGGAATCGAACGCACAAACTCTAGATTAGAAGGCAGAGCCACTACCAACTAAGCTAACAGGCCAGTCAAAAAATGTATAAAGTAAAGTATTTGAATTCAAGCACAATTAGCTAAATGTTATCTAAACCGCTTCCAATTCAACAATTTCTTAACAATACAAAGGTTTCGTCTAATATCGAGTAACTACTTGATATTATCTTACAAGAGCCCAATAAGATAGTGAACCAATAAAGTGAAATACTTCAGGCTAAGTTTACTAATAAACAAGTTTATAAAGGAGCCAATAAATACTTTGAGTGACTGTTATAAAGATGTGAAGTGTAGTAAGAAATAACAAGTGATATGAAAAAACAGTAAAATTGCAATGAAAAGCACCTTATAAAATCCATGAAAAGCGAGTGTGGCTTAGCAGTTTCTTTTCATCCTGACACACCCCGGTTCGAATCCGGCCCTGCACCAATGACTTGTTTTTCAGTTGTGTGTGAATTTGCACTCGCTTAGCGGTGAAGGAAAACATCATAAGGAAACCGACATGTCTGAGGACCACAATATCCAAGGACGTGTGTCTTTCGTGGAAGGACCTGGGCGCTCACCACGATGTATCTGCCCAAGAAAACTCCCCTAACGAATTAATTATGCGGGGGAGTCACGACCCTTCGTGATGAGAAATTAAGGCTCATAGAGAGATAAAATCCATAAATAAGCAAAGAACAACAGTACTGAAAAAATATTACTGACTAATAAATCTTGAAACCCACTTTTGAATTTTATATCAGCAAAAAGCAGCGCTAACCAAGAACACTGCCAACAAACCTTCAGACTAAAACGTTTAATTACGTATTCTCTATATAGGCAAATTATGCCACGACCTCTGAAAAGGCTGACGCTTTGCAATAAGAAGGGTTGGATGCCTGTTTTATTTTATGTTTACTCGTAATTTTTGCCCTAGAATTTGCTTACAACCTATTTGAGAACGCGAACTACTCTGAAGTAAACAGAGATATTTTTAGTAGTTCTGTCCTCATATATTTATGTATGCTTAAAATAAAAAGTAGATAATTCATATTTATTTACAATCTATACTAATATTGTCGAGCTGAAGAGTTTGTTTGTTTGTTTATTTGTTTGTTTGAACGCGCTAATCTCAGGAACAACTGGTGCGAATTGGAAAAAATATTTTTGTGTTGGATAGACCATTAATTGAGGAAGGCTTTGGGCTATATAACATTACGCTGCAACTAATATGAGCGAAGAAACAATCGAAAATGTGAAAAAAAACGAGGAAAATTATTCATCTTTCAGGGCTTCCGTTGCGTGTGCTGCGAAAACGGTTCAAGATAACAAAAAAAATATTTAAAATAAAATGATTCTTCTTGAAGTTATCTAACAAAATGTCTCCAACAGTAGGTATATGTTTATCTCTTAAGATTAACTCACTAGGACCGTTTTATGGTAATAACTATTCCATGCGGACGAAGATGCTGGCACAGCTAGTAATAATATATAAAAACAAGGGAAGAAAAACTAAACATACTACTTCTAACTGCAACATAAAAAAGGGGCAGCACTAAGAACAATAAATAATTAATTAACTCTGATATTTTGTGGAAACACACAACCTATTCTTTATATAGCAGAAGACAGAATACAAAAGCAAGTTATTTCTACGCACTTACATATTTTTTCTACTTTTAAGTACTTTTAAATAAACTTTAAAAACTAACCTTCTCTTTTGTATATATTGCTTTTATATACAGCGTATTTTCTGTACATTATAACCTTCTTTACTGGTTTCTTCTACCTCCATTCAAGATCCGTTTGAGTCTAAAACGCAAATCTTACATCCGCCTAAATAAATCCCATACAAATCCAAGAAATCCACATAAATTAAATGCGATAACCCGACCGCCTGCTAAATCAATCGGTTTACATAAATCGACTGTAATTTCCTTCTGAGAGACATAGATTATCTTGTAGATTTAGATTTTATATAGTAGATGCTGGTATATGAAATAAATAACCTATAACCTTGCGCCGTCTCATCTGTCTATGACACGGTGTCGGGCTGGAGCGGCGGCTATTATTGCCGAGCATCACAAGAGACGCAAATATGCTAACCTCGGCCGAGGTTACATCTTTGAGCCTTTTGGAGTCGAGACTTTGGGGCCGTGGGGTCCGGGAGCCCATACTATTTTCCAAAACCTCTCGGAGCGCTTGGTTGACGCGACGCGTGACCAAAATGCTGGCCTTTTTCTGGCTCAACGTATCAGCATTGCCATCCAGCGTGGTAATGCGGCCAGCATGCTGGGTACGCTGCCCTCTGGTAGTGGGCTGGAGCACTTAGATTATCTTTAGGCTTTTCTAAAGATTTTCTAAGTGCCCCTTTTTGTAGTAGTTAGAAGTAGTATGTTTAGTTTTCCTTCACTTGTTTTTATATTTTATTATTGTAAATAAATCTTATTCCATTAAAAAAAAAAAATAACCTATATATATATATATATATATATAAAAGTATACATCTAAAAAGTTAATTTTTTTAACCAACTTTCGTAAAAAAGTCGTGGAACTAAGCTTTGAAATACCTCTTTATCAAATTTATAACAAAAAAGTGTACAAAACTGGCAAACTTTACAAAACAATAGTACAAATTAATATAGGTACCTACTCGTACAATAAAAATACAGCTTTCATTTGTTGAAAAGTTTGTTCCATATCTATATATAAAAGTAAAGTTTCCGTAAGTGACATGCTGGATTTGGTAACATTTATGTATAATTTATTAAAAATTTACAATAAAATCTTATTCATTCTTTTTTATAATGAAATATGTACATAATATATCCAAACATATAAATAAAAATCCCATTGTGTACAAAAATGCTATCTTGAGAAAAATCCGCTAGATGGGGTAATCAGTGGCAGCGTCAAGATTTAGGTAAATAGCGGTGGAGCAAATAAGCCGTGGTTTTACTTACTAGACGCATAAAAATGTCGGTTTGTTATGCCAGAATACGGAGCAGGATTCTCGATCTTTGAGAAGCAAGGTTACTTACAGGTATGGAAAAGTAAGGACTTGGAAACATAAACTCTTATTCTTTACAAATTGATATTTAATTATTTCTATTAAATTATAATAATACAACAAAAAACAGGAGAAGATAAACAAAACATACTACTACTAACTACAAAAAAAAGGGAGGTAAGTATTTAGAAAATCTTTAGTAAAACCTAAAGATAGTCTAAGTGCTCCAGCCCTCTGCCAGAGGGCAGCATGCCCAGCATACTGGCCGCATTACCACGCTGGATAGTAATTATAATCATCGGTCGTCAATATACGAGTGATGTAAATTTGTATTAATGTAAGGTTCGTTTGATTAAAATCCGACGTTGATTTCAATGGCGTCTTTATTATCTTGCGTCTTACTCTAACATACCGTTTTTGATATACATCTATCTCGTTTTCACAAGCACGACGTTGCTTGTGCGTATCGCTGGATGTCGTTCCAGTCGACAGGGTTCTATACTTAGTTCAATTCAATAACGTTTTCGTAAAGACAACATAGATGGCGCTTACATTAATAATAAACAAAATATATTTTTATGATTTTAGAAAAACATTTATTAGATTTAAAATATAATATACACATATATACACTAATAAAACTAAAAAAGAGTATTTACATTAAAAAAATAAATAATTAAGTACCTAATTAATTAATTATTAATAAGTTGTTTAGGTATATTTACATAATAAAAAACTTATTTGGTATACAATTTCATTTATTCGGAGAAATATAAATACGCACTCATAGACTGATACTAGAAAGATACAAAATAAAGTGAATTGTTTTTAAACCGACAACGCGTCGTTTACTTTATAGTAAATAACTAAGCTTGGTTTAAGGTATTTATTTCCTTTTACGCATCTTAGAACTAAGAAATGAATGAAAGATAACATAACTCAATAATATTCATATTTTGTGACTAAGTCCCTCGCAGTTTCTGTATAAAAATTCCATACTGACTATAAGCAGTAAAGAGTTTCGTATTTTGCTGTTTTGGTCACACTGCGAAGGAATCTAAACATGCTATAGCGAAGAAAAAAACATTCGCAAAAATATCCAGAAAATTCGGTCCCAAAAGACGCCTTTTCCTATGATTTGTAAATATTTCTTTCCTTTTACTACCAGACCAGATACGGACAAACTGTGTTTATTATAAATTGGAAGCCACTTTTAAATTTTGTATTATTTCCGTAATGTGATTCATTTCATCAAATTATTAAAATACGGAAGATGGCGTATTAGGAAGCCTCATTTATGGTTTTTGGTAAAAAAATAGGAACTAAAATATGTCGGCGCCACTTTGTATAGTAACTGTTCAAATTAAATTGTTCTTTTCTTGGCGATAACATTGACGTGATCACGAAAAACTGTGATCTAAATCAACATCAGCAGAGCTAAAAACATAAATATAGTACCTGTGCCTGTACTATGCCATCGCTCTCTTGAGTCGTATTTCCTCATGACTGAGGGTCGTGACTCCCCCACAGAATTAATTCGTTACAGGAGTTCTCTTGGGCAGGTACATCGTCTGCCGTATGCCCGACGACTTCTGGGCAAAGACGATGACGCAATGGACACCAACACATAAAAGACGTCGCAGCAGAACCAGAAAGCGATGGAGGGATGACCTGGATAAGTGGAAAGAGGGTAGGGAGGCATTTGCCCAACAATGGGACACTACAGGTTCTTAATAATAGCAATTCCCGAGAAAGTTTTCTCCTCGTCGCTCGTTTCTTTATACTTTGTATTACTTATATTATGTTTTCTGTGGTATTACTTCTCTCTGGATTTTATTTCATCCAAGGTTTATCATATCAGCCATCGTTGGTCCGTAACCGAGAATCATCCGAGGGTCACGCGTGTGTATTATATTGTGATATCTGAAACCTTGTTTATTTTCCCTTTTACTAATACCTATACAATGTATAATGTAGGTGTATAATGTGTATATGTATAAAAGCATAATAATAAATTATATTGTGTCTATTAGGAATATGATACTTATTATTGGTGATATGTTTACATGGGCTAACAAACAAATACCTTTTGCTATTATATTTTTTTCAATAAGAACTTTATATTTGGACTTATTAAAGGAGATTTTATTATAGCTTAATTGTGGTAAGAGATTTATTCAAAACAACTAACAAAACACATAATTAAAAGCATAACTAAATACTTAACCATATAATAAACTTAAAACAACTATAAATAATTAACAACGATACAATCTTAAATACATATATAAAACCTTACAATTTATATACTAAATTTAATAATAAAATAATACGTTTATGGGGAGATTATGTTTTCTACACCGCCATTTTATTAAATTTAATTGACATACATAAAATGTAGACTACTTAACGTGCAATATAAAACATAGGTCAGTTAATTAAATTATTTAAATCGGAAGGCACTTAATAAGTGCTATTACAAAACACAGCTTAAATATTAGTCCAGAACTTTGAAAATAAAAGTTGGAACTTGTTTAAACATCACATACAAACAATCAAAATGTCAACTTCATATTGGGACATTGATTATAATTGGTAACATTTGACAGTTCGATTATTATGACAGTAGATAGATACATTTCGAAAAACAAAAACGGACTTGGTATTTTCAAAGTCCTGGACTAAAATAGTTAAACCACGTTTTGTAATAAGGCCCTTAGGGATTTAAACTAAGCAACTAAATTAGTTTAAAGTGAAGCGTACTCATTAAGGACCAAGTACACAAAATAGTTAAAAAAACATCATTACTTTTAACCTAACCATCAATTTCACAAACAATTAGCCAATACACTATTATTCACTGTAATTGGTGTCCCTTGAAAAATTACACCCGCCCTTCAAATGTCAAGGCCTTTGACTTGCAAATAGCTCACGAATTAGTTTTCGTTTGATCGCGAATCTGTAATTAGAGGTCTTGGCTTGTGGTTAAAGGGTGAGAGGCATGTAGTACAGTAATGTTGAAAATTATGTGTATGTACATATGTCAGAAGTTTAGTACAGTATAATTATTTTCTTCTATGCTAAAGTATATTATTATAACCTATTTAAGGGTGCTCAAGGGTCTTATTTGGTTGCCAAAAGTTTAATAGTTGTAGGCACTACTATAATATTTGTTAGCAGTGCCTTAACTGTAGAAGATAGAATAGAATATATCTTTAAAATGTACAACAATGTAAAACATAAATAACACAACAGGAAATAAGGTAATTGATATAAAAAACCGGGAACATTGCGAGTTAAAAAGTGAAAATATTCATCATCATCATCACAAATTTAAGGGCAAGGCCCTTGTATGTGGAGCAAAATGTGTTTTATGCCTCAGTTTCTTAATGTATTTATTTTTGTTAATATGTATTGTGGTTTCTTTGTAGTCCATTTCTTCATTAATTAGACTCAACTCATGATATCTATACTAATATTAAAAAGCTGAAGAGTTTGTTTGTTTGTTTGAACGCGCTAATCTCAGGAAGTACCTGGTCAGATTTGAAAAAATCTTTTTGTGTTGAATAGATCATTTATCGAGGAAGGCTTTAGGCTATATAACATCACGCTGCAACTAATAGGAGCGAAGAAACAATGGAAAATGTGGAAAAAAACGACGAAAATTATTCATCTTTGAGGGCTTCCGTTGCGGTCTCTGCGAAAACAGTTCAAAATTCAAAGAATTAATGCCCAAAATAACTATTCCACGCGGACAAAGTCGCAGGCACAGCTAGTTTGATATAATAATCGTAATACAAGATAAGTAATCTTTGTATTTATAAGAAAGAATAATAAAAAGACGTGAACAAAATAAAGAAAGCTCTAATGTCTGTTTATGTCCTAATAAACGCTTGTCCAAGACATTCGAGACAATAAATCGCAATAAACTTGTTCCTTAAGCCTATCTGAGACCAGGTGTTCTAAATCATAGGTATTGGAAAACGCTAGGCTCAGAGGATTATCAAACGTTTTGTCTTGTACTAGCTATTTGAGTAGGACTAAGGTACTTATCTTCGTCTCGTAGTTTATTAAAGGTTACTGCGTTGTTGTTTGTTATTTATCTTTATTTCTAGTACAGCCCAATACAAGAAGCGCCCGTAGCTCAGCTAGCGGAGGCAATCGCATGCGATTACCAATGTTAAGTAAAGGTCGATGCGGTCAGTCCTTGGATGGGTAACCGAAAAGTGGCATTCCATTTTAGGCGCTTTCGTATGTCGGATGACACGTTAAATTGTAGGTCCCGGCTGTTTATCTAGTACGACAGTCGTTAAGACATGTCAGGCTTGTATGTTGCTCCTTACATATAAAAAATACTTGAAATTATTACACTTTGTGACCGCACTTAAATTGCTTATTAATCAGTACTTCATTATCCTATGTAACATATTATATAAAAATCTTTAGTATGAATTTATTTATGTGTAGAGATAAATCAAAATCAAAATGCTTGCCAATTTAATCTTAATTTAGTATAAAGAAGGACATCGATTATTTAAAAGATAGCTTTCGAAAGAGGACGATTTTTACCTTGAATGGGATGATTTTTTTTTACTCAAATAAAAGTGTTTTTACTTTATTGTTAGTGTATATAAATATAACTTAAACTTTTGTATAGAGAAATAAAATAATATTTTTCCAATGCCACTTTGCATTGGGCTTCATGTCAGAACAATACAAAAGGCTACCAATAAAACATTGGATGACTTCAATAACATCACGTTTTATAGACTCCTCACGATCCCAACAATAATATGTAATTACAAATACATATACACGAATCGCTGATACCGCAATAATTATATTAAGATTTTGTTCTGTAGGCAAAGCTTAAATCTAAAAAAGTTAAGCTACGTGACTGCACAGTCAGAATATAATGATTAATTGAATGCTGAGTAGGCCACCATCCACCAAAGACATTGAGGCCGACAAACTAGAAGATGGGAAGACGACATCAGGAATATAACAGGTCCAATATAGACCCGCATGGAGAAAGGTAGAACAGAGTGGAAATCTTAAGAGGAGGCCTATGTCGAAAGACAAGCTGCAACGAAGAAACAACCGTTTACCAAACTTATGTAAAAAGGAAAAAACTGTCATAAAGTAAAGTCAAAATATTTGTAATGAAAATAATTGTTATAAAAAGTTCAGCAATACATAAAAGATATTATATTTATCTAAGCCGCCATCATTACCAAGTGATACATGTGAATGCTGATAGAATATTAGTAGGTTTAACTAATAGAATGTTTTCTCGAAAACATTATTAAATCTATATTTAAACACAAATTGTTTCAAAGCACATAAAATGTATTAAATCTTCATAAGATGATCAGAATGTCACATAGTAGATAAGACATTTTAATATTTTGATGTCTTTGTATTATATTGTCTTTGAAACGAGTATGAATTATTGTTATTTTAACCCTCGCGTAGTTCATTTCTCGCAGAAAAATAAGCTGACCATTTGTTGTCTGTGTTCTGCAAACTGAAAAGAAAATTTCAGTATAAAATTGTATTATATACTGTATAAATATGGAAGTGATCGCTTTATGCGATAATGCTGCCCAATATACCTAAGGTAAGTTATGTTTCTTTAGATTAGTTTATGATTAAACTTTCCTGGTATACAATAAAGTTATATATTTATTTAGTGTATAATATCTGTATTTTAATAATTCTTTTTTAGGTTTTGCAAAATGATAAATCTAGTAACTATTTGTAGAAAACTTAAATCTGTTATCAAATGGGTTGCGAAACAGAAACAACGAATATGTACATTACTAAATAAAAAAATGTATAATTAAACATAAATTCTTCTTTTCGAATTAGTTCTGAACTGGCTTTCAAACCACTGTTTTTTTTCAAAAGGTTTCATATTATGTTGTGCTTTATGAATAATTTCTGTAATGATTGATATACCTAATACAATGCAAAAAAAATCAAGATACTTTTTTCAATGCTTTATTTTTGTTTTTAAAGTATTGCTTTATTTTAATGCTTTGTAATGCTTTATTTTAGTTATTTAGTTACCTGAATTCAATCAGCGTAGGACCGGGATGAGTGGCGTATAAGAAGTGAGGCCTATATCCAGCAGTGGGCGATAACGGGCTGATGATGATGATTGAATAAGTAAAATATAAAAATAGCAAGGCAGATATTTCATATAACCTCCAATACACGTCATGGCAGCCATATCCATAAAATTCGAGAACCTATACAAATAAAAGTTTATGCGCCCGTGACAAATGGCAGGTGCGACGCAGCAAAATGATCTTGTTCCCAAAAAATTGACACCACCAATAGTTTTTTTTTAAATTTAAAGCTGATTTGCTCTTGTCTATACTTTACCTTAGAATATAATAAAGGAAATTGGTCAAAATCGATTTAAAAATCATGGGAAAAAATCTATTGGTTAAAATGAATAGTTTTTTTTTCTCATGATTCTTGTAAAATTAAAAAAAATACACAGCTATAGCATATAAATAGTATTGCCTTTTGATAAAACATATGCATAGATTCAAATTTTTTTCGTGTATTCACTTTAATAAAGTACGAGTATGTGCCTATTTTAGTTACATTTCTATATTATGCTTTCATATTCAATGTTGCAATATAAGAACATTTGTCACTTCGCAATTATACTAGCTGCTTCTTTATAGTGAGAGTAAACCGGTTCTTGTTGGGTAAGCACAAACAATATAAGACAATAGCTATTGCTATTAGGCAAACTTTGATCAAGTGCAATCCTGTTTTAGTTTAAAAAAAACTAGGTATTCATTAGTGGTAGTGTCACACAAAAAAAATTACAGCAACAAACTTGGTAGTGTCAAACGGTATCTGAAAGAATCGTAAGGTATGATGTAATCGTACAGGGAATAAGGTTTTTTATGTAAAGCGTAAAAATATTAGACAGGCTCGCGACTTCATTTTATGAAGGAATGAATGACACGTCATATTTTTCAACGTGTTTTATGAGAACATTTTTCTTTAGAGTTTTATATTTATTCGGTTTTATGTTGAATAGGCTATTATTATGGAAAAGTGAGATTTGTGCTCTTGGATGGTATTTTCAAAGCAACCATTGCTCAGTCTTGGACCACCGAGGTTCGGGGTTCACAAGAAACTCACAATAACATTAATTAAGTACTTCATATAAACATCTTATCCTTTCTCTATTGTAATGCATAATATTTTGTAATACGTTAATATTTTTGTGATTGTACCAGTGTTTTTGGCAAATAAAATATCTTTGTCTTTATTGCACATAACAATGTGGTTTGAATTACACGTTGATTTGAAGATTTCAGATGCAACATTTACTAAGCTATTTCAAAGGCCCCTGTGGTGGCTTAAAAATGTTATCGCTTCTTCAATTTACGTCTCTAATACGCTTACTTACCTACATCTTATCTCGCTAAGGTTAACTACACAGACATTTCTGCAATTTTTTTATGCATGACTAAGGGTCGTGACCAGTCGTGACTCTTCCGCAGAATTATTCGTTAGGGGACTTCTCTTGTGCAGATACATCGTGATGGGCGCCCAGCTCCTTCCACGGAAGACACGTTTATAATATTGTGGTACTCAAACATGTCAGTTTTATCACGATGTATTCCTTCACCGCTAAGCGAGTACAAATCCACACTTAACTTTTAAATACAAGTCATTGGTATAGGGCCGACTTCGAACCAGGGTGCATCTGAACGAAAAGCAGACACTGAACCGCTGAGCCAGACCTTTTTTACATATACGAGTATAAGTACCTACTCACATATTCCTTTTCATAAAACACGTACATATTTTGAATAATGGAGACTTCAATTACGTTTCATTCTCCTGCCATGTTACCGCCTGTCATCAACGCTATAATCAAATTTGCCCTCGCTTCTCAATTAACTCATCAATATCGTATGTGAGGGATAAAATGCAATGAGTGACTTTCCAGTACCAAGTTAATAATAATAATAATTAATAAAATCCTTTATTTATGTACTACAGAGTGTATATAATTATATTATATACGTACCACTAAAATAACTAAAACATAATGTAAAACTAGTTGATATAATAACTTTTGTTGCCAAGCGATGGCGCTGTTTTAACTTATTGTTGGCTTATGTTCGTCTTTCAGTATTATTAGGAACTAATGCTTACTTTCCTCACTAAAGAGTTATTGCTAAGAAAATGTTTGTAGTCCGACTAATCTAAGATAAGTTTTATAAATGGTGCTGAAAATCATTCCATCTTTTCCAATACGTAGTTTTTTTAAGTAAATGTAATTGTTATTAGGCTACGATGGGGCTAAATGTGTAGTTTAAAGCCCCTAAATATCAATTGAATAAAAAAAAACCGGCCAAGTGCGAGTCGGACTCGCGCACCGAGGGTTCCGTACAAACCTGCAAGGTTAAATTTAATATTTTGTGATGTAACTAAAAATTTATGGTTTTCGTAATTTTTCTTTTATCTATGCTATAAGACGTTGCTTCGTACCAAATTTCAAGATTCTGAGTTCACGGGAAGCAAGCACCCTGTAGGTTTTGATTCCCTTGCAAGTGTCGAAAATTGGCGGCATAAATGGCTGTATCTTTTGATTGCGTTGGCTTAGAAGTTTGATTTTTTCACAGCTTCAAGGGACAGTAGACCTGAGTAATTGATATAAATTTCAGCTTTATACCTCTACGCGTTCCTGAGAAAAAGGGTCTTGACAGACGGACGGACGGACGGACAGACGGACAACAAAGTGATCCTATAAGGGTTCCGTTTTTTCCTTTTGAGGTACGGAACCCTAAAAACCACTAAAATAACTAAAACATAATGTAAAACTAGTTGATATAATAGCTTTTGTTGCCAAGAGATGACGCTGTTTTAACAAATGTTCGTCTTTTCAGGATTATTAGGAACTAATGCTTACTTTTCTTACTAAAATCTGGGTTTTACAAAGTTATTTTAATAAAGCTTAGTTCAGAGATGGCGCTGGTTTTATTAATGGTCAATATTGCTAGGCATGTGTCGCTCAGGGGTGTTAAAAGGGAAAAATATAGCCTTTATGTTACTCCAGGGTATAACCAGTCTTAATAATAAATATATATAGAAATAAATAAGCCCACACACACACATAACACACATAACCTTGCGATCTTCAAAGCGAGAGTGAATCGGTTCTTACTGGGTAAGCACATCCTAGACCGTAATGTTTGCTTACCATCAGGCGAATTACCCATTCCTTGTAAAAAAGAAACATAAACTTTTGTTTTCATTTATAGTTTACTAGGTTTGATAAAGAAAATAAATATTTCAGTAAATAAAGCACAATGATTATCTTTTTCCCGTATCATTTAATTTTCACAATATTCATAGGCACGAATATACGATTCGTCGTACAGCGCAGGAATATAATACGCAAATATGTTAGTAGGGTTGTGAAAGTTCTATAGATAAATTAAAAATGATTTATTTTTGAGAGAAAAAATATAGTTTAAAACAAATTAATCTGGGGGCACGGTAGTGCCACCGCCGTGTCGAGCGCGAAGCAAACACTGCCGTACCATCCTTTTCTCAAACCGTTTCGCCGCATTTTCAGCCCTCTATTTGAGAACCTCTGGATAGGATTAAAACGCTAAAATTTTCGTCATCTAGAAATTCGTAATAACACAATTGATATCCAGAATTTCAAGTTGGTAGATCAATTATTTCCGAAGTTATGCTAATGCAAAGTTTCGCATTTTCGACACTGACTCACTCACTCACTCACTCACTCATCATCAAAATAGAACTAGTACTTCCCATAGACCTAGAGAGCTGAAATTTGGTACAGAGGTAGATTTTAGCGCCCACATAAAGGAAAAACTATCAAAACAAGATTTATGAAAGATCTGGACTACCTGGTGACCCTGATGAGAAAACGTAAGAGTACAGCCAAACTATTAGCGTTTTTACGAGAAATATGAAACGCAGTACATGCGACGTCAAACTGAGCGGGATGCGAGGCCGAAGGCCGAGTATCACCATCACTTTGGCCATCAGACCTTAGAGGACCTTAAAGTCACGTAAAATTAACTATAATAATAAATAAATCGCAGTAAGGAACCTTAGACTTGGCTTAACTAATCCTAGAGATTTCATTACTTTTTAGAGATAAACAAGCAGCTCCATCGAGACTTGGCAAATTTTTACATAATGTTTTTGGTGGGATATATTATACACCTAAAGTAAGAATAAGAAAATAAGACAATCATATAAAAGTAAGTAAGTAATAATGTAAGTATACTCATTTAATTGTTTTTACAAATTATCATATTCAATTTAATCCAATACTTTATTTTCTGTTCAGCTGTTTCTTTGTTTATCTGTGTCTCTGTTTGTCTGTTCATTTAAACGCTCATCACGCAGAAACGGCTATAAGGATCATCATGATTTTGGGTATGTAGATAGTATGAAGTCTTAGGAGTGTTACAGGCTACTTTTTATCATAAAATAATGCAAGCGAAGCCACGGGCGTCCTCTAGTTGTAAAATAAATAAATCAAAAATGTCCTAGCAACCCTACCCTAGTCTAAAATAGGCGTGTAGGTGTGAATGCACAAATTCAGCTCGCACCGTGTCGCTACGTGCCCAGACTTTATACGGACTTCCTCGAATGCCTTCACAAAGTGCGGTACAGCTAAATGGATTTACAGGTCGAAAGCTGAGAGATCCCTGTCCTTTATAGGGCAGAGCTTTTTTTGACCTACTTCAGAAAAAGGAGAAGGTTCATTTTGGTGCACCTTTTCTTAGCCTACTTCAAAACTGCTCGATTACTCCGCTATGAATGAATCGACTTATAATCATTATGTTGAGAAAAAATCTGGGGTTTACTGGACCAGTATTGTTTATTTATTTATTTCATTTCTTATTTACATCAATTATTTATGTTTTGTGATAGCAACAATATAAATAATCAATATGCACTTCACAATCTCTTAAAGCTGACAGTTTGGACTCGTCAATAAAGTCAGCAGACTACAATAAACTCGGCATGTGCTATAAATTCTGCGAATGGATAAAATTGAAACTATAATATTCTCGCCTCGGGCCTCGCCCGCAAATATTGAAAAGAAAATTGTACACAATAGTTAGACGTACTTATAATATTTTTTTTCATAATAAGGTTAAGTTTGTTTTTTATTAAAAGTTTTAGTTATTAAGTTGTTTTTGTGTCTGTAAATAAATATATAAATAAATATGTGTTGATGATGATGATGATGATGATGATACTCCTGTTATACTCGCTACGATACTTATTCTGATCATTAGGTGATTTTTGTGGTCAAATTTGTAGCATATGTGCTGCCATATATATCATAGATAGACTTATTCGTATGCACTGGGTACTTCTAGATAACACAGATAACGTTAAACTCTCAATGGTTTCATGGTGTAAGAGATATAAATGAAATACAGAATGTACATACATACTTTTTTGTTATTATATTTGTAACGAGATGAGCTCGATATGTTATTGATGGTAAGCAACACGCTTCCTAATTTCAAATGCCGAATGCCGACTGGCCTGTTAGCTTAGTTGGTAGTGGCTCTGCCTTCTAATCTAGAGGTTGCGGGCTCGATTCCCGCCTGACACAAGTATTTATGCATTTTAAAAATGTATAATTTCTTGTGTTGAGTCTGGTTGTTTGTATGTATAATAAGTATGTATTTACAAAAGAAAAGTATATAAGTATTATATCCGTTATCTAGTACCCACGACACAAGCGTTTGCTTAGTGTGGGACTAGATGGCGCTGTGTGAAATGTCCCGAAATATTTAATTATTTATTAAAAAAAAAAAATTCAGTCTTACTCATAATAATCTCAAAACCACATGTCAGTGTGTGGTTTCTATGGAGACAGAAATACATCCCAAGACTTGAAAACTAGAATTGGTTAACAGATTTCTTTTAGGCAAGCGTGCAACATCGGTACCCTTTTTTTTTTGTTTTTTTGACCCAGGAAAACCTTTTAAAAGTACCACTCGACCCCGGGGAGGGCGAGTGGTTATGTGGGAGTCTCCGCCAGAAGGCCGGCATACCCACTAAAAACCTGGGGTGTTCCACCTCTGCATCGCGATCAGGGCCCCGAGAGTGCGATGCATGCGTCCGCAGCAACACTATTTAAATCATTTATCAGCTAATTTACTCTGAATATGTTTTATTCAGAAATGAAAAGTAGACCAAATCTTAACTCAAAAAACTCAAAAGTAGACAGTCTGACCTTTGACTGGCTGACTGACTGACTGACATAGTGATCTATCAACGCACATCGCAGAGTCCAAAACACTGGACGGATCGGGCTGAAATTTGGCATGCAGGTAGATGATATGACGTAGGCTCCGCTAAAAAGGATTTTTGGAAATAGAGGTGAAAAAGGGAATGGAAGTTTTTTTTTAAATGCAAGTGCAACCATGAGTACTAACTAGTTTTATTATTTAAGCAGTTGTATCATAGATTTCTAACACTAGTATTATATTAAGACTAATGTCATATCATTTTATTCAATTCTATTCTTGCTTTGAATAGAATTTTCATATACTTTCTTAGCCAGGTGATACTCGATGGTGCAAAGAACAAAATGAGATCCTTATCTCTCAGATAACGTATGGTGTTATTGACATGTGTGAAGAGTTTATTGTATATGTTTGTAGAGATAGTGTATATATCATTGTGGAATAAAAGTACTGAGTTTGGGATGTTTTGTTTTAATGTTGAAGCAGATTTTAACTTTGATTTGATCGAGCGTTAATGACAATTATTAATTACTACTGAGTAATATGGTAAACTTTGCCTTTGCCAAGCAGGCAACTTCTGTTGACAAAATTGAAACTCAAAGTGAAGAGTGAAATTTATAACTATGACATATGAATTTTTTGGCAGTAGAGTAAGGTTATTTATTATTTTTTATATTTTATTTTAATATGGTAAACTTGTAGATTCTTGTTATTTATTGTGAGTTAGTTAAAACACGTTATCATTTCGAAAAAATAAAACATATTCATCGATTTGGCATACACATTTTTTCAATTGCTATTTTCCATATTGTAAAATACCTTATCTGATACAAAAATGTCAAAATACCTAATATAATAAGTGGTATTTAGAGCTTACAAGGATTTGGAACAAAAAACAAATTAAAAGGTGTCAAAATGAAATGTCTTTACAATTCGATTTAGATTTTTATGTACCTATACTCGTTTTTTTTTAATCCTAACAATATCGCAATTCACATATTATAATATACATATGAGACAAATCATAATGACCTCCTTTTTTAGGTTAGTAAAATATAAACATACCTAAACAAAGAAAATTCAATTTGAAAGCAAACAAAACTTTGGCCACATTAATAAAATAGCACATTTAACTCTGTATCGGAACCCAAAAGTTATTGACAAAGGTTTGGTAATTTTGACGTGGACTTTGATTCAACGAACCTCTAAATGGACCTTAGGTCACAGCTTTTCCAAATTTACGCGTAAAATATGTGGTGCAAATATGGTCTAGCAGGTATATGATCTGGTTAGAACCAGTTACAGTAAAAATAAATGAGACCAAATTTAAAATTTCTTCTCTGTCTACTCAATCTATATCATTTCGACAGATCTCCTCTACAAGCATTGTACGTCAAATAAAATTTATGGAAATGCTAGCGATTACAATGAAATTTAATGTGCGGACAGAAAGTTTCACTGTTGCAAAGTATGTTTATCTATCAAGAGAAGAGGGTTGAAAGTCTGAACATTGAAGATATTTTAAAAAAGCGTATCAGCATTGCCATCCATTGTAATGCGGCCAGCATGCTGGGCACGCTGCTTTCTGGTAGTGGGCTGGAGCACTTAGATTATCTTTAGGCTTTTCTAAAGATTTTCTAAGTGCCCCTTTTTTGTAGTAGTTAGTAGTAGTATGTTTAGTTTTTTTCATTTGTTTTTATATTTTATTATTTAAAAAAAAATATGGACTTTCGATATGATAACGTGCGTCGATTAGATAACGTTCCAACAATTTCTAGAAATGTTGTCTGTTACTCTGTTTATCTGTGTCTCTGTTTATTTAAACGCAAAGTTATTAGGTAATATGAGTTTTTAGGAGTGTCAAACGCTACTTTATATCCTGAAATAAGGCAAGCGAAGCCACAGGTATCCACTAGTTATTACTAGCAACCTTACACCAATTTAACCGTCAAACCAGTTGCCAAAGTTCAAATGTTTTGTTTTTTTATCTCATTCATATTTTTGTCTCCCAGTGAAAATGACAAAAAACACTACAATCGCTTTACAACTGATATTAAGGCGACTTTTAAATGTAAACAAAAATCACTACCAACCAAAAAAACCGTTTCCGCCAGCATTTTAACCAAACTTCATCATCTAATATGAAAAAAAATACCGACCATTTCAAACAATTTACCACATACCTAATATCCGATCCTAAATTCTACTGATATTATAAAATTGGGCTATTATAAAATTCTGGGCCAAGAATAAGGCATGAGTCTAAATATTTAGATTTCCCGCTGAAAAATCCGGCCTGAAACCACGGGGCACGATTTTGTAAACAAAATTCCACCTGCACGAATAACAATCGAGATTTTAATTTTAAATAACTGTTGAGTTAGCATAGTCACATAAGCAATATTGAAAGTGATTTTCTTTTATCTATGGTAGTGAGCGTTACTTTTGGATACATTTTCATCACGTCTAAAGCCTTACTTCATCAACAGAAACCACAATTGTATGTCAATTTTTGTAATAGTTTTCTATTAGTACCTAGTTTTGCTACTGCATTTAAACACAGTTTTTTTTTTAATTTCGTTATATTCTGTCCAAATCCTGATTTACATTACATAGCATTAGTATTAGCATTTTTACTTTCGTGAGTCGGATGACAAGTTTAATTGTAGGTTCCGGCCTGTTTGTCTAGTACAGCAGTCGTTAAGCCATCTCAAAGGCCCTTAGGGCGGTTCGAAAATTCCCGACCCCAGAGTTGGCCACTCTCATTCAATAAGAAGAAAAAGCATTTGTACCGCATAATACAGATAGGTTATTATTATTATGCGTTATTGGATATAATGGAGCGCAAAGACATGAAAAGGGGATACCCAAGTCCTGTTCCCTGATATATGGGGTGCGGTATGTACTATAATGTTTACATACAAAGCATTTTGAAGCCTTACTTACTAATTATGAATCATTAACTGAATCATGATTCATATTGTAAAAGTGATTTTACTATGGCTAACGTTTCCCGTCGTAAGTTACACGTAAGTAAATAACATATAAACTAGATTAGGCCAGTTATATTTTGACGTATTTTTCAATCGAGACTTTGAAATACATGCACAATGTAACGCATTTAGATTATGTAAAAAAACATCGTACCCGTTAATCTGACTCAAATCAACATACTATTAATATAAAAAGAAGTTCACACTTCTTTGGTGGATTTTTTAAGACTGTTTTAGCTTAAAAAGGGAAAAAAATAGATTTTTATCGATAACTAGCTGACCTGGCGAACTCTGTTCCGCTTTCATCATCATCATCATCATCAGCCTAATGGGACCCACTGTAGGCCATAGGCCTCTGCCCTCTTACGCCAATACTCTCTGTCTTGCGCTGTTCTTGCCCGGATTTTTCCTTCAAACTTTCTAATATCATCCAGCCACCGTTGCACAGGTCTTCCTACACTTCGCTTACCTAGCCGTGGGTACCATTCAGTTATTGCTTTGCTCCATCTGCCGTCAGTACGTCTCGCCAAGTGACCAGCCCATTGCCACTTGAGTTTCGTAATACGAGACCCGACCCTCTATATACTGTTCCGCCTTAGAGGCAATAAATAAGCAGATTTTGTATTCTAATCAATTAAATAAAAAAACGGGATAAGAATTATGTCCGTCTCCTGGTTCTAAGCTACCTCTCCACCAATTTGCAGCTAAATCCGTTCAGCCTTTCTAGAGTTATAAATAGTGTAACTAACACTTTTTTATGTATAGAGAAGGTTTATTTTCAACCAACATAATATCCTTTTCAATCAACGACATCTTTACCAAACCATTTACGTCCAGAATCGAACCAGTATCTTTTATTAATAACAGCTTTTCGACCCAAACCCAGCTTTAATACAGCTACAGCGTTATTAATAAAATGTTATCAGAAATGCTATAAACTGCATGTCCCTATCACGTCGTAAAGCCGCGCAAATGAAGTCTGGTGACGGAATGAATGTGTGAAGGGCACACGTGCTTAGTTATATTAATTACTTTTTTATACTGGACAGTCAGTTTGAAAAAAGAAAGAAAGAAAACATTCATTGTGACAGCTTTAACAGAAAAACAAACACGTAAGAAGTAAGAACATAATAAACAAACAAACATATAATCTACCAGACCAGTACAAGTAGGTCACTTGAAAGGTACATAAATAAATGATATTGTGGTCTAAGAAGCATACCTTATACTGTTTTAGAATTGTACTTAAAAAGAAACTAATTATGTGACTATCTATAACTGATAACATAAAATAATACCATTTTTGAAAAATTGCTAGATATTTGTACAAAAATATTACAGTCTAATATTTTCCATATGCATTGAAAACCTTTGCCTAATTGATAGCATCAGAGTTTGGATTTCAATCCCCAGCTACTGACACTACCAACAAAATTCATGAAACACACTAGACCTAAGAATGTCTGTTTTCTAAGATTAAAAAAACCCGACCCATTTTTCCTCATTCCCCCCTACCTATCTGCTGCCTAAGCTAGTGCCATTACAGCGTGTACATAAATTATGGACTTCCTCCTACCCGGCCCATGTTAGCCGTGTTTACCCTTTAGCAGCGGATCGCATATATCAAAGACATATCGCTTCGTAGCCAGGCATAATACAGGGTTATGTAGTGGGAAAGAAGTGCTTATTTTAGTATCATTTTTTATTTAAAAAAACGTTATATTAATTAATGAAAATAATAAATAAATAAATAAAATTTTTATATTACACATTAAAATATGTGCTTGGAGTAAACCGGTAAAACAATTGCAAAAACCCATAAGTAGTCATTAAGTCGGTCATTAAAATATATACATATGTATAAAACAATTACAAACAAACAGACCAAAACAAAAATTAAAATAAAAAACGATGTTTTTAAAAGGCCGGTGGAATAATGTAAGGTCCTCAGAATACTAACAACACTTCCACCTGGTACCATATTTATATTCCTATGAAATTTTACATTGTCCGTAATACCATACACAAAAGCTCTAATTTAATAACCCTGTGTGAAAGCTATCTCACCACAGCAATATCTCATATACTTAATGTCATTAAATCATTTCATAATCTAATACATAGGAAACATTGATAACTTGTAATCTAATATACCATATTATAAAACTCTGCTATCAGACTTACAATATGACTAAACGGTTTTTATTTATAATATGGATAATATCTGCACAAGATCGACGCAGCTGACACATTCAAAGAGAGGCCTATGCCCAGCAGTGAGAGAGAGAGAAGGCTGTGGATGATGATGATGTTTTTTTTACATTCATGCATGCGATCAAGCGATGCCTGAAGCATGATATATTTTTTTACTATTAAATAAGCCACTTTTTAGACGATAAGCTTACCTCTGATTGTAGCATTTTTACAAAAATTGAGTGACATAATTAATGGTTTAATTAATTCTTATATACCTAAATATAAATTTGTAATTACTATAAAGATTATAATATTATTAAAAATGTGATTATTATCATTTGACATAATTTTATATTTAAACCTCTTTTTGTAATGAGACGGTATGTGTTGGAAAATTAAGTGCCAGCGGAAGAACTGTTTAAAGTCCGAAAATTTTATAACGAACAAAATAATTTAAAAAATAAAGTAACTGAACGCAATCATGCAACCATAAATTACATTTTATTATAACCTTACAAGTACATATAAACAAAAACACAGTATAAGAAAGTCTCCCAGTAAAATAGCTTTGCGTGTCCCAAACTAAGCCTTCGTACACAATGTCACTTATTTCCATAATCCACACGGCCAATTTATGAATACTCGCCTTACGGTATTACTTTCTACATACACGCAGACTTACCAGTGACTTAGGTTTTGTAACTTATAGCTTAACATACGGAAAACTGGGTCAAGTGCGAATTAATTGCAGGTAAAAAAAACAACTGCATTTAGTAGTAAGATATCATATTTTACATTTTTATCTTGAGCTACATTGTGAGGGTAAATCAGATGAAATACTACATTTTTTTTAAATAGATAGATAGATAGAAAATTCTTTATTGTAACACACGATAAAATTAAAAGGAAAGAAGAAAAAAATACTTATACTAGTGCCACAAGTGACGGCCTTATTGCTAAAAGCAATCTCTTCCAGGCTAAATAGTAATTTGATTACAATAGTGTAGGTAAGTAAATGATTTTGTTGATGAAAATAACTTGTGATAATTCTTGTGGAAGGTAGATAGGATAGGATAGGTGGATTCCGAGATAGGAAATATTTTTTTTCGTTGATAATCATAGCTTGAGTTTCTGATTTGGAATCATGGTACTCATTATTAAACTGCATATAAAAAAGTAAAAATTAAGGTTTTTTCTTTAACATTTACTTCAAATAAAAATGACGATCATTATTTCAACAGCAGGGCAAGCACGGCACGGGGACAAATAGTCTTTCCACCTTTTTATCACCTGTCACCTGTCAGTCACCATACAAACAGTGGATAAAATGGTGTGATTTGTACGTTGTTATAAATTCAATTTGACGAGATATTGTAATTTGTGTAGCATATTCTATGATATTAGTACTTATACCTATGTATGTTACAACTTTACATTATCAATAAAGATTCTTTATCTTTATTTTTATGGTGACTGTCAGGTGACAGGTGGATAAAATGGTGGAAAGACTATTTGTCCCCATGCCGTGCTTGCCCTGCTAGTACCATAACTGACTACGTATTGCAAGATTGCAAAAAGAATCTAATCAATATTAAAAAAAAGAGTCATAGAACAGTTCCAAACTTAGATACTGTATTCCACTATACTTTTCCAAGCCTAAAACTCCTTATCAAGGGTCCGTTTTACTCTATACCAAGCCCTTGCGAAGTTGTGACCCAAAGAGATTTATGAAATGCGTGAAGAGTTAGCATTTAGATTACATTTTTTACATTTCACGTTTAAAAGAAAGACCTTGGGGTGTTGTACTGTAGCTTTGAAGTTCTTTTTTCCTTTGAGGAAAAGCTCTGTAATTTTTTTTGCAGGTGTTGTTATACATAAAATAAAGACGTTTCTGGGTTATATTATCACAGGTTATATTAGATTGTACAATTTCAACAAATTTGGCAATTTATGACTGGTATTAAGAGCATTATAATAAATGGCCTTATAACGTCTTCGAGAGATGATTTATTTAGTATTTTTATATAATAGAAAAAAAGTGTTGTTCTTCTTATCGAATAAGAGTGGCTAACTCTGGTATCGAGAGTTTTCAAACCGCCTTAAGAGCCTCTGATATTGTATGTCCTGTCTTTAATGTGTATTGCATTTTTGGCAGCAGCAGAGCATATTGTGTACTAAATTTTGAGATAATTTCGATTAACCTAGTTTTATAAAAAAACGAATCTTGCAGTTTTAAAATTTTAGGACAGGAAAAACACTAAATAACACAACGACATTAATAATGTACATTTTAAAATTTAAATCAGACGCCACTCCAAACCCAAATAAATATAGAACGCTAGAAATAAAATGTCATTTTTCCACAGGAATTTTCCTTACAATAATTTCATACACTTGTCACACAGTTTCCTAAAATAATTTTCCCATAAAAATAGAAGTTTACGACGAGGTTCCGTAAAAATAGATATTGTCGTAAAATTCTCGTGATCCGTGTGGGATCACACGATTGAAATGTCTTGTGTCACTTTGACAGTTGTGAATTTTATGCTTATTATGTTTTGAATATTCTGCCAATTTTCGTAAGATTTGGACCACACATACACAAAATATTTATTTAAAACCCAAACTAGTTCAAAATGTAGCGTCGTTACCGACACCAATAAAAATAAACCATTAATATTTTGAAATCAAATAAAAGTTTGTCAAAGCTATCAGCGAAATAGGACATAAAATTTTATACCACAACATAATTGCCAGACATTTTGAATACTATCACGTGTTATCTGTTAAAGTACTAATTTATTTTTATTTCCAAACAAGTGGACGCCCGTGGCTTCGCTCGCATTATTTCAGGAAAAAAAGTAGCCTATGACACTCCTAAGACCTCATTACCTACTTTTTAAAAATCATGATGATCCGTTCAGTCGTTTTGCGTGATGAGCGTTTAAATACAAACAGAGACACAGATAAACAGACATTATTTTTAGAAATTGTTGGAACACGTTCTGCTTTCAATTCGAAATATCTCCAAACATTATTTTTTTCTTTAATGTTTAGACTTTCGACCCTCTTCAGCTTTGTAATACCTACATGTATAGATAGATTTTGATAAGTACTACCATTTATTTTAATGCATGATGAAAAACAGACGTGACGTATGAACTCAGCGGCTAAACTTTGAAACATAGCACAATTTGTTATAGATTTGAGTAAAAACAGAGGATAGAAATGTTAATGAGTGAACGAATCTGTTTTCGATGTTTTTGGTAAAGTAAACTGAAAAACGAAGTCAAAATATTTTACACTAGCTGGTGCCCGCGACTTCGTTCGCGTGGAACAGTTTTTACTATAAAATCGGTTCTAGTGAGTTAATCTTAAAAGATAGACATATACTGTTGCGTACATCATGTTAGATCATTTCAAGAGGTATAATTCTTTCATTCATGTTTTTTTGATATCTTGAACCGTTTTCGCAGCGCATGCAACGGAAGCCCTCAAAGATGAATAATTTTCCCCGTTTTTTGCACATTTTCCATTATTCCTTCGCTCCTATTAGTTGCAGCGTGATGTTATATAGCCTAAAGCCTTCCTCGATAAATAGTCTATTCAACACAAAAATTATTTTTCAATTCGCACCAGTAGTTCCTGAGATTAGCGCGTTCAAATAAACAAACAAACTCTTCAGTTTTATAATATTAGTATAGATAATGGTATGTTATTTGGTTAATGTCTCATCCGACAATTTTTCCTAAAGAAGCTGTTTCTAAAAATCTGGTCGACATTGCACAACAATATGAACTGTATCACCCTACAATATCGACTACAATTGCACCACAAACTTGCAAGTCTGAAGTGTACCGAATCGCTTAACGCCGGGAAAATCACCCACAAGAAGTTTTCAAACAGCATTTACCGTATCAACACAATACATAAGCGACGTAAATGTCCTTCTAAAACCCGAAAAGACCTTTTATCGAACAAAATCGCAAACAATACGAACTTTGGCTCGACAATATCGTTAGAGTAAACGAAACCTCGGAAAACTGGTGTGCTCCCGTTAAACCAACCGATGTTTTCTACGTTGGGGGGTTTAGGAAATTGTCTTGCGTGTAAATGGGAATGTTTGTTGCATTTTTACCATTTGTATATCTTTTTTTGACTGATCTGTTAGTAGTAGCTTAGTTGGTAGTGGCTCTGCCTTCTAATCTAGAGGTGCGGGTTTGATTCCCGCATAACACAAGTAATTATGCATATTAAAATTTGTAATAACTTGTGTTGAGTCTGGTCGTTTCTATGTATAATAAGTATGTATTTACAAAAGAAAAGTATATTATACTAGCTGTCCCGGCAGACTTCGTACTGCCTCAATCTATATAAATAAAAGACCTAAACTTTTGTATTAATTAATTTAATTTTTTTTTTCTTCTTGTAAACCTTCTCTAGACCTCCACGAACATTTTAAGACTAAGATAAGATAAATCCGTTCAGCTGTTCTCGAGTTTTAGTGAGACTAACGAACAGCAATTCATTTTTATTTATTTTTTTATTATAAGTTGGTAGTTAGTAATGTGTATTAATATTAATATTAATTTTACTTTAGTAACGAAAGCTAGTATATTCTTATAATTAATTTTTATTCGTGTTAACTATGAACGAAATTTGAACAATCATAATAGGTACCTATGACACTATGTGGATGCACTTGCGCTTCAGGCTCTTATGAGACCTACTGCAAGGTGCAAACACAACACAGGTACGTATAATTAAACTTTTTGTATTTTTAAGACATATTTATTGTAGCTAAGTACCTAGATGTTATATTGTTTTGGCCCAATAAAAGCTTTTGTATTGTATTGTATTTGTACTATGCCATTATGTGAAAGCAGCAGTGTATATGTTGGCTTACTGTTCTTTTTCTGTTTTGTTTGTCGGCAATGGAGTGATGAATCATTTTTTTAATGTGTTTCTAGTGTAATATTTCAAGCGCAACTGTAAAAGAATATTAACACTTTCAAAACCGCGGACATATCAGAATTATAATGAAATCTATGAAAAGATTTAAATTAAATTGAGTATTATCTAATTATAGAGACATTAAGACTAAAACCTGTCTCCAATCAAGTGGCAACCAAAAAACATAGATGGCGTTCAAGTTTCAATTCTGCTGACGATCCTTTTACGAAAGGGGATCGGTCTGACCCCTTCAAGCCTAGTCGTCGAGTAGGCCGACCTAGTTGCTGAAGAGGTGTCTGCGTGGTCGATCTGGTTTCATAATGATGTGTTTGGACGTTTTGTTTGTATATTGTCTTAGGAAAGTATTACGAATCTATAGCAGGTTTAGCTAAATAAGAGATACCTTTTATTGATTTTTATTTGTTCAAACCAAATTTTTCAACATTGTTTCGTATGTGTCATTTGTACAATGAACTCAGTAGTAAAGAATGTACTAAACTAGATATACCTATATTTCATCACAACTTAACTAAATTCAAAAACCTACTTAATAAATGTAATATTACCGCTTATAATAGTGACGTTTTCTATAAACTTTAAGAGTACAACATTATATTGTAAAGAAAGTTGTACACAAAAAAAAACACATTTAAGGTTAAGTTTGTTTTTTTTATTATAAGTTTGTCGGCGCGTTTGATTCGAAGAGTGTTTAAGTTGATCTTAATGTTTGATTCGGAGAGTAGGCGAGTTGGTTTCAATGTCACTGTCAGCTGTCACAATGTTCGAAATGTGTTATAATGTTTGTGTCACTGTCAATAACGGCTGATATTGACTTGAGACTAACTTCGGGGTCCTGCTCTGACGCAACAACCAGCGCTAGTGCCGTGCGAGAGACCGCCATTCTTGCTTGGGACGGCAATCGGTTCGCATCGCGTTGTGGCGTTACGTGTTGGTTGGAGTGTCGACCGAATTAGTGTAATTAGATATCAGACAATCTTCCTACAGTTGTATTTCATAGTTTAACCTCCAACAAATTGTAATATACCATCAATAAGTTGAAGTGCTACGTATTATTTCTCCATGCCCAAATACCCATGCCCAGCCGGTAGAATTACTATTGTGGATAACGAAGATGCTCCGCCGTCCCCACATCAGAAGTGGGATGATGGCAAAGTGGAGAAATAATTGATCGCCGAGAAACACAATGGGAGCCATGCATGTTCTGCCTACGTGAAAATCAGACCCACGAACATTATCAATTCTTCGTGTCAATGAACAAAAACGTGTGAAAGATAAAAAGCAGTTGGGATTTGAGTTTTACTGAAACTTATCAATGCGGCAACGATAATCCTCGGACCAGAGAAGACCATAAAGCGATTTCACAATTGCGTTGAAATTTACGAATACGTGTGCTGTGAATTGAAAGACAAGATTTGCTGTTCGGATTTGGTAGGAATTTTATATCTTCTAATTGGAAATGTCGTACAAGAAAGACTACGAAAGAAACGACAAAAAATATTGACAAGCAAGAAGATTACAAGATATGGACCGCATCGTGAGGGAGTACAAGAGCAGCGCCTGCAGCAGACTCATGCCACGTCGCAGTGATGCGCGATGCCGCTGCAGTGGCGTGCGCTCCGGGCGGCACATGGAGCAGCGGTGGTGGCACGCGGTCGAGCTGCCGCGGCCCATGGAGCAGCAGTGGTGGCATGCAGCCGAGCGACCACGGCACGTGGAGCAGCAGTGGTGTCACGCGGCCGGGCAGCCACGGCACATGAAGCAGCAGTGGTAGCACGCGGCCGGGCGAGCGCTGCCAGGGTCGAGTGGTGACTGAGTGCAGCGTGCAACTTCATCGGATATCAAAGGTGATATTGTTTCAATTCATTACGTTTCTGGTGTTGAATGCTCTTTTGTAGAAGCAAGATTTGCTTGCAATTTGTTATAAATGATTAAAAGGCGTTATTGAGAAGAACCATACCGGTTAATACGAGCATACAGCACTATAAATGTTGCGTAACGATTAAGTAATGGTTTTTTTTTGTAGAAAATTTATTGTCAATCTGCTGATAACTTTTAATGCGTAGCTATTTTATGATTGTACAGTGCTAAATAAGTGTGAGTTCATTTTATGCCACATAAGAGGTCAGCTGTGCACTGTGATATTTAATTGAAATTCAAGATTCAATCAAAATTAACATTGTCATAGTTTTAACTTAGTAGTCTTGTCCTATTTTACGCAAGATATTTCAGTGAAATCAAGTCTTGACAGGATTCGTTGAGATTTTTCTGTTTACAGTCCAGCTTTTCTGGGAGTCGTGTCCGTTAGAGATTGAATTTCAAGATATATACTGTGCAAATAAAATGAAACTGAATCTGAAATCATCCCTGTTTAAATGGCCCATATTAGATGCCTCAGTACTGGCGCGTATCCGTTTCTGTTTTCAGGATGCTGTTGTCACTCCTCGCACCCAGCCAGTAGCAAGTGGTGCCGCCTTCTTGCTGATCAGCACCGCCAGAGCAGGGATGCTGTCGGCGTGGTTTGGAGCGTACATAGTCTGCCCGAGACACTTTGACCATACTCCCGGTGAGCTCGTTTCCTTTTGGTTACTCATTAGTGAATAGTAAAACAGTCAATCAATTTCTGGGTACTGCGAAAGGATTAGAATAGAAGGCATAGTAATACAGCACAGGTACCCACGTTTTGAAAAGATAGATAGTTAAAATCAGATTCATAAAGATGTTCACGAAAATCTGGGCATAGGGCCCAGGAGTCTTGACGGCTTAATAGAAGTAGGTAGATACCTTTTGATTAATTATGTTGACGATGAGGAGGAGGAGGCCGAGACGGCGGGTCAAAGTTAAAGTAATGAGGAGGTTTCATCAGACGATGATACGATTTGGTTGCTAGTTCGCACACAATGAGCGCCACCTCGGCGACCCTCTCAGCATTGGGAAGTGAATTAGAGATTTAATTTTGAGATGTGACTTTGTTACGTATCATTCAACACCATTGCTTAAGAGTTAGTTGGTTTCACGTCAGATGAGATAACGTCACGTCGTATGAGATGCCGTCGGGTAGAAGCTAGAGATTTGGCGATATTTGCATGATGTCAAATATTGTCGTAGAGAGGTGCTCCGACTGCAGGGCTGTCCGGTGCTCCCTTGTCGTTACCTGAGAGTGGCGATCTTGGTGGTGGGGGCACCCTGCGGTGGCTTATTTGCATGAGGTCAAATAATGTCGTGAAGTGGAGCTGCAACTGCAGGGCTGTCCGTTGCTCTCTTGTCGTTACCTGTGAGTGGCGATCTTGGTGGCGGGGGCACCCTGCAGTGGCTTGTTTGGCGGAGTTGAATAATGTCGTGGTGTAGAGCTCCAGCTGCAGGGCTGTTCGGTGCGTCCTTGTCGTTACCTGTGAGTGGCGATCTTGGTAGTGGGAGCACCCTGCAGCGGTATGATAATATTCGCACGATGTCGAATAGTGTCTTGGGGTGGAGCTGCAGCTGCAGGGCTGTCCGGTGCTTCCTTGTCGTTGCCGGTGAGTGGCGATCTTGGTGGTGGGGACACCCTGTAGCGGTACGGTCATATTCGCACGAGGTCGAATAGTGAAGTTTTGTGTGATAATTAACTTAGTTGAAACAACATCTTGACGGGATCTCAATTTCAAATAGTAGATACTTATAATATGTGCGTGTACTGAATTATATCTTTCGAAATTGTCAGGATAGACGAGCGAAATGACATTAGTGATCCCAGCTGTGTCTTTTCTTTTATTCCAGGTCATCTGCTGCGAGAGAAATCGGATCGCACGAGGACGTGCGAATGTCAGTCTGGCCGTGTCGGCGCGTTTGATTCGAAGAGTGTTTAAGTTGATCTTAATGTTTGATTCGGAGAGTAGGCGAGTTGGTTTCAATGTCACTGTCAGCTGTCACAATGTTCGAAATGTGTTATAATGTTTGTGTCACTGTCAATAACGGCTGATATTGACTTGAGACTAACTTCGGGGTCCTGCTCTGACGCAACAACCAGCGCTAGTGCCGTGCGAGAGACCGCCATTCTTGCTTGGGACGGCAATCGGTTCGCATCGCGTTGTGGCGTTACGTGTTGGTTGGAGTGTCGACCGAATTAGTGTAATTAGATATCAGACAATCTTCCTACAGTTGTATTTCATAGTTTAACCTCCAACAAATTGTAATATACCATCAATAAGTTGAAGTGCTACGTATTATTTCTCCATGCCCAAATACCCATGCCCAGCCGGTAGAATTACTATTGTGGATAACGAAGATGCTCCGCTGTCCCCACAAGTTTTAGTTTGTGAGTCGTTTTTGTGTCTGTAAATAAATAAATAATTAAACAAATATGTTTTCAATTATGCCTGCAACTTCAATCGCGTCGTTTAGGTATAAAAAGTAGCTAATGACACTTTCGGGACCCTATATCACTATACCGAGTGAGTGAGGGAGGGTGGCCAACTCTGGTGTCGAGAGTTTATCAAGCCGCCCCAAGGGCCTCTGGCATGGCTTAACGACTGCCGTAATAGACAAACTGCCGGGATCTACAATTAAACGTGTCATCTGGCCCACAGAAACGGCCAAAATGGAATGCCACTTTTCGGACACCCATCCAAGGACTGACCGCTGCGACCTTTACTTAACATTGGTATTCGCAAGCCATTTCCTCTGCTAGTTGAGCAACGGGCGCTTCAATATAACGATGATCTGTCTCGTGAATGCGGAGTAAACATAGAAACATACTAACAAGCACTTTTTGCAAAATAGGATAGTAAGGAGGTAAATACAGAACAAACCTTCACTATGTCTTATATAAGTACTAAACGATTTTAGTAACAATTTAAAAACAAATAAACATCGCGTACAAAGCGTTTTGTACAACATAAACAATGATCAAAATGGCCATTCAACATTTTTTTATTCCCAAACGCGTTATTTTATTTGCTTTATGTGGAATTTATTCAAATGGCAGAGATAACCGTCTCATGTGAGCATGTTGTGAATAATAAACGATTTGTGGACGATTTTTTTGTGATTTAAATAAATTCGCATTTACGAGATATTCTCCATAATATGGCCTAGTAATAGATATATACAATACAATACAGTTATTCATAATTCCATACTAAAATAATGAGTCAATTATTAACATCAATTCATCAACAACAATAGATAGATAGAAAATACTGTATTGCAACAAATGAAATAAAAGAAAAAAATATATTTAAAAATATAATATACTTAATAATAACTTATACCAGTGCCACAAGTGGCGGATTTATCGCTAAAAGCGATCTCTTCCAGGCCACCATTGCATGGAGAGAAATCTAAAATATAATGTGATGATAGTATAATTTTTCAGTTAACAAGAAAAAAACTTATCCATGTTTCTAAAACATGTTCCGAATTTTTTAAAATATATATAAAATAACTTATACTAGTGCCACAAGTGGCGGCCTTATCGCTAAGAGCTATCTTTTACAATGAACCATTGGATGGAGAGAAATCTATACTAATATTATAAAGCTGTAGAGTTTGTTTGTTTATTTGTTTGTTTGTTTGACGCGCTAATCTCAGGAACTACTAATGCGAATTGAAAAAATCTTTTTGTGTTGAATAGACCATTTATCGAGGAAGGCTTTAGGCTGTATAACATCACGCTGCAACTAATAGGAGCGAAAAGACAATAGAAAATGTGGAAAAACGGGGAAAATTATTCATCTGAGGGCTTCCGTTGCGTGCGCTGCGAAAACGGTTCAAAATATCAAAAAAATATGTACAAAAGAATTATTCCACTTAAAATGATCTAACAAAATGTCCGCAACAGTATATGTCTATCTTTTAAGGTTAACTCACTAGAACCGTTTTTATGGTAATAACTATTCCACGCGGACGAAGTCGCGCGCACCAGTTAGTCCAAAATATATCTATACGTGAAGGTAGTAAATTTATCCAGTAAACCAGTAAAAAACTGATCTTCGTTTCAAGAACAAGCTCCGAAATTTTTTGTTCAAAATTTTCTCCGTGTGATTTTAGTTTTCGTTGGTTTTTCTCCGTCAATTTGCATATGTTTTCATTCAGTTTTTGTCTGAAACTCTCAGCTTTCGGAACAGCACATGGGTAGTAAAAATAATGAACATTTTAAACCCCGTTTCACACAGTAATTTTTTAATTATTTTTTTTTGCGGAATTTCCATTTTGTGCGTTTCATCAGACGAGACGTTAAATTGTAGGTCCCGGCTGTTTGTCTAGTACGGCAGTCATAAACCATGTCAGAGGCCTTAAGGACGGCTTGATAAACCTCTTGATGGGAGTGGCCAACTCAGGTGTCGAGAGTTTAAAAAGCCGCCCAGATGGCCTCTGACATGACTACGAAGAAGTAACAAACATAAACACATTCACATTCACTTAAAAACCTGAACCTTTATAAAATTGGAAGGACATTAGTTTTACATTACGGAAACAGTACCAAAAAATAAGGAAAAAACAATGAGAAAAAGTTAAATCAAATTTTTTTCCAGAATTACGCTGAATTTACTAGTTATTTTTCTAGTTAAATCCGTCCAGGGTTTTCCTTGATTCCTGAAATCGAATAATCTGTTTTAAACCTTCTTAGGACTAAAATTTGTGAAGCTCTTGGATAAGGTTAGCTATGAAAAGTTAAGAGTTACTGAAAGAATTATTTTTATAATTTGGTTTGAAATAAAAAAACAAATACTCTGAAGAATTAAATTATTGGCCATTGAGATATAACGTATTTTTTTCAGTTTTATAGGGATAGGCACAGGGTACAGAAAAGCTTGGTTTACTTTTAGTTTAGTGAAGCGTGGATAAGTATCTCACCATCAGAAAAATTATAAAAAATTACATAAAATGCAATGGACATAAAAGCATTCAAAAGTTAAATTTAATTTGGATTCTGGCAGTGGTTTTAAATGAGCTCTGAAAAGTATCCATTTTATGTAATGGCCGCCTTATTTTCGCACAAATGGCTTCGTTACTTATTTAAATTTGCGCCCACAATTGCAATTCGCTAGCTAGGTATATCTTTTACATGAAAATTGAGGTCATTTCGGAAACGCTGTATTCACGGAGGTATGATTGTCTTCTTCGCTCTAACTAGATAGGTACAATTTATATTTATTCAATATAATATAAAAATGCATTTTTTTTATTAAAGTCAAAATTTGTGTTTTATGTATACTTGTGTGAGAACAAGCCTTACTAATAAAATCAATTAATCTACAGATTGTATAGTTTGATTGTATGTTTTGTCGTTCATGGCTTTCACAATATATGAAAAATATAACCCATTTGTCACAGTAATATTCCAAAGGGTTACTTTTCACCGGCAGTAGTTGCATGAATGGGTAACCAAAGTGATGCATTCCATTTTGGTCGTTTTGTATCGGAACTTCGGTTGGATAACAAGTTTAGGTGTAGGTCCCGGCTATTTTCTGATAGTACGGTAATCGTTAAGCTATGTCAGAGGCCTTTGGGGCGGTTTGAAAACTCTGACACTAAAAGCCATACGCCACTCTCATACGAACTTCTTCGTCTTATCGAATGAGAGTGGCCAACTCCAGTGTCGAGAGTTTATCAAGCCGCCCTTAGTGCCTCTAACATGGCTTTACGATTGCCGTACTAAAAAATAACAGCCGGGCCCTACAATTTTATGTGTCATCCGACCCACGAAAGCGTCCAAAATAGAATGCTACTTTTCGGTACCAAAATATCAAAGTAGGAATTACCTATTATATATTAATCCAGATATTTTGGTAAGTCTATGAAAACAGCTCATTTCGTGGTTCCTACAATCATTGTAAGCTCGACCGCTGCAGCCTGGCCTGAATGCCTGCCACGCTACGTTTTAAAAAGCTAGTGACATATTGAGTACTGAAAACGAATTTTTTATAATTAATTCATAATATAGCATAGATTTATCTCTCTCTCTCTCTCTCTTTCTCTCATAGAGCGTAATCCTCATGATAGAGGGTTGTGACTCCCCCGCAGAATTAATTAAATAGAGAAGTTGTTTTGGGCAATTACATTGTGGTGGGCGCCCAAAATTTTTTCACCGCGGTTTCCTCACGTTGTTTTTTTTCACCGTTAAGCAAGTGTGAATGCATAATTTCTTCAGTTTTTCTACTTTCTGGAAAAACCTTGATTCAAAATAAACCTCCATATCAATATGAATGAGTAAAACAACATGGCTATTAAATATACCGACAACATTGGCAATTTATGTATGTATAATAAGTATGTATTTACAAAATAAAAGTGTATAAGTACCTAGGTAGGTAGGTATTATATCCGTTATCTGGTACTCACAACACAAGCATTTGCTTAGTGTGGGGCTAGATGGCGCTGTGCGAGATGTCCCGGAATATCTATTTATTTATTTATTATTTATGTACCTACACTACGTATCCTACGTACTCGTTTATTAATATGTTATTAAGATGTTTTCTTTTAACGGTAGAAAATAATATAACAAATAGAAATTAATTCACTAATTATATCCTTATTAACTTACACTCATGAAATATGATTAAATCCAAGCATATTCTACTTTACGAGTACAAATACCAGGACATGTGTAGGTGGAATGGAAAGAAAATACTTTACCCTGAAAACACGCCTCGTTAGTTTCATTTCAGGCCTGAAAAGAGGCTTTTTGTCAGCCATTTTGTTATGCGGGTTAACATTTACGAGAAAAACGGTTATAAATGTTTGAAAAAAAAAATGAAAGAGTAACAGTAGGTATATATGTACAGTACATATCATTTCGTTAAATATGATTAAATTAATCCAGTCATTTTTAATCGACGCAGAGCTTAAGTTTAAAAGTGTTTTTAATTTTTGCATTTCTTTTCAATACTGCCAATTCGAAAAAAAAACAAGTATATAAAAAACAAGTTTATATTTATACATATATATATGAATATAAATACAAATATATCCGGACACATTTGTAAATAGCTTTATAGTTTAAGTATTTGTTTGAAATCTTAAGTAAAACGGCCAGGATTAAAGCTTCTGATTTAAGTTTAGCTTGTAGTGACCAATTTATCGAAATAGTAACGTTATCTTCGGGTCAAAAAGTATTTTTTCAAAGTCTAGACCACACTACTAATACTAAGCACTACTATTGCAGTCCAAGTACTAACACTAGGATCTAAAAGTTCAAAGCTAATATTATTGTAATCTCCACCGCGTGAATCCATCAATATGATTGAACGTCTACGTCAACAACCTCTAAACGTATTGAATTATTGGGAAAGTTACTTTGGTACCTAGCGGTTGAGGTTTTAGATTAATGTACCATTATCTATACATATATATAATAAAGCTGAAGAGAGTCGAAAGTCTGAACATTGACATTTAAAAAAAAAGGATGAAGATACTCAGAATTGATAACAGAACATGTTCCACCAATTTATATATTTTTTTCTGTTTCTCTGTTTATTTAAACGCTCATCACGCAAAAGCGGCTGAATGGATCTTCAAGATTTTCGGTATGTATGTAGTATGAAGTCCCGGAAGTGTCATAGGCTTCTTTTTATCTCGAAATTGCGCGAGCGAGGCCGACGTACGAGAATGTTATTTTTTCAGGTCGCAATAAAGCAACGAATTATAGTGACTTTTCAATATTATGCCTTAAATAAAGCCAGCAGATTTGGTAAAGAGCTTTAGCAAAATCAGTTAAATTAATTATCAAAATCAAAGTGGTTGGTTTCAAAATGTATCTTAAAAAGTTATGTTTAAAATTTAAAGATAATGATCATTACCAATTAAAATAAAGCTAACGTGAAAGCAGACTTTGTAGCGGAGTCTGTTAAGGCCGCCGCTAAAAGCTTTTTAGACCTCTAAACAGACAGTTAATTTTAGGAGGTCATTTAGTACGCTTCTTTTAAACAACCATGTCATACAAAAAATTGGGTCAGGTCAGTAAGAAAATTTGATATTTGGAATATTTCAAATAGCTTTTATTACAAAATGCATGCGCTAATGACTTTTATAGGATAGACAAGCAGCGGTCCGCGGTTTTACCTTCGTTAATTTGGAATAAATACCTATGTGTTCCTGGGTCATAAGTTTAGCGTATGAATTTGAATAAACAAATATCTATATTTAGGTATTATTTTGAGGTAATTTTGTATTTCCCAGTATATTAATTTAGTCTTATTGTGTCGCTGTCCCACAAAATATGATTAAGTAGTTGTTTCAGGTACAATATGCTAATGAAAATAAATATTTATTAAATAGTATGTATTAAAAAAAAATCTTTAATACAATCATTGTATCCGAGGACGTTATGTCTTCAGTGGAAGGACCTGGGCTCCCACCACGATGTTTCATGTGCCCAAGAGAACTCCCCTAACGAATTAATTCTGCGGGGGAGTCACGACCCTCAGTCATAAGGAAATACGACTTAAGAGAGATACAATCATTGTAAAGCAAGTAAGTACTACACGTAAATATGAAACAGCACAAGTTTTGTGTTTGGCAAACCGTTCAAGCTGTTACTACGCGTACAAACGAGCCTTACGAAGCTGCCAAATTTGGAGGGCAGTTCAGAACTCCCGCTAATTGCTAACTGACGAGCTCGGGCCGTGATTGCTTTTATTAAAGAGTCAGGTCGTAAGTTGCAGAGTTTTGCTCTGATGTTGAGTATTTTTTAACAGTCCTAGAATCGTATTATGACTTGGTCTAGTTACTACTTTCCGCTGTAGTCATATCCCACATTACTGAGAGTCATGACTCCCCTTCAGAGTCAATTCTCTTGGTCAGATACGTCGTGGTGGGCGCCCAGCATTTCCCACGGAAATAACTACTTCTCATTAATAAATTATTTACTTTATATTCTTTATTTTGGGCAAGCACTCTAGATCTTAAGCTACAACGATGCTTAACTTCAAGTGAGTTGTGGTCAAACGTAAGCTTCCCTTCTATAAAAAAAATGTATATAAATACCGCAATTTACATTGACATAGATACAAGATGTCCATTTGTAATGTTCAAAAAGTAATTTTAAAGCTTAGAACATACATGTTTTGTATTGAATGTTTTATCATTATGATATTTAATCAACTTATCAACGCCATGACAACCAAGATAATTATTTCTTTGTAGCGAAAGGTTTTCAATGACTTCATCACATAAAGTAAAGAACAAACGTAAAATAACCATGATGTAAAGTGAATCTTAAATAGACTTATTTCTCAACTAGTGCACGCCTGCGGCTTTGCTCACATTAGTTCAGGATAATATGACACTTATAACACTCTTAAGACCTCATACCATCTCATATATCGCTTTTAGCGATAAGGCCGCCATTTGTGGTATTCGTTTTAATTAATTTTCTTTTCTGTTTGTGTATTATGTTTTTTTGTGTCCAATAAAGTATCAATCAATCAATCAATCAATTAATCATACCTCGTACCAAAAATCATGATGATCCGTTCAGCCGTTTTTGCCTGAACCATGTCATACAAAAAATTGGGTCAGGTCAGTAAGAAAATTGGATATTTGGAATATTTTAAATAGCTTTATTACAAAATGCATGTGCTTATGACTTTTATATGATAGACAAGCAAAGGTCCGCGGTTTTACCTTCGTTAATTTGGAATAAATACCTATGTGTTCCTGGGTCATAAGTTAGCGTTTGAATTTGAATAAACAAATATCTTTATTTAGGTATTATTTTGCATTGTATCCGAGGACACTTTGTCTTCAGTGGAAGGACCTGGGCTATGGAATTATTTAAATAGTCAAAAATGTAAAATCTGTTCTGTTATCAATTTAAAATATAACCAAACATTTTTTTTCAAATATCAGCTATGTAAAGATTTTTGACCCTGTTCAGTTTTATTATATGTATGTAAAGATCTCAGTGCATCTCCGCCGAATCATTCAAGTAGCCCCAACTCATAACGCTTGCAGTTGACCTACTTGTGCCACTGAAAGACGGATTAAAAACCAACTACATTGTTATACAGGTTTTTCATACTTGATACGAGGAGAAGTAGTTTTTTTTACTTAGATTTACAAACGAGATTGCTGATATTTAAAAAAAAACGCTATTTATCAATCTTTTGGTCAGTGGCGTCAAAACACGAAGGCTTTTTTAAAAAAAAAAATTACATCACTGGAGACAATAACGGTGGCTGGTTCCTTGCGCAAAGGATTTCTTTAGTAATCCAGCGTGGTAATGCAGCCAGTGCTCTTGGCTCCATACCACATGTGGATGTTTTAAATTTAGGTCATATGTACATACTCTTTTTTAATTTAGTGTGTGTGCATGTAGTTTATTTTGTTTTTATTTATCAAATAATCAAATTTGCCTGATGATGACTAAAAATACTTATCCTTTGTAAATAAATTCTTCATTATTGAGATTTATAATTAGATAATAGGTCTTTACCTAAATGAAATTGCCGATTTGTATGACGAAATTGAGAAAAATTATATTTCCATACAAACATTTTTAATGTTTGTATGGAAATGTCTGAACAGATTTAGATGCAACTGATAATTATAGTAAGATGGAAAAAAAGCTATGCACTGCGTATATCAATTTCTCAAAAACAGAGTAGGTATATGATAAAAATATACCTAGTTTAAGTTGTGAAACCGACGACACATTGAAAGAGGTGTTTTCATTCCCTATAAGTAATAATATGCACTAGTAATACATTTTTTTTATCTAAAAGGTACATAATTCAACTATTGATAAAATAAAAATTGTATTTGGAAAAAATATAGCTGTACGTAAAAGTTACAAACAGATTAAAATGCAAGAAAAAAACGGCAATTTCAATCAATCAATCAATCAATATAACTTTATTGTACACCAGAAAACAAAATACAGAAACAATTTATAGTAAAATTACTTAATCTAGGTACATTGGGCGGCCTTATCGCGTAGAGCGATCTCTTCCAGGCAATTTCATAGGTAAAGACCTATTGTCTTGGGTAATTAAATAGTAGTGGCCAGAACCTTTCCACGGATCACACATATCTTTGAAATTACAACTACTATCAAATAAAAATCAACACCATGAGACATATTATACGAATGAAATAGTTAAGAAATCCAAAAGCAATATAACTAAACTTTTTAATCCGTTAAAATGCAAACTGACCAGTGGAAAGCAACATGCAATGCATAAAAAAATTAACACCATAAATTACTCACTTAACACATAAATTCGGTCCCCGAAAATATTATGTAAAGCGGTAAAATGTTCTAAAGTGTTAAATTATCAACGGTCGTAAACGAACGTTTACGGTTTTTTTATTGCCAAGCGTAAGCTTTCGTGCTAAGGTCACCCGAAATTGCATATCACCCCGTAATTTTATACCCCCTACTAATACTCTTATTAGAGACTGCCACGCGATATTTTCTTGCAAAGTTAGAGTAGTAGAAAATTGTTTAATAAGAAAACGAAAGCAAGGTAAGTATTTTTATTAATTTAAGGTAAGTATTTTTTTTTTTTTTTTTTTTTTTTTTTTTTTATAATCTCTCGGAGCGTTTGGTTGACGCGACGCGTGACCAAAATGCTGGCCTTTTTCTGGCTCAACGTATCAGCATTGCCATCCAGCGTGGTAATGCGGCCATTACCGGCATGCTGGGTACGCTGCCCTCTGGTAGTGGGCTGGAGCACTTAGATTATCTTTAGGCTTTTCTAAAGATTTTCTAAGTGCCCCTTTTTGTAGTAGTTAGAAGTAGTATGTTTAGTTTTCCTTCACTTGTTTTTATATTTTAGTATTTTTCATTCGTTGCGGTGTTTGCTATTTTCAATATTGTTCTTAAAACTATGCATGTACCTATGTAAAAAAGTGTAACTAAGATCCTTTTTATTAATAAAAAAATAGTATTTTATAATATTCTCACACGCCATATCATCACAAAACCTTCAGAAATGTATTTACATAGAGTTTTTAATTTATGTAAACCAAAAAATTATAATATAGAGAAAAGAATTAGCGTTTTATAATTAAAACGTAATGAATGATAATTTGTAGTTTAAGTTGCACATAGAGTCTTTAAAAAAATCAGTAACTGTAGAATTAAAAAAAACAACAATATCAGAAGAACAATAATACAAAAAAGGTCAACAATACTTACATATTTTTTTCAGTTATCTTTTCAAGAGTTCATTCATCTTAGAAATTCAATAGTATCTCATAAATCCTATCAGATCAGGCCAATCACCTACAATGCTATCAAATAAATAAAAATGGTGAAGATTAACTTGTCATCTTTTATGATAGAAGTTTTATATGAGAGTGTCGACCGGGAGTTACATTGTTGAACTGTGTGATCTCTTATATCTTATATTTGCTTAGTGTGGGGCTAGATGGCGCTGTGTGCAATGTCCCGGAATAAAAAAAATTACAGATGCATCACAATCATCTCACGCCTCCATGATTCAATATAATATATTAGATATTTGATCATTAAATAAATAAAGAATGCGCTTTCTTCAACTAAAATTTTCTACAGTAATATGCCATACAATATTAAATTATGTACAGTAAGTATTTCAGTAAATATTTTTTTAAATAAATAATTAATAAATATTTCCAGGACATATCACACAGCGCCATCTAGCCCTATACCACAGAATACAGAATATACTAAGAACCATTTAATAGAGTATCTTTTCCGACTGCGGATCACAGATTAAACAAAAATGGGCGCGTTTGGAAATGGTAGCAATTAGGTATATAGGTACCATGGTAGAAACTTATAAATTAATTTTTGTGTCAATTTTTCAATTTCAATCAAAGTCAGTGTCAAATAAGAAAAATTATAAGGTTGAAAATTGGAAATAAAATTGCAATATCGCCGACCGACGCCCGCCTGAAATATCTCAAAATATCTGTTATTTTTTAGTTTTTCTATATTTTTAAGTGTAAATATTAGTTAGCTATTTTTGTAATAAAAGTGCTACTTATTAAAACGCCCGCCTCGTTTCGAAACAATAATAAAAATGAATTGAGTATCAAAATGTACTTCTTGATTTTGAAATTCTGTTGGAGCCTTTGTCTAATCCTGTTATTATTTTAATGGATCTTTCTTATTATCTTTTGTTAACCACTCCTTCATTTTCAGAATACAAACGAAGAGGAGTCCTACACAGTGTTCCTGGAGTTACCCCAGGAGGGCTTGGTGTGCCCTCCTGAGGTAGGTAACTCCCACAGAAAAAGAGAAGAAAAAGAAAATCATAGTTAGTACCTATACTTTTTTAATATCTATGTTGTGCTGTTTGCTTGTGCTGGCTTATTATAAATGTTAGATTTACATAGGTATTACAACAACAAACAACTAGTTAAATTACATTTATAACTAGTAATACAGAAATTAAAAATAAAAATATAATGGTATCTATATATAAACAAATTAAAATTATTCTTTCTATGTTTGCAGATGATGAAAATTTACACAAAATTCTAGAAAGACAGGCAGCCGCTCTAGAGCGGCTGCCTGATGCAATTAATAATTTGGCTGAGGCCCTGAAAACAGGATTACAAGCCCTCGCCTCCAGGACACCGCCACCAAATTAATATTGTAAGGTATAGTAAACAAATAAAATATCTTCCATGTATACATTACCATAAAACTGAAGAAGGCAAAAATCTGTAAGTACATAGAAGATATTAGAAAACAAATGTTTGGGTATACTTTAAATCGATAACAAAACACTTTTCTGCAGTTTTTTGATATTTTATCTGTTTATCTGTGTCTCTATTTATTTAAACGTTAAAACGGCGGAATGGATCATGATGATTTTTGGTATGTAGGTAGTATGAGGAAGAGAAGCCGCAAGCTGAAATGAATTGGATGAAATTTAGTTAAAAAAATGTATAGTCTGTTTACTATATCTGCTCGTACATTACGACCTCTCTGCAATAAATTGCTATCCTCTGGTGACCCTGTGTTTTCTTGTGTGACTGTAATTACATCTTGTTGATCATCTTCCCACAACAGATCCTCGTGTGTTAACCTGGCTGTAGTGCATATGTTATGCAGGACAGCACAGGCATTAACGATTTGGCCTGCCTTTGCTGGAGAATATTCCAGCATGCGGCTTTTATTAAGGCATCTAAATCTCCCCTTGAGTATGCCAAAGCAGCACTCAATGCTATTACGAGCCTGAAAGTATAAAACAAATTAATTGTTAGGTTCTTATTTATTCTCATAATATATTAACATTGTAAGAATTCTGTGTATTGTCTTACTAGGACGTGCATTTGTGTGTATCAGGCCTCCGGGCTGTTTTCTTCTGCATTCAATATTGGTGTTAACAACCATGGCTCCAAGGGGTACCCCGAATCTCCTACAAAAAAAGTTAACAGTATTAATTTTGACTGTATTTATCAGTTTTAATTTTTATTGTGATAAGTACTAATTAATATCATGTTTATTTTACAGCTTTGCATAAGTACCTAGAAGCCAGGTGTCAGTAGCAGTAGCCATCTCTTTTCTTACTGCGCTCGCTTTCCATATAAAAGCATCATGTGAGCTGCCTGGATACCTTGCTAATACATTTAATATCAGCAAGTCACTATCACACACCTGAAGCAGTCAAGATATTAATAGATTATACATATTACTATAATAATACATAAAAACAAGGTTAAAAACAAAAGATACTACTTCTAGTAACTACAAAATAATAAAACCCGTTTGGTACTGTTTAACTTCATTAACATTACACTATAACATTATAAAGAGTATGGTGCACATAATATACAGTCAAACTTGTAATTTAATTTTATTATTCGATTTTTATAGAACAAATCGGGTTAGTAATTAAATAATGTGTGGTCCAATTCTATTAAAATTATTATCCATATTATATTTACATGTGAATCTGACACTTAAATAATAACACACGACTATAATTAACTCACTTATTACTGTTACTCATTATTATTATTGTTTCCATTGTGCCTTATTAATATAAGAATAAACATCTACTTACAGAATACAAATGAGTATATTTTTTTGCAATGAATATCTGTACATCTTCTTATCGAATGAGAGTGGCCAACTCTGGTGTCGAGAGTTCATCAAGCCGCACTAAGGGCCTCTGACATGGCTTAACGACTGCCGTACTAGACAAACAGCCGGGACCTACAATTTAACGTGTCATCCAACCAACGGAAGCGCCAAAAATGTGGGCGTAAAATAATACAATTTATCTCTCGTTTAGAATCTTAGGAAAGTTTATAAATTTCCTAGGAAACCTATAAAAGTACGAATCTTGTTATTTTTCGGTGACACATACAAGCCAAAGTAAGAAGACGAATATTTTTAACTGATTGGAGAAACACACAAGAAATATCAGTACAAAACGCCAGTCAGTAAAATAGGTCAATAAAATACTTACGTCAAAAGCGGTCTGTAATTTAGCGGAAAAGTTTTAAAATGTTCTTTTCCACGAATAGTCATAATCGGTTCCTTCTGCGCACATATTTACTGATACCTACGTCGGGTTTTTACATCTGTTTTCTGTCTAACCGTATTTATTGTTCCCCTTTGGCTTGGCGCAGTTAAAAAAACTCTTGTACAACACAGAATGAAGAAGTGTCGGTATATAACTGTAATGTGTTTTGGAATGAAATATGGGTATATTTAGATAAGTTTCTTTTACACTTTAAAACAAAGTCGACTGCAACTGTCTGTCCCCTTATTGTGCTGATCTTTAAAACTACGCAGTGGATATTGGTGTGCAATTTTTAACGTATCTCACTCTCTCTCTCTCTTTGAGTCGTATTTTCTCATGACTGAGGGTCGTGACTTCCCGGCAGAATTAATTCGTTAGGGGAGATTTCTTGGGCAGATATGTACATCGTGGTGGGCGCCCACGGTGTGTTTCACAATGAGTCGGATACGGATCCGATTCGATTGAGACGGAAATCAATTGGCACGGAAAGGATTTTTCCAAATCACAATGATTCCATACGAATCTTTTAACAAATTTATTCATCAGAAAAATCGGAACCGTTCCGTGAGCCAAAAGCTAGCGGATTCGTTTCCGTCGATGATAAATTCGATTTTGTTTTTTCATGATATTTAACCCGATTTACACATAATTATACATTGATTTATTTCTATTTATAATTATTCATATGAAATCAACAGTAAAAATGGTAAAATTAGCCTTAAAACTTATATTTTAAATTTCTACCATTGTATTTAATTTCTACCATTTTACTACAAGCGGATCGGATCATATCCGACTCATTGTGAAACACCATGCTGGTCCTTCCTCGGAAGACACATGTTTTTGTGGTCTTTTTGTGGTCCTCAAACATGTCGGTTTCCTCTCGATGTATTCCTTCACCGTTAAGGGAGTGCAAATCCACACTTAACTTGAATTTGACAAGTCATTGGTGTAGGGCCGAATTGGAACCAGGGTGCGTCTGGGTGAAAAGCAGACACTGGAACCGCTGAGCCACACTCACTTTTTTAAAATCAACCTAAGTTACCGAATTTAAATAAAAAAAATCCTATCTATGTAAGCATATCTATTAACATTAAGACGTAAGTAAACCTTAAAATAAAAAATAAGTACCAGCTAGGTATACTAACATAACCTACCCACGTTTATCACGTATAGGTACATACATATGTACATACATACATGCCTACAAATGTTTTAAGATTAAATGGGATGAGCACACATTCATGGCCCAAATAGTACTTGTGTAATCCGATAAAACTGTGTATGGATTTAGCGTAGAGTTTTTAATTGTATAGACTTGATTTTCAAACAGTATCAAATATAGGTTGTTGGAAAGAAAATATCGTGAGAAATTTGATATGTTTGAGGACCACAAGGAAACTTTTAAAGGACCTGGGCGCCCACCACGATGTATCTGCCCAAGAGAACTCCCCTAACGAATTAATTCTGCGGGGAGTCACGGCCCTCAGTCATGAGGAATTACGACTTAGAGAGAAACATGACTTACACAGGAAATTGAGTTCTACAATGTTTCTACTAGTAGGTGCTCGCGGCTTCGCTCGTATTAAGATGTAAAACTTGCCACCCCTATTTCACCCCTTTAAAAGTGGCATTTTCAAAAATCCTTTCTTAGCGGATGCTTACGTCATAACATCTACCTTCATTCCAAATTTCAGCCCAATCCAGTGGTTTGGTCTGTGCGTTGATAGATCACTGTATCAGTCAGTCACCTTTGAGTTTTATATATATTATATAGATATCTTATTCTTCTTCTTATCGAATGAGTGTGAGTATATAACTCTGACGTCGAGAGTTTATCAAGCTACTCTAAGGGCCTCTGACATAAAAAATATGTACATCTTATTTAAATTATACTTAACAGATTCGAAATTAAGCCTAGTAAATCATAACCTTGCTCCATCAATACCCATATCACATCACTGGCTACTTCACTAAATATTTGCGCGTTCGGATTTGGAGATATGGTTTGAATAGGTTACCCAATTGAGTAAATGGACGCGTTGGTTACTCGCTTGGTGCTAACAGGGCTATTGATGACTAGTGGTATCCTGTGGCGTGACCTGTTAATCTAAAATTTTCCTATCCTTACTGGGATAGGTTTGCATTTGACTATGCATCCTTAATATTGCCCGCCTGATATTATTTATCAATCAATCAAAATAGCTATATTGTACACCAGAAAACATAAATACAAAACAATTAATAGAAATATTAATTAACCTAGGTACATTGGGCGGCCTTATCGCGTAGAGCGATCTCTTTCCTCGATTTATTTATAAGAAAACTTATTGATACAAATAGTTTATATAGTAATATTATACTAATAATAGTAGGAGTGAAACGGATTTCCTTTTTGCTATTTTCTACGAATTATACCTACTTTTGCTAATTTTTTATTGTTTTGTTCAGTTTCGTATAAAAAAAGTAACTATGCCATTCTTACTGAGTACATTGTACCGAGAAAGAAAACCAACAGACCAACAAACACACAGACTTTATAATGCTTATACTGATGATATTATACAAAATATACATATAATACAATATACCTATTTGAAGATGAATTAGTGACACCATCAGACCACATTTATTTGTCAAATTCAAATAGGCATATATTGTTGCTTATTATTATTCCCTTTTTCTTATAAAATATCATCATTCTATAAAAGAAAAGTATATATGTATTATATCCGTTATTTAGTACCCATGATACAAGCGTTAGCTTAGTATGGGGCTAGATGGCGCTGTGTGGTATGACCAGTTTTTTTTTCTATGTAGGTAAGTAATTATTGCGATATATTTATTATTCCTTTTTTTTCACGATCACGCTCTTACTTGTCATAAAAAAAACATCAAACCGTTCATCGGGCGTGATTTACTCGTAATTATTTTCTTTGTAAAAACCTACTTTCAAAGGCTTAAGGCTCTGAAGGAAAATTTTCAGGCTGAACTGTGGTGGAGCTGATTTTAATATCTCATTGTTGCGATGCCAGATATAAAAAAAAAGAAAATTGCGGAAAAGGTTCGTTTAAGTCATAGACAATACAAGGCAAAGACCACTAACTAACTTAATATATTATTTCTTATGATAAGTTGAAAATGGATTTTTGAATTTGTTTGATTGTATGCTTTTAGTTGTTTTGTTTTCTAGTTTAGTTGTAATGTTTATCCCATATAGGAATGACATATCGCCATTATTTTTGAAACAGTTAAAGCGTGGTTTCTCGAAAACAATGATGGTAAAGTCATATATTCAAATAGTTGTCAAGTTAAATGCCATATTGTGAATTACGTATATGCTACGTAGCTAGATTAGCTTTAATAAGGCATAGTTTAACTAGCAATGTAACAGTGTATTTGTGAAAAAATTTAAACCAGAAACTGCTTGAAGAAGGAAAAAAACTTAAAAATTCACTATTGCTTTTATAATTCAACATATTTGTACGTCGGAATATTTTTTTAGCCTTAGAGAGATGTCTGGTCAACGTAAGTCGTTGGTGGATGCAAAACCACGTAACTTATAAAAAGAGAAAAACCTGAATAAGGCTTTACTTTATGGAGGTTGATGACCTTAAGAATGGAGAATATTTTTAATTAAAAACTTTATACTCAGTTTTAGCATTAGTCGGTGAAAAGTAATTAATAATGTTTTATTTTTTTCTGCGATCCGTTGATGCTCGTTTCTTGTCGCAACAAATTTGATTAAAATACCGTTAATTTTGCTAGTTATGTAATGTATGGATTCATTTGTTCGTTTGAATTTAAACAAAAAATAGATTTTTTATTGTAACATGACATTTTTTGCAATAGTTTGATAAGGTAAGTCTTTACAGCAAGGGAATAAAACATGTTTACTTTAATGTAAATATTATTTACATTAAAGTTTGAATTGATTAAAGGACGCTTCATGTCACAAATAAAAAAAAATGTTTCTCACTGTTTCTCATAATTGTGGAGTCGTCGTTAAGCGACAATGAAAAACCCTAAGGTGATATAAATGGAATTGTTTTAGTCGTCTTAGATCAGTGTTTGCCATTTTTTTATTTCCGATCGCTACTACACTAAGCAATTTGTATTAGCAGAGATTGCCTTTAGTGACAAAGTGCTATTTATTTCTGTATATTAGCAAATTTAAATGTTTTTAATTTTTTTTATTTCTAAATTAAAACCTTATCTTCAGGCAACTAGGTTTAACAGGTGGTCATAAAACTTAAAACATAATCTAGGGGCTAAGCTTGTTATAAGGCAGGAGAGTAGGTACCTACCTACTCTAGCCGCTGCCTGTATGGGATCACAGATATTGTTAAAATTAAAAAAAAAAACATATATAAATCGATCTCCTACCGTATTAAACTGGCGCTAATATTAGAAATAACACCTGCCATAAAAATGACATTAAATATTATACCAAATATATCTGATATATACGACATTATTATCAAGAGAGATAAAAATCGATTGCTTACCGATAGATAGGTATTTTTACAGGCTATTATTTTGGAGTGTTGCATTTATCTTAACACTGGTAAGTACTGTTGTTATTTTCTTGACATATAGCGTTTGTTGGTAGGTAGATATTTCTTTCAGATATCCGATAATGTTTGTGTCATCGTTTGAAATATCCCTAGGCGTAAGAAAATTATAAAGGTTTTATATATAAGTAAATCGTTGCTATCGTAGACTATAACGTTGCTTACCATCAGGCAAGTTGTAGTCAAGCGTAAGCCTATATCATGTAAAATAAAATCACAATTGCTTATAATAATTGCAAAGTTACAATACAAACTTAGGCTAAGGAGAACCTTTTTAAACTATTTTGTAATTCACTTCACGTTATTAACATATCGGAGAATAGCAAACGTAGGTTGTTAATTTTATGTTTTTCAAAACCTTATGACAATCTTAATTATTACTGTTATATCAGTAACAAAATTATAATGTCCTGCCATATACAGTTTAAAAATAAATAGGCGCTTATTTGCTGATTTTATCTAGACCATAACCTAGTAATGAAACTAGTGTAAGCTACATAGTATTTTATGAATAATATACTTAGATAGATAGACAGATAAACTCTTTATTGTTGACACAAAATAAAAAATAACGGTACAAAAAGCTAATTCTATGTAAACTAGTGCCACAAGCGGCCACCTTATCGCTGAAAGCGATCTCTTTCAGGCAACCTTTGGCTTTTAATATATATAGATAACTCACCATTTCATCATAAACAGGCATCAGGGCAGCAATTAGTGCTCTCTTTATATGGTAGAAACATGCCGTCCAATTCACGTCAACACCACTGCACAGCCGCTCAGAAGATAACGATACATTCTCAGGTAAAGAATCATTGAAGCCACCTATTTTGACAGTTACACACTAAAACAACCATCGAATAACACACCCGAATCAAACACTAATATCCGAAAAATCGCGTCAAGAGAAACAGTTCGAATCACTCAAAAAACAAAAAAAAAACAAACGCAAACATTCAAAAATTCAAATACAGAAGGCGCGGTCTTTTTTCAAAATAAATAAACAAAATCGCGTCTAAAAAATAGAAGTGCTATTTGAAATTAACTGTCCATCAATTTGTTTTATTTATCGAACAGACATGGAAAACTATTGAAAATGTATTCGAAATTTATAATGTGTCGGCGTATTGAAACTTTCGTTTCGCGTGGAGAGAGGAGAAACGTGCGTTCAGCTCGAGAGACGAAAACAGACTGAGTTTGATACTGCTTCGGGGCTGAAATTCAACTGAAGGCTATTCGCAAACTAAGTGATACTACAGCTGGTGCGACCGAGGTACTATGGGTTATTCTGTGGCGTTGAGTATCATATGTTTTCTCTATGGAATAGGGATATGAGAAGGGGCTAATTTTTTTCGTTCGTTGACTTATCTTTGTCTGTACTTGCTATTCTTGCGAGAAGTGGGTAAGAAAAGTTTTTTATTGTTAAAATTTTGACGTTTAGTACACAAACTTCAACTAGACATTTCATTTTTAATTTTATTACTTAGTCTATTTTATGGTTTGGCTTCTATGATATTATAGGTATATAAGACTACCAATATTTTCAGGTGCTTTAATGGTTAAGGTTAAGGTGTCTGTGTGATGGTTAATATTTTATTTACTACTTCTTCTTATCGAATGAGAGTGGCGAACTCTGGTGTCGAGAGTTTATCAAGCCATCCTAAAGGCTCCTGACTTGGCTTAATAACTGCCGTACTAGACAAACAGCCGGGACCTACAATTTGACGTGTTATCCGAACCACGAAAGGGCCCAAAATGTTTTTTTTTACTTATTTTCTTTATAATTTCTTTATTAGAATTATCAGGACTACTAATATATAACTATGCAAGAGATGTTCTCATTTGTTTTATGCCACAATGAAGACATCATAAACATCCTACACCATCCAATACCAAGGTAACTCAAAATAATTATTTTTCATTAAAAATGAGAGATGGAATTCTGTGTACTACGTAAAAACTAAGTGAATTCTAATAATGTCCTAAATAACTTTAATTCTTAATTTTAGAATTTATTAATTGTACAATATAAGCCTTCATAAGAATCAAATTATCAGATTCTTAGAATTTGTAAATTTACTAGCTACTATTCTGGTAATCGAAGCGTTATTTTGAGTCGAGCGCTTTTAAACAGCCCACAGATGAACCATGGTGTGAAATATAGAGTGGAGATAAAAATAGCCCCTGGATTAATACATTACGCAACATTTTTATCCTAGATTAACGTGGGTAAAACCGCAGGGCGCAGTTCGTCCAAGTATAATTTTCTAAGTAATTTGAGGCTTCGTGACCAAACTTCATTTATAAGTTTGACGACAAGCAAACCGATGGTCTGATAAGTTTAATACTCGACCTTGTGTTATGAAACCTGATATTTCTTCAACTGTTACGTAAGTAGGTAATTCCCTCCTTATTTTTTTTAACTAAAACTGGTTAGCACTTGGCCATATTTTGCCTGATAGTAAGCAAAGACCTCAGATGGAGCGTGATAATCCGATAAGAACCAATTCACTCTCACTTTGAAGATTGCTGGAATACAGTGCGAAAAAAAAACCTAACTGGGTTTTATTACAAAATATGGTTTAAGTATTAGTCCAGAACTTTGAAAATAAGCAGTCCATTTTTGCTATTCGAAATGTGTCTGTCTACTGTCATACTCTCTCTTTGAGTCGTATTTCCTCATGACTGAGGGTCGTGACTCCCCCGCAGAATTAATTCGTTAGGGGAGTTTTCTTGGGCAGATACATCGTGGTGGGCGCCCAGGTCCTTCCACGGAAGACACATGTCCTCAGATATTGTGGTCCTCAAACATTCCTCACGATGTTTTCCTTCACCGTTAAGCGAGTGCAAATCCACACATAACTTGATAATACAAGTCATTGGTGTAGGGCGGATTCGAACCAGGGTGCGTCTAGATGAAAAGCAGACACTGGAACCGCTGAGCCACACTCGCTTTTTATTGCTCGCTTGTCATACTAATCAAACTGTAAAAATGTTACCAGTGATAATTGACGTTCTAATTTAAAGTTGTAATTTTGATTGCTTGTATGTGATGTTTGAACTACAAGAACGGACCTTTTTTAAAGCCTTAGACTATTTTTCTGAATTAATGTTTTATTCTGTACTAGTGGATGCTCGCGGCTTCGCTCGCATTAAGAAGTATAACTTGCATCCCCTATTTCACCCCTTGAAAAGCGGCATTTCCAAAAATCCTTTATTAGCGGATGCCTATGTCACATCTACCTGCATGCCAAATTTCAGCCCGATCCGTTCAGTGGTTTGGGCTGTGCGTTGATAGATCACTACATTAGTCAGTCACCTTTAAGTTTTATAAATATAGATTGAAATTGTAACAAACAGATAAACAAATATACGTTAACTTCATAATAATTGTTTATAGTATTTAAACAATGTATTTAATTGAATGCAAATAAATATTATTTCAATATTTTCTTAGCAAAAGTAAAATTATAGCTGAAATGTTGCTTACTTTAAACTTATCTGCAGGCGCCCAAAATTTAGTACCAGGCACTTTTTATTCTAAGAATTAAAGGGATCTCGAAATCTAGGCTATGTTAACAAGTTCTTATTAAGGAATTGTGCTACTACTATGACTACTGTGGTGCCATTATGCAAGCTGTAGTCAAACGTGGGCCTATAACGTGTAATATTTAATTAGTAGAAAATTAGATTTTACTAATGCATTGACAGCAAAACTTTCCTAGAATTCAGCGGTTCTCGGAATATATCTGTTTTCTAACGACATTTCCCTTCACCAGTAGGCGAGCAAATACACAAAACTTGAATCAATCACAGTCAAAATCTAGTAACTGCTGCATGTATGCAAGCAACTGCATTAAACTGCAGGATATACCGAGAAAGAGAGTTTTTTTTAAGGATTGGTTTTGCACTTGACCGTAATTAGCCTAAGCAATCATTACGGTCTAGGATGGAACGTGCATGAAAATCCTTGGATATACCATACAAAATTCACCATTGCAAAAAATCTAATAACTGCGTCTTTTTTTCTCAGAGAGAATGAAAATAACATTTTTCAGACGTTTTTCTGTGAATGTTATTACAATTTCTTCTTCCAACCTGAAAGAATATTTATTGAATATAATAAATTGCTGAAAGAGAAAATGGTAAATACACCATATCAAAAAAAATATATTTGTTAGTTGTTTTGTTTGTGAGATTGTTTGTTTGATGCTCTGTCATGACATAAAGGAGTGATCAGTCAAGATGATTTTGTGTGTATTAATAGTATAGGATGTTATCAAATCATGGCGTAACGATTATTTTATTAACAGTCCTGTTTTTCGTGTCTTATATGTAGATGTTCCGTATTCATTTATCTACGACTGTTTTTTTTTACAATATAATATGTATGTAAGAAAAACCTATCATAAAAAACTTAAAACTAGCGGTGCTGGTGCCGCCGGCAACGGGGCAGGACCCAAGCTACTATAAATGTTTATTATTGTTATTTTTCATTCTCTACAGAATTAAAAATAACAATATTAACATTTATAGTAGCCCCTACGGTAGACCCCTAGTAGTAGTATAGTAATTGTAACGCGTAGTTACAATTACTTTTTAATTCAAAACAAAGCGAACAAATTCACAGGCCACCACTAGTTTGAAATAAGTATCTGAATTCTAATTTCTTTCTAATATTATATTCATTTATTGGATTCCAGGCAATCAAATGTTTGAGCCATTTTGTCTGAACCTAATTTTTAGGGCAATAATAAATAGCTGACAATAGATATAAATTATTATAAATACTTCAGAGGACAAAAGTGTATTATAATTATTATTTTCTTAACTAGTGGATGCTCGTAGCTACGTTCGCGTTGTTTTAGAATAAAAAGTAAGAAGAAGTGTTTAGTTTTTTTGTACCCTGGTTTAATACCATGCCAAAAATTTATGATTACTTCATTATTATAATGGGTTAAAGAGAAAAAGACCAACAAACTAATAAACACACTTGTTTTAATGAAGTTAATCACAGTAGAATCATCAGACAAACAGAATAATAGTCTAATATTTACGTAACGCCTTTACAATAAATTTTGGTTGGAAAGATATATCTAGATAATCAACATCTACTAGATTTATATCTTAACACTAGCTGGTGTGCGCGACTTCGTCCGCGTGAAATAGTTATTATCATAAAAACGGTTCTAGTGAGTTATCTTAAAAGAAAGACATACACACTCCCAGACATTTCGTTACATCATTTCAAGAGGAATAATTATTTTATATATATTTTTTTGATATATTGAACTGTTTTTGCAGCGCACGCAACGGAAGCCTTTCAAAGATGAATATTTTTCCCCGTTTTTTGCACATTTTCCATTGTTTCTTCGCTCGTAGTAGTTACAGCGTGATGTTATATAGCCCAAAGCCTTCCTCGATAAACGGTCTATTCAACACAAAAATATTTTTTCTATTCGCACCGGTAGTTCCTGAGATTAGCGCGTTCAAACAAACAAACTCTTTAATTTTTTTAATATTACTAGCTGGTGCGCGCGACTTTGTCTGCGTGGAATAGTTATTACCATAAAAACGGATCTAGTGAGTTAACCTTAAAAGATAGACATATACCATTGCGGACATTTTGTACGATAATTTTAAGAGAAATAATTCTTTCATACACATTTTTTTGATATCTTGAACCGTTTTCGCAGCGCACGCAACGGAAGCCCTCAGAGATGAATATTTCCCCCCGTTTTTTCTACATTTTCTATTGTTCTTCGCTCCTATTAGTTGCAGCGTGATGTTTTATAGCCTAAAACCTTCCTCGATAAATGTTCTCTTCAACACAAAAATATTTTTTCAAATCGGACCAGTAGTTCCTGAGATTAGCGCGTTCAAACAAACAAACAAACAAACAAACAAACTCTTCAGCTTTATAATATTAGTATAGATAGATAGTAGTATATAGTATAGATAAACATAGCAATACCTAAAAAAATGTAACAGAATAAATTTAAGATTTTATCAAAACATGTTGTTTCCGGTTAAAATAAAGAAAAATCATGTTACGCAAATGATATCATAGTATCTAACAAGGAGTTATTGTATTTATATAAATGTAGGTATGTAAAAAGTTAAAAATAATAATTAAAAGTAAAGATGACCCTATAGTTTGAATGTTATGCGATTTTGCCTAATGAGGCTGGCATAGTCGCATGGCGATTAAAGCCTCTTTAAAATATTAGAATAAAAAAAAACATGACACCTGTTGTCCTGCCCCTCCTGCACCGCCACCTGCATGCACCCTGTCCGACCTGAACGACGCCACGGAGGTTGCAGTAAGAGTGGTGAAGTTTTGGTAGTCGAAGTTTCCATCACGAAAGCGTTTAAACCAAAGTAACACTGACTGACACTGGACTCAAGCTCGATTCGAGAAGAAGAAGAAGACCTATAGAAGTGGGGTCACACAGAACATTGTAGTCGCTGACCGATTTTATAAGCACACCCATACACAATTCCCTAAAAACTTAAGTTCAATACCTAACGGAACCAGTATTTTTGTCTTTATCTTTTTTTATAAGATAGATAGATAAACTCTTTATTGTAACACACATTGACAAAAAAAAAGACAAACAGAAACACAAAAGACTTAAAAAAAAATAGTGCCACAACTGGCGGCCTTATCGCTAATAGCGATTTCTTCCAGGCAACCGTAGGATGGACAGGAGTCGAAAGAAATATAAAGGATGGGGTGTTCAAAAAATAGAAAATATAAGAGGTGTAAACTGATTCAAACAATATGACAAACATACAGAAAGGAATGATAAGCCATTTTTATTCGAAGTTGTTTTAAAATAAATATTAGCGTCAGTTGTAAATAAATAAATAAATATTCCAGAACATATCACACAGCGCCATCTAGCCCCACACTAAGCAAACGCTGTGTCGTGGGTACTAGGTAACGGATTATTACTAAAAATATTATAGTTACTAAATTAGTGGACTCACGCGGCTTCGCTCGCATTATTTCAGGATAAAAATTAGCCTATGCCACTCCTAAGACCTCATACTACCCACATACAAAAAATCATGACGATCCCTTCAGCCGTTTTTAGTGTTCATATGCGTTTAAATAAACAGAGACACAGATGGACAGAGAAACAGACAAAAATATACAAAATTCTGAAACGTGCTTTATTAAAGATTTTAAAGCATAACCAAGCATTTTTTTTATATCTTCTACGAGTTTGCACAGATTTTTGACCCTCTTCAGCTTTATTATATGTATAAACTAGTGGATGCTCGCGGCTTCGCTCGCATTAAGAAGTAAAACTTGCATCCCCTATTTCACCCCTTTAAAAGTGGCATTTCCGAAAATCCTTTCTTAGCGGATACCTACGTCATAACATCTACCTTCCAGTGGCTAGACACAAAAATAAAAAAGATATCCTGATGGTTTATCTAAACAAAATATATCGTCTCTGGAAAACCAAAAGCATAGGGGTTGTATTTTAGAAGATTTCGGGAAAAACATGTTTTAAGATTTTTTGAATAAAACCCATAAACTACAAAACTTATTAATTATTTTATTCGTGGGTCGTGGTATTAAATTGTGGATTCCGGCTTTTTGTCTAGAACGGCTGTCGTTAAGCCATGTCAGAGGCCATTAGGGTTGGGTGGCTTGATAATCTCTCGACGCCAGAGTAAGCCACTCTCATTCGATAAGAAGAAGATCTTTTTAAATCTTACTATACAACTAAGACGCATATTTTCCGTGATATCGTGAAAAAAGCATTCCCACCCCTTTTTCCAAGATTGCGACCGAAGGACAAAAAGGTGGGGACTCCACAAACTTGAAGTTAAGCTTCTATTGACCCCCCAAACGTGTCCCAAAACTGAATTTGCGTCCTCTAAAAATTGCAATATTTGGTCCTTAAATTGTAACATTTCAATGGACTAAACAATTTGTATGTAAATAGGAATCGCAAGGGCGACTACACGTTAAGAGTAAAAGGTAAGCCAGTACACGACCTTTGGCGCAAAAATTTAGTGTCGAAGACTGTTTTCTGTTGATCATACGTGTTGCCAAAAATAATTTTATAATCGCAATAATTTTATATTACGGTAAAATTTAGTAAAGTTTTCGTTTATATTTGTACCATTGGAGTGGTTTATTGTTAACTAAAAAATATCACAAAGAAAAAATTGTGGCTGTGTCAACATTTTAATTAATTAAGTTTTGATTATTTTTTTAATTAAAATGCTCATTCAAGTGGTTTTTGTGATTGTTTGTATTTATTTTATCCTAAATATTATAACTAAACGGATTAAAAAGCCACGCCAGCCTCCGGACTTCTCAGGCGGATATCCTGTTATTGGCCATGCTTGGAAACTCATGGGTGATCGGAAACGTAAGTATATAGTTACCCACAGCCCTATGTTGTAAAAACTGTGGGTAGATTTTTGAGCGTCCACGGCAAGGAGGGTATATAGGGGGTTAAGTATAATATAAATTTAAAAAATCCAGGCCGTTATTGTATATTAACTTTTTAGTGACAATAGACTTGAAGTAAGTTTTTAATATTTTTTTTATTTCAGATGTTTTAGATATAATACAATCAATGTCTAGAGAAGCCCTGAATAATGGTGGTACTGTTACTCTGAGAATTGGTCCTTACGTACTATATAGTAAGTCCTCATTCGATTATTAAACTTTATTTTTTGGAAAAGTCTTATCATAATTTAGTATTTAAGTGTAACATAAAAGGTGTAAACTTTGCTTATCACAATGTATTAGATATATTACAATTTTGTCTTCGTACAACATACAGTTTGACAGGTCCATATTATGTTTGAGATATTATTTATTTATTTTATGCATAACAAATTTAAATTTGTAGATTATTTTTGTATGTTATACAATGGTAGTAGATTATGGCATAGTATAAATGTAGTTTTGTACTTAAGACTTACATGAGATCTTCGTTTTTTATTGTGTACTATATCGATACTACATTATATCCATAAATTATCTATTCCTAAACTTATTTTTGTTGCAGGCGTATCTGATCCCGACGATTGCCTTAAAATTTCAAACGAGTGTTTGGGGAAAGACCGCTACTACAGTTTTGCAAAACCTTTTCTCGGAAATGGACTGACTGTGGCCGAAGGTAAAATTTACATTTAACACTAAATAAGGAAATGAGCAATCAATTCATCTAGGTACATTATTTTTAAAACAAAACGGAGACAGCGTGCCCATAATTTAATAATATTTAAATATATATATATTTTTATTCTACCTTCATAGTCACGACAGCACGACTATGGAACTCTCTACCTGGAGCCCTGTTCCCAGAAAATTATAACTCAGGGGTCTTCAAATCTAGAGGAAATAGGTTTCTTCTAGGCAAGCGTGCTACATCTTAGATTATAGTGGTGCTTAACATCAGGCAGGCTATAGTCTAACGTAAACCTATTTAAAGTAAAAAAAAGTATCATTGAATAGTCAAAATTATGAAATGACTTTATTTTCAGTACCGATTTGGAAAAAGCACAGAAAGATGATGAGCCCAGCTTTTAGACAAGAGAATTTAAATATTTTTCTCATTATATTCAATCGTCAAGCAAAGCGTTTGGTAAACGACTTCAAATTTGAACTAGGAAGAGGTTCTTTTAATATTGATAAGTACATACGGCTAAACAGTTTGGAATCTATTTGCAGTAAGTCTTAATTTATTTACTTCATACCTATTTTTTTACTTATTAATTGAAAACCTTTTACTATATTGTAGCTATACTGATATACACACGGCTGAAATTATTGTATCCATTTTAAGAGTATACCTTGCTACTTTAAAGATCTCATGCTATTATAATAACTATTTTTGTTTAAATCACTTTTAACAATAGTTTCTTTTTAGTTTGAAATGTGTTATAAAAATAATACATAATTAATCGTTTATTAAGCTTATATACAATTTTTGAACGTTGTTTTAAGACTAGTATTCTTGTGTGCAATGTCCCGGTAAATTAATTTATTTATTGATGTATTTGATGATCTTGTTATGATTAAGGTACCTAATGCACCCGGCAAAGTTGAGACAATTCCAAACTTACATTTTATATATATATATGTATAAAAATGAATTGCTGTTCGTTAGTCTCACTAAAACACGAGAACAGCTGAACGGATTTATCTTATCTTAGTCTTGAAATGTTCGTGGAGGCCTAGGGAAGGTTTAAAAGGGAAAAAAATAATAATAATTAATACAAAAGTTTAGGTCTTTTATTTATCGATTGAGGCAGTACGAAGTCTGCCGGGACAGTTAGTCTCGTTTAAAATTGTTTTGATAACAAATGAAAAAGACAAGAGACAATGACGTTTTTTTAGTGATTCATTCATTCCCATGTTATACGTAAGACCATTAATTTGTTACATTAATTACTCTATTATTCTATTTTTCTCAGTGACGTCATTTGGAGCCGACGTCTCAGATTTTGACGGTATCCATCAACAGTACTTAGAGGCTGTGAACGAAATTCTTGACAATATTCACGGAGCGATTCCAGAAGTTTTGGCTTCATAACGATATTGTATACAACTGGTCAGGGTTGAAGACAAGACAGGACCGCTGTGTTGAAAGGATCATGACGTTTTCTAATGCTGTGAGTTGATTTTTTATTATTTTTTAATGAGTGGTAATTTGTAAAAAAGTAACTGACGTTTTAGGTTTGCATCCACATTATCTATATGAATATAATAAAGCTGAAGAGTTTGTTTGTTTAGTTGAACGCGCTAATCTCAGGAACTACTGGTCCGAATTGAAAAATTATTTTTGTGTTGAATAGACCATTTATCGAGGAAGGCTTTAGGTTATATAACATCACACTGCAACTAATAGGAGCGAAGAAACAATGGAAAATGTGGAAAAAACGGGGAAAAATATTCATCTTTGAGGGCTTCCGTTGCGTGTGCTGCGAAAACGGTTTAAGATATCAAAAAAATGTGTATGAAAGAATTATTCCTCTTGAAATGATCTAACAAAATGTTTTGACTAAACTACATCTAAATTTGCTTTTTCATAGGAAGGTAATTAGTACATTATTGTATTTAACAGTGAAAACTCCAAGTTTCGACCATTCTTATCTCGGTGGCAATTAGCTCGGTGTAAAAATATCAAAGCATATGCTGTTAACAAAAGATATGAATCGTGGGAATGTTTACCAAAAGATCCTAAATAGCAGCAGTGAGTAAAAAAAGAGCGAACTTATTTTGCGGGCAGGTAGAACTTCACAAACATATTTGTAAATTTGAAAAATTAGTTTGTTATTTTCCTGGTACGGACATCGTGAAGTATGTAAGGGCTCTTAGAATAACGAATAACAAAATTAATTTTGTACAAAATACATGTTTGATTTTTACCTATGTTTTTTTAAAGAACAAAAATGAAGTACTACTAAAAGCAATTGAGACATATTACACAAAAATGTATTTGTATAAACTTGAATGTTGTACTTATACCTACCCCTTTTTCCCGTGAAGGATGCAGTACGTTAAGGTACTCCAGAGTCAGTTCTAGAAGCTTAATTAATTACAACTAGTGGACAATTTCGGAAAAAAAGTAGCCTAATAGCACTCCTATGATCTCATGCTACCTACGCACCAAAAATCATGATTATCCGTTCAGCCGTTTTTGCGTGATGTTCGTTTAAATAAAGAAACAAATAGAGACAGAAACAGATAAACAGACAAAAATTATAAAAACTGCTGACACTCGCTTACTATCAGATAATATACAAGGTGTAACAGAAGGGTGTGACAATATTAAAGAGTATACATATACAGGGTTATCAGGAATGGGTATGGTAAGCTGAAAACACCTAATAGTATCCGTTATAAAGATTGTGTTCTGAAAGTTTCAGCGGGAAACCAGCAATTTTTTGTTTCCATACAAAAGTAGAAAATTATTTTTTATCAAAAAAATAGCACAACCCTAAATTACTACGATCAAAGAAACAAGATGGCCTCTGGGATAGCTCAACTCTGCGCGTGGCTTCTGTGCGCCTAGTAAGTTAATTAACATTTTTCGTTGTACGCGCCGCCTCCGACTGGCGCGCGCCGAAATCAAGCCCTCTACGCATTTACCTATTTTACGATTGGCAAGAAGACATTTACGCTAGAAGACAATCGGGTACCAGGGCTAAAATATTGAATTACAAAAGAAGTATTACCTTATTTAATACAAAATACTTAGGCAATAATAATTTACACCACAAATCAATTTAATTTCTGTATCTGTGCGATGAAAAATTGATAAGATGAACATACCTGCTTGTTTCATAGTAGCGGTTCAAAGTGGGTCCCTTGCACCTGAATACAGAGCGCAGCACGGCGTCGAACAGCACCTGTGGCGCGGGCCAACATGTCCGGCGACGCTCGCAATTGTTCGAATGTTGCGCTTATGCGAGCTCGCATGTCTTCTTGGGTACTGCAATCGTCTGCGTAAACTTTATTTTTGACGTAGCCCCACAAGAAGAAGTCAAGGGGCGTGAGGTCAGGCGAGCGGGCTAGCCAAGCTACGGGTCCACCTCGGCCAATCCACACCGGGAAGCGTTCGTCAAGGTGAACCCTGCAAGAGCGGGCGTAGTGAGCTGGCGCGCCGTCGCGCTGGAATATGACACTCCTGTACTCAGACAGCGGCAGCTCGTCTAGCGCGTCCTCTAGCTCTGTCTGCAGCAGCTCCAGGTACTGAGCAGCACCCATACTGCTAGGAAGAAATATTGGACCAATAAGGCGCGACCCAATCATCCCAGCCCACACGTTAATCCGCCACCTGTAGTATCCTGTCCTAGGCTGGAAGTGGTACGGGTACTGGTTGTCATTGTGAACGATAGTCCACGCTGCGCTCTGACTTAAATTAAAAGCTTAGACCGGCTTGGGTAGTGCTGCGCCTCGGGTCCTCTCTGAAGTATTCCAGCACTTGCTCTTCCAAATCAGTTCGGCTCCGACTAGCCGGAACTGGCCGCCCTTCAGATTGCGATGAACGCACGCTCCCCGTCGAATAAAGACGGCTCGTCAAAATGCGGAAACAATTGTATGACGTGACGGTAGGGGCGAGTCGGGATACCGTTCCGCGTACAGTTCTCGCGCACTCGTAAGAACGCCGTCACATTTACCTACGCACATTATCATGTGATAAATACTCTGCATTCGAGTACATCACCATTCTCACTCTCAACAATAACACAGAAAACAACTAAATAACAAGGAACAACAAATACACTAAGTAACAAAACAATACAAAACAAAAATACCCGGAGCTTTCAAAATTCGCAATCCGCACGAACTGATAGCTAATAACAGACTAACAAGTTGAAAAAATTAAATGTAATAAATAGGAAATAAACTAGCTGCATATCGCGGTTTTGTCCGCTTCAATCCAGGATAAAAATACCCAAATTTCTATCCAATCTAAATTTGTTTGCATACAAAATTCCTTCCATTGGTTTGACCGTTCAAGTGTGACAAGGTAACAAACATTTACGTAAACACAAACTTTCACATTTTGATTACTATGAATATCTAATCTTACAAGCCCCTGTTTTCGAAAAATCCGTTATTTAAAGAACGCCGCCTGCGTCGGTTTGTTTTTTAAGTTTTCTATGATGATACCGATTCCTTTAATATGCGTTGCCGACAAAGGTCGGCGGCAAATCGTGCGCATCCACAAAGCTCGCGCGCGAGCTCGCGCGATTCGATACCAGGATTCCATAAGTTATAAGATAGTAATAATTATTTGAAACAAAATCAGTTTTGGAAATATGAGTAAAATTGGTTTATCAATTTGTTGGTTTTATGGGTTTTTTTCAAAAAGTACTGAACCGAATGAAAAACAATTTTTATGGAATCATATCGGTAACTGTCTTCATCGAATAAAAAAAGAATTTTTAAAATCGGTTGAATCACCCCACAAAAAAAAATCTTTTAGTAGACTCCTTTTTTGGAAGTCGGTTAATAAAGGACTCCTCAGCTAAGCGACACACGACACATTTTCATAATTTATTTAACGTGCTCGAGCGAAATACCAGGACATCATAACTTATGAGATGGTCGTAAAAAATAAAGGCGAGTACACAATTTATTTGACATGTTAGAAATTAACACTAACTAGGTCAACAATTTTCATCAAACGAGTTGATGACCTATTACGTGAAAAACATCAATTTTATTAATGAGTATCGATTGCGTGAAAACATAATTTTTTTTGATGAGTATCGATTGCGTGAAAAACATATTTTTTTTATGAGTATCGATGGTGTGAAAAACATCAATTTTTTTGATGTGTATCGATTGCGTGAAAAACATCAATTTTTTTTGATGAGTATCGATTGCGTGAAAAACATCAATTTTTTTGATGAGTATCGATTGAGTTAAAAAAAAATTTTTTATGAGTATTGATTGCGTGAAAAACATCATTTTTTTATGAGTATCGATTGCGCGAAAAACATCAATTTTATTAATAAGTACCGATTGCTACAATGCTCAATTAAATTTCAAGTAAGTGTCAAAATCTCATGCTTGCTTGCTTCCCGTTTGAGTAAATTATCTTCTATCCAAAATGTCGTAATTATGTTATGTGTGTTATCCGACTCCAGTGTGTATTCAGCTTAAAGCCGTCCTGCGGGCAGAGCCAATCCTGTGACATCAACGTATGTTTGTCTCTTTCTTTTTAAAGTTTTATCTCTTTCTCTTTAAAGTTGGTTGACATTTTCTTGTTCATTGATAAATGCGCGAGCGCGGGCGTTCGTAGATACAGTACAGCAACTTACACAAAATTTTAATAAATGCACGGAAATCAATGTTATCGCTAAAAAATCAGTCATCAGATCAGTACCTAACTTGTTGTCATATGTTACTGACGAAACAAAACATGTTTTTTTAACGAAAAACAAAAGACTGAAGAAAGTAATGCAAATAAAAACAAATAATAGTAATAATATACATAAATTGAAACGTTTTATTTATCTTCCTTTCAACACATAATTTCCTGATTATTCGTTAATACTAAATAAATAAATATTTTTTAGTAACAATAATTTATTTTGTTAGTATTTTGATTTACTACTATTGCATGAGTGCTTTATTTTCTTCAGCTGTTTCTCTCCCGGTACAACATATTTAGTTATGTTACCTCAGTTACGTATGGCAAGAAGATGGGCTACTGTCTGTTTCTGTACTGTCACAACCGCGCCCAGCTGCTCGGGCGCGGTTATTGACCCGAACATTAGGGTCGCAAATGACGTTTTTTCATGAAAACTTTAGAAAACTTTATTTCAAAAACTAAGAGGCTTTTCGGGAAACTGCTTGAAAAAAAGTTGTTCAGAATGATGTGTACTATAGCGTGTTTTCAGCTTACCATAACCTTTCCTGATAACCCTGTATATCATGTAAGGAGTCATATACCAAAATATGAAAAATTAAATCGCATATATTTTTTACCATACAAAAATTAGATAATATTTTTCACTTGATTTCGTGGCAGCCCTAGCGAGTGACGAAACCGAAATAAGCACACATTCTTTCATCCCGTTCTAGCATTAGTTTTAACGCAACGTATTCTCTCTCTCTCGCGCTCTCAGAGAGACACCGCCGCGCCGTGTCATTTGTCAATGAAAGAAAAGTCAATGAACGCTCAAAATGATAAGATGTAGGGTTGCAAGTCTTAAAGTTTTAATGAAAGTTCAACTTATGATTACTCGGAATCTATGACACTTAGAATTCTGAAACCTAGTGGGCTGTATTCTATATATACATAGGTATGTATAGTATAAATATTGTCACACCATTCTGTTACGCCTTGTATAAACAGACTAAAATTATTAAGTTAAAAGATTTAATTCATGTAAAATTACATAAATATATTATTTCTTTTCAGATTCTTGCTAAGAGAAAAGCGGATATGAAAAGCGAATGCAGTACCGACGAAACTGGTAGGTATATGTATATACTTACGAGTACCTACATATACAAAACAAGTGTGGCTCAGCGGTTCTGATGTCTGCTTTTCATCCAGACGCACCCTGGTTTGAATCTTGCCCTACACCGATTACTTGTACCTATTTGCAAGTTAAGTGATGATATGCACTGACTTAACGTTGAAAGTAAACATCGCGAGGAAACTGACATGTTTAAGGACCACAATATTCGTGGACATGTGTCTTCTGTGGAAGGATCTGGCTGCCCACCCCGATTTATCTGTCAAGAAGACTACCTTAATGAATAAATTCTGCGGGGGAGTCATGACCCTCAGTCGTAAGGAAATACGACTCAAGAGAGACATACAAAAATAGACACCTTAAATAATTATATCTGATTCAACATTAAATATATAATTATTTTATTTCAGGGACAATTAACCCATTCATGACATTTCTTTTGGAAATTTCCAAAGAAACTGGAAATTACTCTGAAGAAGACATTTTGTACGAAACAAACACAATGGTCGGAGCTGGGTACGATACTTCTACCGTAACGATAACTTTAATTTTGATGATATTAGGAACTTACCAAGAAGTTCAGAAGAAAGTTTATGGAGAGTAAGTAACTAATAAAATTAACTATATTTGTTTAAACTAAATAGGTTCACGATTAACTACAACTTACCTGATGTTAAGCAACGTTATAATTTACGATCGAGCGCGCTTGGCTAGAAGAGACCGATTCATGGTATATATTACTATCACAGCTACATACCTATATATAACAATATAGTATAATTATTATACAGTTCAATTATTTTTAGTTATTTTTTTTAGATTACAAGAAGTATTCGTAAACAACAACAGAGATGTCGAAAAGGAGGATTTACTTAAGCTTAATTACTTGGATGCAGTTATAAAAGAAACTTTGAGGCTGTACCCGATAGCACCACTCGTTGCTCGGCGAATCGAAAGAGATATACAAATAAGTAAGTCAGCCTCTAACTCAGCCTTCTCAGCATAAGGGTCGTGGCTCCCCACAAATTTTATAACGCCCGTAGCTCAGCTAGCGGAGGCACTGCTATTACCAAAGTTAAGCAAAGGTCAACGCGGTCAGTTCTTGGATTGGTGACCGAAAAGTGGCATTCCATTAAGGCACCTCCGTGGATCAGATGACATGTTAAATTGTAGGTGCCGGCTGTTTGTCTTGTATGGCAGTCGCTAAGCCTTGTCAGAGGCCCTAATAAACTCTTGGGCGACTTGATAAACTCTCGACACCAGAGTAGGCCACTCTCGTTCGATAAGAAGAAAAAGAAAGTTGGGGATTCATATCCTTTTACGGTAAACGTCAAACATGTCGATTTCCTCACCGTGTTTTTCTTCACCATTAAGCGAGTGCAAATCCACACATAACTTGTAATCAAGTCTATGGTGTAGGTAGAGCCATATTCGAACCTGGGTGCGTTAGAATGTAGAACAGTCGTTGTAACTCAGCTGAGGGAGGTATTACAACTATTAATGAAATCAATATTATAGGAAATATGTAGTGAATTCTTCCGTCATTAAACATGGCATTAAACAATAATTGATGGTTAATATTTAATCCCAATTAGCGCAAAGGATTCCTATAGCAATCCAGCGTAGGAAAGCAGCCAGCGTTCTTGGCTTCATACCACATGTGGATGTTTTAAATTAAGTTTAAATGTAAATACTCTTTTTTAGTTTTATTAGTGTATATAATGTTAATAAAAATACCAATTACGAATAGGTATACCTATGCAGAGTTCATTTTTTTTAAAAACTTTACTACTAGTTTGTTTGATGAATTTTGTGCACTAACTTTGAAAATCTACATAATGTGTTTGTACGTACAAATAGGTAGTTATTTTATTTTGCCCAAACGTTCCTTTAAGTTCATGAATATAAATATATGTATCATAGATTTAATCTTTTACCTCTTATGTCATTCTGTAGGTTTTAAAATAAAAGTCTTAATTATCAAGAATCTGCATTAATTTAAATTATTATGCGTGAAAAGTACCACTCTCAATTAAAATTAAGTAATTTTATTGTGAGTAATAAAAACCTTAAAATGACATTTGAATTAAGCACATATGTATCTAAATATATAAAACTCAAAGGTGACTGACTAACTGACTGACTGATATATAGTGATCTATCAACGCACAGCCCAAACCACTGATCGACTGGGCTGAATTTTGGAATGAAGGTAGATATAATATAATGACGTAGGCATCCGCTAAGAAAGGATTTTTGAAATATCATTTTAAAATGGTGTAATAGGGGATGTCAGTTTTACTTCTTTATGCGAGTGAAGCCGCGAACACCCACTACTATTGTCATAATTTGCATTACTTAAGTAGTTAATGAGATATGATTATCTACATCTTGGAGCGGACACAAAGGCACTGAAAGATTCCACATTGATATTTTTTTTTAAATTTCATATTTATTTGTTGGTTTATTTTCAGAGAACTATACTCTAAAAGCTGGTAACGGAGTAGCTCTGCTGTACTGGGGAATGCACAGGCACTCAGTATGGGGAGCTGATGCTGAAGTGTTTAGACCAGAACGATGGCTTGATGGGTCTCTGCCAGATCATCTTATATTTGGAGGCTTTAGTCTGGGAAAGAGGGACTGTATTGGTAAGATTATTTTGTTACTAACACTGAGTTGCAGGAACGTCCATAAGATTTTCAAAGCGTAAATAGTTTGTAAATAAATAATACTCCTCTTAGGACCATAGGTACATGGTGTCATGGTTACAAGATAACGGGTAAAAAATGTATTTTGTTTCTTTTGCAAAAACAAATTATTAATTCAATATTATAAGTATATTTTCAGTTAAATTTCACAATCATTGGGTACATTAATTTTCTTTTTATTTCAGGCAAAACCTATGCAATGATGTCTTTAAAAACCGTTTTGTCATATGTGGTGAGAAGTTACAAGATATCTGCTGACATTAGCAAGCTGCGGCTTGAGATGCATGGCGTGTTGAGAGCGACCGCAGGACAGCTCATTGGCATTGAAGAAAGGATTTAAATGGCACAATTTTAAAAATATAAATAATTATTTAAAAAAATATTATTATTGTTACTTATTTACTCTCTCTGTGAGTCGTATTTCCTCATGACTTAGGGTCGTGACTCCCCCGCAGAATTAATTCGTCGAAGTTTTCTAGGGCAGATACATCGTGGTGGGCGCCCAGGTCCTTCCACGGAAGACACCATGACCTCGGATATTGTGGTACTCAAACATGTCGATGTCCTCACGATGATAAATTACTAAGTAATCGTTAATTTACTAAATGTAAGACTTAACTTATGCTCAATAAACATTTGTTTTGTATTTTTATTTTAAGTTCTAGTTTATTTTATTTAGTGTAGTTATAAATAACGTCGATAGTTATGAAGCAAATAATTTAATAAACATACTTAAAACAAATCCACTAACCAAGGTAATGACAGCAAAAATAATGAAATTACATCCCGCAATTTAATGAGGATTGTATTTTAATTTCATACACGTAATTAGTTACATTTAGATATATAATGATTTATTAAATAAGTTTCAATAAGTTAGTTCAATAAGTTTTATAAAACCTAACAATTTATTTTATAAAAGGAAAGTTAAATTAATTAAAATAATAAGAAACAATATTTACACATATTAACACTAATAGAACTAAAAAAGAGTATTCGAATGATACCTACCTCTTTCTAAATAGGTATAACAATAGTAACAGATTTTTTTGTAATATTCTTTTTAGAGTAATTTACACAAAATTCAAGGATAGTTTTGAATTCCTTGCCAGTAAGAAAAACTGATGAAAAAAATGGCATATGCATCTCCAGACGTATAAGCCATTTTTGAATATATCATAAGAAACTTATGATATAAAGCCAAGCGGCGAAAATATACATCATTATCGACTGATTATATTTTCGTACCGCTTGGCTTCGAAACTTTTGGTCCGTGGGGTAAAAGCACGAAGTCTTTTATAAAAAAATTAAATAAAATGTTGATTGACATCACTAGAGACAAGAGCGCTGGCTGGTTCCTTGCGCAAAGCTTTATTTTTAATTTCTAATTTCATATTTCTAATATAATATCAAATTTCTATAGCAATCCAGCGTGGGAATGCAGCCAGCGTTCTTGGTTCCATACCACATGTAGACTGTTTAAATTTAGTTAAGATGTAAATACTATTTATTAAGTGTAAATATTGTTTCTTATTGTTGAATAAATATATAATTCACTAAATAAACACATGTAAATAAATATTTTACATTTAGATACAATGAATCTGACTGTAAGTGACACATTAAATTAAATATAAAAGATTTCTAACGATTTGTATACCTAATAAGCTCAGAATTTTTTGTTTGAAATGTTCAAACAAAAAATTCTGAGCTTTCCTTTCAAAACTTGGTTCTGAATATTTGTTATAATTAAAATAAGATATTCAGAAATTTTATTTTATATAAAATTACTGTACTACAAATTTAGGTAATAAACGAATAGTTTACAGTCTGGTTATTTCTACGCGATATTGTCTTGGACATTATAAAATGCTTATTTCTTGCTTGTTCCCATCTGAATTTAATAGGTCCCGGAGTTTATCGAAATAGCGAAGTCTGTCGGAATTTCATTTCAACGTGTGAAACAAGGAATAGCGAGCATTAAATTTCGATAGAACTGACATTTGCTTGGTGAGCCTAAGTTTTTTTTATTCACGTAATTTATAGATGATTATTTGGAAAAAATATTGAATCTTTTTAACGATTTATTGAAGACCTTGATTAAGTCTGCGTGCTGCCGCGGTCCCAGAACGCGCGTTCTGAAGATGGGTGGCATTACATCCGAAACGCGTAAACAACATATGCGAATTAGACGTGAGTAAAAACCGTTTAGTTACATATTGATAAAATGTCTCACGAAAGTTTTTATATTAAGATTTATTGAATGAATCCTTAGAATTTTAATATTAAAACTTTCGTGAGACATTTTATCAATATGTTAACTAAACGGTTTTCACTTACGTGTAATTCGCGTAAGTTGTTTACGCGTTTCGGATGTTATGACATCCATCTTCAGAACATATTATGTTCTGAGACCGCGGCAGCACGCAGACTGCGCGCCGCCGCGCGAGCGGCCCGCCTAAACCCTATTTTTTGCTGTTCCTCTTGACTATGTTACTAATTTAATCGAGTCATTGACAAAACTTATTTGATAGCAATATCCAAATTAAATTAATTGGCTATTCTACGTAAAATGTAATTCTTATAAACTATTTACTCAGTGGAACTTGATGAAAACGTTCATCCATTTTAGCTTAGTTTCAATCAGTATTCCAAACACTTAAATTCACATATTCACTGATTTGATTACGCATGCCTTGATACATTTAAACATATTCAATTTATTTGGAACTAAATTAATTTACTTGATGAATGAAACGGTTTAAATTCTATTGAAACTGTAATATATTATCTGCCAATAAAATATTTTAACTACGAATTTAATGTATGCAGAATGATTTGGTCAACTTTGAAACTTGTGAAAGTCCATTTTATTAAAGAGTTTTATGGAAGAGTTTTTGTAAGTTTATGCAAATTAGCTCTAAATCCGCACTAAGATTTTATTAATGAACTTGTATGGACATGTGCGAAAATAATTCTGAAAATGATGGTGATTATTTTCGCTAATTTCTATATAAATTTACCTTATATATTTTTTTTACTGTTTCTTATTACTTTGAAGGTAATGTTGGCTATATACTTGCGCTAGTTCGTAGTAGTTAACCTATTAGCGCTTCTCGGGTTTACCTGCGTTAATCAGGGATAAAAAGTAGCCTATGCATCCAGGGTAAAATCTATCTATTCGCCATATTTTATCCACATAAGTTCAGCTGTTTAGAACGTGTGAGCGAGATGTAAAAAACACTCACACATTTATGGGTGTTGAAATATTTGAATGTGTGTGATGAACATGACACGCCCGTAGATTAGTTAGCGGCGCAATTGTTGACGCGGTCAGTCCTTGGATGGGTGACCAAAAAGTGGCATTGTATTTTGAGCGCGTCTAAAAGTCGTATGACACGTTTAATTGTAGGTCCCGGCTGTTTGTCATAGTTCGGCAGGCGTTAAGCCATGTCAGAGGCCGCTAGGGCACCTTGATGCCACTCTCACTCGATAAGAAGAAAAAGATCACACATCACACATGTTAAACCAAATCAAAGATCAAATAACTTAAATCTTACTTAAAGAGTATGTTGTTCTTGTTTCCGCAAGTCACTTAATAACTTGCTGACAGCAAGCTTGCAAAGGTCGAGCACTTAATCGATTGAAAGATGGCGCTTGTGTGGTAACTCCGGACACAAAAGAGGGGTGTTTAAGTACGATGCTGATATATAAGTTGGTTTATAAGTTATAAATTGTAAGCTAGTGTGGCTCAGCGGTTCCAGTGTCTGCTTTTCATCCAGACGCACCATGGTTCGAATCTGGCCCTATACCAATGACTTGTATTTTAAGTTAAATGTGAATTTGCACTCGCCTAGCGGTGAAGAAAAACATCGTGAGGAAACCGACATGTTTGAGGACCACAATATCTGAGGACATGTCTTCCGTGGAAGGACCTGGGCGCCCACGACGATTTATTTGCCCAAGAAACTCTCCTAACGAATAGATTCTACAGGGGAGTCCCGACCCTCTGCCCTCAGTCATGAGGAAATACGACTCAAGAGAGAAGTTATAAATATTGTTTTTTATCTGTAAGTTTGGGTTGAGATGTGTTTTTAACCCCTGATAAAAATGTTGAGGATGTTATAAGGTTGAATTTTTCAGTTTGTCGGTGTCATTGTAGATTGTTTAACCAATTTTGATCAAAATTTTTAACGTTTGAACGTGATCAGTTTAACATAATAACAGAGCATTTACAAACAATGTGTAAAATGCAACGATTATAAATTTTAGCAGGTTATCAATTCAACTTGTATATACGTTCGTGTATGTTAATCCTAAGAATCAATGAAAGTTTTATCAAAATCGATTTAGTAGGTTTTGAGATACTTATATAGATACTGAAGTCGCTTTGGCTTCAGATGTATGTACTTCAGCGACCAACAGACATGCTCGTTCTAATTACCGTAAGATGGTTTAACCCGCCTAACAAGGCCCTGACAAGTAACTCCCTTGACCCAAGATCGGATTATGCCCCTAGAAAGTAAATTAATTTGACTTTGGGACATAGATTAGAAATTCTAATGACAGGTATTAGGTACATAATTTTCTCAATATTATTAGGGTTTGTAAGCAGTGATGTGTCCATATTATTTGATAGTTATACATAAGACGCAATTAAGCAGATCCTTAAGAGCATTCTGTCATTACAATTGCCTGGAAGAGATCGCTTTCAGCGATAAGGCCGCCATTTGTAGCATAAGATTTAAATTTTCTCTTGTATGTATTGTGTTTTATTTGATTTGTGTGTCCAATAAAGCATTAATCTACATATCTATTTATCTCTCTATCTAAAATTCTCTGTCTCCAGTGATAATAATCTGTTTGTTCGTCTATACCGATATAACGGAGCAACAGATCATAGTAAAATGCTGTTAGCATATAGTCGCAACCATGATAAAAAAAAGTCAAAGTCAAAGCATTTATTTGCCGAGTACAGGTAAAAGAGATGGTACATTTCATTACATAAGAACACCATACTCAACCCATAAGGTATGAACACAAATATTTCATAACAAATTTTGCAAATGTTAACAAATTTTACACATTTAAAACAATATAATACTAAACTAAGTAACTTACAAATCGTCAGAAGTCTTTAATAGCATAATACACCCTATGTAATAGAAACATTTTTAATTTATGTTTGAATATTGAAAACGAGGTAGATTCCTTAATAGACTGTGGCAACTTGTTATATATTATAATAATAATAATAATAAAATCATTTATTGACACAAATAACATTTTATTTGTGCAATGAATTGGACCGGTTCTTCTGAACTAATCAAGAATGCTTGTGTCTCAGGAGAACCGCACCCCCAGGTGAGTTTACAATAGGTGTGCTAGTTAGGCTTCATCCATAATCTAAAAGTATCAAAGTTAACATTAAATTTTTTATCTATTATTATCAGTCTGTTAATTATATAAATATGTATATATATGTATGTACTTATATTATTACAACTCCCATATTATATACAGTGTTGGCATAGGTTTGAGTTCTGACATAAAGTCTATTTTGTTAACAAAATATTACGAATAAAGCCTCAGGCGTGTACTAGTTAACCGTGAATGCAATTTGTGTGTTTAATAATAGATAATACACTTCATCATTAGTAAGCCTCGTGGTCTTTACACAACAGTAATGAATTGGAACTCACTTGACAGTATTACTCCTAGGTCTCAAACTAGGTTACCAAAACCAAGGCTTTAAATAGTGTTTTACTGAGCTCGAACCCACGACAAGATCTGTAGGTATAACACAATACCAACTGAGCTAGAAGCTAAGCTAGAAAAAACCCGTACTAACTGTTAAGTCCAGTCCAATCTATGGTTCAAATCTAGAGTTAATAGGTATCTTCTAGGTAAGCGTGTTACACCCTAAGCTGCAGCAATGCTTAACATCAGACAGGCTGTAGTCAAACGTAAACTTATCTCACGTAAAAAAGTCAACGATCTCTTAGTAAAAATTATAATCTGTGTTTCAGGGATTTAGCCCCTATCAGCTTTTAGCATGACTACTTGGGTATTAACTCACATGTGGAGGCTTAAAATTGGTTTTGTTTAACTTTACAATATACCTACCTAGACATAATATACCTACATACCTAGTACCATAATACGGTTGGAATTTTCCCTCATGTTACCTGAGATTTGTTTGACTTTACAACATCCTAGCTAGTACCTAATATACCTAGTAGGTGCATAATACAGTTGGAATTTCCCCTCATGTTACCTGAGATAAGAAGAAAGTTTAATAAATTATTTTTATTGTATGTTTAAACGACTTTTATAAAAGGAGTTTTCCTTGATATATTAAACAACTGCAAACACACTTAGGTACTCACAAAGACTAGTATTGTAAATGTTAATAAATAAAATAAATAAATAAATATTTCGGGACATTGCACACAGCGCCATCTAGCCCCACACTAAGCAAACGTTTGTGAACAAAATAATATAAGGTTATGATTTGTCTCTCAAATTATACAATAACAAATTATACAATAACATACAAACGACCATACTCAACACAAGTAATTATAAATTTTATAATGCATATATACTTGTGTCACGCGGGAATCGAACCCGCAACCCCTAGATTAGAAGGCAGAGCCACTACCGACTAAGCTAAACAGGCCAGTCATGTGATTGTATTATTTCAGCAACATGAAATCTTTACATTTAATTTTACTGGAGCTTTTGATAAATTAATCGCAAACATTTTTCTCACCTCGACGTAATCAAATTAGTGTCCAGAAGTGCCATAAAATATGAAGTAGGCTCATCCGCTTTTGTGAACTTATCGCGAGATATTGATAGATAAAATGGACTGTAAATAATCTATTTTTGTTTGGAATGTCCGGTTATATAATGTTACTATGTGAAATTAAAAAATAATATAATTATAGTCTTCATCATCATCATCATTATCAGCCTGTCATCGCTCATTGCTGAGCATTGGCCTCTCATCTTGTACGCTACGGCCTTCGTTCCGGTCCTGCGCAGATTGAATCCAGGTGCTCCCTGCCGTTGTTCTAATGTCGTTAACCACTGTATTTGGTGGGCGACCTCTGTTTCTATAGCCAGTCATGGGTCTCCAGTCCGTTAATGTTTTGGTCCTTCTGCCTCGCAATGTGTCCTGCCCAACACCACTTCAGTTATAATCTTAGTATTTATTCATTCCTCTCCATTCAATGGTTGCCTGAAAGAAATTGCTTTTAGCAATAAGACCGCCTCTTGTGGCACTAGAGTAGTTTCTGTATGTAATTTAACTGTTTTTGTTTAATTTGTGTGTGACGATAAAGAATTATCTACCTAGTATGGTACATTCTGGAACCTTTACAACAGTTTTTAGATTTCTCTTGTATTCCACACGAATATTTTCCCGTGGTGTTAATCCCACCCACGTTAATCTACTATGTGTTAATCCAGGGTCTAATTTTAATATATCCGTGCCAAATTTCAAATCGTTTAAAACCGTTTTTTTTACTAGAAATGTGTTTGCACGTGACCGTAATTCGCCTGATGGTAAGCAATCATTACGGTCTAGGATGGAACGTGCTTACCCAGTAAGAACCGATTCATTCACTCGTCGTTTGATCGTAAAGAGGTAGGTACCTAAGTAACAAAAATACCCACACACGCACACACATACAGTATACACATATTTTTGCCTTTATATTATTGGTGTTAGGTACTTTATGTTACACATTTAATTAATCTCATCTGAAATAAATTAAATTTGTGCGAAATATACAAATTACGAAATCCAAATACGTCATTTCATCGACAAATATTGATAAATCCAATTAATTTGAAAATTAATCAAACGAAAAACAAGAAACACTGTAAATGTTTCAATATCGGAAGTTGTAAAAACACATTTTAATTAAAATATTTAAGTTGGGAACGGTTTAAGCCTTTAATAAAACTGGACAATTAGCTGAAGCAAGTCGTTAAATGGTAAATCGTTCACTAAAATTGCCCGCCGTTTGAAATAGGTAACTGCTTTGATACGTCTAATCTACATATATAAAACTCAAAGGTGACTGACTGACTGATTGACTGACTGACTGATATAGTGATCTATCAACGCACAGCCCAAACCACTGGATTTATTGGGCTGAAATTTGGAATGAAGGTAGATGTTATGACGTCGGCATCCGCTAAGAAAGGATTTTTGGAAATGCCACTTTTAAAGGGGTGAAATAGGGGATGCAAGTTTTACTTCTTAATGCGAGCGAAGCCGCGAGCACCCACTTAAAAAAAATATCTAATAGTAGAAAACCACAAAATCTGAGCACATGTGTGTCTGCTGTAGCAGGACCTGGGCGCCCACCACGATGTATCTGCCCAAGAGAACTCCCCTAACAAAAATACGGCTCAAAGAGAGAAAGAGTAGAAGTCCGTGTTTTCGGCAGCTTAGACTTGTATAACGTATTCTGTGCTTAGACCGGCAAAACGGTACCGGTAGACTATTTAGACCCGTGTTAAGTGATTTTGTCAGAATTGGATAAAAGAAGAGGGAAGATGGTTGGCCACCTTATACGACATGACAAATTTATTAAAAACATCATGGAAGGAAAATTGGAAGCCCGAAGAGGAAGAGGAAGGCCGAGAAGGTCATACATGGACCAAGTAAAAGAAATGGCGGGTGTCATGTCGTATTAGGAGGTCAAGGAATTGGCAGAAGATCGGGAAAGATGGCGCATGCTCCACAGACAAAATTTGTGATAATGATGATGGATAAAATTTAATAGGTATTATCTTAAATTTTAAAACACTTCTGCCGAATTTCGTTAGTATGTTTGTATATTTGTAGGTATCAATGTATTTTATAAAGTACAAGCAAAATTGTTGTAATTATACTTATTTTAAAGAAAATGAATACAACTACGCAATAAACAATGTGTTAAAAATATTTTTCGACTAAATTTCATATTTTTTCTGAAAGACAGAATTAATTTTCTTAACAAACTTCAATATTAATTAGCAAAGATTAAAAATATTACTTAGGCGCCTTTGTGTCGAAACTAATTTGCGACAAAATTGAAGTAAAGTGATTTAGTGCTACTTTGTCAGCTGTCATTTTATCGGGTGAAAGGCTAATAGTTAATTAATTTTACAATGGATTCGACAATGTAGGCTTTTATTTTTTTATCGTTTTTTTCCGTCGGTCATGTCTAGACAATTTTATTATAAAAAGAGAACTTAAGTTTTATTTACATTAAGTTCGGAAACCTGGTTGTTTGTTCAAACAGATTTTTGTTTGTTAAAAGATTGATAAATGTTTCTACACAAAAATCTTTCAAGATTTGATCGTTTTTTTGTTTACGGTGGGATAAAGAATTTGGCATGTACTGTTTTATTTATGTAACTAGTCTACTGCTTGAGGCATTTTTTTTTCATCCCAAAAGCACGTGTTTTAAACCGTGACACATAGTTTATCCGAGGACACGTGTCTTCCGTGGAAGGACCTGGGCGCCCGCCACGATGTATCTGCCCAAGAGAACTCCCCTAACGAGTTAATTCTGCGGGGGAGTTACGATCCTCAGTCATGAGGAATAGGACTCATGAAAGAGAGAGTGAGAGAGAAACATAGTTTATATGCATACTTTATTTATAAAATCCTTAGCATCTATATGTCATTGTCCCAGGAACTAGGTGACCGTCAGACAGGCCAGTAACAGATGGTCTAAACGGAAACCTTGACAGTTTTAAAGGAAGTGTTTGTGACAGCGAGCGTTATTTAGGTAAATTTGTGAGGGAATTTTTCCGTGGAAGAACCTGGGCGCCCACCACGATGTATCCGCCCAAGATAACTCACCAACGTATTAATTTTATGAGGGAGTCACGACCCTCAGTCATGAGGAAATACGACTCAAGAGTTAACCATAATCTATGTTTTTTAGCAAAAGATTCTTCATCTTCTTGGCAAGAGAGTGGCTATCTTTGGTGTCGAAAGTTACAATATTTTTACGAAATAACTAGTTAAATAGACAAGTAGTAGGAGATTGGCTAAGTGGTTGTTTAAAATAAGCCCCAATTACAACTTAATAGACTATTTTTTATAACAGGCAATACATGCATTTATTCTTAGGTAAACAATATTAAAAATAAGTTTCGGAATAACAAAAATCTTACGTGACTAACTCACATATAGGTACATAACAACTTCACTTACAGTTCGAAACAAAATTAAACAAAGTTTCGTTCCACTACGCTTATACGATCAGCCATTGAGTACGTACCGTACTCAGTTGTACAGTAAAACAAGGTAATTTCACCTGTATTAATAACTAGCTGTGCCTGAGACTTCGTCCGCGTGGAATAGTTATTATCATGAAAACGGTTCTAGTGAGTTTATCTTAAGAGATAGACGTATACTGTTGCAAACATTTTATTAGATCATTTCAAGAGAAATATATATTTTTGTGATATCTTGAACCGTTTTCGCGGCGCACGCAACGGAAGCCCTCAAAGATGAATAATTCTCCCCGTTTTTTTTCACACTTTCCATTGTTTCTTCGCTCCTATTAGTTGCAGCGTGATGTTATATAGCCTAAAGCCTTCCTCGATAAATGGTCTATTAAACACAAAAAGAATTTTTCAATTCGCACCAGTAGTTCCTGAGATTAGCGCGTTCAAACAAACAAACTCTTTAGCTTTATAATATTTTTCACCTGTATTAATAATATCCATTAGAACAAACAGTAACAATGTGAAAATATAGGACCACTTCATTCTAGTTATAAAAGCTGCCATCATAAAAACAGAGCGTAAAAGAAAACGACCATCTGTGGCATTACGACATAGATTATCTTGAATAGATTCTGCATAAGATCGTGAGTTTCTACCGTTCTCCAGCTGACATTAAATTTTTGTATGTTAATAGGTTACATTTTAGTCAAAAAGTTCAAAAATCTCTTCTTCCTTCTTATTCGAACTTTGGTTTGACTATACTATTGTAATGTGATTAAAATTGCTTTTAGCGATAATATGGCATTCGATGCACGAATTTTTTTAGTTATCTTTTCTTAGTTTATACATATACAAATACAGCAGATAAAAAAATCTCAAAACTGTTGAAACGTGGTCTGTTATGGATTTAAATTATACCCAAACATTATTTTTATATTTATCTTCTGTGTTCAGATATTTAATTTTGTTTGTAGCTTTATATTATGTTCATAAATATTTTCTCTTGTGTCATTTTTTGATAATGTTTAGGAAAAATACCTATTTATTGGTTACTTTGTTTTTTATTAAGTACTGTTTTAAAGGTGCAGATAGATACCATGCAAATGTGGGAAGTTGCCTGCGGATCCTTCATCCTAGTAATTGTAATAATGTTTGGAAGACTCGCCTTTCACTATGTTTTAAAGAAAATAGGTCAGTATGAAGAAAATTCGTCATGTATCTGTTGAAACTCAAGTTCACAAACGTTTTTATTAAGTTTCTACGAAACGAAATACTGCAATATTTATAAATTCAGATTTATTATAAACTTTTATGTCAAGCGCACTTGTTTATTGATTTAGAAGAGGATAGTGATCAAATATTTGATCCAAAATGTATGACAAGGTTATAATTTCTTACCTATGCAAAATACAATTACCTGTAATTTAGTACAATCTATTTGGAGTATTCTGTGCAACATCTATAAAGCTACCACAACGTCACGTAGCGATAGTTAAGGGAAAGAAAATGGCATACTTTTTGTTATTTTCATAGTTTTTGCACTATTGGGAAAAGGTTATGTTTATTTATATTTTTATGGAGTTAATTTAATTATACGTGTTGCGACTGCAGATTGATATTTCCATGCATTTGTTTTAGGGGCTTACTCAGCAGTTTATTAAGAAAAAACAAGTATTACAAATTACTTTATTTATTGTAATATTCAGCACCTTTCTCGCTTGAAAACCTGCCAATCTGAAACAAAGTAGATGTTTTAGTTTATTATAATATTAATGACTTACAACGTATCTAGCAATCCCAGGGGTCTTCAAATCTAGAGTAAATAGGTTTCTTCTAGGCAAGCGTGCTACATCTTAGACTATAGTGGTGCTTAACATCAGGAAGGCTATAGTCAAAGGTAAGCCTATATCCTGTAAAAAAATGGCCCGCGATGTGACCTGCATTAATTTGAAACAAAAACGAAATGTTTGTGTTAATCAAGAACAGGATGTCATCTTGTCCAATATTCATTTACAACGAAATGAGTACATATACACATACACAAATTGACTCACAAATTTTCGCATCTATAATATTATTATGTAAGAATTTTGTGAAAATATGTTAACTGCGTTGCATTAAAAAGTCTTATCCCATTCAAATGAAAAAAAATGAATTTTTTTTTTTTCATTCGGGGAAATGCAGCCAGCATTTTGGGTACGCTACCTTTTGAAAATGTAGATTAGTTTTTTTTTAATATGTATATATAATGTTTATTTTTTTATTACATAAAAAGATAGATAGATAAATCCATTCAAATCATTATGTATGTCCGAGCAAGAAAAGCGCAATGTACACACAAAAAACGCAAGATTTCTACTTCTTTACGATGCGATGTTCAGACTAGAATTCTTTGTAGTAACAACCACAAAGGGTTTCTAACGTTTAACACATCGTAAAAATTACTCGCAATTGTAGAATTGCGCTTAAAAAGTCGTGCTGGTATTTTTAGATGTTGCGTGAATCTAACAATAGTTTTGAGTGTTGCCATTTCCTTACTTTATTTTTGGAATCTTCAAAAGAAGAGTAAATTTTTATTGAATTGTTTTTACATTGGTTTATTTTATTAATAAATGGCAATAAATTAGGCCTTGTATCTTATGAGAGTAGCCAGCCTTAGTGTCAAAAGTTTTCAAACTCCCTCAAGGCATCTGACTACTTCTTCTAATCGAATGAGAGGGGCCAACTCTGGTGTCGAGAGTTTATCAAGCCGCCCTAAGGACCTCTGACATGGCATAACCACTGTACCGTCCTAGAAAATTAGTCAAGACCTACTGTTTAACGTGTCATTCGACCTACGGAAGCGCTTAAAAAGGATGTCACATTTTGGCCACCCATTTAAGAACTGACCGCACCCTGAGTTGCTTAACTTAGGTAATCACATGCGAATACTTCTGCTACTTGAACTACGAATGCTTTATATGCATAATTATACATCCAATAAACTTGTTTTAACTACGTTAAATACATATTATATCTCTTTTTGGAGTCGTATTTCCTCATGACTGAGGGTCGTGAGCCCCCCTCAGAATTAATTCATTGGGGGAGTTTTCTTGGGCAGATACATCGTAGTGTGCGCTCAGGTCCTTCTTTAGAAGACAGTTGTCCTCGGATTTTGTAGTTCTTAAACAAGTCGGTTTCTTCACGATGTTTTCCTTCACCGTAAAGCGAGTGCAAATCCACGCATAACCTAAAAATATAAATCATTGTAGGGTTGAATTCGAACCAGGGTGCGTCTGGATGACAGTGGACTGCGGTTTGGACGGGAATTGCGGAGTATTGCTCGCTTGCCCGCGAAACCCGTCCTTGCCGAGGTGAAGGGACATCGTGGTAGGTTTAAGTCGGTCGTGGAGTCCCATTGGCTACGAGCCCGACATACCCCGCTGCTAAATATATATGTTCTTCAAACAAATACCTCCATTATTAAATCCTCTATCTCCCATACAATCTCATTGTGGTGACAAATATCTATAAACTGGATATAACGTCTGTCTAGACTACATAATATCAAGATTTACGACGTATTTCAGAGGAATACCAACTTTATATATTCGCTTTTGACCTGATATGATATAAAACTTTGCATAATACGAGTATGTATGTATGTGCATGCAGATATTCGATGGAATGTAAGGAAAATTGCTGTGATATTTCTTCAGAGAGTGTGGAGTATTTAATAAATAAATAAATATTCTGGGACATTGCACACAGCGCCATCTAGCCCCACACTAAGCAAACGCTTGTGTCGTGGGTACTAGATAACGGATATAATACTTATATACTTTTCTTTTGTAAATACATACTTATTATACATACAAACGACCAGACTCAGCACAAGTTATTATATATTTTTTAAAATGCATAAATACGTACATAATATGTCACGTGGGAATCGAACCCGCAACCCCTACATTAGAAGGCAGAGCCACTACCAACTAAGCTAACAGGCCAGTCACATTTAACAAGCACATTATTTTAAAAATCTGTTTGACATTATAATGGATAGGATACCGAACAGGTTGAATGCAACAGTTATCATCAATATTATTTGCCGGCACTACTCACTGCCGCGACTCGCGACGCAAGATTGGGCCAAATTGCAAACACAAGCTTAGCGGAGGTAGGTATTCGCATTCTATTGTTCTACAAATGTTGACGCGGTCAGCCCTCGGATGGGTGACCAAATTTGGCTACCATTCCGGGAGTTCCCGGCTGAAATAATACGTTAAATTGTTGGTCCGAGTTGTTTGTTATAGTAGAGCAGTCGTAAAGTATTTTAGAAAAAAAAGTAACATATAATCTTTTAGATTAATTATTCCAGCTTAAAATGTATATTCAGATTATTTACGAACATATTCTGCTTTGTGTGGCATAATAAAATAAATAAATAAATAAATTAGATGTTATTAGAGCAGAATTGGCCACTCTTACATATATTTTGCGACGCATGCTGAGAATACCGTGGACAGCTTTCCGTACTAACGTGTCGATACTAAAACAACTGGGCATCAAAACCAGACTATCCACTTTATGTCTGAAACGGATCCTCGAATATTTTGGTCATATTGCCCGGAAAGATGGCGACAACCTGGAAAAACTGATGATCACAGGAAAAGTAGAAGGCAATCGATCCCGAGGCCGCAGCCCAACACGTTGGTCGGACCAAATTCGCACCACTTTAGACACTACAGTCTATAATGCATTGCATGTTGCCGAGGACAGAAGGAAGTGGAAAGATGTCATCAAGGAGAAGGTGCTGGGAGGTGGTGGTCACGATCCTCAGACATGAGGGATACGATTCAAGGAGGGAGGACATATATGAACTTAACAGGAATGCCACGATATTCCATACGTTTTGTGGCCAATGAAGATACCAAACTACTCCATTCCAGGATATTGGAATCCTGACGGCCATATTGCAAACGCGCGTGTTCATAGACATCAAACTTAACAGACAACTACTAGACAACTCATTAAGACGAATGAAATTCCAACTCTTGAAACTAATATTTTGGTATCGGAAATGTGTGTCTTTGTTTGTTACTTTTTTAATGCCACAGAATATTTTTTTATTTATTTTATTTATTTCTTACCTTAAAGATAACTTAATTAACAGAGTTTCAAAACTCTGTTAATTAAGTTATTTTATTTAAATTGACCTTATTGTAGAGTTACCAGTGGCTACTTCACTAGGTACCCCTGTATTGCAGCAGCCACAGGTGCTTTTAAAATGGTATGATTTTATAATATGCAGCTACGGTTTTGGTTCATAATAGTTGAATAATTTTACAAAAACATATATAAACTAAAAACAACGGACGACGTGTGTGTTTTTGTGTGTGTGTGTGTGTGTGTGTGATGATGAGTGAGATGAGTAATCAAACGTATCTGTGCTGTTTAGACAGTATATAATTTTGTGACATAGGGTTAAATGTTATCCCAAAGTAACATGGACGAGACAAAACTGAATCATAGTGGATATATCCACTACCATGATTGGCCAGTAATCTGGGAAACATAATGAATCCAGGCAATATAAGCAAGAACTATTAGGTAAAGTTTGTACATACATATAGTCAGTACCAAACATATATAAAAAAAAACACTTTTAGATAGAAGCACATAATTTCAGAACAGTTATGTCAACTGGGTCAATCGCTACTATTGTATCTGACTGCCTTTTTTAATTATAGATAAATTTACATTAATCTTTTTTTTTTAAAAACTACTTCATTAATTTTACAAGTAAGTCTTTTGAATAAGTCAAAAGACAAGCAAATAAGTAGATAATTAGACGTCCCTGAGTTTCATATTGTCTACGTTTTTATCCGATATTGTGAAAACCTCATCACTGTCTCAATCCTTTGAATGCTAGGACCTAATGTATAGACCAATATTGCAGGTCACATTGTGTAGTGGCTAGACGTTTTTGATCTCTTTGACTTTTCATACATATTTCATCAAAGAGTCTCTAGTATACTCCGATCAAACGACTAGATGAGATTTTTGTAAGAGCTACCGTTTTGTGACATTTGACATTTCTAACTTTAGGATAGTAACGTCCATTAGCCAACCTATTGGAAAATGAAAACATTTGGATCTCATGTTAAAGTATTCATTCTAGCGGTGTTCTGACTCGCCCTCATTGCATGAGTAATGTTAACGTTAAAAATATTTAAAGTTACTTTTTTTTCTTCTTATTTAATGACTAACTACTACTAATGTATGTTACTGTCTGTGTACTTATTGGAAAATTGTTCTCTTAAATAAATCAAATAATATCCTGTATATCCTAAAAATATAACATCCATAAATGGACTGCCTTGTAAGGGTTAACAATTTATACTTAAACCTGACGGGAAGACGTTGTCACCCGGGAAACAGAAACATCTCGTCCGGGTAATTTCTTATAACACACTGTTATAAGAAATTACTAACCTAGTTTTGTATGTATTAATATAGTGAACTAGATGTAAGTATTTTTGAACCCAATAAACGTTTTTTGTATTGTATTGTATTGTATTGTATTGTGTTGTATTGTATTGTATTGCATTGCATTGCATTGCATTGCATTGCATTGCATTGCATTGCATTGCATTGCAAATTGGCCAAATTCTGGTATCAAGAGTTAAAAAAGCCGCCCTAAAGGCCTCTGACATGATTTAACGCCTGCCGTACTATGTCAAACAGGTGGGAGCTACAATTTAACGTGTCATCCGACCCACACGTACATATTATTAGCAGACGAAAATATTTTATTTCGATAGTTTTCAGCCGTTTATTATGCTTTTATTCTCACTAATTCTTCATCATCCACAACTTTGTCTATGCCACTGCTGGACATAGGCCTCTCTTTGAAAGTGCCTGCTGCATCGGTTTTGTGCAGACCTCATTCATATCTATATGAAGGAGAACCCACGACTCGAATGATGTCGTAGACCCACAAACTTTATAGAGACGATTTTCTAGCAACAAAGCATCAAGTCTTCGGTAGTATAGTGGTAAGTATCCCCGCCTGTCACGCGGGAGACCGGGGTTCGATTCCCCGCCGGAGAGATTCTTTTTGCATTTCATTTTATACTCAGGATTATTTGATGTAACTACCCTTGCTATATGTTACTTATTACACAAGGTGTATTAAAAAGCAAGGGTAGAAGTATATTGTCAAGTAGCGGAGAATATGTAGGTATATTATCAACCATAAAATATAATCAATATTTCGATGATATTATTAAGTAGCAGTTATGACTTGGTAAGCTAATTTATTATACATATATAGATATTAGACGCAACTATAGCTGAAATTATAGCGATAGTGGCTCAGCGATTCCAGGGTCTGCTTTTCATCCAGACGCACCCTGGTTCGAATCCGGTCCTACACCACTTTGTGTGACTTTGTTATGTGGTTAATATTTTCAAGTTAAGCGTGGATTTGCACTCGTTTAACGATGAAGGAAAATATCGTAAGGAAACCGTTTGAGGACCACAATATCCGAGAACATGTGTCTTCCGTGAAAAGACCTAGTCGCCCACCACCTATCTGTCCAAGAGAACTCCCCTAACGAATAAATTCTGCGGGGAAGTCCCGACCCTCAGTCATGAGGAAATACAACTCAAAAGAGAGAGCTGAAGTTCGGGTAACGAGCAAGTATTATATACTAATATAATGAGCGAATTGTGAGTAAGTATAAATAGTGCAAGAGTAAGCAGAGACAGATATAAAACATTTCTAAAAAAATGTTTCGTGTTTGGTGACCGGAGTTTTGTATTCGTTTTATATATATAGGTATAACTTACTCCTCCAAGAATTACAGTTTTCATACTGCATGTAGCAATAGTTGTCAAACATTTTGTAGTCACCGTCAAAGTTACGTGCACATATTATCTGTTCTCTGAAAAAAAAACAAAATATTAGAATAGAATAGAAAGTTCTTTATTGCAACACACGATTATAATTAAAAAGAAAGAAGAAAAAAAAATACTTATACTAGTGCAAGTGGCGGCCTTATTGCTAAAAGCAATCTCTTCCAGGCAACCATTCAAGATTTCATACTCAACGCCACGCAAAGCCATATCTTGTATTATTGATGTAGCCTCAATTTTATTTGTATAATTTTAGGATTAAAGCACATCTACATTAAAAAAAATATTTTAGATATTTGAAAAGTAAACTTAATCCGTCGTTTGATAAATTTAATCCGTCTTCTTAACCATTACCTGAAGGTTAAGCTTTAAACGGATTAAATTTATCAAATTACCAATAATGTAGACTCGATGTCCATTAGAATATATAAGTTCGTATGAGAGTAACAACCTCTGGTTTCCGAGTTTTCTAACCACCCTAAGGGCCTCTCACATTAATTTAACGCCTGCCGTTACTATGATAAACAGCTGGGACCTACAATTGACGTGTCAACCAACTCACGAAAACGCCCTAAATGGAATGTTACTGAATGATTTCAAATGGTCATTCTAACCATCTTTACATGCAATGCTGAAGAGGTTCGAAAGTCTGAACATTGAAGATTTAAAAAAAAAAATGTTTGGAGATACTTAGAATTGATAGCAGAACACGTTCCAACAATTCCTTGAAATCTTTTTATCTGTTTATCTGTTAGTTATTAAAGACTTTTATATATTTTTTTTCATGCCGAAAGGTGGAATGTGGAGACACTTAATTAAAACGCCGACTATCTGTAATTACCCGTGTTCGCCAATAAACAATTTCATTTGGTTTGATCTGTTTGTCTGTTTATTTAAACGCTCATCATGCAAAAAGGGCTTAACGGATCATCAAGATTTTTGGTAAGTATATAATAATATTATAATAATCGTTTATTCATGTAAAACTTAATGTCTACGTACAAACCTAGTAACATAAGTACAGAGTTAGTAGGAGTGTCATAAGCTACTTTTTATCCTGAAATAATGCGAGCAAAGCCGCGGGCGTCCACTAGTAAGATAATATCGACTTACTTATATGCCTTAGGACATTTCTCCAAGAAAGTCTTGCAACCGCCCACGAAGAAATCTGTGGCCCACCATATAGTGTCTTTTGGGTAACGTAGCTTTGGCTTTCTGTATCGGAACCTCTTGCTTCCAACAAAAGATGTGAGCACCAAAACGGTAAAAATAACTGTAACATAGAGAAATGACGATTTTTAATTCAATTTTGAACACATCATCTACAATCCAGGGGTCTTTAAATCTAGAGTTAATAGGTATCTTCTAGGTAACCGTGTTACAACCTAGGCTGCAGCAATGCTTAACATCAGGCAGGCTGTAGTCAAACGTAAACCTATCTCACGTAAAAAAAAGAACTGAGGACATGTTCCATTCGTAGAAAGATCTGCACATAATTTATGTGTCAGCCAAAAGAACTTACATGCCTACTACTAATTATTTAGTTAGACTTAGTGTGGGGCTAGATGGCGCTGTGTGCAATGTCCCGGAATATTTATTTATTTTTGCTGGACGGGAAAGGAATTGTTTTTTTTTAACTTGAACGTGTTTGCACTTGGCCATAGTTTATCTGATAGCAAGCAAAGGCTATGGCCTAAGATGGAGCGCTTTGTCTTAGCAATAAATTTAAGATCAGTTTGCGATATATTGCGTTGAAGATACGATTTCTTTTTTAATTTCAAGCAATTGAGGACTTTAATTTCTCGTATCTATTGCAATAGATTTTTTTCCTCTTACCTGAATCCCGCCTGGCTTGTACAAAATAAAAAGGAAAAAATTCAACTACAGCCATAAATTTATGGGAAAGCCGTTAAAATTTTCTAAACATCCGTTCTTAGGGCGATCGGAAGAATGTGTTTATGTTTTCAACAAGATTTAATGCTGTTAATGCTAATACTAAAATAGTTTTCTCTCATAATGAGTACTAATATATATGTTGAAATTGTAATGACTTTTGGCAAGTGGCAATAAAAAATACACCGGATGAGTAGAATAAAGGAATAAAATAGTTAGTAAATAGGAATAATTATTGTTATCAAAATTTTTGGCAGATATTGTTACCGAATGAATGATTATAATCAATATTAATGAATTTACAACAAAATACTCTTATCTTATTCAATTGAACAGTATTTATAACATTTACCACATATCTATTCTTTATTACTAAAGAAAGTCCATACGTTTTTTAAACAAGTTAGTTATCTTAACATCAGGCAAGTTGTAGTCAAGCGTAAGCCTATATCATGGTAAAAAAACAGAAATAAAAATTGGGTCATTATTCTTTACAACATTCTCCATGATAAACGATCACTACAGTAAATTTAGAAAATAAAGTTAAAAATAGAAATCATACTTTACCCACCCATCGGCCGTTCATATCGCAGAAATCCTTTGAAATCACTCACAGTATAAATACACTGTATCGTAAAATACGGAGTTCGTTTGAGGGGAAACGATAACAAGTTTATTCGAGTTAGCAATGTATATTATTATGGCTAGGTTACGACATACGGTTTGCTGTAATTTTGAAACGGGTACTTACAGAGTAGCGTTATATTGCTATTACTGGTGGATTTCCACGACTTTGCTCATTCCATACGAGGACAAAAATTACTAGTTAGTATTTTTTATGAGAATAGCCAACTCTGGTGTCATAATTTTCAAAACCACCCCGAGGGACCTTTGAGATTGCTTAACGACCGCCGTACTTTAATAAACAAAATAGCTTTTCTATCTGAAGCCTATTTTACACGCATACAGATATTAACCAACAACAGTAATCATTATAAACTCCAAAGGTTTCTATAATTGGATATTGTATTAAACAGTTTTCGAAACTGCAAAACAGTTCTTCTTCTCATCGAATGAGAGTGGCCGTCTCTGGTGTCAAGCTTATCAAGCCGCCCTAAGGGTCTCTAACATGGCTTTACGACTGCCGTACTAGACAAACGACCGGGACCTACATTTTAACGCGCCATCCGACCTACGGAAGCGCGCACAGTTCACCTACGATCTCATAATACCAAATCACTTATTTATGTTTTTTTTTTACCCTACACTAAATAAGTTTACATTTGACTATAGCCTGCCTGATGTTAAGCACCACTATAGTCTAAGATGTAGCACGCTGGCCTAGAAGAAACCTATTTACTCTAGATTTGAAGAATAAGAGCTAAATTTAAATTATGACTAATTCTACATTCTAGTAAGATTATATTTATTTTAATCTATTGGATTAAAGTAAACACCATGTACCTATTACTGAGAAATCAGAAATACTGCGTTAGATTTGTGTATTGCATATCTATCTATTGATTTATGTTTCCAGTGATGTTTTCGTTAATTGGTTTATCGATGCCTGGATTTTTACAAAACTGATGAATTATATAATAACTGTTCATATAAATTTTGTTAAATTAGTACATAATTGAGAGACATAGGTTAAAAAATGTTTAGCCAGTTTACACGTAGGTATGTTTAGTTTACTAGATAATTAACATGTTAATGGTAATGGAATGGTATGGTTAAAGTTAATGGTACTGTTAATGCCATTAGCTATGTGCAGGGATTATATTGAAATATTGGTGTTCATGTTTTGCTAAATAAATGAAAATTTTTGTACTGACAAATACAACAATATCTGAGCAAAAACATATCAATATTTTATAAGTGTGGCGGGCAACCTACCTACTATTAAGAAAAAGGTGTCACATAATAAGTATCATTTACAATAAAAAGTTCTGAACCGTTTTTACATTACAACAAAAAATAAGGCACAGGTAAATGTGAAACATACTTTCAAAGCTAAAAGCTGTTTATCAAGTTAACCCTTTCAAAACCAAAATGATATAAATTACGGACTGCGCTTAATTTCTGCCCTCCAGGGTAGAATATTTGACATTACTTAACCCTCTTCATCCACTCCCGAGGATCGTCGAAAAAGGTATAATAGTTAAACATTGTTAATTTGTTGAATCACATTTGAATAGGTACCGCAACGGTTTTAAAATTAATAATTCTTTGTTTTTGCCGCTTATAAATAAGTTAAGAACCATTTATTACATCTTTTTAGGTTGTTTTTAAGAAAGAAAGTTTGAAATGATTTTTGAAATCGTATGCATTACAAATAGGCTTGTTAGGTACATGAACATGATAGTTTTAAACTACTTAATTGAAATGGTAATAAGTATGTACCTACTTTACAAGTTTCTTAGCTAGCATGAGCCCTCATTAAAATATGAACACCAATTATATTATGTTACGTGAAAAAACAATATACTAAGTGCATATGCAAGTATCGCTTCCTGTTTATACATTATAATAAAGCTGTTGAGGATCGCATGTCTGAACATGAAGATATTTAAAAAAAATCTTTGGAGTTACTTAGATTAGATAGCATAACATGTTCCAACTATTTATAGAAGTTTGGACAGTTTATCTGTTTCTTCAGGTCTCCGTTTGTCTGTTTATTTAAACGCTCATCACGCAAAAATGGCTGAACGGATCATCATGATTTTTGGTATGTAGGTAATGTAAGGTAAAAAAAAAATGCGAGCGAAGCCGGGGGCGTCCACTTGGGCTTAATATTAGCAGGTTCATAAAAATCATAGTCAAAATTCAAATTTATTCGTATTTACGTAACTTTTACATATGATTTATGCCCAATATACATTCAAAGTCAAATTTAAGGTTGATCAGTATTAAAAGTCTTATTCTAACCTTATATTTTTATGTAAACTTCACACATAATCGTATTTTTATCATATCCAACATTTAAATTTCACTATCGTCGTTTTGCTTTCCCATAGCTTTTCTCATTTCGATTTCGTTCGTATGAAAATTGCTGGAAACCACTTATTTTAAGCACAAATAAGAGTAATCTTGTGGAAAATACGATATGCACGAACACCTATACGGATTGATGGAGGAGAAATTGAAATTGAATTAAGAATTGCTGACTGAGATTTTTTCTATCACGAGAAGTTAAGCACCGGGTGGCAGCCCAGTTTTTGGATGGGTGATCGAAAAGATAACATCATAAATCAAACTTTTAAATTTATTTAAAAGTTCTTTATTAACTATCTAAGGGGTCATTAAATTTTAAAAAAATGACGTATGCCTAAAAATAAAAACTGTGTTTAAATATATAGATTATAGGTACATATTACCTTGACTGCTGATAACAACTTAAATTGAATTAACACTCCCGTGATAAAACTATGAAAAAATATACAAACTTACAAATACGCGTAAAAAAGACAAAATAAAAAGATAAAAGAGGAAGAAAGTCCTTAAAAGCATTCCCCGTGTGTAATAAATCAGCGATCTTACTTCAAGATTGCTTTTATTATGTAGGAGCCCGATTCTGGTTCTAGGTCGCTAAAAAAAAGCATTTGGGGACTACATAAATTAATTTCTGACGTGTAATATGCCTAAAAACGGAACTAGGCCTCACAGTGATTGCGACGCGATTTCAGTAGAGATTAAAAATGAACGGCGCACGTTATAAGAAAAAGCGATTTCATTGGTGTTTTTTTTTGGAACACAAAAGTTTTATGAATTTTATTACTTGTCCCTTGTAGATGCCAACGGGATCGTCCACATTATGTCGAAATTTATATGCCTATGATACTCTCAATTTCCTATGTAACCGAGGATCACCTCGTGATTTTTGTACAACGGTTACGGTTACGGTCATCAGTCACAACGTTGAGACCGACCATTGATTAACAAACAAAAACCAACTAATACATATTGTAATATCTTATGATAAATACGATTTCAAATCAAACTATTTAGATATTTATTTGCTATACTGAACAGGTAAAACTGTGTCACGACCGGGATTTTTATAAAAGTATTTTTTTTATTCATAATACTATTAGTAAGTATATAGTGACAGTAGGTACCTAGATTTATTTAAGTTGACATATTGTATGATTACATACCTATTATTATGTTTGACATGATTTAAATAACAAAAATTTCATTATGTCATTAATAAAATTGACACCGTAATTTCTAAAATTTTATAAAAACTACTTAAATGTTATAAATTCAATTTGACGAGATATTGTAATATGTGTAGCATATTTTATGATATTAGTACTTATACCAATGTTACAACTTTACATTATCAATAAAGATTCTTTATCTTGATCTTTTTTTTTATAAGTACCTACAGTAAAGTTATAATTAGTTATGCAAAGTTTACACAAAAATAAATTCGTCAAAATTAAATTGTGACCTTTTATTCATTTATAATGTTTGTTAAGCCAAACAAAATGTAAAAACGAAAAATCGCTGTAATCTTGTACCTTGAACCAAACAATTCATCATTTGGTTACAGCCTTCTTCCAAAGGGCAAGTGTCATTTTGCTGAGTAGAAAAGTTGGTTACCGTTCACGAAATTATTTATTTAGGTACTAAGGAAACTTTGCTAAGCACAACTTGTGCTGGGAACGTATTTTTATGATTTTATGTGACTACCAAACTAGCTATCGAAAAAAGTTTGGTATATTTGTACATAATGTACCTACTCGTATATTGTATTTATTGTGATTCAAGATTAATTTGTACCAATTTAAGATTTATTCACATAGAGATAGTAAAAGAATTATGTCTTTAAATGTGTGTTGTTAGTTTGTAGATATTTGTTTGTTGCAACAGATAGGTACATATTTAATTCGACAAAAGATATTTATAGAATGTTCTGGCCCATAACAACGCTAGCAAAACCACAGGCATCTATATATAATATTCAGTGTTGTCTTCTCACATCTGGAAACAAAAAGTTTCATACAAACTTTGCTTAAAAACCACAATACAACAAAAATATCGCATATAATTTCTGCAAGTTGTTTATTTTGATCCAAGTATTGTTTTCATTGGATCAAACAAGGGATCATCTGTTTCAACTTTCAACACGAAATAATTTCGGGTTTGTTCGCCATTTTAATTTCAATGGAATGCAAGGAAGCATAAAAACAATTGAAATGAAAATAGCATAATAACTAAACAAACTAAATAAAATATTTTACCCATATCGAAAAAAAAACATCACTAATCCGTTTTTTTGTGTGCATTAAAGACATATCTTAATTTCATCTAATACCCATTTTCATTCAATGAAATAACTGAAAATATCTGTGTGATTCATTGTAATCTCAAAATGGCAGGATCTATTACAATCTAACTTTTTTTATTTATTTACAATAATAATTAAAGACAAACAAACACATAAAAATTTTAATATGTACCTTGAATAAGTTTGTAGCTTATTATATCAATGTATTTGTATGTGTATCAATGTATCAATGTATTAAAGGCCGCCCACTTGTGCATTCTTTTATAGTTTAAGCTCATTTCATATTGTAATTTATTTTGGGTGTGCATAATAAAGTTATATTGTATTGTATTGTATTTCTCACAACCATTCTAAGTATAACAAAAGGTGATTCAAAATTCCAGGTACTGAATATAATTATGGAAATCCAGAGGCTTTGAGGTTTGTTGCTCAATTTTGTATTTTACCCAAAACATATGTTCTATGTATGAGATATTGGCTCTAGTTACTTTGAGTTCAGACAAACTTTTACTTTGAAAGTCTATGTTTCAAATGGACAATTAATCTTGAAATTTATTCGTTCAAGCCGCAAGGTGTTTTTGTACAGGTTCATGACTTCTTAGACGAATTGCTTTTTATTAATATGTTCTCAGAACTAAAATCGCTTAAAATATTTATTATATGAACAACTAGAGGGTGCCCGTGACTTCACTCGCGTTATAAAGTATTATTGACAGTTAAAATTTTAATCAAATTTTCTCCCCTCAGAATTTTTATAATACTTTCTTAGCGAATGCTTACATCATAGTAATTATTATCTGTATACCAAATTACAACCCGATTGGTCTATTGATTTGAGCTGTGAAATGATAGATAGATCAGTCATATATATATATATATATAATATATTGAAGCGAGTGTGGCTCAGTGGTTCCAGTCTCGCTTTTCATTTAGACGCACCCTGGTTCGAATCCGCCCTACACCAATGACTTGTATTTTCAAGTTATGTGTAGATTTGCACTCGCTTAACGGTGAAGGAAAACATCGTGAGGAAACCGACATGTTTGAGGACCACAATATCCGAGGACATGTGTCTTCCGTGGAAGGACCTGGGCGCTCACCACGATGTATCTGCCCAAGAAAACTCCCCTAACGAATTAATTCTGCGGGGGAGTCACGACCCTCAGTCATGTGGAAATACGACTCAAGAAGAAGATATATATATATTATATATATACAGATAGATTGAAAACATATCAAAAAGTGTCGGTCAAGAGATTTTCTGTTATTATTGGTAACACTACACTTTCCAATTTTCCTCCTAGATTGCCATGGTTACTTTTCAATAATTATCTTAGGCAAAACTAGTACTTTCTAAGTAAAAACAAGGCCGTATGTTACCATTACAAAGTAGAAAATCATAGTAGTTATTACAGACACACTAGTTCTAAAGCTGTTGAGTTTTCTAAAAAAGAAATTATAGTGGAAACATGGAAATACATAGAGAATGTATTTGACAGCTGTGAAACCTAAAATAAAAGAGAAATATAGTGCGAGCGAAGCTCTTATGGTGTCATTCTATGTCGAACAGAGAAGTACCTATCAAACCGACATGTTTGAGGACCACAATATCCGAGGGCATGGTGTCTTCCGTGGATAGACCTGGGCGCCTACCACGATGTACTCGTATCTGTCCAAAAGAACTCCCCTAACGAATTAATTCTGCGGGGAATCACGACCCTCAGTCATGAGGAAATACAACGCAAAAGAGCGTCTACTATATGTTAGTCTCTAAATATTTTTTGATGTGATCAGTGTTTGCTGGACAGCATCTCCGCCTTCTATATGATGGTGGATTGATCGACGAACATACAAAAAAAGTCTCTAAACATATGTTGATAAAGAATAATTTGATGGTCATGTCCTAGACGCCTGAGTTCGCCAAAGTCAAAAACATATTTTTTGGGTTTACATGAAATAGGTAGAATTTAAATTTTATTTTACTACCAATGGAATAAAAAGTTAAAACTTGACGTGGGTAGATAGATCCATTCAAAGCCACGTATAAATGTTAAACAACAACAACTACAAAGGGTCGACTATGATTCACATTAACATTACGGACTGAGAATTGTTTTGCCAAAGTATTGACAGCAGCTTGGCTTACATTATTTTTAATATAAAACAATATGTCAGTAGACTCTTTTAGCCAAGTGGGTACCAGACATTACCAGCACAACCATTTTTTTAACAAGATAGGCTCACGCTTGACTGCAAGTCGCCTGATGTTAAGCAACGTTATAATCTATCTGATTACATTACTATGACATGAATATATTATTAAAGTAATGTCAATTCCATTTTGCCTCTATATCATAATAGACCCCTTCAGTATCTTTAAACAGTATCGGGAATATGCATTAGGATTTTCTGAAACATGATCTCTTGTGGATAAAGTGCAAATGTGAACGGAATTTCAGATTAGTTTTTGGAAATTTTAATAATTGTTAAAGTTACTTTGCATACGTCTGTTTTATCTGTTAAAATACTTAGTAAATGGCTGAGAAATTAAGAATATGCGATTGTTGGTTAATTTGCAGATTGGTTGCTTTGATGTTAGAGTGACCACCACCAAGTTCTTATAAAGACTTTACTTTTTAGGAGCATTCTATAGTAAGCTCTTCCCAGACAGACTCAAGTCGGGAACCAAAATATATATTTTTTAAAATCTATTGTCAGACCACGCGTGTTAGCTCTGTGCTAAGCCATACCTAGATAATGCATGCTTATCATCAAAAATATAACAAGCAGAACAACGAAATGGAGTGTTACCTACGAGTACATATGAACTTCAGGTCAAAGCCCGTTGACCCTTTCATCCCAAGTCGCGTGTAACGCAGAAATTGTAAGTGAAATTTCATACCGAGGGAAACCTCTGCGATTATATTACTAGGAAACCTTGTGGTGGAACTGCGAAATTACTGATATGCTTGTTTGAGGTTTATTCTGGAGGATTTTATACATTAAATTCTTAAGTGACAATATTCTTAATATTGTCACGGTATAGTAAAGTTTGTAATAGTTATTTTGCTTTCTCATTCTAGCATTATTATTTTATTACTATACCTTGTACCTTGATTCAATCCCCGCAGGACCGGGACAAGTGGCGAGCAAGAAGAGAGGCCTATGCTCAGCATTGGGCTATAACGGGCTGATGATGATGATGATTTGTCATTCTATTATTGTTTTGTCAGTTGTTTAACAGTTTTTAAATCATCTTTAAAACTACGTCCCCTAACTCTAATAATATTATAATCGTTGTCCTTGTTATTTCCATCACTATTTGTTTAGAAAAACAGTTAAGAAAACAAAGAGGAAAGCTAAAATAAAATTACGCATTATTTTAATGGCCAAATTTCTAATCAAACTCTTTTAAAAAAACGTAATTTACATCCAAAATTACAAATTACGAATGTTGTGCATAAATTGCTCAAACATCCCAAAACCATAGTAAGTTAATAAAAAACCATTTCCACCACATTTCAAATGATCCGTAACTTAGTTCCGTGGCGCGTCCGTTAGTAGATCATTTAAATAGCGAATCAGGAGCACGCTCTTGACATTGATCTGTTTGAGAGCGGCGCGCGCGCAGGGGTGCTATTTAAATTTAGAATTCTGTTTCCATTTTCAAAAAGTTCTTTCATTTTTCATAAGTATTTGATTATAATTATTTTTCTTTATAAATTGTTATTGTGCTAATTGGTGGTTTGAGTGACTGAAAAGGATTGGAAATTTCGGTGGATTTTCAAGTAAGTGTATGCGTGTGTAAATTGATGTTTATTTGCTAAGTGTCTAATGAAAGATGTTTTATTCTAACAAATTATAAGAAGTAATCTTTCAGAAGAAATAGCTTTTAGTCTCATGGACATATTCTTATAAATTTCGTCAGAAACTAAAATTATTTTCCACTTCATATCCTAGACCTATTTTAGATCGATCCATCAAATCGCCTAGACCCATCTTATCCCTATCTTTTATGAAAAAAACCTTAAAGAAAATGGGTCAGGGAAATGTAATAAAAAATAAATGTCCATCAACTTCTGTCCAATACATGCTTTTTACACAGGGTTACTTAACATAACTTTATAAGCCTTTAGGTCATCAATATCTATTTTTTCTATGACTATTAAAAATTCCCAAAAAATTGACACAAGATTTTCAAAATTATTTATTCAAATAAGAACTGCATTCACACGAATTACTCCACGAACGATAACAATTTTAATAATTTAATACTATAATTAAACTAAAACATAGATATACTTATTGCAAAATAAAAAAAACAAATACCACCATATTGCACATTAGTCTATTATGAATAATACACACGTTTTAAGGGCTTTGTAGAATAAATGTTGTTCTAACACTAGGTATTATGAACATAGCAGCTGTTCCTAAAAAAAAACCTGCAGAATGAATTGTATGGGTACGGGTTGTATGGTATTGTGTTCGTTAATTTTGTGCGATAGTGATTGATATTGAAATTTTGTTTTAAAATCTTACTCGTTATCTGTTACCCTGTACATATATGGAGAACTTGATGTGGGAATCCAATTTAGTCGTGTACGACGATATTGCTCCTGCTTCGCATACGGAAATTCTGAATAGCACCCACTAGATAGGTATTATAAAATATACCAACGTGAATTCTTCATCAAATATTTTCATTCGAAATTTTGCTAAGAACTCCAAAATTACTTCATCAACACCATCATCATACATTAAATTTCACCTCCTTATACGACATGGCACCCGCCTTTTCTTTTACTTGGTCCATGTATGACTTTCACGGCCTTCCTCTTCCTCTTCGGGCTTCCAATTTTCCCTCAATGATGTTTTTCATAAATTCATGTCGTGTAAGATGGCCAACCATCTTCCTTTAACATAAAACGGCAAAAAAAACCTTCAATTTAATAAATTAATAATTTGAAAAGAAAAAACTACAATTTAAATAAATAAATAATTTGTAATTTGGCTTGCAGTATTATCTGCCATTCGGGATTAAAACTGTGCGCTTGAATTCATCCATCCACATACTAAATTTAATACGATTTATTTATTTCATTTTGTTGGGTTTTTAATAGTAGTATTTGATGCAATTGAGGGTAGTTATGAATTGCAAGAGCCGACTGGAAGTCTGCGCGTCGCAGACCCGGGAGTAGCGAAACTCGCGCCGTGCGCGGTGGTTGTGTCCGTGACAAACCAGCACTCGAGGAGTAGTAAAGATCGCGCCGTGCGCGGTGGATGTGTCCGTGGCACACCAGAACTTCTCCAAGTACCAAGAAGAGGAGCCAGCAGCACCAATCGTCTGTCGCGCATCACGGAGGCTATCCCCGGAGAAGCAGCGTCGTGGATGAAAGGTTGGTGAATGCCTTTTATGATTGCCCTCTTTGCATCAATTCTATTACGTCAAAATCAACCCCATACAGTCCACTTAGTATCGAACAAATTTACTTATGTACTAACAGCTTAAGCCAACACGTACATATTAAGCCAACTACTACAATAATGCTAAAGCATTTGGGTAAAATATATTATACCTACACTTGATTAATTTGACTAGGCTTTTTAATTTTAAGCATGAATAAAGAATCAAAACTCTCACATAGGTACTAACAATATATTACCTCTATTAGCGTAATTCTAAAACATCTCAAACACTACGCCGTTCCAACCTAATGTGAACCTTATTATTTTGCTAAGATTTTTAAAGGTCATTTATTTACCAAGAAATTAGTACACATTATCTTTACAAACACAAGAACACCTCACAGTTTTACTGCATTCAGTAAATAGTTTTTATATACAAAGCTCACGTTTTTACTCATTAAAAAAAATGTCTAGCTAATTTGACTAAGCAGACAGCAGACCTATTGTGTTTCGGTTGGAAAAACATTTCGCGACCTGTGAAATTACCTATGTACCTACCTACATATGTATCGAGACAATACAACAAGTCTCACAGTGATGAGCATTGGGTACAGCGCTATGACAGGTTGTGTTTTAAATCCAAAACTTAAGATAGCCGTTACATTTAGAGTAGGAAAGCTTATAAATAACTAGTGGGTGCTCGCGGCTTCTATCTCCTATGTCACCCCTTTAAAAGAAGCATTTTCAAAAATCTTCAAATTTCAGCCCAATCCGTCCAGTGGTTTAGGCTGTGCGTTGATAGATCACTATATCAGTCAATCACCTTTGATTTTTATTATATCTATAAACAAAATTTAGGAATTAATGTAAGATAAGATAACTTTATACAGCAAAAACTTTATACAGTAAAAAACAATGAATAATTATAAAAAATGTAATAAAAATATTTAAGTTACTAACTTTCGTGATGGATGATGTATTTTGGGTTTCGGGAATCTTATAAAATCATGTGCAAATTACTTAATGTAAGGCTTTGAATGAATTTTGTTGGTAAATTTTCTGATAAAATTTGTGCACGTACGCAAATTATGTTAAATATTTTATGTTTGTTTTTTATGATTTTACTCCTGTGTGTTTTTAAAATCTGTCACAATAAATGTTTTCTTTCTTTCTTTCTTTCTTTCTTTCAAATTTAATTTAAAATGTCTCTTACCAAGTAAAGCAATTTTGATCGTTAATGGAGGTGATTGAAAATAGTGTATTTAAAGACGACGACAATTTAGTTATATAGTTTTTAAGGAAGAGGGAAATAACTCATTTCCATAGATGAGTGTTTTTATTTTTAATTTTAATTCTTCGCTTTCTTTTTCATTTATATGATCAAGAAAAGAATATATGAATAATATTAGTTTAAACTGCTTTAAAATCCGCCAATTGAGCTTTGTTCAGTATCAATATTTTCTATCTATATAGGTAGTTACGTAGATATGCCTTTTTTATTTATATATTTATCATAATAAAGTAAGCAAAACTGGTAAACAAAGTTTCAAAACCGCCTCTCAAAGCCACTGATTTCGAACAATTGCCATCTATAGACTATCAGAAAACATTTATAAAATTAGTATGACATTCAACCCATGAAAGCACTTTCCATTTTTTGAACACCCATCCAAAGACCGACCGCAACGACCGTGGAATAACATTTTTAATATTATATCAATATATCCGTTAGCTGGCTACCTTCGAGCGTTATTTCTACTTCATAGCAAAATAAAAAAAACTTAATTTCGGTAATGGAAACCTTTTCATTGCTTTTGAGTAGATAATTGCAATTAATATTATGACTTGATATTTTCAGGCAGCTTTTACGATGAAAATGGAGTACTAATATGATCAGTTTTTAACCGACTTCAATAAAGGAGGTTATCAAGTTTTTTTTGCGGGTATGTTACTCGTTTCCTCCATTATTTATGAACCGATTTCAAAACTGGATTGTTTCCAAAATGGTCCCATATTTGATTTTTTTATTATTTTCTGCGTGGATCATAGCAATCTATTAGGCTAAGAAAAAGGCTGGAGTGAATTCATTCTGGGGGGGAGTCACGGCCCTCAGTAAGGAGGAATACTAAAGCCTAATAATAAACTCTTACTTCGGTTCTTGATACTAGTATTTTGCTAAGCGTAACCTCAAAGAAAACTAATTATTTCCGTTCTGACTCCATTTTGGACCCATTTTCTTTCTGCAAATACCAATGTCAGATATAATAACTGTGTTTGATCCGCTTTCGATGAAATTGCATTGGTTTCGTTCGCGTAGGTACCTACTTATTTACTATAGTTTTATAGTCTTAGTTGTTTTAAGACATATTCATTGTAGCTAAGTACCTAGATGTAATATTGTTTTGGCCCAATAAAAGCTTTTGTATTTGTATTTTGTATTACCTTGTTCTATGATCTGTCTACAATATTTTTGCCTGGAAGAGATTGCTTTTAGCAATAAGGCCGCCACTTGTGGCACTAGATTAATTTATGAAAGTATTTTTAGTTAATTTTGTTTTATAAGTGTGCGACAATAGAGGATTATCTATCTATCTATTTTTAATATTTTTTTTGGTGATAAGTACGTAACATATCAAACAATAAAATATAATGTAGAAACATACATACCTACATGCCATAAATGTATAGGTTTTAGGTCATACTACAGTTGTAATCTGTATCAGAGACCCCTTGAGAGCATTAAACATTCTCAACACCATGAAAAGTTCATGTCATTGAAAAATGCAGGTTTTTTTTTGCTTTTATTTTCATATGCGGACATTCAGGTTTCCTATCTACCTAAAATCACTACCAAATAATTCAAAAATTTACTAGGGATTTATCAAAGCTTACTAATACAGTGGTCCGATGACTAAAAAAAATCTCTTTGATTGGGAAAGTTCTTAAGGGCAAATTCATTGTAGCTAGAACATAAGTTTTTCACGTCTTAAATCCATAAAACGACTTTACTTAAAATGAGAATAAGATCCATACATATACATAATGTACGTTTGTATACAAATACTACAGCATACTTACATCGACTTATGCATCATAACTTTATTATTGATCGTCTCAATCCTGTTTTAATGACATTAGTTCGCAAACAAACTCAGCAGATGCCAGTGTATCTGATTTGAGGTATCTGTTCAACTTCGTAGTACTTAAGTAACTGAAAGAAGCTTCTGCAGTTTCAAGTACATAAATAAATAAAATAAATAAATATTCCGGGACATTGCACACAGCGCCATCTAGTCCCAAACAAAGCAAACGCTTGTGTCGTAGGCACTAGATAACAGAACATACATAAATACATACTTTATATTTGGACTATGAACACACATTCCACATTCTTCTTTTTCCTATATGCTTATTTGTCTCCAGCCAAAGGTTGCCTGGAAGAGATTGCTTTCAGCGATAAGTCCGCCACTTGAGGCACTAGTTAAGATAATAATTTGTTTTATGTACTGTTCGGTTTAATATGTGTCAACAATAAAGAGTTTATCTATTATATCTACATATCTTAGTTTTTTTGTATTGTCTTTATATGTGGTATTTTAATAAAGAATTTATTTATATATCTACATATCTATCTATGTATATTTTAGTGTTTGACTATTGTAATACACATGTGGATGTTTTAAATTTAGTGTAAACGTTCATAATCGTAGATATATTAGCGTATTTTTTATTTGTTTAAGAATGCAAATGTTTATTATTTTAACTGGATTTCCGTAATAATTAAGAAATTAAACGATATACTTCTACTTACTTTAAGTATATGTAATCATTCAGGCATGACGTGGTAAGGCGCGCGTGTAATCGCTAAAAATATGAATCTATTGTAGTCTACTATATAAAAATAAGTCGGGTTTTCCTTCCTGACGCCATAACTCCAGAACCGATTTCCACGGTTTCGCGTTTTTTTGAAAGGTCTAGGGCTCCGTGAGGTTTCAAAAAAAAAATGGCGAAACGGAGTTCGCAGGGTTTGCTAGTCATTTATAAAAATAACACGAATGCAGTAGAATATCACAATTTACCTATTCATTTAACTTGCAATTTTATAAAATCCTTGAAAGTTTCCTAGAAATATGTACTGTTTAATTAACAAACATATTTCAAGTCACAACTGTAATGTAACTAAAAGTTTGTATAAAACTCTATTCAAACCCACACGCTTCACTGTAATATACGATGGAACTGTACCTCATAGACATCTCACTGCAAAGAAATATTGCGTGTGTCTTTCGACTCACATCATGCTATTAAAAAATATATAAAAAAACACATTATTTCTCTCTTTTTGAATGAGAGTGGCCAACTCTGGTGTCGAGAGTTTTCAAACCGCCCTAGGGGCCTCTGACATGGCTTAACGACTGCCGTACTAGACTAACAGCCGGGACCTACAATTTAACGTGCCATCCGACCCACGGAAGCGCCCAAAATGGAATGCAAATAATTCACATTTAGTACACGCTCATATTATGTCCATAGTCGTAGGTTTCCAAGTGATATTGTAATATTTTTACCTAGGTACAAAAACAGTGATATAAAACCAAATTAGATGGAAGAGATCGCTTTACGGGATAAGGCCGGTCAATGTAGGTTAAATAATATTTCTGTAAATTGTTTTGTATTTTTGTTTTCTGGTGTACAATGAAGCTGTACTGATTGATTAAATAATTGAAAAATATGCTTCTGAAATAAAAATATCTTTTAAAGATGGTGATATAATAATAAATAAGAAAAGGTTAGGTAACAGGAAATAAGATAGGGTTATTTTATTATTGTTCGGCGGAGGGTAGGTAAATGTCATATGGATCTGTCTTTGCGTGTAACGTCTATGATAACGCTTTGCGGGCTCAAATTAGTCTGGGACTAGGGAGTTGGTGCAACTTTAGGAGGTTCCATTTGTTCTGCATACTGTTTAATATATGTATGTATGTATTCTATATTCAGGGTTATTATTAACGAGTATGATAAAAATCATTTAGCACAAGCATTTTATCTCTCTTTGGCCTTATTTACTTCGATATCCGTTTATGGGTACCAAAGTTAAGGAACTGCAGCCGCGGTCAGTATTTGGATGGGTGACTGTTGTATACGGGTGTAGATAAAAGTTTTTTTTTACTTACGACACTATAAATGTATAGCTGTCGTATTGGTAGGTACTTGATTAATGTATGGTACGTTAATTAACGTAAAAACAGGTAGTCCTCAAATAGATCCCACTACTAATATTATAAAAGCGAACGATTGTAACGCAGGTAACACCGCGAGGCGCTGCCAGTAAGTAATACATATAAAATCATACTCCTTTGTTTCTTATAACCGTGTACAAAGGACATTGAACCGAAAGCAGAAGTAATTTTATGCATCAATATTCTCGTAACCTTTAGTTTCTGAATAGATTCAATGCAATTAGGACTTTGTTTTGTATTTCTCGTTATTTAAATTGTAAGCAAGCACTTGTAATAATTTAGCACTTGCTTGTATTTTTTTAAAGAAATTCGTACATTTAACCGTTTTATTAGATGGGATAGCGAATTCCGGGAAACGGGGAGACGCTGTATAATGTATATGTCCTCAAATAGGTATTAGAAAATAAATAAAATATAAAAGTAAATTAAAATATCACTGTCAGTTTTACACCCACATATATAATCTTTACTACACTCAATTTTCAAATAGAAAGAAAGAAAAAAACATCTGTAGTGGCAGATTTAAAAATAAAAACAATTAAGTAGGTACACAAAAAACAAGCATAAAATCTGCCACAACGTAGCCCGACTCAGCATAATGCTGAATACGATTTTGTTAGTACTTTCCACTCGATGCCTTGCCAGATTTTTTATTATTATTATTGCAGTAGTTTTTTGGAGAATATTATAAAATCTGTCCCTTTTATTGGGTCTTATCTTAATGTCAATATAAAATACTTAATAAATAATAAATAAATAAAAATTTCGTTTATTGCTCCAAAATAATAATAAAACTATACATACATGCACTATAAACACCGCACTAGGCGAACCTGTGTCGCGGTGTAATTGCCATCTCGTTCCAGACATTAAGGTATATTAACAATTAGGTAATTACATTTTTCTTTCAGGCGTTAGGTACACATTTTTTCCATTGGTTTGTATTTATTAGTCTTTATGATACGCAAAAGGAGAAAATGATTACCACAAAGTTAGTCTTTATACAAATTAGCTTTTAAAAGATTTAAAAAAAAAAGTCATAGACAATTATTTGAATCTTATTTGTATGCACTTTGCATGTATCACTTGTTTATCTACTACTTATTTGTTTACTTGTTTTTTGTTTTATCTACTTTCAAGGTAATATTACAATCCTAATAAGTCACTGGTCAGTTATTACTGGTTGGTTAAGGTTTGTGTGTATGTGTGTGTGTGTGTGTGTGTGTGTGTGTGTGTGTGTGTGTGTCTACATATGTGTGTGTCTGCGTGTGTGGTTGTGCTCGTGCGATTTAAAGTTTCTATCTGTGTATGCAAAAATGCATTAATGTTCCATAATAGATACCAAGATACCTAGTTATCCGCTGTGGTAAGTACAACCTTATTATTGGTTTTCTTCTTGGTAGGAGTGTCACGTCCGGGTAGTTATTTGGGGTCTGGAGACTCAGTGAAGAGTTCCAGACCCCTTAATGTTATCTATCTGGAATTATAAATGACTCGGTCTCCTTATACCACATGGTCGTTAGGTATTTCTTCAGTTTTTGTTTGCAGGTATACCGAGAGTCATTTAGAATTTTTAATTCTTTGTCCAGTTTTTTGTAAAGATACGCACCCCTATTCTTAAACGATCTTGTAGCAAATTGTGATTTCATGTAACAACATGTCCTATGCCAAGTGGGATAGCGTGATGTCATAGTCACTGTCTGTAGGGATGTTTTGTGAAATCTCAAGGTAGTGGCCATGATATAAAGCTGACGAACGTTCAAATGGTTAGTGACGCAGTACAGCTCGTCAGTTGGGTGTCTATATGGTTTTTGGTAAGCTACCTTTAGAATTGCTCTCTGGGCCCGTTCAAGTTTAATTAGGAGCGTTGTACCAGCTGCTCCCCAACATACTATGCTGTAACTCAGAATAGATTGGCATATAGCCATGTAAACTAATCGTATGGTCTCTGTATCTGCAATTTTGCTAAGCTTTTTGAAAATATGTAACAACTTTCTGGTGCGACTACAAAGTGTCTCAATTTGGTGTGTCCATGTCAGCCTGTGGTCGATTATGGCTCCTTAACTTTACTCTCCTTGACTTAACACATAATTTCCTCATATTTTCAGATCTCACCATGACACTTCTCCACACCATCATCATCATCCTCAGCATCTACAGCTCAACAGCATCCGAAGACGGCTATCTACGATACGTCAAAGATGGCTGTTTCATCCGAGGTGAAGCATTAAACTGTGTCAAATACAAAGCGTTAAAAATCGCCAAAAACACACTTTTTGGAGCCTCAAAGAATAACGAAACAATCAGAGCTAACCACATGATAAGCTTTGTACAATTAGACGATGAAATCATCAAAAACCTAACAGTTTCTGAGAAGGAATCTATTGTGACAGAACCGAGGAGTATTTTGTCGGAATGGACGGAATTGGCGAAGTATTTTATGAAACTGGTCCAAGAGTTCTTCAGAATGAAAGGGCTGAGAGTCAATCTGCCAGAAGGGGCAAGGACTGTTGAAGATGAAGATGAAAATGGTTAGTATATGACATCATATAGGTACGTATATGTTACATATATTGCTTATATATCACTAGTTATTCTTGCTGTCAAATATACGGGTTTGTAGATTGAAGCGAATGGATATAATTATTACTCATTGCTTTTTTATAATATTACAATTAATACTAATTAGCCACTTTGCTGTGTTGCTCGAGTAAAAAAATTTACAGGGATAGAATATGCATTATTTAATTTTAACTTAATAAAGTCTAACGAATTTCTGAAAACTTCCATATTTTATTTAAATTAAGGATGTCTATCTTATATAATCTATGGTAAATTCTGAATTAGCACAGTCACTCTTGTAATGTAGCATTGTACTATTTAGTATATTTTGATGTTTGTAAATTTTTTGCATACCCTAATTGGACAAGAAATGGCGCGCTTTATAAAAAATAAATTATTTGGATTTGAATTTGATATCTTAAAAAAACATGGAAATAACCCGCGTATGTTAAAAAATGTCTTTATGTTAATATCAATTCTGGCCTTATTCTTCTTTATATTCATCGGTTTTGCAAAACGAAATTTCACTTAAACTTACTAGTAATAATCTAAGCATTGGAAGTGCTAATCATAATTTATTGATTAACATTACATATTGAAATGATATAAAAGTAATATATATATATAATCTTTATTTACAAAAATAAAACATAAAAACAAGGGAAGAATAACTAAACATACTACTTCTAACTACAATATCAAAGAGGGACACTTAGAAAGTCTTTAGAATTAAAATAAAACAATTGAATTCAACTATCCCTCATCCCCATTCATCATTGATTCCCGCATGACACAAGTATTTATGCACTTTAAAAATTTATAATTACTTGTGTTGAGTCTGGTCGTTTGTATGTATAATAAGTATGTATTTACAAAAGAAAAGTATATAAGTATTATATCCGTTATCTAGTACCCACGACACAAGCGTTTGCTTAGTGTGGGGCTAGATGGCGCTGTGTGCAATGTCCCACGATATTTATTTATTTATTATTATTATCTAAGTTTCTTATAAAGCTTTCCAAAACTAAATGGTTATCCCACAACTAATGAAAAACGTATCTCTCTTCAGCAAACGTTTCCCTTCGCTTAGAGATTAGGGTGAAAGCAACGTTGCGGTTTATGCTGAGAACAGGTGACCGCAGATGGTGTTGTTTGTTTTCTGACCGATATCAAAAGGGGACGTTATTAATTTGACCTATATGTACCTACATTTAAAAAAATCAAAATTCTTTAATTTATTGCGAAATATAAGTATTTATAAAGGTGGTATTATGTACATATGAGTGCGCTATATTTCCACCTACAGGTATGTATGTACCTATGTGATTTTGTAGAAATTGGATAGCATTTGAGTTTGAGTTTATATGTTTATATTTTCCCAGTACCCATCTCATTATATTATGTTACATGCAAATTTTGTACTAATGTTAGCCCTGGATTTAAAAATAAGGATGCACAGAAAAATATTGTTCAATCTGAATCGGCGTGAAAATTTAATTATTTAAAATTATATTCATAAAAAATCACGAGAAAAAACGCATTAAAATATCCCAATAACGTAAAGTATACTCCCAGAATCCAACATGACTGTTGAGTTCGGACTTAATTAAACTGTAGGTTTAGTCTTATACATCACAGTGTTATTTGTTTTAATCTTTACGCCTACATATTATTGTGTCTGTACCTTTTGGAAATAAATAAGTAAATCATTTATAGAACTGTCTCAATACAATTACATGTTAAGTCAACAGTTGAAGACAATCATCGACTATTATCATGCCTCTGTCAAAAGATAAACCCATAAACAGGTTGACGTCCGAACCGCCATAAGTCAAAAGAAACGAACTCGTTTCAAATGAGTCCAATTACCAACCGTGGCCAAAAGTCAAATTAATGTCAAATTGGAATTTTAATTTCTTCCGTAAAGATGGGGTCGAGTTAGTAGGTCGAGACCTTTGATCCGTTAGTACTGAAGCCGTGGCTGATGTTTGTGTAATTCGATTTTGTTTTGGTGTGAAAAGTTCTTGAAATTAGTGAGATATTTATTTTCTTAAAGGTATATAAAAAAATATAATTTATATTGTGTACAGGAATAGAAATCTAAAAAGAAATTTAGTAAAAATTACTTCATATATACCAATTAAGTTACAAATAAGGATTTCCACAACAATTTTACTACCTTCATACCAAAAATCATGATAATCCGTTCAGCCGTTTTTACGTCTCTTCAGTTTTATTACATGTACTAGTACGAGCCAGCGGCTTCCCTCGCATTAAGAAGTAAAACTTGCATCCCCTATTTATTTCACCCCTTTAAAAGTGGCATTTCCAAAAATCCTTTCTTAACGGATGCCTACGTCATAACATCTACCTTCATTAAAATTTCAGCCCAATCCGTCCAGTGGTTTGGGCTGTGCGTTGATAGATCACTATATTAGTCAATCAGTCAGTCACCTTTGAGTTTAACATTATATATTAAGATAGATAAATGTATAGATAGAAGCAGCGAAATAAAAAAACTAAAGTTTGTTTATCTTCTTAATCTCATTATAATAATTATGTACATTTCTTATTCCAGCTCGTGGTAAGAAGAAGAAGCTAGCAATCATAGTCCCGCTCCTAACTCTGCTGGCTGCTGTCAAAACTAAGTTACTGCTGATCCCAGTCCTGCTATCTGTGTTGCTGATCAAGAAGCTGTTGCTGATTGCTGCGTTGCTGTTGCCGAGCTTACTCAGCACTTTGAAGGCTTGTAAGGTAAGAGAAGGATTTCAAATTCAAACTCAAATTCAAAATCATTTTTTATTGCACTCATAGGTTGCTTTGCAGGTGGTAATAACATAAAAATACAGGAACATTCGCCACAAGTTTACCTTCCGGTGTGCAACTAAAGTAGGCATACTCACATCATTAGTACTATATATATGATACACAAAACCGTTTATATTGTTTTTAATTAGTATAAATGCTAGGTCTTAGAATAGCAACCAAATGGAAACTAATTATCTGCCTTATATATTATTAAAAGATGGTTAGTCCCTAAGGCCGGTTGAAAACCTTTGACTCTAAGTTTAACTACTCTCATACGATAAGAAATGGAAAGAAATTAAAACATTATTACTACGGTTAGAATTTATAAGTGACCTTTGATGTCTAGACCACAAAAATACATTAGTTATGCATTTATTGCTCATCAGATTTAGAAAAAAGCAGTTTTAGAAATCTATGTCTAGTTTTTGTTATATTTGGAAGACAGGTTTGATCATAATCATGAAATTCATTTTATATATACACTTAAACAGAAAATTTAAAAATATAATGTACCTACCATTTTCGAGAATATTTAAATTATATGAAAATGTAGAATTTAATGACTTTGGGTGTTACAATAAACGAAAATATACTACTCTGTCATTTTAAGCAAGTCGCTCTTACATATAGAGCCTTTAAAGGCGTTTTAAAAACTTCTATCAATATAATTTTGGAATACACACACACACTGACACGCTTTCACACACACTTACACACTTTCATAAGTGACTCACTTATTGGAGTTTGGTCTAAAACATTTGATTATATATGCGCATTTTTACAACATCTAAATCCACATACATACAAACCTACTTACCTACTTATTGTTTCTTAAAATCTTTGAAAACTTGTGGATTATTATAAAATAGTCTAGTCTGTAGCAGAAGTTTTTTAATCAATCGTTTAGGTTGTAAAGTTTCGCAGCTCAGCGTAAAGTACACGCAAAGTCAAATAAATTACTCAACAAGAGTATAAAGCTTTTATGAAGGGTCCTGCAAAAGGCATTTAAGTAAATGGAAAAATCTGAGGTTTTAGGAAAGAGGGTATTTAGAGTTTTCAATGTATTACATTTAAAAAAAATAGATATATCAGAATTAAATAACAGACAAGTAACTATCACAATTATGTGATAACAGACACACCTTATATTAATTTCTTAATTCATTTTTTCTGTTTACCATACCTATACTATTATTACATTATAATATATGTGACAAATTTTTAGAGTATAAACTACTATAAATCTACAGTAAACATATATGAGGCTCTTAATAAAACGTCTTGAGGCTATATTTTCTAGGCCATAAAAAAACCTAAACGTCTAAAAGTACATAATAATCTGTACCTATACATATAATCTAATTGAAGAGGGTCGAACGTTGAAGATATTTAAAAAAAATGTGTAGGATATTTTTCATCTTGAAATAATGCGAGCGAAGCCATGGGCTTTGCGGACATACATGTCCGCAAAGGCTATGTCCGCAAAGGCTCTAAGTAAAACGCTTTGGGGCTACATATATTTCTAGCCCATAAAAAAAACCTTAACGTCTATAAGTACACAATAATATATCTTTTTATATCTATACATTATAATAAAGTAGAAGATGTACAAAAAACCGTACTATGAAAATATTAAAAAAAAATGTTTGGAGATATTTTTCATCCTGAAATAATGCGACTACCAGTCTGAAATATTTTTACAATTTGTAAACAAAAACTCATTAAAAGTCCTCCATGCATTCTTTTCTCTTGTCCAAATCCCAACAATTTTGTTTAATGAAAACCTCTAAAAGTGACAAAACGGAACCATTAAATGAGATTATTCGCACGACTTCACAACAAATCTGCTCCAGAAGAGATGTGACCAGAAAACTCATTCGGACGTGGCTTTTACAAATTTGATGTTCATTTAGAAGTATACACGTGGTAGTACAAAAAACAAATATAAAACAATTACCTATTACTTGAACTAGCTGATGGGCGCGATTTCGTCCGTGTGGAATAGTTATTACCATAAAAACGGTTCTAGTGAGTTAACCTTAAAAGATGACATTATACTGTTGCGGACATTTTGTTAGATTATTTCAAGAGAAATAATTCTTTCATACACATTTTTTTGATATCTTGAACCGTTTTCGCAGCGCATGCAACGGAAGCCCTCAAAGATCAATAATTTTCCCCGTTTTTTCCACATTTTCTATTGTTTCTTCTTTCCTATTAGTTGCAGCGTGATGTTGTATAGCCTAAAGCCTTCCTCTATATATGGTCTATCCAACACAAAAAGAATTTTTCAATTCGCATCAGTAGTTCCTGAGATTAGCGCGTTCAAACAAACAAACATGCAAACAAACTCTTCAGCTTTATAATATTAGTATAGATTTGAACCTTCGTCTATCCAGTCTCAGGCTAGGGTAGAAAACTATTAAACGCTATTCTTATAATAGTAATAAATTAAATTTTGCCCGATCATAAAACAAATCAGGCATTATTGAATTGATAACGTACGATTTGTAGTAAAAAAAATAAAACAAAAAATAAAGCCATTTCAAAATTAATTAACCACCAAACAATAATAAACCTCATTTGGTTGCAAAAAAAGCAAAAAAAAACGACCATACAGTCAAAACATTAAAAAAAAAACAAATACAAGACAAACTCTTTCCTGTCGCTGACTCTGGTAACGTCATTTACAATCCAGTCAAGCGATACAATCCAAATGTTGCGGTAATCATTCATCATTACCGGTTTGGTTCATAAACCTATTTTTTTTGCGGAATCTTTTAAATAAGCAAACGTAAACCTTAGATTGAACTTTATTTGAATGCGAATAGCATGATGATATCATACCTCAAATAATTAGATTTCAAATAGTGTATGTCTGTATATTTTCAACTGCAACTTCTGCATGCATCTTAGTTTTATGATAATACTAGCTGTGCTCGCGACTTCGTCAGCGTGGAATAGTTATTTTGGGCATCATTTTTATTTTTGCAAACAACCTCTTCAGCTTTCTAAATTATAGCTGTTACCCACGACTTGAACCGTTTTCGCAGCTCACGCAACGGAAGCCCTCAAAGATGAATAATTTTCCCCGTTTTTTCCACATTTTCTATTGTTTCTTCACTCCTATTAGTTGCAGCGTGATGTAATATAGCCTAAAGCCTTCCTCGATAAAGGTCTATTCAACACAAAAATAATTTTTCAATTCGGACCAGTAGTTCCTGAGATTAGCGCGTTCAAACAAACAAACTCTTCAGCTTTATAATATTAGTATAGATTGGATACTTAGAGTGACATATCAAGATGTTATATTGAAATATATTTAACAAATTCATACATAAGTACGCTCTTAATAATTTTACTTCTTGTCGTATATAGTTTGATCGTAAGAAACTATGTGGTCAAAAATGGATTATGCATGAAAATAATTCTCAAAAGGTAAACTCCGTGCCTAGTATTAGCAACAGAACTACTAACCTAATCTCAATCGTTTGTCAAATGTACTAATAGTGCACCCAAAAACCCTTTGCGGCTTTTGCAAAAAAACGGGCGACCATTTGCTTTGTATATCTTTAGGATGCGGTTTCATGCGTAAATGATTCAAGTGATAACTGCCCAATTAAGCCTTGGATCTCAAAATAATGGCGTATTTTTACCAAAATGTCAGCAAATATGGAGCAAGAAGTAAACAATTTTTGTACACGGTATGGGTCTGCACTTGACCTTAAATCGCCTGATAGTATTTTTCTGTTTTGTAATTTCTGTGTTTTATGGTGTACATTAAAGTAACATTCTATTCTATTATATTCTCTAGTAAGAGATCATTACGGTCTAGGATGGAGCGTGCTTACTTTTTAACCATCTTCCAAAAAAAGGAGGTTATCAAGTCGTCTGAAAATCGCTCTATTGAATGCCTGCGGCTTCGCGTTTATTCAAGTTAAAAAGCCTATATCACTTTTAGAAACTGTGAACATCATTCTGCTGACTGTACAAAAATTGAATTTGGTTCAGAACGGAATAGCATAATTAATAAAAATAAACCGATACCAAATCTTATCTCTTTTTCGGTTCAAACCGGAGTCAACCCTCGTAATAATAACATAGTGTTTTTCCCCTTTAGGTACATATGTATGTCTACTTTTTTGACATTCCATAAGAAAATGCTTTCGCAGTAACAATAAAGGGCAATTTTACTGACATCTACATCAAAGAGTTCGAACATGTATTTAATATCATTACAGTCGTACCTCTTGATCGCTCCAATTCACGCAGTAATAGCATATCTTTGACTGACAGGTAAAGGCGTAGTCATCTTCTTCATATTTCAATTATTTTATTTTAACTAGTGGACCCCCGCAGCTTCGATTGCCTTATTTCAGGATTAAAAGTAGCCTATGATAGTCGTAAAACATCATACTACCTACATACCAAAAATCATGATGATCCGCGCTTTTTTTGCGTGATAAACGTTTAATAAACAGACAGACATAGATCAACAGTCGAAATTTATACAAATTGTTGGAACGTGTTCTGTTATCAATTTGAAGTATCTCCAATTTTTTTAATACCTTCACTGTTCAATATTTTTTTAAATATCGTCAATGTTCAGACTTTCGACCTTCTTCAGCTTTATAAGGTATATTTTTAGGTTTGAGATAGAAAAGTACCTACTCGTAACATTAGGTGCTAAATCAAAGTTATAAACTAAAAGTAAAAATGTACTTATCTAAAATGAATACCTACTTATTTAAGCATGGCAGGCTGCCAGCATATGCAGTCTAGTAATAACTTTAATACAATTTATGAGAGAGTAACTGTCATAGAATATAACTTGGTTCACAAAATAAGCTTACAATAATATTGTTAAGAATGCAAACTAAGCAAAAATATTAACAAGTTCCCAAAAAACTCATTTTAAATAAAAAATAAAAACGAAAGAAAACTATGATCGTTGTGAACAAAACTCAAGTTCAATTCCCAGCATATTAGCAGGGAGCTCAATAGTTGACGGGTAAACTCCCTTCAACGTATGATTATGGACTAGCGAGACTATTTCTAGAAGGATTTATATTTACTCCTTTACGAATAATGTGGCAATAGTGAGCAGAATGGTTTTCTATCTATGAAAAGTACTAATTACCTGTACATATAATAAAGTTGAAAATCGAAAATCTGTACATTTAAGAAAAAATACTATGAGTACTACATTTGTATGTAACATGATTTATTTATTTACAATAATAAAATATAAAAACAAGAACTATTTTCCAAAACCTCTCGGAGCGCTTGGTTGACGCGACGCGTGACCAAAATGCTGGCCTTTTTCTGGCTCAACGTATCAGCATTGCCATCCAGCGTGGTAATGCGGCCAGTTTGCTGGCACGCTGCCCTCTGGTAGTGGGCTGGAGCACTTAGATTATCTTTAGGCTTTTCTAAAGATTTTCTAAGTGCCCCTTTTTGTAGTAGTTAGAAGTAGTATGTTTAGTTTTTCTTCCTTCTTGTTTTTATATTTTATTTTTACAGATTCTCGGGCCTTACGCCCGGTATTTTTAAGGCATCAGTGGGGCCGTAGCCAACACTGAGAGGCCTTTTACAATATTATACTTAAAATTAAGTAAAAATTACAGATAGAGGATGTTAGGTATATAAAGTAACTATTGCAGACATGGTATTAATATTACAGGCTATTGTGTTGAGTTGTTCATTGACTTAATTAAACTGGTCTATTGTACGAGGAACGGCACCCGCCAGTTATGCCTCATTCATAAAAATTTATATTTTATTATTATTAGTAGGTACTTGATTTTGATATGCAACATACATTATAATAATGTTGAAGAAAGTCGAAAATCTGTGCAAAGAAAATATTAGAAAAAAAACTATACCTAATTTTGATGACAGAAAACGTTTCAGCAGCTTTAAGATTACTTGTCTGTATAAACGCTCATCACAGAAAAACGGCTGAATGGAGCATTATGACTTTTATATGTAGATAATATGAGATCGGTTTCCTCACGATGTTTTCCTTCACCGTTAAGTGAGTGCAAATCCACACAAAACTTGAAAATACAAGTCATTGGTATAGGGGCGGATTCGAACCAAGGTGAAAACCAGACACTGAAACCGCTGAGCCAAGCTCGCTTCACGTTTTTCCTTTCAAACGGTGTACCTTCTTTTAAATAAATGTTTGCGAAAGCATTTTCTGCGAACTACGAAAAGTCATAGAAAGTAAAAAGTTGCTGCTTTTGGAGCACATAAAAAGTAATGCGTTAGTATTCTGTATATCCCTGAAACAAATATGAGTAAATAAACAGTTTGTTGTATTCCAAGAATATATTGACTTTTTTATGTACCTACCTTTACGTTTTATGGAAAAGCTTATTTAGAATAGTTCCAAATTTCTGCGTATATTGTTTTTATTATTGGTTTTAACTACAAATACCACATACACACACATACATACAAAACATAGCGTATGAACATCATTGATTAGTTGCTTTATTTGAGGCTAGATGGCGCTGTGTGATTTTATGTCCCAGAATATTTATTTTTAATGTAAATACGGTTATTGAGGACAAATAAAGTTCAATGAAAAATTCAGTTTGCCAGTCTCATAACCATTTTCCTGTTTTTTTTAACCATTTAGTCGTTTTAAAACTTCAAAAGACGAGCACATATAAACGGATAAAAATCCTTTTCTTTTTGATATGTTGCAAAAACACACCTGTCCCATTCATTAACAAACCTTTCCCAAAAGCAATTACGAACGACATTGGCCACCACGCTTGGGACTTTCAGAGACAATATTATTTCAAGACTCCACTATGTTATCACTTGTGATTTTTGAAATGCATATCCGTGGAAGGACAAAGATAATTCACTTAACGAATTAATTCGGTGGGGCAGGCACGAACATCATTAATAAGGAAATACTACTCAAAGAGAAAAATAATTAATATAGTAATTGACTTAATGCACGTGTTGACTCAAGCTGTTAGTATATAGTAAGTAATTACACAAGCTAACGGCTTCCACGAGGTCAGAGGATTCGAAACAGTTTGTGACAAAGTTTTTTTTTGGCAAATAAATAATTTTGTATTCTCATATTTTTTTGTATAATATTCACGAGTGCTAATTCAGCAACCTGGAGGTTAAAAATCTGAAATTACTCTTCTAATATTTCGAAGTAAAGTAAGAAATATTTTCCTGTAGTTGTGTGCTACTGTTTACTTGTTATAGTTTATAACTTACAGATTTTAAGCACCACTCTGCTGTCTATAATGTTTTACAATTATCTAGAATAAACCTATAAGCAATCTTTTGGTTTGATATTCCAATTAGACGTTCATATAATCAGACATTTTGTTTGTTTCTATGCATATATATATTTATGGTTACTGCTAGATTTGTGCCGATAGCGTAGGTACTTTTTTATGTCAATTGGCATTTATGTGCTTAGCTCGTTTCGTAATTAGTAGTCTAAATAGTAAAATATCCTTGGACCGGCCAAACGAATTTAAATGCCTATAATTAAATCACGCATACGTTTTAAGAGCCCGTTCAGATACAAAGCAAAGAGCGTTTGCGGTTTTGTAATTATTGAATTCACTCTTTAGGGTGGAGTTACATCAAGCGAGCATACGCTCGTTCTCACCCCAACACGTCAAATTCTTTTAGTGTAAACCGGCGTAGAAAATTCTATCAAGAACACTGTACTAGGTGCTTTTGCAAAGATTTTATGGTAATCACAGAAATCTAAATAAAAAGTGTTTATTTAGATTTCTGTGATGGTAATGCTCTAAGAATGCTCGCTCGCTTGATGTGAACGGCGCGCGAGCAGAAAGTTACTTGGAGCGTTTCTTGCGTGTTCGGACGCGCTCACGCCCTTGAGCGGTCTCTTCAAAGTGTTCTTGTGTGTACATACATATATCTATTAATCTGTAGATAGAAATAATGCTCTTGTTCTAGCTCTAGTTATATGCTCGTTTAATGTACATAAATCCACCCTTACACATATTACATTATATTGTATGTAATATGGATATACATTTTACAAGTGTCATGGGTATAATTATTATAAGGGACAAGTTCTCAAGCCTACTTCTTCTTCTTATTGAATGAGAGTGGCCATCACTGGTGTCTAGAGTTTATCTAGCCACCCCAAGGGCCTCAGACAAGGCTTAACGACTGTCGTACTAGACAAACAGCCAGGACCTACAATTTAACCTGTCATCCCGCCCACGGGTGCACCCAAAATTTAATGCTACTTTTTGGTCACCCATCCAGAGACTGACCGCGTCGACCTTTGCTTAACTTTGGTAATCGCACGCGATTGCCTCCGCTAGCTGAGCTACGTCGCTTCGAGCCTTACTGCTTGTTCTTTTTTACATGTTATTGTTTTGCTCTTGACTTTAATTAGGCTGATGGTAAGCAATCGTTATGGTCTAGGATGGAGCATGTTCACGACTTGCTTACCTAGTTAGAGCCGATTCTCTCATTTTTTTATTCAGATGCGTTCAAAATAGTATAGGTAGGTAAATATACTAATTCATTTAAAACTTTATATGTTCCTTTTTTTTACCTTTTACTAAAAAGTAAGTTTTAGTTACTAAAATAAGTTTTATGGCTATTTTAATCTATAAAGTAGCCTGTAATCAAATATTGAAAACGCTCCGTGTGCCTAAATAGGTATTTGCTATTGGTATTGACTCAGGCGCTATCACGGCAAGCATTATTGCTACTAAAGCAATTACTAAACGGATTAACACGCGCTTAGGCTTTCTATCAAACATTTTTAAAGGTATTCACTTACAATAATAATACATGAAAACAAGGGTAGAAAAACTTAACATACTACTTCTAACTACAATATTTAAAAGGGCACTTAGAAAATATTTAGAATTCAAACTTAAAGATAGTCTAAGTGCTCCAACCGACTGCCAGAGAGCAGTGTGCCCAGCATACTGGCCGCATTACCACGCTGGATGGCAATGCGTTGAGCCAGAAAAAGGCCAGCATCAAAAAGGTCATAATTATTTGTTGAAACTCAGATATTTTGATTATATTTTGATATTACAGATTAGCATGACCCTCCAATGAATTGAAATTAATCATTTATTTTACCTTTATGTATGTTAATCAATCAAAAATGCCAAAGTGATTATGTAATTTATTTTAGAACTCAACAAAGCGGTGGTTCATTCTTCATGTTTTTCGATACGAGAAGGTAATATGTATAATTGTCGTGCCAGTAGGTAAATATAATCAAATTAAAAAAAAAACTCAATATTATTTTATTGTTTAATAAAATGTACTTACACAAAAACAATAATAATATGTGTATTATTATTATAATAATTTGTAAAAATCATTTACTTATAACATAACCAGCTCTAAATAGCTAATTGTAATATTTATTTTAGAAAACAAGGGTGCCTTACATATCTTTTCAATCCACTATTTCATCACATATGAGTCATATGTTTTATCACAGCTGCGGTATTTGTATCAATAAATGCAAATGTCAATTCAAGCACTACTTGTAACCACTTGCTGAAGTGAATGCTTTTATTGATAACTTTCTGCTTCTGCCGGTCCATTAAACTTTATAAATGTATTATGCATTTACATTTTAGTTATAATTGAACCTTTTTATTTATATTTACTGTGTCAAATCTTTGAATTTCAGAAAGTTGTCGTAGTACGGTATTCGTGATACATCAGAGGCCCTTAGGGCGGCTTGATAAACACTCGATACTAGACATTTATTTAGAACAGGTACAGACACAAAATGCAGGCTAAAAAATACAAATAAATAACACTGTGACGCATAAGACTAAACCTACAGTTCAATTAAGTCCGTACTCAACACTAATTAATTGTGGACTCTGAGAGTTTAACATTTTTGTGAAAAAGTTCGAATAGTTAAAAATAATGATCAACATATAGGTAAACATGTATCCAATGTAAATCGTTCATTCGATAAAAATAACAAGACTGTCATCAGGTATTTTACGCCTCATCCCTGCCAAATTGGTTACCTAGAAGAGATTAATTTTAACGATAAGGTCGCCAGTTAAGACACCAGGCTTAAGTTTTTATATTTCTCTAAATCCTTTCTTAGCGGATATGTACGTCATTACAACTACCTTCATTCCAAATTTCAGCCCAATCCGTCCAGTGGTTTGAGCTGTGCGTTGATAGATCACTATATCAGTCAGTCAGTCACCTTTGAGTTTTATATATTTAGATATAAATTTCTGTGTTGTGTGTGGTGTTTTTGTGTTTTTAATAAAGCGTATATAATAATAAATAAAAATAAATATTCCGGGACATTGCACACAGCGCCATCTAGCCCCACACTAAGCAAACGCTTGTGTGGTGGGTACTAGATAACGTATATAATACTCATATACTTTTTTTTCTAAATACATAATCATTATACATACAAACGACTGACTCAACACAAGTAATTATAAATTACTATATATATCTATCTTTCTACTATCTATCTCTAGGTTCACATGAATGAAACAATACCCGTATGGCCCTGCGCAGACGGCACACTTTTTGTGCGATCGAGTCTGCGGCGCACAAAAAGTCTGCATGGCGCGCAAAAAGTCGGTCGCGGATATTTCACAGACTCAACGCACACGACGCACATCTTCGATCATTTTGTCGGCAGAGCTTTAGGGACGTACCTAGACGCTATGGAAATTCATGAATTAACATAGTTACATCGACCTCTGGCGCCATGATAATAGATAGCGTGCGTTACGTCCACCCCTAGCAAATGCAGATTGCCGACTAAAGTGTGCGCCGTCTGCGTTAGCGTGCGTTGAAGCAAACGTTCAATTTTTTTCACACACTTTTTGTGCGGAGTGGCGCGCCGCGGCGCGGTGCGGTCTGCCCGAATACACGGATTTTTTGTGCGCTGGACTTTTTGCGCGTCGTGTGCGTTATGCATATAATTGCATAGGTTCTATTTTCACAGACTAAAAAGTGCGTCACGGATAGTCTGTCGTCTGCGCAGGGCCTATAAGTGATACAGTGCCAAAAAGCGGAGCATGGATGTACTGAGATGGCACAAGCTCTCAATCGAGACTTCAGAGAAAAAAAAACTGTTAAGCGTTTGACGACTGCATTTATTGATGACGTAGCTTGCCAGGCAGCCGGCTAAACATGCTTTCTAAAGCACAAAAATCCGACCGAGCTCAATTTATTTACAAATTTTAGTTCAGCACAAAATAACTGTAACCATGCTAATTGAACTCGTGAACTCTGAATTAAGACAAACTTCTATGATTCAGACACTTATAACATAGCTAAGCGATCTAAATATTTGTTCAAGCGTTACCACGAAGTTATATATTTCACATTATATAGATATCATTGCAAATAAACAAAACAAATATATTTTTTCTATGTTCTAACATCATCATAATCTTGTTCCAGCATCACCACCCGATGTCTCACTACTCCTACTTCGGCAGCAACGACGCGAGTGACTACAACGCTGATTACGGCAGCACTTACGCATATTCTTCCGGAGGAGGCTACGGCAAAGACTGGGCGTCGAATAGGGCGTATAACCTGAAACATAGACCCACTCCCGCGCCGGCCTATGTTACTGCTCCGGGGGCTATGGCTTAGGAACGGGAAGGAATAGGTAGATTTAGAGTGTATTTTATTTATTGTAAAAAAAACAAAGGAGAATTATTCTCTCTGTTCCCCACGCACTATAATTCAGCGATCTTCAAAGCGAGAGTGAATCGGTTCTTATCGGGTAAGCGCGCTCCATCTTAGGCCATAGCCTTTGCTTGCTATCAGGTAAACTACGGCCAAGTGCGAACCCATTCAAGTTTAAAAAAAAATAAAAAATGTGAAATTGAAACTTTAAGTAGGTACCTTAATTTGTACCAGTTCAATTTACCTACGTGTGCGATTTTTAGACGCGCGTTTTGAAGCATTCTCAGATTCATCGGGTGATTCACAAAAAGAACCGCCTTTATAATTTCAAAGCATAACAAAAAACTAATTATTTTTTGTGTGGATATTTATTTAGTTGTAAGACTCACTTAATTCAGTTTTATGATAATATTCATTGTACAAAACAAATTTGATAGATTACTTAGGAAATATAAATTAGAGAATTAGAAAATATTAATTTATTCTAAGCTAAGTACCTTATACTGAATACTAACTGTATTTATGCAAAACTAATTGTTATAATTTATAAATTTTTAATTAAATGACTTTTATACAAACCAGCATTTTATTGCTACTTTTAAATAAAAATAATTCATTGTGAGGTGATAAACACTCGTAGATTGTCGTTAGTTGATTTTCTTCCAACTTTAAAAAAAAATGTTTTATATTATGTATTTTAAATCCAAGTTTTGTGCTGTGTAAATTGTGTTGGAGCGTCACATCCCTCTGCCAATTCATTTGCTATTTACATATACATACAATCAAGACAATGTACACTTTTCGACAATGGCAGTTTCAGAATCGCTATCGGCTTGCGAATTGGAGCTGCTATTGTCGAACAACACAGTTGCACATGTGGTAGCGATGTCGATAGGAAGGGCCTCCACGGACTTTCATGCCTTCGCAGTGCAGGCAGATTCTCCCGCCACGGCTCGCTGAATGATATAGTGAGACGGGCACTTGCCACTGTCAACGTACCATCAGTTCTTGAACCGATTGGCATGGTCCGTGACGATGGTAAGCGCCCCGATGGCCTCACACTGATTCCCTGGGAGCGGGGAAAAGCTCTTGTATGGGACGCAACTTGCGTCGATACACTAGCTCCTTCTCGCCTCAGTGGAACAGTACAAGCGGCAGGAGCCGCGGCGGACGCAGCAGAAGAAGCCAAGCGGCGAAAATATACATCATTATCGACTGATTATATTTTCGTACCGCTTGGCTTCGAAACTTTTGGTCCGTGGGGAAAAAGCACGAAGTCTTTTATAAAAAAATTAAATAAAATGTTGATTGACATCACTAGAGACAAGAACGCTGGCTGGTTCCTTGCGCAAAGGATTTCTATAGCAATCCAGCGTGGGAATGCAGCCAGCGTTCTTGGCTCCATACCACATGTAGATTGTTTAAATTTAGTTTAGATGTAAATACTCTTTTTTAGTTCTATTAGTGTTAATATGTGTAAATATTGTTTCTTATTATTTTAATAAATCAAGACAATTGATTCGTTGATTATATATATATATATATATATATATATATGCATATATATCTATAATACCTATATAATATCCATATATATTTTTTATAGTTCACTACTGGATTATTTATATAAGCCTGTATTATAAGCAATCAATTACGCAAGAATTCGTCATTAATTTAATGGGTTAGCTACTATATTTCAAACTCAAACTTAGATTCGACCCTAACGGTCGACAAATGATCGGTTACAGTTAATTAGTTAATATCGGTTTACCAATTTGATTCCCAATTTATTTCCCTTTGTCCATTTCGCTGTTTCCTAAAAGCTACCGACCGTATACTGATTTCAAAAAGAGACTTTTACAGCAGCGGAGTGAGGAGTTAAGTTATTAGTTACATTATTCCTGAAACGAAAAATGTTTGTAACTGTAAATGTGTAAATTTGATGTTTTTTTACGAATGAAGAACTAAAATACTGGAGATTTGTGTAAATCATTCTAAATTATTTTAAAATATTTGCCTGATATCACTTGGTTTTTTAATTACAATAATAAAATGTAAAAACAAACGAAGAAAAACTATGCGCATACTACTTCTAACTACTACAAAAAAGGGGCACTTAGAAAACCTTTAGAAAAGCCTAAAGATACTCTAAGTGCTACAGCCCACTACCAGAGGGGAAAAAAATTGCATGATGGAAACCAATAATTGCAGTCGAAATGACCTATGTATGTTAACTCATTTATTACAAAACAAAAATTAAATGTAACATACCTTAATTTCTTCTTGAATTTGATTTTAATTTGTTTTACAACAAGTCCCACACAGATACTGTATTGGTAAATTACAGTACTTACTTATATGGAGAAATTTAAATTGCTATTATAATAATATAAATAAATAACACATATCTGAGCTGCCATAACGCTGCAACACCTCCGGAGTTGCAAATGTCTATAGGCGACAGTGATTGCTTACCATCAGGCTTACATACTGTCTGCCTTTCTGTAACTTTCTTACAAAATAAAAATCGAAGTTGATTGATTGTATTATTAAAGTTATAATAAAGTTTCGATTAAAAATAGTATATCCTTATTTGTTTATCCTAAGTCCGTCCACACATATTTATTACCCAAATATTTACCGCGCCGCATTCCGGGCAAAGTAACACATGTGGGGAAATCGTAACTTTTTCCATACGAAATGAGGTCGGAATGAAAATATCTAAACGTTAGGCATACTTACTTGCTAACAAACGAAACGAGTAAAAATTGCTCAAAAAATTGGAATAAATTTTCTACTTTTGCCTGTACGTCGGAATGATGATTGAAAGATTTGGAATTCTTATCGGTAAATAAGGTAAAGCTGCTAATAAATAACGACGATTGGAATCACGGAACAGAAAAAACAATTTTTGGTATATATTATGTAGTATGAGGTCTTAGAAGTGTCATAGGCTACTTTTTATACTGAAATAATGGGAGAGAAGCCGCGATCCGACCACTAGTAAATGAATAATTTTATTATGATAATAAGGAATTATAACATACAATAGGTATAATAGTTGCTTAGTCATATCGCAAGCCCTCATGGTGTTCAAAATCACTTAACACTCGAGTTTGCCACTTTCAATGTTGTTGCACTAGTTTCAAATTATTGTTTATGTTCCTTTTCTTATATACATAATATACTGCAACACAAGGTCCTTGTGGTACTTGGTGCAGAGCTCAGTGAATCTCACCAAGTTCACCAACGTACCTTCAAAGCTTACTCGTTTTATATTATACATATTCTAGTTGTACGTATACACATTATACATGTGTCTTCCGTAGAAGGACCTGGGCGCCAACCACGATGTATCTGCACAAAAGAACTCCCCGAATTAATTCTGCGCTCCCACAGTCATGAGGAAATACGACTCTATTACACATTGTAATAATTATGTACTTAAAGAAACGATTTTTTTTTATTTTATACCAAATTTCATCCAAATCAGTCGGCCGTTTGAACATGAAGTAACAAACACACACATACTTTCCTTTTATTATATCAGTGGAAAAGTAGCAAGTGATATACATAGAACGATCTAACAAGATCTTGGTAATTTACATAACTTAATAAAAAACAACTACCTCTTTAAGCAGCATTCGCAAAAGCTAACCTAAAGTTTATTTTAAATTCTTACTTGCATTCATTTTGCATTTAACTTAGAGCATTTGCACTGCGCTTAGTGCGTCGTTAAGCACTTTACGAGAGCCACCGGCGCTTAAGTGAGGTTTAAGTTATAAAGTTACAAACTCGTAACTACTTAAACGCAACTTGAGGGCGTAATAAAGGAGTTATTGATCTGCCTAAGGCCAAATGGTCAATAAATGATTGTTTCGTTTACTTAGGTTAACTTGGATTTAACTTGGTTAGTTATACTGGGTTGATAAGGACTTATGCAAAAATTTTGCATGGCTTTTGAACTTCCGTAGAAACAACTTTGGTTGTACGTCTTTTAAAATATGCATTAAATTGATAATATTAAAAAAAAACATAGAATATTCTTTGACCATTCATACTCGGGCACTTCCATGGATAGGATGGCAAAATTATATTGATTACTAGTGGGTGCTCGCGGCTTCGCTCGCATTAAGAAGTAAAACTTGCATCCCCTATTTCACCCCTTTAAAAGTGGCATTTCCGAAAATCCTTCCTTAGCGGATGCCTACGTCATTACATCTACCTTCATTCCAAATTTCAGCCCAATCCGTCCAGTGGTTTGAGCTGTGCGTTGATAGATCACTATATCAGTCAGTCAGTCACCTTTGAGTTTTATATATTTAGATTTTAATACTTACATACATCTTTACTCAGAAAACTCACTTTTCTCCATATCAAATGTTCCACTAAATTCAATACGCAATGCATTTAAGGAAATCTGATACATTCTCTCTGTAAGACAAATTGTCCAATTTGTAAAAACATTTCGTGCAAATCTACGCCATTTAAATAAAATGGCTGAAACTTTTACACTGCATGCTTTTAAGCAATTTTTTTTCTCATGCATTAAAAAGTCTCTTTTTTCTATTTATCGAATGAGAGTGGCCATCTCTGGTGTCGAGAGTTTATCAAGCCACCCTGATGGCTTCTGACATGGCTTAGCGGCTGCCGTACGAGTCTAACAGCCGGGATCTATAACTTAACGTGGCATCCGACCAAAAAATCATTTAATTTCACTACAAATCATGTAAATGTTAAGCTACCTTGCAGTTATTACAACTAATATACAACTAAAACTAATACTTTTTTGGGCTATCTATCATATTATTATGATAGTCGTTATGCTATGTCAGATGCCCTTAGAGTGGTTTGAAAAACTCACGAAACTTAAGTTGGCCACTCTCAAAAAAAATTACCTAGGTACTTTTTTGCCTTCATAGAATGTAGATTTTATTTAAATTTCACGCAAAGGAAATTCTTATTTTGTTCAGCAAAAATTTTCATAAGCATGACATGAAGAATGAAAAATTGTTGTTCGTACAAAAAATTCTTTCCTCAAATATTTTATTATGAAACGTCAGGTTTCAGAATTCCGTCACTTAACTCGTTTCATGACCATGAATAATAGAAGCTACTCTACACATGCCATTTTAAATTAATGAGCAAGCAGGACTCAAAATTTAAAATGGCCATGCACCTTTTCTGATAAGAATCGCACCGTCATAGATACAATCTATATATACCTATATATATAAAACTCAAAGGTGACTGACTGATATAGTGATCTATCAACGCACAGCCCAAACAACTGGACGGATCGGGCTGAAATTTGGAATGAAGGTAGTTGTTATGACGTAGGCATCCGCTAAGATAGGATTTTTGGAAATGCCACTTTTAAAGGGGGGAAATAAGGGATGCGAGTTTTTCTTCTTAATGCGAGCGAAGCCGCGAGCGTCCACTAGTTGTATCTAAAGCGCTATAGTAGGTTCCTGCGACAGGTATTCATAGTGCAGGACCTACCGGTACCTTAATACGATGTTATAAAAAAAATTGCTAATCAAGTTTATAATCGGTTTTATATCTAAATGTATTTGTATTTGTACCTAAAATGTGTTCTTGTATTGTTAGAGATAAGTAATCCAATCTAGTAAAGGCTTTGCATGTGGTGTTAATCTAGATATATCTCTTTCGTTACCTAACTGTATCTTCTGGTAGCCTAACATGAGACCTAAATCTATATCATATAGTGCTTTATCTGCCAAACCTAACCGAATCTCTATTGCCCTTGAACTATAATTTGTCGGTCTTCAAGTCGAGAGTAAACCGGTTACTTCTAGGCAAGCGCGCTACATCGTAGACTATAACGTTGCTTAACATCAGGCAAGTTGTAGTCAAGCGTGAGCCTATTTCAAGTAAAAAAAAACCTTTTAAATAAAATTAATAGTGTGCTCTTTATCTATTGATTTTTGCATATATATGTAAGTATGTCTCAACCTCAACAGAACGACGGATCTATATATTTTTATAATGGTGATTGTAAAACGACCCATAATTGATTTAAGTTTATTTTGACCATAAAATAATACAAGCAAAGTCATAGGCATCCAATAGTGAACATGAAAATTGTAAACTGACAATGTTCTCTCTATCAGTGCCACTATAGCAAACCTACAATTACCTCAGACTATAGTTTGCTTAGTCTGTTTTGAGCCAATTTAATAAGTAGGTGGATACTTTTATTTTGTTTAGTTATTAGTTACGCCAGAATCAATTTAGAAGTATTTACGATCCGATCTACAATATGGGCCTTATTACAAAACGTGGTTTAAATATAAGTCTAGACCAAGTCCGTTTTAGCTATTCGAAAACTGTCTGTCTACTGTCATAATTATTAAACTGTCAAAATGTACCAATGTTAAATCGAAGCTCCAATTTTTTGTTTACATTTTGATTGCTTGTATGTGATGTTTGAACAACAAGAACCTATTTTTTATTTTCAAAGTCCTGGACTAATATTTAGACCGCGTTTTGTAATAAGACGGATTATGTATATGGGTAAAAAAAAGTAAGACTACAGATTTGTTTGTGGTAGTTTGGTTTTGTTTCAGGTGGACTAGTCAAATGTTTGTCTATCACGCGTATGTAAAAAAATCTTCTTTTTTCTTTTTTAGCTTTTATTTGGTCGAAAGTTAGAGACTCCAAACACAATTAATCAGAGCTTTAGGTTCTATTCAACAAACCCTACATTCCCTCCTCCCGTATGTCACAAAACAAGCTTTCCAGCTCCGTAAAAGCTTTCCCAGTCATTGTAGGAGCCTATTGTCCCTCTGCATTCATCCATCTAGCGCAACTACAAGTATTAAATGGTGACATAGTACAATCAAGGACAGGTTTTACAAATAAAAATTGACGGAAAAATATATTACCAAATCTGAAAAAAAAAGTCAATTGTAATGCCGAATGTGAATTTTTGCTTGTAGTTTTTTTTATACATTGCATGAGAGTAAATTTTTAACTAATTCTGGTGGTAAGAATGTCAACTAACAATTAGCGTAGAACATGCCATGACAAATCATTGGCAAAAAATGTGTGTCAACCGACAAGGTCCGAATGTAATTCGGGCCTTGTCGGTTGACACAAATTCCACGTATTGGACCAAAATATATTATTTATAATATATTTTGGTCAAATAAGTACATCAGGCTGTTGTAACAAATATTCTGCACTGGCTTTTTACAGTGTCTATAACTTTTCCTTGAACATAAGTTGCAAATATGATGCTAACATGTGATGGGATGGCTTAGGCGACAAATGAAAAATCTTCTCACTAAGTTCAGTTATTAGTTACGCCAGAATCAATTTAGAAGTATTTACGATCCGATAAAATGATAAAAATCAGAACCTTAGCAGAAGTGCTGGTCTCAACAAACAAAATTGTTAGGAGTATATTCTAATTCTATTCATCTTCCTTCATGCTATATTAGTTACAATTTCAACCACTATTCCATTTTAGAGACAAATATTTCATTCCAAAACGCAGATCGCAATGTGAATCCAAGCAATTTCAAACGCTCAAAAGATATGTCTTCTCTTGGACAAGGAAACTGTTGAGTATTTGGAAAACTGTTTTAAGGAATGACTTGATTTTGAAAGAAAGAAATATATAACTTCAAAATTTCTTATACTTTCACAAAAAAGATAAAAAAAATGTTAATTACATAAAAATACAGCTCGTTTATATACAAGGTACGTTCTGTACGTATAAAACTTTTCATGTTTTACTTACTTACAGAGCAGAAGAAAATAAAATTTTAAGATGTTGATTACAAATGGAATTCTTGTATTGGTCACCCATCCCAAAAATGATCGCGGCAAACAAAGCTTGACAATATTGAAATAAAGAGCAATGTATGTAAGTGATTAACTTAAATATGATGTTTTCTTTTGATTAAGGACATTCATGTGACCGCAAAATAGTCTAAAAAAATTTCTAGCTCCATTCCATTGTATAATAGAATCATCTTCATCTCCATGCACTGGGTCTTGTTTCAGAAATCCTCGGTGTATAATTTTAAAGTTGTAGAATGTTTTGTCTAAAAGACATCGCTCGAAATTTAAATGTACATTCTTAGGGTGGAGTTCACCAAACTTTTAACTGCCAGTTTACCAGTTTAACTGAAGTTCTAACATTTTTTAGTGTTTACCACAACGTAAACGGCGTTTAAGTGCCTTAACTGAGAGATTACCTTAACTGAGCTCCAATACCTGGTTTAACTCTCAGTTACGCTCCATAGTAGTCTGAGGTTATGTTACATTTGACATATTTTGGCAATCTCGAGTCAAAATTGTTAAAGTTTATTTTATTCTTGAGTTATTTACAAAGTGAAAATCAAATGGAGTCCGTGTTTAATGTAATGGTGGATAAATTTTACGAACATTACCTGGATCTACTTGAAGACCTAGATGATTTCGACAGAAGATCAAAAAGACCACGAGTTTACCAAGAACGTCGATATTATTTTGAGGAATATGACGAAGAATCTTTCAAAATTAGATTTCGTTTGAATAAATCTTCTGCATTAGACGTTCTTGAACTAATTGAACATAAACTGGAATTTCGTAGTGATAGGTAAGTGCCTAATACTTTGTGTATCACATACATTTTGCTAGACAGGGTCTTTCACTAACATATAAATTTGTTGCTTCATTGCAAATTAATCATACTTTCAGATAGCTGATCTAGATTGAATGCTCCCTCAAAGTTGAAGTCTGATGGAATACCTAATGTTATTAAATAAATTTTATTTAATTTTATAATATTTTATTTTATGCCTATGTATCTACATCTTTATTATTATTTATTGCAGAAACAACTCTATGGCGCCCATCAATCAGTTACTTTTGGCTTTACGGTTCTACGCTACAGGAAGCCATCAATTGACTATGGTTGATTTTAGTGGAGTGAGCCGGTCAACAGCAAATCGAGTCATTCACCGAGTGTCTGCAGCGATAGCTTCTCTTAGCTACACTTACCTACGTTTTCCACTAACATCTGAAGAAATCAGAAAAACTCAATTAGAGTTTTATAAAATAGCTAAATTCCCAAAAGTAATTGGAGCTTTGGACTGCACCCATGTTAAAATATATTCTCCAGGAGGAAATCATGCAGAAATTTATAGAAACAGGAAAGGTTTTATGTCGATCAATGTGCAAGCAATTTGTAATGCCAGACTTTTACTGACAGACCTAGTAGTGAGGTGGCCAGGCAGTTCCCACGATGAAAGGATCTTCAGTGCATCAAGAAGAAATGCTATGTTTGAATTGGGAACTTATACCGACTTGTGTCTTGTTGCTGATAGTGGATATATGAACAGGGATTATATAATGATGCCTCTGAATACTGTTACATCAACAGCAGAAGCTCTATATAATGAATCCCAAATAAGAACAAGGAACCCAATTGAAAGGTTATTTGGTATTTGGAAAAGGCGCTTTCCTGTATTAGCACTAGGAATCAGAGTTGATCTACACAATATAATCCCTATCATAGTGGCTACCGGAGTATTGCACAATATACTACAAATAAAAAGAGATGAGGTGCCATGTGATGACCCGAACCTAGAACTACCAGCACCATGGGAAGAAATACTAGGCCAAGGAGTAATCAGACAACAGCGTTCCTTAGATAATCCTGAGACAAGTGATATAAATTCAAAGAGGAGAGCATTAATAAATAATTATTATCAAAGTCTCACCTAATTAATTATTATTGCTACAAAAATATCTTGTTTATGTCAATATTGATTGAAATTAAAATGATTTGACCATTACTCTACATAATACTTTTAATTTAATTTAGAAAATAATAGTGTTATTTGAAGTACCAGCAATCGGCTCTACTTTTGAGTCTTGCTCTACTCTCTGGATGTTTTCCTGTAACAAAATTTACATTGAATCCTTCTTGAAAAAGCACAGATTATACATTTTTATACACTAACAACAATCTTCACAGTATATCAATGATCTTCTATAGCACATTACTCAATTAATTATAGTCAAATGAAATGATGAATTAAAAATGCTTAGTAAATGTTTACCTTATTATCTTGTGGCAGTTCTATGAAATTATTTTCTGCTATAATATACACACATTCATGTAGATCATCCATCGATGAAACTAATTCAGCAGTGTCCTGCAAACATAAAAACAAACTCAATAAAAATATAATATCGCAACCCAAATTTTAGAAAATGCTAAATAAAAACAAGTGACTCTAATTCAAGATATTGATAAAAGGTAGGTACCTACTCACATTTGAGAGAGCATCACTGTCGCAATTATTTGAGAGGCCTTCTATAGCCGGTCCTAAGATGGCTTCTACTATTGCCCCTGCCTGTGTCTTGGCTTGACGGCGAGGGCGAAGGTGGTTTTCCACCACCTAAAATGGCAATAAAAGCGTTAAGATTACTGACAAGTAAGTAAAACAATAGTACATAGATAAAAAGTAGAGGAGCCATTCATATACATACCCGTCATAAATATCTTTTTCTTCATATCTGCCCGGTTCTTTTTTGCTTGCTTTTTATTGTTTTTCCAGCTACATTTTAGCATAGAATGGTTTCTGTGGCAATGAGAACTTATATTATTAAATTCTTTAGCCAAACGAACCCAACCCTTTAGTTTCTCAGAATTCTTAGTAGCGTCCGTTTTCTTATTCTCTACAATTATTTGATATTTCAGCACCAGTTCGGTTAAAATACGTTTTTCGTCGCTAGTAAAATTACAGGATCTTTTCACCTTGCTCATTTTTAATTATGCACACAACTAAACTTATTTACAACACGAAATAACCGAAATTAACCACCACAATCAAGACAAATAAACACATGAAATTATATATATTGACATTTGTCAATCAATGACATAAAAATGGAACGAATTACCAGGCCATATCGATCGAAAAATCATGCTTTTAAAGCTCCCCAGTTACGTATTACACTATTTCTAATTTGGCAGTCTATTAGTTTACGCTTCCAAGTTCAAAAGCAGTCATAAAACATACAAGTATGCCGTGACGACTGTCTTCGGTATTGACTCGCATAATAAGGTTCAAAAACTTCTACCTGCTTGCTCTGATGTGAACTTCGTGCGGTTGGTAATCTCGCAGTTTTCTAACTGTGGATTAATTTTGTTTGACTGGTGAACAGTAAATATTTAAACCTTAGTTTAAACGGTAGTTATAATTTAACTGGCCGATTTAGTAATCGTCGGTTTAGGCACGTTTGGTGAACTTCACCCAACTAATATTACATCTAGGACACGATGTTTGTTATAACCTCTCTCTCTCTTGAGTCGTATTTCCTCATGACTGAGGGTCGTGACTCCCCCGCAGAATCAATTCGTTAGTGGTGTTCTCTTGTACTTACCTAATATTTCATATTGTTTCTTAATGTTCACGTGTTAAATATGTAAAATTGCATTAAGTTCTGCTTTCTTTAAATTTCCTTTAAATATCTTTAGATGTAAGTACCTACATAGTTTTATGTGTAGGTATGTTTGTTTGTTGTTATAGGGTATTTTATTTTTCACTGTATTTTTTAAGAATTTAATATTGAGATAAGTACGCCAGCATTACGGAATTCCTCTAGTGTTGTCCAAACAAGGTTGCCTGAAAGAGATTAAGTACTTTAGTGATAAGGTCGCCCAATGTCCCTGGTTACCTTCTACCTTTTTATGTAAATTTTATACTTTATTTTGGTGTACAATAAAGTATATTTGATTTGATTCCAAAATGGTGTATTCTATGTTCCCCATATTGAAGAACATTTCTATATTATGTACTTAAACTAAATATTTTTTTAGAGAATTCCAATAGTTCCTATTAAATTTTGAACTTTATGCTTAAATGCAATGCAATGGTAATTTGTTCCGTAACTCATTTTTTTGTATTTTAAATTGACTTTACTTTCCTCTATGAAAACAAATATTCATAACGGCAGTTCTTCTACATGAAATCATAAATTTATTACTCAATAATTATAGTTAACAGTGGTAATGGTTTTATTAAACTGTGATGTTAACAACATACTGCATGCGTAACTTTTTGCATTAATGAAAAGTTATCATTTTATTTTTTACAATCAAGTAAGGAGTTTTTGTAAATTTATTTGCTTATGTAGGTATACCTCTACCTTTTTTTATTATCGAATGAGAGTGGCCAACACTGGTGTCGAGAGTTTATCAAGCCGGCCTAAGGGCGTCTGACATGGCTAAACGACTGTTGTACAATGACAAACAGCCGGAATCTATAATTTAACTTCATCCGACCCACGGAAGCGCCCAAAATGGAATGCCCCTTTTCGGTCACCCATCCAAGAACCGACCGCGTCGACCTTTGCTTAACTTTGGTAATCGCATGCGATTGCCTCCGCTAGCTGAGCTACGGGCGCTTCATTACGATTCCTAATATCCACGCACGGCATTCGATCGCGTGCCTCTATATCGTGTCATACTTTCCTTTACGCTATTTATAAGATCGAGGCGGCTCGAAAGTACTTTTTTTTCAATATATTTTCCCCGTTGTAATGCTGTTAATAATTCATAGTGGACATTGCACTGGTCGGCGGTGGAGTAGCTATTTGTTAATCAGTTGATTTAGTTAACTGGATTTGGATTGTAATTTTGCTGTATCAACGCAATGAACAATACATTAAAAACTAAACAAAAAAGCTTCAATATTTTAAACCCTGTACTAATATACTTAGACAAATCTAAGTACGAGACAAGCGAGTGTTGGCTGTCAACCACGGAATGCAAATGATATTCTTCATTCAGAACTTTGACTCGAATTTTCTATCCCACTTCGTTTGCTCGTCGTATTGATGCACGCCCGATACGCTTCTTGCTGTGGATTGCTTTGAAGTAGATTATGAAAAATAAAGTCTCACTACTTTGTCAATCCATTCTCGACACATTGGACATTTATTATTAAGTATTTAGCGACAGCAAACATTTACCACAGCTTATCGCATGTCCACAAGGTACAAAGCAAATATTTATTTCATTGAATGTGCATATTGTCTTTGTAGTTAGTTGTACTAGGTATCAGATCAGTTGGAGAGCGGTGATTTTGTTTTACTAACTGTATTTATTCTGGCATAATAAAAGAATATGTATTTGTCCAATAACATTGAAATCCTGTTTGATTATAAATTTATTGAACGGACTTTGTCAAAATTGAAACATATTATTATTGGTAAATTGATTGAACGTTACTTTTACTTTAAACGATGGCTTTAGTATTATAATTACTATCAAGTCTTGTTGTATGACTTTTAACATGAGATAAAAAATACTTTATAAAAATATTTAGCCAAGCTTTCCTGATAAAAATCCAGAAATTAGAAGTAACAATGTTTTTTAGGTACACAAAGTTTAATTTTCAATTTTGTTTAGTTCCAATTCTGCTTTTACGTGTATTATTCTGTGCTGTCGAGTTTTGATTTCTAATTCTAATTGAATTTGTTTTTATAATTTAAATGTATTTTTTTTATAGTATGCCTTTGGCATCATTTATTATGTACTAGATTTGACATTCATAAGTGTGCAAAACTAAGTTTAGTTTTAACCCAAATGAAGAAATAAATGAATATGAATAATATAATATGATTCAATTTTTGTTTATAGTAGATTTGTACAGCTACACTGGTGTCTTAGATTGAAATCAAACCAAAGACATCATATTTCATAGAAATCTCGTCACAGTGAAAAATAACTTCTTCTTCTTATCGAATGAGAGTAGCCAGCTCTAGTGTCGAGAGTTTATCAAACCGCCCTAAGGGCATCTGACATGGTTTAACGACTGCCGTGATAGACAAACAGCCAATACGCGGAGGCAATCGCATGTATTGCGTATAATCTTAGGCAAACATCTTGAGTTATGACCTTGAGTGCGCAGTAGACGATTTTAAGGTAGGTATCGTTGGTGGAATGAGAGATGTGCGGGGGCATTCTGTCAGAATGCGTCCCCGTGATTGGCCGATCAGTTGGCCCCAGTTCCCCGCGTTGCGCGCATGTTCCGCGAGCGTCTGACTACACTTGCGTGCAGTGTCAATAGGCTATTTCGAGTTTAGAAGTTTTGTTGTTTAAGTTTGTTTTTTATTGTATTATTGTTACTTTGTTATATTGTGTTTTTACCTACCAAAAACTTTTTGGACAATGCCGCCAAAACGTAATACAGTTCTGAAGAAAAAAATTAAAATGATTTATTTTGTGACAAGAAATTACATACGTTTTTATGTTTATATTGTTGCGCAACTAGTGCCTAACACTTGTCTAGTTTTACTTAAATAAACGACTTTACAGAATCTCACTTTATATTTTACAAACACCAACAATGACCAATAAAATATGTCCGGAAGTGTACATGCGCGAACTTACCCCCACTACGTCGACTTTGGCTCAAGATGTTTGCCTACCAGTATACAATGCTTAATCCATGCTGAACAAATCCACACATTTTATCATGAACTTTGTTTGGCCAAACGGGTCTTGCAAGAGATTGTATCTAATACGATATATATAAAAAAAAACAATTTGTACATGACTCTGATCAATAACAAACTAAGACAGAATTATAGCAAACTTTTAAGAACTAGTTTGGTTAACAATTTTAATTTAGTAATCAATTTATCAAACGAGTGATGATAGAAAAGTTTTGCTACATCTATGTATTCTACTTTATCTGTGATATTGAGGATAGACATATTACATCTTTGTGACAGATTTTTATTGCCCTTGACCCGAAAACATAGCAAAAAGGAGAAAAGAACAAATAAATCCTTTTGCCAAAGATACCGTAAAATGCAACAATACCTGACAAAGTTATATGAATAGAATATGAAATAGGATTGAAGCTTCTACGGATATCTGTAGCTTTGTTCAATGCCCTTTGTGAATATATCGGGAACTAAAATTTCCTGCGCAGGGGTTTTAGTTCGAATAGCCTTAAGAATGTGATTTTACCCGACAAAAATCTATTTATGCTTCTACCTATATATAGGTACGTGTGCCAAATTTCGTGTTACTGTTTTGGACCAAAAAATACGTTTTCAATTTTGTAAATTGCCATTCTGTACAAAATTAAAAAACAAGCAAATTAAAACATATATATATAATATATATTATCAGGCGCAATTATATTTCATGTAAGAACTATTATTATAAATCTATTACCTACTGATATCTCATCGATGTGTTTTTACAGTAGCAATAAATTCGTAATCCCACACATGTGTGTTATTTACACATAAAACAACCATGCTAGGCTTACTTTCGTACCTATATTTTACAGTAAAACCTTAATAAACTAGAAAAGGCAAAAAGTGAGAAAGCCTAGGACATTTTTTAACGTAATAAATGTGCCGACGCTTTTGTAGTTTTTGGAGACTTCTATCTTGAATTAAGACTTTTCCTTTTGTGATGTTTTTCCTTGAGGGGTTAGATAACTTAATGTTTGGTCTAGAACTAAAGTGGTAAAGGTACGGTAGGCAGATATTAATCAAATGTAATAAAAGATTTCCCAAAATAAGTGTTATTTTTTTCGGCACTGGTATTAGGAACTGTTTTTAATCTATCATAAATCTATAACAATATTGTCTAATTCTCAAATTTTCACATACATACGGGACAAATTAATAACCTGCTTTATTTAAGAAATAAGTTAAAATTATGCATAACCTAAGTTGTTTATTCACACTTAAGTACACACAAACAAATTTTGTTTTTGAATTTATGAGCCCAACATCAACTATATTCTCAGACTATTTGTTATTTTGTAAACGGCTAAACTCTTACCAAAACAAGTCTATGGATGTTGTTTATGTTTGTTTCCAATAAATAGAGTGATAAAATTTTATTTGACACTATTTCGAACTGTTTCTACTTAGGCTAATTAAATTTCGGTAGCTAACTGTTAGGTGCTGATGTTTATGATTTTAGTGTTTCTGTTTTGATACAAAACAAAAGGCACTTTGAATAATTATACAAAGTTTTTTTAGTGCTAAAATCTATTCGTATAGTTCTTGAAAACGCGTAGATAAGAAGGTAGATGTCCTGATTTTAAAAACTTTCCAATTGATGTTGATTAAACTTGTATTGTTCCAAGTGTTGAAATATAAATCACAGTGCCATCTAGCCCCACACTAAGCAAATAAAATATACCTAGCTTCAATACAATTTAACACCTAATATAAAATAAAATCTACATCAAAATCATTATTGTATTAATATCTAGAACCTACTCAGTTGATATAAATAAATTAAAAATTAACAATTCCATTACACATTAAGTTTTGCCGACTCAGCGAAGAACGTATTAAATATTACAAACCATTAACTGCAAGAATCTTAGTAAACGAAAGCGAAATAATGAATTTTATAATTTTACACGCGAACACTTTAAATTCATAATATTAAATTGTGATAAAATAAAATTGAATCATGAATCTAATCGCTGGGTGAGATCTTCGAGAATTAAATATACCTAGTGTTAGTATCCAGTTTTACTTGGTATTTATGTATATATAAATATTTTTTTTTTCTAAGTTTTAAGATTCAAATGAATCTGTGGGGCAGTATATCCCTTAGAAATGAGGTAAAAAAGAGGAAAAAAAAATAGAAACAGAAACATAAGTTATAATTCTTACTAAAGTTGATGGCAACGCCTAAAAATATCCTTAAGTAGGCAGTATAGGTTTAAATCATCACAGGCGCTTTTACAAGAGATGTTTCAAAAAGCAGTATTGCTATCAATTAATATTTACATTTAAAAAAAAACGGACGTTGTATTAATTTGGAATTCAGACATTAATTTACAGTAATCCCGGTATGTAGCCAAGGTAAAATATATCTAAATATCAATAATATAATATGAAATCAAAGTTTAAGCATTTCTTGGAACGGCCACTATTGTAACCTTAAATTTGAAATATTTTATTAAGTGCCATACTTATAAAAAAATCAAAACACCTTGCTTAATGATAAGCAATAACATGGTTTATGCGCTAAAATGACACCCTTGGATAATTATTTAGTGTAGTTATGTGTTGTTTACAACGATAACAATGGATAAAGGGATATCTAAATATATAAAACTCAAAGGTGACTGACTGACTGATATAGTGATCTATCAACGCACAGCTCAAACCGCTGGACGGATCGGGCTAAAATTTGGCATGCAGATAGATGTTATGACGTAGGCATTCGCTAAGAAAGGATTTTTGGAAAAGCCGCTTTTAAAGGGGTGAAACAGGGGATGCAAGTTTTACTTCTTAATGCGAGCGAAGCCGCGAGCATCCACTAGTTGTTACATATACGATTTGAAGAAAAATCAAGCAAATTTTTTTTTTGCGAAAAATTGTAAGAAAACCTTCCTTCTCTTATATACGTCAAATAATTAAGGATCATACGGTCCTTTTTTAATAGAATTAATATGTAAGGGTAGTTATTTTAAACAGATATATTATAATATAACAACGTATATTAAAACCAGCCTAATAATATCTATAAATTAGTTTATCAAGGGACATATTCTGTTTCATTATAAAATAGTGAAAGAGATTGCTTTTAGCAATAAGGCCGCCACTTGTGGCACTAGTATAAGTATTTTTTTTCTTCTTTCTTTTTAATTATTATCGTGTGTTGCAATAAAGAATTATCTATTCTATTCCATTCTATTCTATAAAATAGTGAATAAATCAAAGAAAAAGTCTCTCTGCGAATAATACAAGTGGTCGGATTTTGTGTCCTCAAAAATGTGTTATTACATTTTTATATGAAGTAAAATTTGTGAATTTGAGAACCAGGCTGTTACTTTAAACTAAAACTCCTTACTTGATTCTTGTTTGGTCTTAGTAATCTATATATCTTTTGAAACAATAGAGAACAACAATAACTATCAGGTTTATGAATTACTCTTTCTCTCTTTGAGTCGTATTTCCTCATTAGGGTCGTGACTCCCCCGAAGAATTAATTTGTTTAGGAAGTTCTTTTGGGCAGATACATCGTGGTGTATGCCCAGGTCCTTCCACGAAAGACACGAGTCTACGGATATTGTGGTCCTCAAACATGTCGGTTTCCTCGCGATGTTTTCCTTTACCGCTAAGCGAGTGAAAATCCACGTTTAACTTGAAAATACAAGTCATTGGCCGGATTCGAACCAGGGTGCGTCTGGATGAAAAGCAGACTCTGGAACCGCTGAGCCACACTCGCACATGTATGATAAATTACACACCATGCTAATTATAAGCTATGTTTATCTTGTCTTATTCCTGTTGTATGAGAGTAGCTGGCTCTATTGTCACTAACACGACTTTTACAATTAGGTGAAACACACACCACACGAACAACCAGACGACATCACAGACCGCAAGCACACATACCAAGTAAACCCCACCGCTTGCTCATTCAACCATCCCCATATATAACACAAAACAGTTATACTCTTCTGCATTTGCCATATTAAGCATCAGTGCTACGGTGCATCACTATTTAAGAAGTCGATAAAAAAGTGACAGCACAAAGTGCTAGTGCTGTGATTGACCTGTAAAGAATCAAATTTAATAATCAAAATGAAGAGCGCAGTTCTGTTGTCCGTTTTGCTCGTCGGTATCGTGAGGTGCAGTGGGATCGACAATGAAGTAAGTGTAGCATTTTCAGTAAAAACTTTTTGCTTTTCAAACGAAATAGATTTGTAATTGAATATAATTTGCGGGTAAGGGATCATTATGGTCTATGATGGAGTACGATAGGTACCTATTTAGAAACCGACGAAAGAACGAATGGCCAAATTATACATATCCGCACCAAATGAAAACTATGGAATTTCTAGCAAGAATCCTTGTATATATTTGTAAACTAAAATGTTATTAAGTAAACCAGTATTTCTTAAGACCACAATCTACATTATAGTAGATTAATTGATGTGATTTGTGACCGACAAACTGAGGAATTTCTAGCAGGAATCCTTGTATACCTATATAGTAAACGAAAATGTTATTGAGTGAACCAGTATTTTTTAAGACCTCAATATACAATATAGGTAATACCTAGACCTTGTCATTGGAAGTTGTGGTCAAGCCTATGCCATTTTTAGTGAAAAACTATCTAAGATTTTATTGTTACGATATTTGATCTTATTCAGCTATTAGTGAGAATTATGTTTTTTTTCACTATATACCTGAAAACAAAACAAACTTTTATATACAGTAAAGATCAAACCCGGGTGTCTTAAATTGTATGTAAGGCCAACGTTTTTCCCTCTTTGTCAGACTAGCTTCATTTGGTATTATTATATGTATAAATAATAATTAATTAAATCAACTAAATTCAAATTATTCCTACAAATTGTTGATTAGGTACGATAATAGTAATAAAATTTTAATTAGCACAGTATGTTTTCGTTAAACCATTTGGATTCGACAAGCTTTCTCATGGGAACAGTTCTGTGAATAATATATGAGTTGTTATCAAAAACACAAATTAGAACATACATTTTGAATTTACATAATATTTCATATGAAAATACCTAAGATAATTGGTATTTGAAATGTCACAACACGAAATATAATAGAAACCTGATTAACTTTTAACACAAAAAAATACTATTCTTAATAAACAATCCGTCAAAAAGTTACTGTGAAACGACAACAACAGCACTGAATGACGTATAAAATAAAATAAAAACACCAAAAATATTAGGTATTTACCCATAATATAACATTGGTAACGGAAATGGTCACAAATTCCCCGTATTCCAATAAACAACTTACTACCTTTTACAATATGTATACCTACCAGCTGACAGTTACAGATAACTCGATAAAATTTTGAGAAATAATTAAAATTAATTACTTTCAGCCTATTGTTAATGTTAAGTTTGTTCTCATAAACTAAAGTGTGAAAATTGAAATACAGTCAAAGAATCACAACTATTTTGTTCTGAAGAACAAAGAGCTAAAAGTTTTGAATTTCACAAACACAAACACACAATTACTTGTATATTTTGGTCTTTGTAGAAACAAAAACTTCGAAAGCCTAATTTCACAGTTTCAAACTCAAATTCACAAGTTGTGGTAAGAATTTGTTTAAGCTTTCATCTGTTCCGATTAAGGCAGGCTGAGCCAAAACTTAATCAAATACGTACATATACAAGACAACGTATACCAGACCGTATAAAATACAATACAAAATAGTTTATTGGTGAAAAATACGAAAGTACATGTCGTTCCTTTTTTATGTTACATATTACGCAAATCCCTTCATACGTGTTTGGCACGCGTTGAAAAGATTGACTCTTGCACTAGGTACTGAAGGGTCTTGTGTTGCGAGGAAGTCAGAGACACCACCACCACTAAATGAAAAACTGAAGTCTTAATAAATGACAATATTATTCGATATTGGTTTGATTGGAATGGAATAATTTATTCCATTCCAATATCCTGTAATAATACAGAGTGGAAAGTTTCAATAAATATAATAAAACAGCAATTAAAATAGTGATTTGTATATAATATGTACAAAGAAATTGTATATAAAAATATGTACATAAAAGTATAGCTATAACGATTCATAATTCTCGGCATGGTGGCAGCCAAAAAGAGATAACATAAGTAAGTAGGTAGGTAAACATAAATTTAGCTTTAAGCTTTTTGCACGGAACCAAAAATATGCGGTCTGTTATTTCTACCTCCTAGTTCGAAATCACTGAAAAGCTAAGTTTGCTGAGCACTTATTGGAAATTCAGAGACTTAAAGTCTTAACGCTAAGTTGGTGAAGATTTTAATAAGACAGGATATTATTTTAGTGAGATGGATAGGCAATTGATTGGATATTAAGCTTAGTTTATAAAAGAACTTAATTCTCGTTACACGTGATTTTTATTGATTTTTTCTGTGTTGTTCAATTTAATACTAAAGATTAAGCATTTAAAAATTTTGTTATTTTTTTCAAACTCAAATTATTGAACCGATTGAAATGTCAAATGTAGTAAAGATTGATAACAGCCAAACTTTTTGTCTTATGTTTTGTCCATTATACCATGATATAGACACATGTCACATTTTACGTTAATTTAGGGAAAAGATACATGGATATGACAGCTGCCAATTTTAATGCTAAAATGGACAAAGCCTAATGCAAGGTATTGCTTATCTATACAGATATAATAAAACTGAAAAGGGTCAAAACCTGAACACAGATTATATAAAAAAAATGTTTGAGTATAATTTAAATCGGTAACTAAACTAAAACGTTTCAGTAAATTTTATTACTTTTGTCTGTTTATCTGTGTCTCTGTTTGTCTGTTTATTTAAACGCTCATAATTCAAAAACAGCTAAATCGATCATCACGATTATTGGTATGGAAGTTGTATGAGGTCTTAGGAGCGTCATAGGCTTTTATCCTGAAAAACTGCGAGTGAAGCCGCATGCGTCCACTAGTATTTTATAAATCTTATGAATTGTATAACATTTTGCTCAGTCCGTAGCTCACAGGAAATATATAATCCTCCTTCCTTGGAATGGAATAAAAATGAGTTTAAACTTTTCCCACGTAATCGGATTATGACACATCCTTTCAAAGAATAATTTCTGTTTTATAATAACATTAAAGGCTTTCTCGCTTTTATGTGTCTAAATACGGAAGTAAAATTGTCGCGTTAAGAAGAAAGCCAGCTTGTAATGTTTATTTCTTTCTTTCCTTTTCCTCGATTTAGATCTAATTATTTCGGCTTTTTCTGTCCTAATCTCTGTATTAATTATCTTCATTACATACTAGCTGTGCCAGCGACTTCGTCCGCGTGGAATAGTTATAATCATAAAAATGGTTCTAGTGAGGTAATCTTAAGAGATAGATATACTGTCGCGGACATTTTGTTATATCATTTTAAGAGGTATAACTTTTTCATACATATTTTTTTGATATCTTTAACCGTTTTAGCAGCGCACGCTACGGAAGCGCTCAAAGATGAATAATTTTCTCCGTTTTTTCCACGTTTTCCATTGTTTCTTCGTTCCTAGTAGTTGCAGCGTGATGTTATATAGCCTAAAGCCTTCCTCGATAAACGGTCTATACAACACAAAAATAATTTTTAAATTCGCACCAGTAGCTCCTGAGATTAGCGCGTACAAACAAACAAACAAACTCTTCAACTTTATAATATTAGTAAAGATATATTTTTAAGCGGAGAATTTATCTACCGATAACCAAAATGTCATAAACGTTAAACAATTTTTGTCATACCAGATTTCTGTACCTAATTACTTAGTAAAGATGTCTCTATATTCACTTATTGAAATTATATATTAGAGGTATTTTTTCTGATGCAAATCAATTTGGGCCAAAATAATTATGGTTGGATACTTTAATTATTAAAAATACTAATATGTGTATCTGAAAATATGAAATTCTGTATTTGAAAGCTTAATTTACAAATAATAAAATCATAATTGGTGTTTAATTTGATAGTGTTTTTTAAATAAAATAAATTCTGTCATTTAACACGTATAACAAAACGCAGATAAAGCCGCAGCATGCAACTAGTCACGTAATGAGATGTATGAAAGTATTCTTTCGCGTGTTGAAACGAAATTTTCTTCAGTTTTCATTTTACACATTACTGTGATTCACGGTTGATTGATTTGACGAGCAATTTGAAAGTAAATGAAAAATTATGAGTGAAAATTGTATTATTAGTAAGTATTTGATAAACGAGTGTGGCTCAGCGGTTCCAGTGTCTGCTTTTCAACCAGACGTACCCTGGTTCAAATCCGGCCCTACACAAATGACTTGTATTTTCAAGTTAAGTGTGGGTTTGCACTCGCTTAGCGGTGAAGGAAAACATCGTGAAGAAACCGAAAACCGATGTTTGAGGACCACAATATCCGAGGACATGTGTCTTCCGTGGAAGGACCTTGGCGCCCACCACTATGTATCTATTCAGAAGATCTCCCCTAGCGAATTTTTTTCTGCGGGGGACTCACGATCCTCAGTCATGAGGACATACGACTCAACAGAGAAAGTATTTTAAGGGCTGGCGTTGAACCGGGATCATCACGTTTGAAGGCAGACCATAGGCAAACGCTTCCCCGCCGAGCTATACTGGTTTTACGGCATTGTTAGGTTTTTTTTACTTAAAACGTTTATCTTGATTAATATAATATAATCTTATCCATGCATTAAAAGAATATTATTTTCATTAGCCACCAACTTAAATAAACGTTATAAAGTTGAGCCATCATTTTATTCATAATGCTTAATCTCTTAATAAACAAGATAATATATTATTCCTAAGAACGCAATCCAATTTCACAGCTTAGTGAAGTGATAAAACTAGAAATTCAAATAAAGATGCACTTAAAACTTTTATCGTGAACTACAAAATGAAAAAGGTACTTATTTCTCAGAAATTCAATATTAATTTACACTTTTCCTCTTTCAAACTTCATAAGTTGGATCACTGAACGGTTTCTAAAGTGCTTTTAAGAGTATTAACATTTTATTTTACTTCAGGTCATAACTAGTGATGTTTAATGTGTTTAACAGAGTTATCGATATTTTAACTTCGCATTATACTTATGTAATAAAAAAATGCTGATTGACTATGAAGTTTATTTATATCTGAATTTATTTATTAAAGTTTAGTTAGCTAGCCTTCGGGTGAGTGGAAATTAAAATAATAATATATTAAAATTCATATTTCATACAGTCATTTGTTATCCTTCTTTTTAACTGACTTCAAAAAAGGTGATTGTCAAGTCTTCTAAAAGTTTTTTTTATGGTTTTCTTGTCTTGAATAAGTTAAGCATAAAAATATTTAGTTGGTCTTATCTTCAATTTATCGATATTTTTTGCATTACTACGGCACTAACGTTACTTATTCTAAGTATTAGAAATTAACATTTGACGGGAATACTTCAAGACATTTAAAAGATTCAACCCTTTAACGACATTGTTAAAAAATTGTTAAGCAGAGTTTAATTTGAACCTTTCTATTGGTTTTTTTAGAGTTAATTGCCATTGTTATTCTCGGTCGTAAAGATGGAACAAAACAAGTTATATTGTATCACATTCTTCTTTTCGAGACGTATTCCTCATAACTGAGGGTCATGTGACTCTCATGCAGATTGCACACGCTCAGATCCTTCCAACCGTAAATAAACATCATAATAAATTCAAAAACATTTGTGGTCCTCAAAATATGGCGATTTGTTATGGTGTTTCATTACGGTTAAGCGCGAACAAATTTACATAATAGGTTAGAATATTTTGTCATAAACTCAATCAAAATTTTTTGTAGATCTATGAAATGGCTATTTGTTTGAGGACAATTACGGATAATTAAAAGGTAGATAGATACTCTAAAAAAGAGAATTGCAAGAATATTTTGTCACTTAACTCAAACTAAATTTTTGGTAATTAAATCACATTGTTGATTCCAATTGCAATTTTTATTAAATAATCGAGAACTATTGAGAAAAAAAACATTTGCTGTTATAAAAAAATAAGACCATTAAACCAATTAAACACTTAGCAGCACTATTTAACAGCACATGTTACGGAGGTGTGAACTCGTGCACTAGTGTTCTACTTTCCATGTGTACGAGTATATGATACGCAGTGTTCGGTGACACGCTCGATAATTAGAGCGCTTTCTTGCTACCCGGATTGATTCAATCAGTCAATGTCAATATTTTATGAATATGTGGAAACGTATCAGCATTGCCATCCAGCGTGGTAATGCGGCCAGTATGCTGGGCACGCTGCCCTCTGGCAGTGGCAGCCTAGTGGGCTCCAGCCCACTGCCATACTGCCATAAAACCTAAAAAAAAGAAAAGCCAAGAATTTTCTTAGTGCCCCTCATTTTTTTTATGTTGTAGTTAGAAGTAGTATGTTTAGTTTTTCTCCCCTTGTCTTTCTGTATTATTATTGTAAAAAAAACATTGTTGGAACCTAGAATCACTGTAATTTAATCTCCCAAAAAAACTCAAAATAAATCCGCGCCAAGCATTGTGAATGAATGTAGAAATACTGGCCAAAATGTATTTTCCTATTGACCTTAGTAAATTGGTTGTCAAATCGAGATTGCGTTGGTATCTTGTATATTATCATCGTTGAACATAACTTTGCTTAACATCAAGCTAAATTCTTGTATCTGTAGAAAAAAATCTTCTACAATAATGTACCACAAGCCCCAGTAATGAGGGGATATTCCTCAAAAGGAGTAGGTTGCAAATAATGACGAACAGATGGGATCCACTTTTATACTTACCAGGGTTCACAACTTTAACAGAAGCATACTTACTACCCCACCTACTACTACTTTGAATACTACGAGCATAAGTCATTTTCAAAATGTTTTAGCAAGAACGCTCTCATTCGGCAAAATACGTCTTGATGATGATGATGAACCAACTACTAGATCTTGAAGATGTATTTTTCCAAAAACGACGTTTTTTTCATCTTTTTATGCCCTGGGTATTTGTCAATATACTTACAGCAGTCGTTACGCCTCTTTCGAGACCCGTAGGGCGTTTTGAATACTCTCGAGAGTATACACTAATTTACTTGGCCACTCTAAAAAGAACTTACCTAAATAGTACAGCAGTCATTTTTGAGGCCTCTAGGGCTTTTAAAAAACTCTTGTTAACATTCTTAAACTATACGAACTAACCTAATAAAGAATAAACAGTTATTGTTCCACGTTTCTATGATATATTCCTGATCATTTATTATGAGGCTGTATTATTTCCGCCTCGTTGGTCACATATCAACCAGAGTTAATTAACGTTTCTTGACTTGACGTACTATTATTGGTTTGATACTCGTATATAATATATTTTGTGCTAACGGAATCTCCTGGTGAAATCCCTTTTCTTTTTTGTTAGTTTCACGTATTATAAAATATTTTATAACAAATCTTTAAGGGACCAAGTGATTAGATAAGTAAAATATCTTCTGTTTTATAAAACTAGGAAGAAAAAAACTGAAATTATTTAACAAAAAATAATATTTTATCTTTTTACCAAATTGTTTCTCGAGTTTCTAATTTTAAAATCAATTGTGAAGTTTTGTTTTGCAATAACAGCGGAAAGATTAAATAAATAAACTGGATGTCTGCATTATTTTTTTAATTTCCTTAAAATAGTGTTGTCTCTCAAAAGACATTCTTAATTATCACTTAAAAATAATGCACGTAATTAACACAAAACCGTCCCCACAGCTCCAAGCACAGAGCAGAATTACTTGATCGCTTTCCTTATTAAAACTCTGAATAATAATTTAACACAATAATCGTAAAAGGCGAACACCCTCGCTGGCTTCCGTAAGAATTAATGTGTATTGGCCCCTATGCCAACACCATAACATTTTGTTCTCTGTAAATGTGTGTTCTGGCCAAGAAATTGTCGTAATCAATGTTTATAAAATTAATGAAGTGTTGAAGAAGCCAAAACTTTCGAGGGTTAAAATTCAGGGTCGTTTTGCGGAAACCCATTAAGGATGGTTACGGTACTAACGATATTCCGCAAAATTTCAAAGAAAGGTGTAATTCTTTCACCTTTAGTGCAGAAACACATTCATAGATGTTTTTTTTATTCTATAGACACTGACAGTATTATAATAATATTAATTATTATATTCAAATATTTAGTTGTTGAAAAATTGTTAAGTAATTATATAATATCTAATTATTCTGATAGAAAATCCAACATTTGATTACAGTAGGTATATTCAAGTAACATGTTATAGTTCTCATTGCTCGTCTTATGTTATCGTTTGTATTTTTTTGTTTAACGTAAAAAGAATAAAACGGCAGAAAATATAAATAAATTTCAATGAAAAACCCGTGAAAGTTATCTTTGTGCTATGTGTACCTATACTTTGTTGAAATAATTAGATATCTCATAGGAAAGTGATTTTCTCATACTAAAGAGGCGTCCCTCAACATTGTTTCCGATAAAGATCGTTCACATTGATTTAATGTTGTCAATAATTACATAAAAACTTTGATGAAGATCTATAGGTACTTATGTAGGTTGTTTTAATAACATGGTTTAGAACTGGGAAACTGTTTTTCTCGTAGGTTACAGGCATGCAGTTTAAAAATATAATTACATTTCCAATGAGTCAATAGTAAAAAAAACTATGTATGTATCACAATCAAATATGTTTATTCTAAATTCGTGTGTGGATATTCCAGGTAACAAAAAAAACTAAGTGGTTTACAAACATACATATAAATATTATGTCCAATGGTGTAATTTGTTAGTCTATGTATTTTTAAGACTTAATATGGGACCCAGTAACCTGAAATAAATGAATTTCAATATGTCAATTAATTCTTATTAGACCGGTTAGACGATAATTTTGCTTATATATAAATATCTCATCACTAAAATCAAGATTCCAATAAATAATGATCATCTACATTTTAGGACAATAATAACCGTCTCAAACCCGTCTCTCTGAAATGTGATTAACTAAAACAATGACATTGGGAAAGTCCAATATTATCAGCTTTTGTGTTTGGCTTGATTAGTTTGAGTTCACCGTAGTATAAAGCTACATAAATTTGATAACCGGTTTGATTTTGTAGTCGAAATAGTCAATTTATTTTTCTTATTATAAGATGGTTCATAATTTGATTGTATGCTACATGAGAGTATGTTTTTATGGGAGTTTGCTCGTGTTATTTAAATAAATTACTCGTTCGAACTGCATAAGACGTTTGCACAATGTTAATAAGATCAACTGTTTCGAAATCTAGTAATCTTTGAGAGATAAGATTGTAATCTAAAACTCATAGGAAGTACTATCATAATGGATGTTAAATAAGTGTGAATATAAGCACCGCAATTTAAATATATACCAGAGAAAATCTGTGCATATATGTAAAGATATTTAATAAAAAATAACTAAACGAAATGGGCTTTAGTCGTGAATTTATACTCATAAAATATAGGTTTCTTCTAGGCAAGCGCGCTAGATCGTAGATTATAACTTTGCTTAACCTCAGGCAAGTTGTAGTCAAGCGTGAGCCTATTTCATGATAAAAAAAGGTCATATAATCAAGAAAAACGCCCATTAATATAAATTTCTCTTAATGACGAAAGCATTACCGAAAATATTGACCTCAACGGCAAAAATTCCGTTAAGATTACCATCAAATAATCGTAATTATTTCTTTCCCAAACGCATTTCTCCTAACGAGATACCGTTCACAAAATTACTCGTATTTTCTGATATTTCTCGTTGATTTTTCCTCATTTCCTTCGGATCACTTTCGGTGATAAATTCTTATGTTTTGTTTATTTGTTGATTGGTTTTTGTCGGGTTTTTTATGGGACAAGGCTTGTAATAAATTCTGTTCGTTTTTTTGTGGCTTGGGCTCATTATGTGGAAAAGAGATGGAAATTGTAATGCCTTTTTGCGGCTAATATGCATTTTTGTATTTTGTTTTGGGTATTTTTTTTCACATATCATTTAAAGAGGTTTCATATTATGGTTACATATTTATGTTTATGTCTGTGTAACATTTACCATAGTAACTATAAAACAAATAAGCAATTTAGATTTACTGCAAAGACAAATAATAATGTCATATCTTGTATTTAAAGTGAATATACTCCTTGCCCGAATCTCTATTCCCCTTGAACTATAATTTGTCGGTCTTCAAGTCGAGAGTAAACCAGTTTCTTCTAGGCAAGCGTGCTAGACCGTAGACTATAACGTTGCTTACCATCAGGCAAGTTGTAGTCAAGCGCAAGCATATTATAATATAAAAAAAAAGTTTCAATGAATTCGTAATTTTATCAAACTACGATATCATTAGCATAAAATATCCAAGAAAGTTGTTGTTTGCAGTTTTTTAGATATGGGTAGGAAAGGCAGTAAGTAGTTTTTGAACGAACTTTAGCAAGTGTTGGCGACGCGCACCATTGTTCCTTTTGAGTACTACTAGCGCCATCTACTGGCACAGAGCTATAGTGTGTACTAAGTGCATTTTTATGAATAAAGGAGAGAAATGCGGGTACGCGTGACATATTTTGATAATCTGACGTATTATAAAAGGTAGATCTTGGCTTGCTGTCCGACCGCGCCGATGGCCGGTCGTGTGCTTAATAAATAATCCTGATTTCTCAACATAAAGACTCTTTAGTGGTTGTGCGCGACAAATGTGTACCCGCGCCCGTATTCCTCACATTATAAACAATAAATTGGTGTTTTTGCATTCCTATCATCTACAAGTAAGTATGTTCAAAAACTACTGCCCTTCCTACCCATATATCTATGTCAGCTATTTTCAGCAATTACTCTAAATAATACTGTTTCCTTAGTCTGTTCTGTCCGACCCCTCTCGACCCAAGATGTCAATGTTGCTATACATAGATTATGTATGTTGGTCTTGGTATGTTTGTGAAAACAACCGCATTATTAATGGATGAAGAAGAAAAACAGCTCATATTATACAGATTATTTACAAAAAATTAGTGCAAAATTTTGAGAAATTTTTGAAATTTTTTGAAAAGAAAATTCTCAAAAGACCTAATTGTTTACCATTGTGGTTGTAGAGTAAAGTTTATCAAAAAAATTTTTTACTATTAATTACAATAGAACCCAAATTATTTTATATTTTCAAATCTGTCATTTTTTTTTAAATAGACTATATAAACCTTAAAATTATGCAAAAACATTTCTTCCTCGGTATGAGTTACTATAATACTCATTAGATAGGTCATAATATCTGAATTAAAAGCACGTGACTCCACACAAAGTAGCTATAGTCTAATCATAATAGATAAAGCTAGGCTTTATCTAACCTGGCTAGATAAAGCCTAGCCATTGTCTCTTGTTACGCCCCAATACCTTGGGGCACATGTAATTTTTTTGGAAAATTGTATTTATATGTGCAGGTATAAATAAATAAATAAATAAATAAAAAAAATATTCACAAAAATCAGAAGTATGTCTTAACAAATCAGTATTCAATTAATCAGGAAACATCGTATCGTAACCCAAAGGGACAAATTCCCTTTAGATATCCGATCGTAATTTCACAGAAATAAACATTCGTCAACATCTGAGATAAATTCCTATTCATCAGCGAAAAATCCCCGAAATATCCCCAGAGAGACTCTTAGCTTTAAGAAATTTTGAGAGGCTATTCAACTTTTTCTTGACAAAATATAAAAAGGCAGTGGTTCTCCAAAATGGAGCCCCGGCTGTGGTGGACGATTTCTAGGGAAGTTTTTGTGAAAGTCTAGATTAGTTGGTCAGCGAAATGTAAGTGCTTTGTCGGCTAACATTAATAAGAAAGAATGTGTTTGGTCTGAAAATGTAATATTTCTGGTTAATTTTACAATTGTCTAGCCAAAAAACATCCTAAAATGCATTTACTGACAAAATTACCTGGTAAAAATTACTATTTACTGTAAATCTGTAAGCGCTTTGCCTCAACGTTTATTGTACGGACGGCAAGCAAAGCTTTGGAACACTTTACCCAGCGACCACACAGCTGTGTGGTCGCTGACTTCACCAGAAGCTGTGTTTTCTGCGAACTACAATCCAGGGGTATTCAAATCTAGAGTTAATAGGTATCTTCTAGGTAAACGTGTTACACCTTAGGCTGCAGCAATGCTTAACATCAGGCAGGCTGTAGTCAAACGTATGCCTACCCCAAGTAAAAAAAAATACTAATTGCCACTCGTATTTTTTATTCATTTAAGTATGTTTATAAGCACATTAAATTTATTTAATACATAGTACTTACTACCTTTCAAAAGTAAAATTACCTACAGCATTTACATGAATATTAAGAACTTGTTGATAACAATTTCAAAAAATATTTATGATTACTTCGAAAACTACTTTATTCCTACACTGCTTATTTAAAAAAAACTGGAATAATGCTAACTAATAAAATTATTCTGTTTTTTGAAATAAACAAAACCCATGAGGGTAAATTCATTGAAATTCTGCAGAATTTCTAGAAAGTTTCCATCAACTGTAGTGGCTTTTTCACTCACAGTTTTTGTAAGTTATCCCTTTTCGTCAGAGATAAAAAAGGTCAATATTTGCCGAATTTCTACGTAATATTTATACTATTTTAAGAACCAAAAATTCCCAGTGTATGTTTTCACCCTTTGCTCTCAAAAACACATATATTTGATATTATTTAATCTACGTTTATCAAAAAAAAAAATCTTCGATCGATAAAATCGATCCGTTGTAAGAAGTGATTTAGTCATGAGACATTGAAAGAATAAGCATAAAATATATTGATCAACATAGATTTTTTTTTAATTACGTGGGATAGGTTTACGTTTGACTACAGCCTGCCTGATGTTAAGCAAGCTGCTTAAGAATAAGCATAAAATATTTTGTCAACATAGAAGTTAGCACACAGTTCGATTTTTTTACAGTCGAGAGTAATTATTAACACTTACCTATATTTCCCGGGCTTTTTGACAAACTATGACGTGAAACTAAAATATTCATATTTATTTCTTCTAAAAATAAGTGTTTGCTAGGAATATAAATACAGTTTGACAGTTACATTGTCAAGTTTTTCAAACATTGACGTCATAGAAAATATTCTGCAGGATTATGTTACGTACATTATTACTTATTTAACCAGATAGGCACATCAAATGAACATGCGTGGATTCCAATACGCCTGACGCTAAGCAAACAATAAAATATATTTAGCTTGCCAATGAGATTGGCATTTATCTCATAATTTGATGATTTTTACTACTAGAAAACAAAAACTTGAATAATTTACATTTCTTGGACGTTTCAGTGACAGCAGGTACACATAAATCTTATTATACCAAACGTTATTCTGAATTAGTTGCAAATGTCGGGTACTTCGATATCATTAACCATAATCGCCGAAACAGAAATTAGTTCAGCTCTAACCGCTGTTTGATTCACACGTCTGACAAACAACAGTCATCAATACAAACCAACCTTTTCCCTACATTTATTATATCCGCTATCTAGTACCCATGATACAAGTGTTTGCTTAATCTTGGGCTAATGGGCGCTGTGTGAATTATTCCGGAATATTTATTATTTTATTAAATTTAGGTATCCGACATCAACACAAAACCAACCTTAACCTTTAACTAATAAGATCTATTTTTCAATTCCAGGCACTACCATCAGAACACACGCTAAAGCACGGGCTGAGCAACAAATGCGTGTCAAGAGAGACGTCATCTTGCATCGCTCTCGAGCTGGTGGGATACGTGGACAGGATGCTGAGGACGGCCTCTGTGCAACTCAGCGACGACGTTATGATTTACGACGAAAGGTACTTTATTACTAGATGCAATAGGTTATATATTCCCGTGAAGTCATTGCCTGACTCCATGTTCCCCATGCACTGTAATCCAGCGAACTTCAAAGCGAGAGTGAAACGGTTCTTATCGCACGCTCCATCTTAGGCCTTTACTTACTATCAGGCAAACTTTGGCCAAGTGCAAACCCGTTCTAAAAAAAAGTTTTTGTTAAATAATAATAAAATATATAAATTGTTTATTGTGCATAAAATACAGTGTTGTACAGCTTTGAGTAATAAAAACTTACATAAATTACATCGGTGTCATACGTTGGTAAGGTTTACTGAGTCTTGTACAAGGTACCTCAAGGGTCCTGAATTGCAAGACTGCAGTACCTCCCGCCGCAGCAGGCTTCTTTGCCTATATTTACACTGATTTTACGTTTTAAAACATAATTATACTGTCCTAAACATAAATAAAAATAAAAACAATGTTAGAGTATTGTCATCGAACTAGGTTTTGGAACAAGTAGAAAAATATGTGAGCATTATGCAGAGAACTGTGCCTGGCTTTGGTCCATGAGTTTTCATTTAAATTGATTGATTAACGTATCATTGGCAGCGGTGTATGTCGGGTTCAGAGCTAATGAGACTCCTTTCGTCTTGGATATGTTTAGAGTGCAAGCAAGCTGTGTGATATGTCCTGAGATATATATTTATTTATTTCCAGCCACGGCGCGGCAGCAGACCTCCCCGTGAAACCAGAAAGCCTGGCCCGCGCTGGAGTATCCCTGGAAGACCAGGCTCAGCAGCTCATCGTAGACAAGCTGTGGAACTTCGCCACCACCAGGTCGCTCCGGTACAGGATCCTGGAGAACGCTGATCTTGTCATCTCTGGCAATCAGGATAGGGACAGCAGTTTTGGTGTCGGTTAGTATATGATTATGTTTTGTTTTTATTAAATATACTCGCATAGCGCGAGTGGCTTAGTGGTTTCAGTGTCTGCTTTTCGTCCAGACGCACCCTGGTTCGAATCCGGCACTTTTGCATTTTTCCCTACTAGATTAATTTTAATGATTCATTAGAATTTCATGTTATTATTTTCATGGCATTAACTTGTCAATCTAAAACAAAACAGAAATCATCATCGTAGCACTAATACAGAAAATTCTTGAATTCATATATTTAATTCAAGTAGGTAGATGTCTGAACATTTTACTACGAAACGACACCCGCACAAACGACTCTGTCGTCAAATGTATCGGAAACGAACACGTGATAAAATCTTATACACATGGCTTAGAGAACCAATGTTTATCTTTTTGAACAAACTTAAACTTGGATTGCTGAACAATCAAGAAGAGAGGGTGCAACACAAACGTTACTAGTTTCAAATCAACAAAAGATTTAACAACAATAGCTCAAATTACACCAAAAACAAACGTGATTTTCAACATTATCAGCTAACTTAATGTAAACATCATCACATCCACTAAACGCCTTATTAATTTGAAAATTTGTTTGTACGTAATTTCTTTTCGCGAATAAATAATTTAAATTTCATTTCAAAATAATTGGCACACAGTAAATCTTCGTAATTGGTCATACTCAAATACCACGCGAGACATCTGCCAGCTGATTGGCCAGCTATTATAGATGTTACGGCGTCATAGGACGTTAATTAAATAGGATGTTAATAAGTCGGCGTTGAATTTTATAAGACGGTTTTATTGAGGAGTGAAAACACATTTTCAAAATACATAATTTACCTGTGCTTTCATATGGACCATAGAACCATGTACCCATAAAGCCTAGAAGTGCTAGCTTATATTATTTCAAACTTGTAAATCCATATTAGTTGATAAAACGAATAAACAATGTACTTAAGCGAGGTATACATTTTTAATCATCTCACTCTAAATCGGCCTACGCCGCAATTTATCACATAATTTTGTCTGCCAACCAGATATGCTAGAAAAGATAGGTTTTCATATTAGATATTTCCTGGTTACTTTGTCTATGTTTAATACAAACAACATTTCCTTACCGCCCCATATGTTCTCTCATTAATTATCTTGAGTACCACAAACCTCGGTTATAATTATAACTAAACAAACTCCCTAGAGAACTTGCTTTATGGATGCTATTTGTTTTTATAGATCTGTCATAGTTTTAGCATTTTGTAATAAGTATATATAGTATCATCATCATCAGCCTAATGGGACCTACTGCAGGGCATAGGTCTCCGCCCTCTTACGTAAATACTCCCTGTTTTGCGCTTTTCTTGTCCAGATGTTTCCTTCTAACTTTCTAATATCATCCAGCTACCGTTGCACAGGTCTTCCTATACTTCGTTTACCTAGCCGTGGGTACCATTCAGTTATAGCTTTGCTCCATCTGCCATATATAGTATATTATTTATGAATAATTCGCTGAACAGATTTTGTGGTTAATTTATTTAATATCAATATTTATTAATCGTATAACAGTCGATTTCACACCAAAATGATAAAATCGACTAACACATTATAATTTGAGAGAATGAAATAAATCAGTTTTCATGCACCTACACACACATTTTTTACCTACACATTTTTTTTTCGTGCGAACAGCCAAACTGTGGAACTCCTTGCCCGAATCTCTATTCCCCTTGAACTATAATTTGTCGGTCTTCAAGTCGAGAGCAAACCGGTTTCTTCTAGGCAAGCGCGCTACATCGTAGACTATAACGTTGCTTAACATCAGGCAAGTTGTAGTCAAGCGTAAGCCTATTTCATGTTAAAAAAAAATAAACCTATTTTTTTAGTGTATGGACTGAAAATTCGAAATAAATGCCATTTTTTTTTTTTTTCGTTTTCACCGTAATTAACGCAAAAACCACTCAGCTCAGGAGTTTGATTTTGATTAGACATATTGATGTTGTAGCATATTTTTTTCTCAAGCGTTTCTAAAGAATCTGAAACGTACCGAAATCACTAATGATATCTGATAAAATCATGGACAAACATAATATAAACGAGGAAACCTACAAGAGCTTTATAATATTTGTGCTTAATAAATAAACTGTCATATCCAGCCTTAACTTTATTTAAGCGATGACCTTATGTTATTTTAAACTAAATTAACTTGCACATGTGTAAATAATTTTCTGACGGGATAATCTATTGGACCATAACACACTTAGACTATGTTAAATTGCAGGAATTACGTTTGATTAAAATTATCAACTTAGCATCAAAAGTCTGGGTTTTTAATTCTTTTTTTATATATGTCGGAATATTTATTTATTTCAAAATGAAGATTCAAGCTACAAATTTGTTCTGACGTGTTGTAAGCTTGTACCATCATCATCATCGGGTGCCATCTTCATATTGAAGTTTGGAGGTCAATTGGCAAAATTTTCTGCGCTCCCATGCTGCTTCTTTTAGATGCGGATAGCTCAGTTTGGTCCACTTCTTAATGTCGCCTAGCCACTTCATTCTCTGACGTCCTGGGCTTCTTTTCCCTGGAATCTTGTCTTCGAAAATCAACCTTGGAAAATCATAGAGGGATCCTCTCTGCATATGTCCAAAGAGGTAATTCTTAATTTCTTATGATGACACTATTTTTCCGATAACACACCTATTTTTATCGCGGGCTGCCAAAGAGTAGCAACTACGTAGAAGTCATATTCACGGAATTGTTTTTATTTTACACTTACACTAAAAACCATGACAAAAACCTTTGCTTTTGTGCCATGATAAAAAAAAAACAACAGACAAAAAAACACTTTCGCTAAGTAGCAGATATCTAAGTGCGCTTTGATCTTTAAGTTGGAACTTAGGTACGGAAGCTTAAGTTGTGTGCTTACCTATATCGGATTAAACTTTAGGTCGTTAGAACTTAAATCTAAGTTAGAATTATCTCGTGATACCTTGCTTGAGTATACGAGGAAGCTAAGCATAATATATTGCTTTTAGCCCAAGCACATGTTTCAGAGCAAAGGCGCTGCATATTTTATGAAATAAAATTAAAAAGAAACTTGAAAAACCTTTCAATAGTATGTTATTGACTGGCCTGTTAGCTTAGTTGGGAGTGACTCTGTCTTCTAATCAAGGGGTTGCGGGTTCGATTCCCGCGTGACACAAGTATTTATGCATTTTAAAAATGTACTATAACTTGTGTTGAGTCTGGTCGTTTGTATGTATAATAAGTATGTATTTACAAAAGAAAAGTATATATGTATTCTATCCGTTATCTAGTAACCACGACACATACGTTTGCTTAGTGTGGGGCTAGATGGCGCTGTGTGCAATGTCCCGGAATATTTATTTTATTTGACGTTGACAAAGCCACGGGAAAGGGTATCTATCAGTCACAATATGGACATTATTTACGATAGAAAAAAATTCATGTCAGTCAAAACAACTTAGATTATACATGACAAAACCGTACCGAAAGCAAACAAACCAACAAAAATAAATATAATGCCACTCAATGCCCTTATCCCCTAATACAATTTTATCTTTTCCACGGAAAATGTACATATATTTCCTCGCGAAATACTACTTGACACGCAAGAAATACATCAATGTCAATAAGAATTTCTCGTGTCAACATAGATTTGGAATATTTGTGATTTTTGCATAGATAGGCCAGAGAAAATGTATGCATGTGGAAGTGTACAGTCGTAGGTATAGCTGGACATTGTTAATTAAATAAAAAAACAGGAAATATTAAACAGTAGCATAGTAAATAAGAAAGGAAAATGATATATACTTACACTTGGTATTATTATATTATCTATATATCTCTCTATCGTATGACGGTGTAATACACTAATGTCAAGAGCTTTTACTAGAGTACCCAAATAAAATTTCAATAAGGTAACTACACATATACATATTTAACCGACTCACTATATTTACCTTTTCACTGAGAGTGTATTCAATGATTAAAAAGAAAAAAAAATATGGGCCACCTTTGAGACAATAACCATCAAATAAAAAAAAAATTTTTGAATCCGTTCATAAATAACGGAGTAATCACGTAACATACTTACAAAACAAAGGACAAAAGCTTTCAGAAGATTTAACAACCTCCTTAAAAATAAACAATTCATATTATTAATTTTACTGTTGTCGAGTACAACTACCTACGATATTTTTTCCGTTCTATCTCTTATTTGGAATCAATTTATCAGACTAATGCATACACGTATCCTATTCAATACATGGCGTTTTGTCTTGTTAGGGGGCTAGTTTCAGAACATTACATTAGTAAAGGTAGAGAAAATAAGTAAAAAAAAGTAGTTGAAAGTTGATTGGAAGGATATAATTGTTTCAAATCAGACTAATAACATACTAATAAATAAATAACATAATTACTAATAACCGCTACGCCACACTCTCTTAATAACTTAATCTTAATTTATATTCATTACTATATATATAGACTCGGGTTATATAGAATTGAGACCTCCTAATATATGTTACAAAGAATTTTATAGTAGGGAATTTTAAACTTGTATTTATCACATTCCAGATGTAGCAGTGAAACCTCACAAGGCTGTCGAGACCGGCAGACAGAAGAACAAGAATATGGGTCCTTTCCTTGCTGCCGCTGCCATGAAGTTTGGCCTCCTCGGAGCTCTGACCTTCAAGGGTATGTTCTTACCATGGCTCTTACTTCCAATGACAAGAAAACAAAAAAAACCCACTTGAAAAATTTACCTAGACCAAAAAAGCTGGTCAAATGACAATTCAGTATTATAAACACGTAAACCCTTAATTTTAAAATGTCACCTCTAGGATATTTGTTTTTTTTTCTTTGGAAAGAGCTTAGATAGATATAACGCTTTATTGTGACACACGAAGAGAAAAATGTAAACAGAAACAAAAAAGATTTAAAATATAGCGCCACAACTGGCGGCCTTATCGCTAACAGCAATTTGAATGGACCACCATTATTTATTAAAAATTTCTAATGCCAGTTTTATCATACCACATTGATAAAATTATAAATGAATACTTTTGTAAAATGACGAGATATAATGTTATTAGATTTTTTTGTAACATTTGGGTAGTGCTTAAGTGGGAATATCAATTTATCAATAAATTATTATCTACCTATAGGTATCTATTGCTTCTTTATTGGATACAATCTTTGCCAGTCTTATTCTTATCATAACCTGTGACTTGTGATAATGGTCTTACGAAAAAAGAAGGATTTGAAATACAGAGGACATAATTATTATCGTTTTATTGTTAGAAGATTCAATGTCATAATATTATGTTAGGACATTGAATTTTTTTTTTATTGTGTGAATACTTCTAACTCCCCAGGCGGCTTATGGGGGAACCTAATCTACGCTTTCTTACTCACTACTTTACAATTTTCCTTACAATCATTCAAATTATATCACAATCTACTCAGTAGATGAGTTTTTAAAATGTAAATATTAATTATACAAATTTATGTGGCATTGATCTCTGAATTGACATTTATTAATAAATTATTTGTATTTGCATATGTAGAATTTATGCCAGTAAAAATCACCAGTTTGTAGACCATAATGAATTTATGATTTCGCTACGTGTATTTCAGGTCTAGCTCTCATGGTGGGGAAGGCTCTCCTCATTTCCAAGATCGCTCTCCTCCTGGCTACCATCATCGGATTGAAGAAGCTGTTTTCCCATCAGGTGACCGATTAGAGCTATGCATGATTAAACTGTTCTGTTACGACGGTGTTGTTTTTGATTGACTAACTGTTACGAGGCTGCATTTAGGGAATTTAAATATTTTTGATGTGCAAAATAATAATTAAATACATTTTCCGGTACTTTACACGCAGCGCCATCGAGCCTTAAAGCAAACTCAGATAAAATCAATTTTAAAGAGAGCCCCTTTAGTCGTATTCTTTATTATTACTATGGTACGTGCCTCCCTGCGGAATCAATTCGTTAAATCAATTCTCTTGGGCCAATGATACATCGTGGTGGGCGCTCAGGTCCTTCCACGGATGACACATGTCTACGATTTTTTATGAAAAAAATTAAATGAGAGTAACAAAAAGATAAATAACGTATATAGAATACTCTATTTTCCTAGACATAGGCCTTCTGTTATGACGTAGTTCGATGTTTGACTTTTTTGGCTTACATCCCCATCACAGGACCCTAGGGCGGTGGGAAAACTCTCGAATTGGTTACTCTCAGACGAATACACTAACTTTACCACAACCAGCTCAAAATTGAATTCAACACAAAAGTAATGATTTTTTTCTATAAAAAAATATGTCTATGACAAAAAAGATATAAATCAAAAGCTCATTTAACATTCATTGAGTACATAACAAGTTCAATAAATCAATGTTAATTTATAATGAAACATGAATTAAAAAGATTTGAAGTTTTAAACCTACAGAATTTTTTAATCGTCTAGGATTTCTTAAACCCTCGGTCAATGCCTTTGTACTTTTAAAAGAACTTGGAGGTTTACAAAAAGTGCACTTTTAGATATGTACCTATTTGGGAACAAAATCCAGAAAAGTTTTAATGAATTTTGCTTCTTTTTTGGTATCATCTGGTTTCGCGTAGAAGAAAGACATAAATTAATCTTGGGAACAAAAAATTGATGCAAGTTTATTTTAGAATAATTTAAAATTTCTCGGATATCAAATTATTCCATGTAAAAATTATCGTGCAAATTAAATAGAAAAGAGCAAATAACAAAAAAAATAATGCCTCTTTTCGTATTAAAAACAAAGTAGGTACTTAAGTTTACGAATTATAATAATACTATTTCCTAAATGCAGCCATAAATTTACTAATTCCGCATGTCAAAAATAATGAACGGCACACCAAAAATCATGATCAATGGAATCTGAATAATGTTTGTTCTATTTCAGATCACAACTCTAAGCCCTTCGCATAGTTAAAACATAAACTAACTGCATGTATCTTAGGGATACAACGTACGTATTGTGGCACTATATTTAATAATAGTGGCACTATATTTGATAATAGTGGCACTTTATTGTGGCCAAAAGGGTTAATAATATACAAAAACTGCCACTTTAATGCGGCTAGTACATTGGGCTAGTAAGGCATACCTAATGGTTTATGGGTCATAATCTACATCAAGCACTTGGTTTTTATATATTATGTTAAATGTGGCACTTTAAAGTTGTTGTGTGGTACTTTTATGTTGATTGTGGTACTTTTTATGTTAAATGTGGCACTTTTATGTTGTTGTGTGGCACTTTTATGTTAAATGTGGCACTTCAATGTTGTTGTGTGGCACTTTGAATTTGAATTGTGGCACTATTTGTGTGGGTAATGAAGCAATTTTTAGTTATGTGACTTTATAATATAATCAATCGATGTAGTTGTGTTGTGAGGTACGAGTATGTAGTTAATTTAGCACTCATTTTTGTATGTGGTTAGTGGTATAACAAGTTTTTTTTTATAAGAGCAGTATTTTTAAACTGACTGTAGAAATATTGGTTTGAAATGGTTTATTGTAAAATTAGTAAATATATAGTATTTTACTACGTATTCTTATAATATTTAAGAAACATACATACATTATATACGAAAGTTTACTTTCATTTCTTCATCTTCATCTTTGCATCATAAGGATAAAAATATTAAATACGTGCAACGTGGCAAGGGATTTTATGAATTCAATTTCATTATATAATACAGCTGTATCTCTTTCCTATTTTATTTAATATTACTTACATTATATTAGGTTATTTATTTAAAATACAAATACAAGATATAATCCCATAAAGTGTGTACAAGACTTGTTAGTAATTAGTTTCGTTATATTTTTAATAATTTGAATAGTGATTTTATATTTAAAATAATTAAAATCCATCAAATTTTACAAAATCTTTTGGGTCCTAATACAGACAGATAGAGATCTTCTATTTTTTGTTATTTTTTGCAATAAGCAATATAGGTATTTATATCTAAGACTTCGGCAGGTAGGCTGTTAGCAAACTAAAAAGAAGCAACATTTTTACAACATTTTAAATTATATATTTAATTACCTGTCATATCTCATTAAACATTAAATGTTTGTTCGTTTTAACATAATTTCCTATTCAAAACTTAGTCTTTGAAGTCAATTTACACGTTCCAAATATGTATTCCGGGTTATATTTAGGCAAATGGTTGTTATTTTATATACCTCAGAAAAGCGATATTTGAGTAAAATGCAAGCACAAAATTCTAATGTACATAAAAGTCATAAATTTAATTGTTGACCTTTTGTTTGACATAATATTTTATTCAGAACAGTCATTCGACTGTAAATTAATTAATCCGTGCCTGAAAAAGAATACTTAACTTATTTGCCTAATTAATTTCAGGCCAATCTTTCCATAACGTCAAAACATCACATTTATAAAGTCAATTTTTTCAAGAAACAGTGTAAGCTTGATATCTAACAATAATTAATTTAATAATTCTTCTATATGGGAAATTGGTTTCATATTTTTATCATTAATTCGGTAACATTTTTCGTATTTCCTGGCAACATTTAAAAGGTTGGCAACCACTTTGACTTAGCAACCAACTGCTTGAACCCGGAACGTGGGTAAAAAATTGTAACCTAATTACTGTATTTTCGGGGGGCTACTTTAGGTACGCCGTAAAACATTATGTTTAATTTATTAGATATAAATTGGATGACATGATGAACTTGATGAAAAAAATCTAGGTCAAGTAATTTTAATGATATATACGTTTTCAATATTTTGTTTAGTTACAGTATTATTATACTTAATGGCTTTTTTTACATTATATAGACTTACGTTTGACTACAGCCTGCCTGATGTTAAGCACCACTATAGTCTAAAATGCTAAATTAGTTAGCTATGCCTAGTTTAGATTTACCAACAGACCGTGTTAAAGAGTAAAATAGACAAATGACAATAGGAAAAGATAACTAGGCAAAAAAAATATTTTATGTGTAGGCTTCTAAATGTGATATAACGTGTTACATAGAAATGATAATAATATACTAAAATCATGTGCAATTCGAAACGATAATTAAATTCGAGATCTCGATTGTTTTAATATTTTTTACTTCTTTTATCTGCGAAAGAAAAAACTTAGTTATCTGCATAGCAAAAATACTAAATAATAACTATTCCATGATGTTTATAACCTGTAGTAATTCTCCTGGAATATTAATGAGCACCATTTGCTACCTTTGAGGAAAAAATATGCTTCAACTGAGCTCACATTTTGGCGAATTTAATAAGGTTAGCTCCTATTTCTAACCGAATAGACGCCTAACTATTTTTATTCAATAGAAGAATTTGTTGGTAATTCTATTAAAACATATAATACGTATTACGAAATGGAATTACGTAAGTGGATCAAATAACATAAATTGTGATTTTTTTTTAGTTGCCATTGAAGCGAATTTAAACATTCTTTTTTAATTTTACTTAAACAAAATATATATATATATATATTCCGGGACTTTGCACACAGCGCCATCTAGCCCCACACTAAGCAAACGCTTGTATCGTGGGTACTAGATAACGGATATAATACTTATATACTTTTCTTTTGTAATACATACTTATTATACATACAAACGACCAAACGACCTTGTGAAATAGGTTTACTTATTAATGTCCGTAGCCATATCTGTACACAGTGAAGCGCTGCTGCATTTTAAAATATATCACGTTTACCTAGATATAACTTAGGTACTTACTTTGGGTTCCCCTACATTTATAGGTATATCTCAAGCAAAATGATTCCTGGTAGAGTTTCAAATTATACTATTTTTTTTAATAATAATAACATGACAATTACGCAATGGTATCAATTGTCGTCTTCTTCTTATCGAATGAGAGTGGCCAACTCTGGTGTCGAGAGATATGGTATCAATTGTCGTCTTCTTCTTATCGAATGAGAGTGGCCAACTCTGGTGTCGAGAGTTCATCAAGCCGCCCTAAGGGCCTCTAACATGGCTTAACGACTGCCATACTAGACAAACAGCCGGAACAGACCTACAATTCAACGTGTCATCAATTGTTTTATCTTAGCGGATAAAATGGTTTTTATTTAAATTATCTATAGAATTGATGGATGTATAATGTAACGTAAATGTCATCGATATAGATTCGACAGTTTATAAAGTAGCAAGATAGATAATTAGGTGTGCCTTAATTTTATTGTCTATTGGCTGGCCAAAGTAAAAGTTGGAGTCAGTACACGTATGGATTTTGACAGCTTTGGTAATGAGAATTGGACGTGAGACCGTTTGGCTGAAGTTTTTAACCTTGATGAGTTAAGGGTTTTTTAGGCTAAATGTATATTGTAACGTGTAATTTAAAATATTAACTGTATAGATGTTTTATCTGATAGGATTGTTTTGGCTTATCATAGTCATGATAAAGGAAAGTAGTTTATCTATGATTTTTCAATACCAAATTGATTTTAGTGACAGTAGCTAAGAGATGCTATAGCTTTAGCTGGGCTCAATATGGCATAATCGAAATATACAGTTAACATTTTAGTTACTATAATTATATATTAATATTTTAAAATATGAATCAAATGCTACTATATAGGTATATATATATATATATATATATTTAGGTACTTACTTTTTAAGAAACCTGGAAATCGCCAGTTAGTTTCACTTTTTAAAAATACTTTGTCATTTAATGGCCCATTGTAAATATTAATGTAAATAGATAAATATGTAAATAGCTCTACAATGTACGTGAAATGCATGATATAATAACTAATATAATACTCATGCGTGGTAATGCGCCCGCATGCTGGGCACGCTGCCCTCTGGTAGTGGGCTGGAGCACTTAGATTATCTTTAGGCTTTTCTAAAGATTTTCTAAGTGCCCCTTTTTGTAGTAGTTAGAAGTAGTATGTTTAGTTTTCCTTCACTTGTTTTTATATTTTATTATTGTAAATAAAGTTCATAAAAAAATAAAAAAGATAAAATAAATATTCTATAACTTAAACCCTGAATTATATATGTACATACCCTGTTAATCATTACTTATAACGCTTTAATGAGAAAAATATATATATACTGTAATATATTATATTTTGTTTAAGAATCACATTTTTAGTAGTAATAGTGCTTTATAACCTTTTAAAATTATCCAACTGTATTATCCTATTTCGAAATAAAGATTTTATAAACTTTCCAGGTCATTAAAAAGGATGCTTAACTCAATGGTGACTAAGGCTTGATGAAGGAACCGGCTCTAACCACGGACCTAGATTATTACAACATCTTATTTTAAACTGATTAAAAAAATAAGACCGTAATAAACCTTCACGCAAACGGACTGACATTGACATTGACAGATAACTGAGAAACAAAGTCGAATAAAAAAAAGAAATGAAAACAAATCGAATGATTTTTAAATCGAGAAAAGCATAGAGCTAAGAAAGGAGTCTTAATTCTGTTTCTCAGTCATTTGTTTAAGATGAAAAATAATTTATACGAATTAACAGTGACCCCACGCATTAATTAAATGTAAATAACACTAATTAATTATTTATTAACAATAGATGTAATCTTAGTACTAACTTTGGCAAGCTAATTTCGCATTTAAACAAAAAGATTAAGCATTTTGTCTAACAAATAATAATTTATTTATTTATTTTAATTGTAATTTATTATTATTTATTTATTGCCGAATAAATGAGATGATCATTAACAGTTTTGTAGTAATTTAACCCCCTATTTATTAGGTTTTATGAATATTGTAATATCAGGTAAATGTGTTTTTAGGAAAGTAATTTAACTAACCAGCATAATATTTATATAATTATTATAATTTTAATTTACATAACCAGGTACTAGGTATAATAGGAAAAGGCATGTCTAACCTAGATTTTACATAAATATATTTCGATATAAAAAATAGATGATGATTTATTAGATAAGGCATACTGTACATAAATATTTAGTAATTTAGTCCAATTACTACACTAAGTAGGTATGTAGTAATTAAACTTCCCCTTTAAAAAATAAAAAGATCAACGTAAAGCGCCTGAAACACAAATAGCAGCAAGTTACTTGCATTCTTGCAATGAAATGTTTCTAGGCGTTGTGACATTTTGTGGCATAACGTACAAACTAAAAGTCCTACCAATATTTTTTTATGCATGTTCTGTTATTTGGATTTAAGTTTTAATCATAAAATCACACTCGTTTTTTAAGGTACGTTTATTTAAACTAAGTTCGATACAATTCAACAAGATCTCAAACAGGATTAAGTTAGTACTTATTTTTGTCAGGCCTTGAGAGACAATAATAAGTTATTATGAGAAACAGAAAACTCTAGTTTTATGGTTTTTCTTTATTCTTTTTCTATATTTGAGATTTCTTTCTGAATAGGAGATGCGTACCACATAAATGAAATGTTTTTAGAAAATAGTAGATTATGCATTAAGGGGATAAAGCAGTGTATTATGTCTCGGGCGATATTTTGAACCCCAAGGACGAGGGATCCTAGGGTTAACTCACGAGCGAAGCGAGGGAGTTACAGAGTTAAATCTAGAATCCCGAGGCCGAGGGGTTCAAAAACGCACGAGACAAATACACTGCTTTATCCCCAAAATGCATACTCTACTTTATATAAACACTGCGAGGCAATAAAACATAATACAATTAAAAAGAACGTACATACTTGAAAAAAATAAAAAATAAATAGGTACGCTATTTTGTTACAAAATAACACAAAGATTTGCAGTTTAGCACCTTTTCGTTCTATTTGTTTTTTTTTTGTAGTGGCTAATTCTTCTTCATGCAGGTTTCTATGAAAAGTTTTCATTCTAATTCTTCGATCAAATATACCCTAGGTGCAACATTCCGTAGTGACACAACGCAAAAAACCGGCTTGAGTTTACTATGTCTACCTACCTATTGAGATATACATTCATGTCATGCATATTACTATAGTATCACAAAGCCATTTAAATATTTTAATAATAATAAACCTTATTGCAGTACGCTAAGATTTAGCTTTTAACAATGACCGAACCACCTTATGGCGTTTTCGCTACGGCATTGACGAAAGCTCATAAAATTTTATTGGCTTCGTCCGCTGTGGCGTCTAGACAAATTATACTTTATCTTACTAACATAACGCTCAAAATAACTTATGATACGTCCGACATTAGGTCGTTCTTATTACCCTGACTGTAAAAACTATGATAGAACATGGAATCCAGTGGAGTCGCTTACTTGTACTAAAAATTATTACTTTTTTGAAGAAATTCGTGATTGGTCTTTGACTCCATAATAATGAACTACCTGACTCGCCCGGGTGGACATTTTTTGTAGTAGCCTTTGTCCCTCCAGAAGTAGAAGTAGAGTAGGTAAGTAACCTTCTTACCCCTTCTTCCGAAATAAATTCGAAAGTTGTGTGCAAGTCTAATATGTTTGTTCTCTTTTCATACCGCAGCGGCAGAATATATTTAGATGAAATTTAAACAATTGTATAACTTGTCTACGATAATGCTACAATGTAGGTACATGTGGAAGTCGGGAGATGGCAAAGGGATGTAAGGGCAAAAAATATAATTGTAAATTGTTACTTTTATTATTATAATCTACAACACGAGAATGTGCCAATGAAAAGTATCTACATCGTAGATACTTTTTTAAACTACATCCATTTTACAGTCTAAGAAAAATAAAAAAATGCGGTGACTCCATTCCAGACTTGTTCTAAATCAGGCCTAATGTGTTCTTGTCTCGCGTGTTAACTCTATTATGCGTGCGAAAGAGACAACTGCGAAGCAAATACAAAAGGATTTAAATTCTAGAAATACTAATTTGGAGATGATAGCTGGACTATTTCGAATATTAAACACTGTAAGTATTTGTAAAAAGTATAAAACTTACCGAAAATACGAAATCCCATGTTGTTTGCTTTTTGTAAGCGTGTTATTTTAGTAACTTTTCACAGCACACTTCGGCATTGTTTCACTTGAAGGTCGGCGCGTCACTAACGGCAAAACAGTGCTTAGTGTGAATTTAAGCACTGTTTAGTTTGGTTACTTTTGGCGCGCTTACGCGTGATCTAGGGTATATTTGATCGAAGTTCTAATTTTGAATAAATTCCTCTTGGTGTAGGGCTCTATGAAAAGTTTATATTCTAATTTTGACGTTTGGTCATGGATTGCAAGGAGCTCGTATATTCAATGTTGATTGCATTCCAAATTCAAATGTCATTATTCCCTAGAGGATTATGAAATTCAGTACATTTATAATGACCCGGCTAGACCATAGGACACAAATGACTTGCTTTATGTTGAGTTTGCATGACACATAATATGCCATTGATGAGCAGGTGTTATATAAAAAATATAACTGTGTACTTCAATATCATCATCATTATCAGCCTAATGAGAAACACTGAGCTGGGTACCTATAGGCCTCCTCCCTCTTACGCCAATACCACGTGTCTTGCGTTTTTCTTGCCCCGATGTTTCCTTCTAACTTTCTAATATCATCCAGCCACCGTTGCACAGGTCTTCCTACACTTCGCTTACCAAGCCGTGGGTACCATTCTTCTTTCTTTCTTCTATTCTATATTTCGGCAAAGCACTTTGTTACATTTCTTATGATGAAATAAATGAATTTTTGAACTTCTCAACACTAATTTAATATGCCTGAAAAGATTTGAATGAAACTTGGTTCGGAGGGGCATAGATAAGATCCAGGCTGTACACGAAGGCTATTTTCAGCCCAGATTAACGCTGATAACACCGCAGGGCACCGCTAGTTTATTATAACCTAAAATTTATCATAATAGGAAAATAGGTTTTCTTATGAATTTCAAGTAATATACCATATTGTTGAAATTGAACAATTTAATACAATATCATAACTTGATATCCTGTTTTTCCAACAGCTCATTAGATTCGGCATATTTATTACATTGCGTTCGAACAGGCTTTATTATAAAATTATTAATAAAATATGAAACAAACAAAGAAAAGATTTTCCTCTCTGATGGCTATGTTATATAAAAAACAAAACAATTAGGTACGTTATTGTAAAAAAATATGAATTTATAAAAATAACCTAGTGATTTAGAAATATTAAGTGTTTTTTTGGTAAGATCTACATAGGATTGTTTCAGCTTGCACACGAAAAGGTCTATGCCCAGCAGTGGAATATGGAAGACCGTAGATGATGATTTTCGAATTTTTGTTCTATTTATATATTATTAGCAAACTCTATATTTAATCAAATTGTCACTTTATCAAAGTGGTCGTAAAAATAAATAAAATAAATAAATATGACTGAATATTGTATAAAATAAGAGTTTTCTTAGAAAATTAATAACTGTTGGATTGCAAAGCATTTCATCGTTCTCAAATATTATATGCATTAGGCTATTTACAAGATATTGCTGTTTTCACTAATCTTCTGTTAAGTACATATAATGTATATAACGTTTATTGTACGGACGGCAAAGCTCTGGAACACTTCACCAGAAGCTGTGTTTCCTGCGAATTACCTTCTTATCTTCGTATCTTCTAGGTAAACGTGTTACACCCTAGGCTGCAGCAATGCTTAACATCAGGCAGGCTGTAGTCAAACGTAAACCTATCACACGTAAAAAAAAAAAACGTTAAGTTGAGGAACTGGTTTTTTAACGCCCTCTGATATGAAATGATTTTTGGATATTTGTCTTCTAAAGGGATGAAATAATAAATATAGGATTTCGCAAGTTTATTTATGAATCTTTTTATAGATAAAGATATTTATTGTGACAAAAACAATGCTATTTGGCATAGCACAATAAATATAACTTATTACTACACCTATCCTATGTCTTATGTATTACAATAAAAATAAAAAATAAATAGGTAATATTTTTTTTGTTTACAAGAAGCGGGTTTGCACTTGACCCTAATTCGCCTGATGGTAAGCAATCATTACGGTCTAGGATGGAACGTGCTTACCCAGTAAGAACCGATTCACTCTCGCTTTGAAGATCGCAAGGTTATATTCCGCAGGGAACAGGGAGTCAGACAGGGAGTACCACAATTTAGCAGTTCGCACTATAAAAGTGGAAGCAAAACGCTTAGTGCGAGTCTTGGGAACTTTCACAATAAACTGGTGACGACCTGCTGTACCCCCTCTCTATACCTATATAGTGTAGAGAAGTAGCCAAGTGTTTAATTAGTTAGGTACTTATGCAATGTCAATGTGTGTTTCTTGTGAACCCTGAACTAGGCTACAAACTATCAATATTTCTTAACGCGATCGTAGCCGTGGTCACCCACTAGAAATAAATAAATTTACAAGCAACGCAAAAAACTGATATATTTAATTTAACTCGAATACCTACACTTTTGTCTTTGTCTAGATTTCACCTCATAAATATGTAGCGATGATTCCTCACACGATTCGATAGCAGGTATTTCAAGTTGAAAGAGTTGTATTTGCAGTAAGTATTCTTTCACTTTTTAGCTTCTTCTTCTTATCGAATGAGACTGGCCAACTCTGGTGTCGAGAGTTTATCAAGCCACCCTAAGGGCCTCTGACATAGCTTAACGACTGCCGCACTATGACAATAGTCGGGACCTACAATTTAACGTGTCGTCTAACCCAAGGAATCACCCAAAATGGAATGCCACTTTTTGGTCACCCATCCAAGGACTGACCGCGTCGACACTTGCTTAACATTGGTGATCTCATTCGATTGCCTCTGCCAGCTGCACTACGAGCGCTTCTTTCTTCTTTCTTTTTAGCTAAAATAGCTACACTAGGTTTGATTAACTATAATGGCTTCAGATAGCAATTAATCAAATAATATGTAAAGCTTTTCTTAGTATTGTAACTGTACCAATTCAAGGTTTAATGAAGGATTTATATTACAAACTACTATTTCATCAAATTTCATCAAGCGTCTAAACTGACAAGCAAACAATTACTATGCCAGTAATTCATATGTAGGTACCTAATCTCTCTTGAGTCTTATTTCTCATGACTGAGGGTCGTGACTGCCTAGCAGAATTAATTCGTAAGGGGAGTTCTCTTGGGCAGATACACCTCCTACATACACACTCGTATTGTGATACAGATATTGTGGTCCTCAAACGTTTGCTCACGATGTTTTCCTACACCGTTAACCGAGTGCAAATCCACACTTAACTTGGAAACATAAGACATTGATGTAGGGTCGGATTCGAACCAGGGTGCGTCTAGATCAAAAGCAGACACTGGAACCGCTGAGCCACACTCGCTTTTTTACCTAATTTGACACATCAAATGGATTAATTGCATACCAAATGTACGGATACAGTTTCAGCGTAAAGCAGTACGAATACAAACTTTTCCCTTTGCAAAATTTTTAGTACCTATATTTAATATAGGTAGGTCTCATACTGTAATTTAACTGCTACAATTTATGACAAACATCAGTGAACAAAATGCCCTGTTTCTTGCCAATAGGATTCCTTGGGCACACTTGAGTGCTCCCTCAAACGTATTAAATTCTTAGTGATTTCGTCTGCTACCTACCTACATATGATAAGTATGATAGATAGATAAATACTTTATTAAAGCACCACAAATGAAACAATACAAAAAACATACATATTAGAATCAGCGTCTTAATTGGCGGCCTTATCGCTAAGAGCGATCTCTTCCAGGCAACCAATCTGGCAGGGATATATTCTTCAAACGAAATGAGTAGGACGACGTGTTTCAGATATTAAATAAAATAATGAAAAATAGAACAAAGGTTTATACTACATATGAATAAACATAAACAAATATAATAATCATTATATACATACATACAAAGTATGTTTTATTTTATTGGAGTAATATAAATAAAATTAATAATAATGTAAGAATTTTACAATCTAAGCCAAAACGTTACTTCCGTTAAGCCACATAAATAGCAAATATATGAATTCAGGATTTAATTATTTTAATATCGCCATTTGTAGTTGTGTACCAAATTTTATTTAGCTGTTCCAGTGTAAAAAATACACAAAAAAGACATACACACAAATTTCCGTCTTTGTTAAATGCAATGTGATTAAATTACCTTGACATTCCTACAGCAAAAAGGGAATTGTTTATTTCTACAAATCGGGTAAAAAATTATAAAGAATACCTACCAGTTTTATGCAAATTTCGTAAATAAAATAAACAGAAAAATCTAAATGAATTAGCACCGTGTATATTACGTGAACACTTGCGTAATAATCAATCTTGTTTTTGGTGTAGTAATTACGTAGACGTATAAGAATTCCGTAGCTCTTAGCTACGCGTATTTTGTTTAGCATGACCTTTTTGTTGCGTGTGTGTTAGAGTCAGGCGTTATTTTACAAAAATCCATTGCAAACGGAAACTTTGAAGAATTGGCATTGTTCCGCTGCGAGTGTTCCTTGCCGGATTCAGACAACAAACTTTTTTGTTGGAGTTTTGAGTGTTTTGCAACTATTTTGTAACCTAACTTTTAAACTTAAAAAAGCAGTTAAATTTTCTGTGAAGTTCGGGAATTGGAAAATAACAAATAATAATATATTAGAACAAAGATTAATCGACCATGAATTTTATGAGGTACCTACATCAAATTAATTGTTGAATTAACATTTTTTTTTAATAATTAACTTTTAATCGATATTTTGCAGAAAAGAAACATTACTTACGAGATATTCACGGACCCGCATCTCCACTCAAGCTGGAAGCACAAGAACAGAAGCTTAAAAGACAACACTCCTGTTTAAAACTATAAATAAACAAATTATTACTTATCCTTTAAGTTTCATTCTAATATCACTCTGCTTTTTAGCGACAGTCATCCATCCAAGGACTCTCCAAGCTCCAAGGCAGCGGCAGCGGCTCTTACAAAACTATGTTAATCCAGGACTTTGCACACAGCGCCATCTAGCCCCATACTAAGCAAACGCTTGTGTCGTGGATAATAGTCATAAAAATACGAATCAATACCAAATACTGCGGTACATCGTGACTTTCAAGATATTAATTGAGATAGAAAACATGTCAAGTCAACATACTTTTTTTTTCAATCTCCAATTCCCCAGGTGATACCAATACTGATCAGAAAGCTTGTTTTTATTTCGATTACTAGGCACTAGAAGATCCTAATGTGATTCTCTTCCTTGGGAATAGAAAGCCTGACTTGGCCTATTTATTTTATTTGGGTTAAAATATTGTGGTATTTTGCTAGACTGTGCCATAGGGATTGGACCAATTTATTTTTTCGAATAAAAATGTAATTGTGGCGAACCTTTTAAAAATGTCGAATGAAATACTGGTTTCAATAAAAAATAGGAAAGTGTAGACCTTAAGGGATATCAGATATTTTGTATATTGATTTGATAGATTTGTTAGTAGGTAACTATAGAAAGATTCTATCTCCGTTGATAGTCAGACCTTATAACATGACAAATCGAAAACATAACAGTAGCCTATTGTAGGCGTAATGACATACATTTTAAATTTTCAAGTGTACACTAAAATTACACTGTATAGTGTATATTATTAATATAGACTTATCTAGTACTATTTCTTCTTGTGGAATGAGAGTAGCCAACGCTGGTGTCGAGAGTTTATCAAGCCGCCCTAAGGGCCTCTTACAAGGACATGTAGACTATTCCTAAAATGTTTACTCTAGCTAATAGATAGATTTTTCAAAAACACCAAGAAATCAAACGAGTTAAAAACTTTAACAACATATCTTTATTTCACTAAGTGCTGAATAAATAAGTCTTAATCAACGCTTAAATGACAAAATAAATTACTTACAACTAAAAGTCGACGGGTTCGCACTATTGTAGACAAGAATAGATCAGTCTTAAGAGTTACAAACAGTACACACTGTCTTAAAATCTGGTTGTCAAAATTAAGAGATTTGAACTTTAGGAAGGCCAGCCGTTTAAAACAGTGTGCCTGTACGCCAAATGTCAGATTACCACTTCAAATTTAACACTTTGTAAAAAAGGTATGGACGAAAAAAAAACAACTTTAAATAATTTAAATTCAAAATTAACGAGCAGGATCAAACTCGTAAATATAAAAAATGAAATGTCAACAATTCATTACGTCAATAAATAAAATGTCAACCAAATAAAATGTCAAAACAAACAATTGACATTTAATTCAAATTCGGAACGTCCATACCCGTTTGAACAAAGTGATTCGGATCAAGTCGACGTGGTAATCTGACATTTGGCGTTGGCATGCCACTTGATCCTTGACGTGACATTGACGTCCAATTGTCCAATATTGGTTATTGGGGGGTTGGCATGGTCATCATATCGGGAGGACCATACATCATCTGTGGCATTACATACATGGGCATGGGCATTGAGGGAGCGTGGCTCAGTGGCGGTACCGGTGAGAACCCGAAAAGGATTCTGAAGTAGCGCGCGATTGTCCATAGTACATTGGGCGTCTCCGGAATCCTGGATATAACAAAGCATATATTACTACATTGTTAGTATATTTTTATTTATTAATAGGCTAGGCTTGAAGCTGGTTACTGTTTGAAATGATATGAGATTCTGCGATATTCTACAAACGAAAAGAAAATAATATTGTGTCTAAATGACCAAAATGATCCATAAGGGTTAGTCTTGTAAGTTGAGCTAACCAACATCCGCAGAATTGACAGTCGTACCTAAAATCCCTTGATAAAAAAAAATACGCGATAAAATAAACCTTTAACCAGCTTTAAGGCTAATATTAGGAGAAAGTCCAATCTCTGAAGCATTTCATTAATAGACAATTTAAAAAGCTGTACTGTTTACTAATTTTGTTAATTTTTGGTTCAGATACTGGGCTTCTCATTTGCAAAAACATATTATATTGTATAATAAAACTATGAAGATTGTATAATAATTATATGAGTAAAAATCCAAAATAGCTATACAGTCCCTTATTCAGGTTTAGGTCCTTGGTTTTTAATTAATAATAGAATCATTTGATCTATAAAAAAGCGTTATGTACATCAAATGCATCAAAAGAAGCGGAAAACATACAAATAACATAATAATATAAATTACAGTTTAAAAAGCTGAATCCAAATGACTAACCACCACCACAAAAGTAAGCTACAAAAATACTTTAAATGCTATCATAAATGCAAGTTTGTTAATCTATGGGGCTGACATTTTATGAATAACAATTTTACATTACTGTGTTCTGCTCTATTTCTTGTAAAGTTGTAGATTCGACATTTTCTATGTATTTTGCTGTTGTAGTTTCGACTGACAGTTTTTCTTCTTGGTTTATTTCTTTTGCCGGTATTTTCTTTTTCTTGATCTTTAGTTTCTTTATTTTTAATATTGTGTGTTTGATAACACTTGCATTACTATCTTCATCTGTTTGTTCCTCATCTTTATCAGATTTATGGATGTCAGTTTTATGCATGCTGTGTTTCAATTTTGTTCTACGCCTGATTTTTTTCTTTTTTAAGGGCCTATCTTTGTCACTAAAGTAGTAGTTGTCTATATCTTTTTGAACGCCAAATAAGCCATCCATTACGTCGACAGTCATTACGAGTAAATTATACATAGCACTGTAGTATAGTGGTGGCTTTCTAACAGGAACTATGTTTTCCACTATAGTGGTTTTTGTCGCGTGATCAGCTTCATAAAGCATTTCATATACCGGTTCATATTCGAAGAAGTCTGTTATAAAATCGAACATAGAAGAGAATCCGCGAAATTTAATTGATCTTGATTCTGACTTAGGGGCATTTAGAGATACATCTCTTTTTATCCTTTTTCTACGCTTCAAATTTTGGCGCTTACGAAAAAACCGTCTGATATTACGATTGTATTTTTTCAATGAAAAATTTGGATAGTTCTTGGTTGGAAAATTTGTTGTCGTACTCTGAGTAGTCGTTTCATTGAATACCGCAATCGGTTTCCAATCACTAGATTCAGTTGTTTTAGGAGTTATATCGGCTGGTGTAGTTGTGGGTACTGGCGGTATACGATACGGTAAAAGCCTGCTATTATTTGGTTTACTCAAGAAATTATTTGGATTGTAAAGCACATAATTTATTCTAGGATAGTAATGGGTATTTGGATAATTATGCTTATACTTTTTAGTTTTGATGTAATCTTGAAAATCTTTATTGCGCTTAAGTCTGTCTAAATCGAGTTTGAGTTCAGTAAACTTCTTAGGTCTAGTGCGCAGCTTGACGAAATTTTTCCTCTGCGCAATGAATCTTGGCTGCGGTACTAGGAATTCTCTTGGCTTTTTTGTTTCTTCTGAATCTGCTTCGATTGTCTTGTCAGTTGATACTTCAGTGTTGAGTCCTCGAAACGTCGGCATAGCTCCGTAGAATATATTTGCTATAGGGCTTACGACATTTTTGAATCCATCTATGAGTGGTTCGAGGAGTTTTTGCAGTTTCGACTTACCGTCCCATCTCTCTGCTGCCGTGTTGTTTAGAAGTAGAGGCGCTTGTTGCGACTGCTGAGCACTTGCGTCTTGTTGTTGTAGTAGTTCTTGTGGCATTATGTTAGAGTTATACATCTCGTTTGACGCAAACTGTGGACTCACTCCGGATACGGAGTATGCGTGCGAGGAAGCGCTCGGGAAATCGATCGGGTATTGTGAGTAAAGGTACGGATGGTTTTGGAAACCGACGCTGCAATGTAAACAGATTTGGTAGATTTAGTGCCTGTTTTTGATTGTCAGCATGATGAATGAATCCAAGTCAGCTCAGTCAATGTGTGTCTTTCGAGTCCATTAACAATTTAGTCAGATCATCTTGTTCGCTTTAGTCAATGTTATTTTCTCTTATGTCTTTGTCTTTGTCTCCTCTGTTCTTGCTGTTTTAAAGTCGTAATTTTACTAGTCAAAACAGTGTTATTAGTCGTAACAGTTTCGAAGTTTATTATTGAATCAACTTGTTGTCAATCTTTCGTGAAATTCCGGACAATTCAGTCTATCGAGAAATTGATCTAAGAGCAGTATCCAAATCAAATTTAATTTATTAGTTCAAGTTTTGGTCCACTATCATGTGTATTCCTTTTTATGTATGTCTGTCTCATGTCTACAGTTAATTATGATATTTTTCTAAGAGAATCATAGACTATGAAGATTTAGACAGAAAAAATAAAATGTAAGTATGTATCTCTCGTGACTTCAATAATTATTACAAAAGTGTTTTAATGAGTACAAAGAAAATGATTCTGTTATTCAACGAGAATTCTGTACTCACGGTAGTCTATAAGCTTCATTCTCTATCCTGGACATAAATCTGGATACTAAAATAACATTTATTATTCAGAATTTATTAAAGAATAGCTAAATCATGTTTAATTCCTGTTATTTTAACCAGAATTATAAATTAATTAATTAATAATTACTTCCAAATAATCAGAAGAGAGATTAGTTGAGTTTTTCATGGAATTCGCTCACAAAAGTTAACAATCGGTTTCTGGGGAAAAACCTTTATCAAATAACATCACAATGTTTTGTTTAATCAAAAAAAATCTAATTAATACAGTAACCATTCTAAAGGTTATAGTAAGTTTTTTAATAAAATGATTTGCTAAAATCTGTGTTACTGTATATTAATACATTTTCACTCCATAAAGTTAGATAGATAGAGATAGATTAACGCTTTGTTGGACACACAAATAAAAGCTAAAAACCTTTAAAATTAATATTTTAGATACTAATATATCATTCTATGTTCTGTAAAATTAAAATGCACATAATATTTAGTTTATTTTACTGCGTTGAAACTTTCGTTTAGTCTCATGGGTCAAGAGACAGAATATAATTTGTACGAAAATTTATCAACTTTTTGTGAAGGTAGCGAAATGTTAAGTATCTCGGTCGAGTTGTCCGAAACATTTTGTTCGGGGTTTTTGCTAAAATTATTTTGAGAAATTTTACCCGGCGCAAAATTTATTACAATGTAGGTATTTGTTGTTGTATTCAAGCCTTAAAATTTATAATACATCGTATTCATTTAAATTTTGAACGTTATTTTTAAACAGCTTAGAAGATCTGTTTTTCTTCTAAATTCCAATTAGTAGAAGATAAAATATCAAGAGTATTTTTATCTGATCTCCCTGGTAAAGATTAATTTGAACCGTTGTTTTGTGCCGTTATTTTTTGTAGGAAAAATATTTTTGTCTTTAAATTCAATAATCTTTTTGTCATTGTAATTGACCTAAATTATATTGGTATGTTATTATTATTGCAAACTACTCTAAAAACTATGCTAGCAAGCATTATTTAACGTAAATGCTCTTGTATCAAATTTGTCATAGAAACATGTACGATCAGTCAATGACACATTAAATTGTAGGCCCCAGCTGTTTGTCATAGTATGGCAGTCGTTAAAAGCCATGTCAGAGGCCCTTGGGGCGGCTTGATAAACTCTCGACACGAAATTTGCTGTCAAATTACTTGTGCCATGTACCTTACTATAAAGTATTAAGAAACAATTTACAATATAGTAGTTATTTGTCGTCAAAGTACGTGCAATTTTGTTCCTTACCCCGCTATCATTAAGATCCAAAATACTAAGTAAGAGGAGTCATTTCATCAGTGCGTGTCCGTTAAGAAGTCAGTCTAAGAAATCATGCCCGTAATTGTATTCAATTAACACACTTACAACACGTCAACTTTCAAAGAAAATATCTCTAAATAGGGGAAAACAGTTACTGTTAGCCGCATGCAAGTTGTTACTTATAAAGTTACTGATCAGCTTCTTAAGGTGGACTTAGAAGGCAAAATTAGTCCGCTAGATGTCACTGTAATTCAAGTAACAAGTTAGTATTTTTTCTGAGACCTATGTATTTTTTACATGTCTTCTGAGTCCATCTACAAAGATCAAGAAGCAATCAACAAATTTTTAGCATCACAATTACATGTAAGCTCTCAAATTGTATACTTAAATGGAGTGCAAAACGTATTTATCATAGAGTTTGTTCTTCAGTTACTGTGCTATATTATATTTATGAGCATTCTCCACTGCAACTGTACCTTAAAGATTGTTAGTATTATGGTCCGTTATATAACAGGTCAATCAATCGAAGAAGCAATTAATTCTAATTCAACATTGTTTATATATAAAAAAGGTATATATTATTTTAATTATGGCATACTTAGATTGTTTCTTCAATCAATATGATTTCTGTTTTTATTTAATCATGAAACCTAGAGTACAGCGCACCAAAGAAGTATTGAAAAATGTAAAAAATAAACTAAAAAACCAGAAACACAGCGCCATCTAGCCCCATAAAATAAAGTACTCTAGATAACATTTTGATGATTAGTGTTAGTAGATTAGTGATGGGTTTGTTAATTAATATGAAAAATGGCAACTTGAAATCACAATATGCGTCTACGACTTTACGTGCTATTTAAATAATGTTATATACCTAATATGGTAACTTGAGTATATATAACTTTTTTGTCATTTTATGTTTTTTATGTATATGTATATTGCTGAATTTTGTTTATGAATGAACATAACAAAAAAAAATTGGTTAGTAACTTTTCTTCTCATTAAAATCGTTAGTATATCTTCGAAAGTCATTTACAAAATTGCGTGCGTAATACTTCGTTGGTGCGCTAAAAATCTGAGTACCCGTTTTCATGCTCATAATGTAACGTCAAAATTAATACCCAAAGTAGTAATACCCACCCAGTACTGTATGTTTCATACAGTTTCTTCAAGGCCATTCCAATGGTAACGACTAGAGCCATTTTACTGGCCACAAACGCCTTCATTGTCAAAGCTGATACTAGGGCGAAAGCAAATATGACGGCACCGGCTGATTTCATGCCAAAAAGTAGAGGGATCAACGCCTGCATGACCTTTTTCTTTTGTCTCCTTCCTGGAATGCAGAAAAATTGTGTGTTAGAAAGAAATGTCACGTTGTACAGACTTTGGTCACATGCAAAGATGAATAACAAAAGAGGTTTGTTTAGTAATTAAGATTTGAAAGCCATTCGCTCAGCTGATTTTCAAGACAAATTTAAAATTAATGCTAGATTAAAGATAATTGTAACTACGCACATGCAATGATGCCAGTTTGTTAACCTTTTTAGACACTATTTGGAGAAGACAGTATATACATTATATGGTTTTATTTTAAAAGCAGAGGCGATTTATATTAAACATGCTTATAACTAAAGATACTATTTTCCAAAACCTCTCGGAGCGCTTGGTTGACGCGATGCGTGACCAAAATGCTGGCCTTTTTCTGGCTCAACGTATAAGCATTGCCATCCAGCGTGGTAATGCGGCCAGCATGCTGGGCACGCTGCCCTCTGGTAGTGAGCTGGAGCACTTAGATTATCTTTAGGCTTTTCTAAAGATTTTCTAAGTGCCCCTTTTTTGTAGTAGTTAGTAGTAGTAGTATGTTTAGTTTTCTTCCTTGTTTTTATATTTTATTATTGTAATGAAAAAGTTACTAAAGATAAATGCACACGACATTTTGATATTTTATTAATCTCTGTGTATTGTTTGTATTTGAATTTAAGCTTCTTTTGTTTTCTTTTCAGAGTAATATGACTTTATAATACATTTCAACATTATTTTGTCTTAAAATGTCATAATTATTTACGAGAACGAGTGAATGGACAGACAAAACAGTCCATAACTCTGTGAAATTACAAAATTAATTCCTACATTTTAACTAGGCGGAAAGAATTTAAGTGTCGTGTTGTCTTGTAACATATTTCCGTACATTTTTCACCGGCATATCACGGCTTTAAAATACGCTCTACGATCGACTTTCTTCAAACCGGACACGAATCGATTTGACACTTATCGTTGGTGAAGCGTTGCTTACTAACATGCCAAGCTAATTCATCATTCGATAAAAATATTTGTAAATTTTCAATCTTATCTCAACGGAATAAGGTTGCAGTTTGAATCTTAACTCTATATTCAGCATCTGTCATGTATAACCAACCTTATAGCTTAGTAAATAAAGTCGTGATTTGGTCTGACATTTTGGCTGGAGCGGTAAAATGTGCTGGTTTTTAGAATGCACGGCTCGGATCCTAGCATTCATGGTCCGTTTCACGGTTAAGAAAAAAAAAACATGCAGCATTTTACCGGTAGTAGATGGAAATTGTTATGAGTCTGATCAATTGAGTGTTATAATTTTATTATCTACTCATATTATACGTATTTACATAGTTATTTACTTCTTGGACATATGTATATACGTAGGTTTTTGTCAGGTAATTTACGGACGTATAATTTGCATATATTGAAAAAATCATGCGTAGATATGATAATCTGAAAAACGCCTTAACATGCATACATTTAAAAGCATAGAAACAGTAAGTATATTTTGTACACCTTCACAAGAAAACACCACTATACTAAACTAAATGGTAGAAAAACTTTTGATGTTAATAATGCTTTTTTATTTTTTACAAACTTAACGTGCGCGTATGTAAATCGTCAGTTCTTAAATTAGAACATGAAAATAACATCTGTAGATTGGCCCACAGCGCGCGTTGGGAAACTGTAAGCTGTGGGCAGTTAATGCTAAATTATTCAATTTGCCCTGTAATTCTTACAATCAAAACTTTTTATTAGTGTAAAAGCTCAAATAAAACCACATTAATAAAGATAAAAATATGGTAGCATAAAACTGACATTTTAAAAGATTTATAAATTTAAGAGTCCGTTTAAATTTATCAGTAAAAATCATGTGCAAAATGCATTTTCAATAATTCAAAGAAAAAAAACGCATTATAAGGTTAAAACTTAAGTTTCAAAGATATAGAGATTTTAATAATATATCATGTATAGTGAGTGGTGTTTTCTAATGCAAAGTGGACTTTTAGCTTTTTGATACTTACTTCGACGTTTAATCCTGTTGTCTGGAAATAAAATACTGTATTGTATTATTGAATTCAATTATTTAAACATAAATATGTGTAGAGTGAATGGACTTTGAAAAAATATGAAACTTTTGGATTAAAGCTTTGATTGACAATGAAATAAATAAATTTCATTCAAATTCCAAACTATTAAGGAAACGTGAAGGTTCCCTTGTTTTAACGATTTTTTGAACAAACTCATTTTTAGACTCCTTTGTTTTTCGCGAGATAATCGGTTTTCTTTATTAGGTATATTACTCTTTCATACCAGGTTTCCTAAAAGTTTTTTTTGGCTTAAATACAGCTATTTATTATACCTATAACATACTAGGTGTACAAACATTTCGTATAGGAAAACAAATCTGTTATCGTTAGAAATTTCAGGTCAGGTTGAAGTTAATCTTTTTCATGAGAACTGCTTAACACCCACAAACTTTTATGTTACCTTATTTTCAGAAATTTTGACGCAATTTTTAACACTATATGATAAGAAATCCTTTTTTATTAGAAGTAGGTATTAAATAATAATTTCTAGATGCTTGTTACGAAAAAAGAAAGATATAAGGACAAGAAAACAACATAACATATTTAAGACTGTTTGAGACTTCGAGGGCTCAACTAATATTTTTACGACGATTATCAGCTATACTAGAACTATAATAGACTATTGTTTACTTCAGAATTAAATTTATGGGTTAATATTGTGTTGTAAATATTAACGAATATTTTGAGCTATCTTAGTTTTACAACGCCAAGCGCCATTACAATACACCGAATATAATTGTAAACATTACATACCTACATGTCCTGGATTTACATAAACATATTCTTTTTTTTCGAATATGTGGTCGAATATTTTTAAAAATCTATGTTTTACTAACGTCTAGTACTTATGTCTTACTTACGAACGTGTGTTGGAAAAAAATGTTGTTAAAATATCTGACGTTACGGACACGAGACTTCTATAGATAGTAGATGGCGAGAATTTGCCGAAAACCTCCATGCAAGTGCTCTACAAGTTATTGGCAGACCGCTAAGGAAAAACCAAGACTGGTTTGATGCACACGACATGGAAATACAAGGGCTCGTAGAAAAACACCGAAGCACCTTAAATGACAATGTTAGTGTCCCTGACAGACGAGCAGCACAGCAGAAGTTGAAAGCTAAAGTTAGAGAGCTTAAGGATAAGTGGTGGACGAAGAAAGCCGAAGAAATTCAATCTTACGCAGACTCAAACCAAACTGGGAAGTTTTTTGAAAGCATACAGGCGGTTTTTGGTCCAAGAATGAGGAAAACAGCACCGATTTTCACTCGGGACAAAGATCGTCAATTGACTGACTCTACTGACATACTGGTAAGATGGGCGGAGCATTTCAATGAGGTGCTTAACCCTGAAGCGCAGAGTGCTGACCTATCCTATATCAGTAGCATCGATAACTTACCTATCTGCGAAGATCTGGCTAATCCTCCTATTTTTGACGAATTTATCACTGCGCTAAAAAGACTTAAAAATTCTAAAACGCCTGGTTCTGATAGCCTTCCAGCTGAGATCTACAAGTACGGCGGTCCTTCGGTAAAGTGTAAACTATTTGACCTTATTTTGAGTGTGTGGGAAACACAGACTGTGCCGCAAGATTGGAGAAATGCTTCGATTTGTAAATTGTACAAGGGTAAAGGCAACGTGTCGGATTGCAGTTCTTATCGGGGTATTTCTCTTTTATCAACAGCTGGAAAAGTAATGGCACACATTCTTAATAGCCGACTAGGCACATTGGCAGAGAAAATCCTGCCGGAGTCACAATGCGGTTTCCGGCCATATCGAGGGACGGTTGATGCCATATTTGTTGTGAAGCAGATACAGGAGAAGTGCCTAGAACAGAATAGCCCACTCTACATGTGCTTCATAGATCTCGAAAAGGCATTCGATCGCGTGCCAAGAGAAGCCCTGTGGATTATCCTGAATAAATCTGGATGTCCTGAGAAATTCACGAACTTTGTGAGACAGTTCCACGATGGCATGGAAGCCAAAGTCATGCACGAAGGTACTTTCTCAGCGCCGTTTCCAGTAACAAGTGGAGTAAAGCAGGGTTGCGTGATGGCACCGACTCTATTTGCGTTGTATTTTGCAGCAGTGATGGATGATGCCCTTGGGAAATGTAGTGGTCGAATCCAATTAAACATACGGACAGATAAAAGCATATTTGACCTCTCGCGATTTAGAGCGAAATTACAAGCCACAAACCGTTTCATTATGGATGTCCTGTATGCAGATGATGTTTGTCTCATGGCAGACAGCATGGAAGCTTTGCAGACCTATGTAGATGCTCTACAAGAGTCGTGTTGCAAGTTTGGACTAGTAATTAGTGTTACCAAAACCCAGTTGCTTAAACAGCCGCCAAGAGGCTGCCCGTCTAATGATGAGACACTAAAAATCGAAAATACTATCTTGGAAGAAGTCACTAGTTTTCGGTACCTGGGTTGCCAAATAAGGAGTGACAATCGACTAGCATCTGAAATCCCTGCACGTATTGCTTCTGCTGCAGTGAGTTTCGGGAAGTTAAATCAGCGTGTTTGGAAGTCCCACGACATCACCCTAAAGACCAAGCTTGCAGTATATCGCGCTTTGATTTTGCCCATACTTTTATATGCCTCGGAAACCTGGTGTCTGTATAAAGCCGATGTAAGAAAGCTAGATGCTTTTCATTTGAAATGCCTGCGCTCTATTCTTCGCATCAAATGGCAAGATCGGGTTCCTAACACGGAAGTTCTGCGTCTTTCGCAAATGCAAGGAATTGAGGCCCATCTGATGAGAGGACAGCTGCGATGGTGTGGCCACGTTCAACGCATGGAAGACTGTAGACTACCGAAGAGCGTTTTCTATTCGGAGCTTTCAAAAGGAAAACGTAATTCTGGCGGGCAGTACCTGCGCTATAAAGACGTGTTCAAACGGAATTTGACTGCATGCAAGCTGTCCGTAGAAAATTGGCAGGAAGACGCACAAATGAGGACTGCTTGGCGCTCCAAAGTGAAGAAAGGAGTGCGAAATTTCGAGAGTGCTCGTCTATCTGAGTTGGATTTGAAACGCCAAGCTCGCAAGAACCGTCCAAAACCTTCCTACAACTACACATATAACAGCTTAGGCCAGCTCTACTGCGCATCATGTGACCGGGTCTTCAAGACGAAATTCGGGTTTGCCAGCCACTTGAGAGCACACGCCAGAAAGACATAGCCAGGGTCGCCATCGTCGGATACGACTGGGACGACATCATCATCATCAGTAAAGTTCATATTTTTACACTGTACAGTGCACATTCAGATATTTACCATTTGGTTACCTGAAGCGTCAAAAGTTGTTTAATAGAACCAATTTACTGCGTTCAAAGCCGAGGAGACCAAGGTCTATTACTAGTTCAATATAAATTGCTGATTTATAACTTTGACGTTGACAGTGAAACTACCACAAAGTGATAAATTACCTTCCCAAGTTACTATGTCTGCAAATAGCTGATTTATGGTTTAAGTAATGTCTTTAATAGCCTCCAAGTTACACAAATAATAAAGTTTAGAAAAAAAAGTCTGAGTTTTATATATTGCTCAGGTTAGCTGTTACCTTTTCCAAGGCAAAAAATTAAAGGATTATCATATAGAAATAGATTTAAATGTGAAACTTTAACTCCAAAATTATATTTTGTTCGAGTACAAAATAATAAGCTTTCTTGTTTATTAAAACCTATTTTTAATTTTGTAACAAAAAAAGCTGATATATCACGTCATTTATTTTAACTCAATGCCTGAATGATTAGAGCTATTTAACAAACTAACTCAAATAAACAAATAAATAAAACTTAAGTAGTGTAACACAACATGTTTAGTCAATTTCCGGACCAAAATGTGCAGAATTTAGTTTAAACTGCAGAGTAAAATTCGAACGTTGTCGTAAATTATGTTCACCGAGGTCTACACAGCGATTTATTGCTAAAACTATGTCGTTATTTTGTTCTGCTAACAATGTTTTTCACTAAAAGAGGCTTAGAATGTTTTGAAACGTCGTCGTGTATTTGATTATAAAATTTTATAACGCCTAAGCAAAAGTTGAGCTAGAAAATGTCCTTGATATTATGTGTGAGGGAAACAAAAAAATTGTGGAACGACAAAAAACTATTTACTACCCCGAATTGTATTAAGATAAAAAGTAGCCTATGTAATTTTAATTTATTTATATATATGTTACTCTCAGCAGTCTGATGCTCCAGTGAGTAGAGGTAAAACCCGAAACTTGGAGAAAGTGGAACTGACCATGGAGTAGGGTAGGGGATCTCGGAACCTATGAGACTTGGAGGGGGAGTGCTTGAACTAATTTTGGTAGGAATCTACTACCACTGATCTAAAACTACGTCGATCTGTGGTTCCGTCTACTCAAATTGAAAGAAATTCAAAACCCTAACACGATCTCGTAAACGTAAACAATCACAACAAAAACGTCGCGCCAACAAAAACGAATGAACGAGCGAAAGTATTAGAAACCGAATTATCAAAGTATCAATTAAGAGTGCTTATCTCAACGGAATCCACGGAAAGTGGCGACCAGTCAGGTGGAAACCACTTATCTGATGTCACATGCCATAAATGGTTGAGACATCTATATGTTTGAGCGATGCTATGTACTTTTATTGCTAAGATGTTGAAAAATAGATAATTATAACCTAGGGAGCTTCAAATCTAGAGTAAATAGGTTTCTTCTAGGCAATCGTGCTACATCTTAGACTATAGTGGTGCTTAACGTAAGCCTATTTAAAAAAAAACATAAATAAAATATTATGGTGATAATGTTTGATCTTGTTTGTTATATTTGAGTTGCAGGTACCTCCAATTATTATGATTATATTACTAAAGATACCGTGTCTCAATTAAATTATTTAATCGGTTTACGTATATTTAACTACAAACAACATTATTTTTTAAACGTATACATGAATATTATACCTGCTATTAAATCAGGCATTTTAAGCAAAAGTAAATCTTTTAGATTTCTCTAGGTGTGATTTCAAAATAATTATATCTCAGTTTTCCATTGCATTAACAAGAAAGTCACTCCGAAATATTCAAAACAATAGAGAAAAGCTTTAAGTATACGATAATGATATTACTTATTAATCGCTTCGCTTAACGATAGATGTCACTTATTATCTCGTAAACAAAAAGTCAAGCACTCTTAATTAAACGAAGAATTATATCAACTCAATGTCACGAAAGAGTTAAATCGATTCCTAGAACTGAAATAGAAATCTGAATAATAATTATAATTGAGCATTTATAACTCTTCATAGAATTTAAAGCCTGTTTAATTCAGTTATCGTTCTATTATGAGATAAAAAACGAGAGAAGGAAAATAGTTTTCATGACAAAAATATTTCTTATAGCCTAAACACAAAACTTATCATATGGTAATAATTGGATATCTCGATATTAAAATAAATATTCGACTCAAACTTATTACAAAACTAGCTGCGCTCGCGACTTCGTCCGCGTGGAATAGTTATTTTGGGCATCATCAGTTTTATAAATTATAGCTGTTACCCACGACTTCGCAGGGCACGCAACGTAAGCCCGCATAGATGAATATTTTTTTCCCGGTTTTTTCCACATGTTCCATTGTTTCTTCGATCCTATTAGTTGCAGTGTGATGTTATATAGCCTAAAGCCTTCCTCGATAAATGGCCTATTAAACACAAAAATTATTTTTCAATTCGCACCAGTAGTTCCTGAGATTAGCGCGTTCAAACAAACAAACAAACAAACTCTTCAGCTTTATATATTAGTATAGATAGTATAGATGAGCGAAAATACTTAATCACGACCGGCAGGATTCGAACCTGCGTATTTGTGACACCGGACGTCTTAACCAACTAGGCAACGGCATAGAAGGATGAAAATCCTTGTGTTACGGTTTACACACTGCCAGGCGCGAAAATCCACACTCATGGCTCATTTTTGGTAATTTTCCAATAATTTTAAGTTAAACAACCTTGATGCTGGCTTAGCACTTGTCAAAATACATAATGTTTCCATTGTTATACAAACTTTGACTCAATATCAGGTGACGATATTGTTGTTTAGGTAATAGGCACAGATTTATATATAATTCCTCACATTTACATATTAATTTCAGTCTCATTATTCTAGAATTAATAAGCAACATTATCCTTACGTAATAAGGCATTGAATATACTAATTTGGTATTTCAGCACAAAGGATGGGTTCTTAGAGCTTAGATTTTCCAAGATATTTTTGATGTTGTAGGCCTTTGTTTATCACTTCATCTAATTAGATGGTAATTTTCCACAAGCTTTTGAACTTTGAACTTTTGTATAGAAAACATGTTGTTGAAAGACTTATTTTTTGTTTTCTTAACACACATTCTTTGTTTAACCCGGCGCCAATGACGTGATAATAATTACAAAGACGATGACCTCGGGTCATATTGACCCGAATTTATATTTCTTTTTTTTTTGAAAATTTATTGAGCTCTAATATTTATTTAGTTTCTATCTAAAAAGGATTCTTTATTAAGCTAATAAAACAAAAATAAAACGAATACATTACTTTTATCCGTTTTTTATTAATTATTTAACAACACATGCAAAATCATCTAAAAAATCACAACGTATCTATATTTTTAATTTTTGGTAAAAACTTTTTAATTATAATAGAAATCAACAGTCTTCTCTAGTTATAAAGAGATCAAATCAACTTCTTATCATGCAAATACAATGAGATCAGTCTTCTACTACCTCATTCATAGCCATGTAACTACTGCAATTATTGCAGTATGAAATCACATGTTCTGGGCATATGTAAATGTGGCATGCTGAACAAGTATGAGTTGCTTTTTTATCTTTGCCGTTGTACTGATTCAAAGTCGGTCAATATGACCCAGCGTCATTGACGCCGGGTTAAATAAAAGAAAAGAAAATACAAATCATCAAATATCTTAATCATTTACTTAACACTTTTTGCCAAAACGATTCCTTAAATTTACATTTACCATCTAATCCTGCATTTCCTACAATTTCTTCTTCAAAATATCTTTAAAACTTTTCTTTTGAGCAAGCTCTTTCTAAATACTCATAAATTAATCTTTAAAACCCTATTACGGCTACAAAGCATTTTCCTCTTTCCATGGAGTAGTAAAAATAGAAACAAGCATTTTAAGAAAGCTCTCAAGGTAAAATAAGGAAGCCTGTTGTGTTTCAATTTATCCATTTTCCCTACATTTGCACCTGAAAGCATGTCAAAAATCTTTTTACTTTTTTCCTCTATCATTTCGGATAAACCATGTGAATGGTTGTCTGAAAAAATAGCACTGTTTTTCTTTAGCGAAAATCTATATTTGTTTTTTCTTTATATGTAAACCTATGTAGAAGTATGTATTAGTGTATTTTGTTATTTATGTGTGTTTATTTTATGATATGTATTTATGTAATTTCACATACATTTAAAGCACCTCGTCTACTATTATACTTGCGTCTTATCCCTGCCAGATTGGTTGCCTTGAAGAGATCGCTTTTAGCGATAAGGTCGCCAGTTAAGACACTAGGCTTAAATTTTAATATGTTTTTGTAAATTTCTGTATTGTTCTGGTGTTTTTAATAAAGTGTATATCTATCTATACTGTCCCACTCCTGGGCAAAGGTCTCCCCCAACTCCCTCCATACGTCTCGGTCAAAGGCCGAATATTTGGATTATTCTTGTTAATTTAATTATTAGTATTATTCGTTTGAAAATGTTTATTTTGTAGTACACTAGATTTGACTTGAAACAAAACAGTCAGGGACAGATTATGCTCACACTAGAATATTTTGGGTATTTCTTATAAATTTCGGTTACATAAGTTTTAACAAAATGCTTCTGTTGTTTCGCCACTTTTAAATTTAAATCTGGTAATCATTTGCCAGATTAAATTAAATATAAGCTTTTTGGACGTTATAAAAATGATGGATTTCTACTCACTTAATCCCATTTTTGGCGTTTTATCATCTTCCTTGTCTTCTTCAACCTTACTGCTCGATTTTTTAGCGCTTGTGTCTGCTTCATCTGGAAAATGTTACGTCAAAATGTTACACACTTAATAAATAAATGTGTATTTTTACACATTAAGGTTTAGGTTGAGAAAATATGCATAAGAGAACAGATATTTTGATACATTATAAAGAAATAAAGAGTATTGGTGAATCATTTCCTCTTCGTTTTTAAAAGCATTGCTTTTGGACCCAAATATAATGTTATTTATTTGTTCTGTTAAAAAAAGAACCCACTTTTTCATCTTCTACTAAACGCTTCTACGAAATTAAAAATACTTATGGATTGAAACTTATGAAATAGTCTAACAAACCCAAACAAATATTCTTCTTCTTATCGAATGAGAGTGGCCAACTCTGGTGTCGAGAGTTAATCAAGCCGCCTTGAGGGCCTCTGACATGGCTACTAGTCAAACAGCCGGGACCTACAATTGTCATCCGACAACAAATATTCTGTTATGTTTTGATTAACTTCAGCTGTAATGTTGTTCTTATTCTGTGAATTTTCAATAGTTTGTGCAAACATACAACATTATTGTATTTCTATACAATAACGATATATTTGCTCTCTGAATTTGTAGACGAAACTATGTTGTCTTTTTAAGTTAATAATAAAGCCAGCTTTGTTATTATTATTTGTTTTATTCATATTGGATTAAAAATAGATTAAGGTTAGTGAACTTATTTGAATAGATCTTATTTATCTATTTATTTCCAAAAGGTACAGACACAAAATAGAGGCTTAAAGATTACAAACAAATAACACTGTGATGTATAAGACTAAACCTACAGTTCAATTTAGTCCGTACTCAACATTCATCCCTGCCAAAAGGTGCTGAAAGGTCGCCTGAAGAAATCGCCTAAGGCGATAAGGCCGCCCAATGTGCAGCACTTTAATATATTTAAGTTTATTTCCTGTTTTGTAATTTCTATGTTTATGGTGTACATTAAAGAAATTAATTACTATTCTATTCTATTCTCATGTTGGATTCTGAGAGTTAAACATTAATTTATTAGAAAAAAACAAAATTGATATTGATATAAATAATGACAACAATAAATTATTTTTGCGTCACATAAACAATAAAATGGTTTCTTTTAATAAAATCGTGCAATGTTTAATTATTAACACGCAGTATAATATGGGTCCATCGTTTTAAATAAAGCATTTATAAAAAACTAAAAATAGAATAATATCTTAAGGCACACGGCAAGTATGAAATCTGATTTTGTAGCCCTTTTTTAGTGAATTAATTACAAATGAATACAATACAATATTGTCAGTAAAATAACATGTTTGTTATTAGCATGACGTATTTCATAAGGAAACCCCGGGACAAGCTTTCCTTCCTTTATTGCGAAAAAAGTTCACTCGCGCTGTCGTATGACAACACTTATATTACTTTAACTTAAGGCTCTATTCACACCATTGCTTCAATTTAATCAGAAACAAAAAGCCCATTAAAAATCTGCTTGAGTGACTCTTACGCGTTTACCAAAGTAAGGTAATTGCTGACCTACCAAATTTTTCATGTATGTATTTGATCAATGATCGCAAAATTATAAATAGTGTTTAAATAATACGATAGTAGCTTATTTTTATAATTAAGCTCCTTATTTGATTATGATGATTTGTTTGCTTAAAAGTTTACAGTACCACGAGATGTACATATGCCCCAGATAACTCCCCCGACAAATATATTCAATGAGGAAATCTTAACTCTCAGTCATGAGGAAATCCAACTGTAGGAGATAAAGGCCGGGATATTACAACACTCAATAATGAGAGACATGGCTTGAGAAAGAAGGCTTTGCAAAAAAATCGCCAGTTTATTACTTTACGTTTACGTTAATTTCATTTGTTAGAACATTAATTTGAGTCCTTAACTGATAACAACACATGTATAATTTCATTTGTTCAACGGAATAACCCTGGCACCGCGACACAGGGAATCCTACAGCGGTGGTAAGGGACACCTATAATGTAAACAAATGTATTTAAATGCAAATAACAATTCTTTTTAACCGACTTGAAAACAAGGAGAATATCTAGTCTTCTAAAAGTTTTTTTTTTGTTGGTATGTTACGCGATTACTCCGTTATTTGAGAACCGATTTCAAAAATTCTGTTGTTTATTTTTTATGACTGGCACCGACTCCAAATATAACGGATTTCAATATTGTATACTTATAGAATACAAGTTTTAATAACGTGAAAGATTCTTTACTCAGAATTCTGAATTTTGAAGAAGCAAAAATGAAAATGAATTATTAATTAACTTTTTAGTGACACTTGAATCGGTTTTTGATATTTTTGGAATATTTTTTATATAAGTAGAGATTGTTTTAGCAATAAGGCCGCCACTTGTGGCACTAGTATAAGTATTTTTTTTCTCTCTTCTTTCTTTTTAATTGTTATCGTGTGTTGCAATAAAGAATTTTCTATTCTATTCTATTCTATTCTTTTCTTATCTATTACTCTTGTGGACAAACCCTTAACTTCTCCACTTATAGCCTGCAATCTCGTAAAGTAAACGTCACGTTCTTTCAACGATCTTCCTGTTTTGTAATAATACTGCTTTTCATTACCAAAACTATTTGTATGCTGGAAACGGGGAATCTCTATTTTGTGGTATATTTTTTTCTATACTTTGCTTGGTAACAAATATTTATGAATAGATTCGAAAAATCATAATGGTTATTGTATATAGATAATCAAACCAATGTAAATCTTTTCAAATGAAACTGGCCAATTCTGCATCTGTCGAGAGTTAATCAAGCTGTCCTAAGGACCTCTGACATGGCTTAACGTCGTACTATGACCAACAGCCATGATCTACAATTGAACAAAATAATGCTGAATTTCAACAAAAAAACTGTTTCAAACGAGAGTGTATGAGTCAATGATTTTTCTGGACTATTTACTTTATGTCTTGCGTGAGACGAACAAACATTGAGCAGAAGAATATACATTAATAATTAATTAATTGATACACTGAGCTAATTTATATAGGATGTTAGCGAGAATATAAATATTCATCAGATTATCCGAAGTGCTTTCAATATAACTCATGTAAATACGTTTGATATAATGTTTACACAGAAAAATTCTGTTTGTATTAAAAACAGGTAATAAGCGACAGCATTGAATTCCTTGAAATGCAGTTTTCAATATGAAATAAAAAGTTCTAAACTTAATTTAAAATAAACATTATTTATGAAACTTTCAAAAACCACTTTCCGGATAATTTTTATAATATACCTACATACATATGTGTAAAAAGTCTATTTTAATTATTATTCATAGACCATAACTTTGTTAACATAAGAGGTTTTTTTATTTACGTGGGATAGGGTTACGTTTGACTACAGCCTGCCGGATGTTAAGCATTGCTGCAGCCTGGGGTGTAACACGCTTACCTAGACGATACCTCTATTAACTCTAAATTTTAAGACCCCTGAATTGTTGTTTCCAGTATGTATATTAGTAACTACTTAACTGTCGACCTAAATGAATTAATATGCATTGAATTATCGCGTTAATGAACACTATTCAAGCCAATTCTAGTAATTAGGTGTTTAATAAGCGATTATGCGTAATACATACAGGGTTATTGAAAAAGATCAAAACCATTAAAGATATGTCAGAGTCTCCTAGGGTGGCCCACTCTCATAAAAGATAAGATAAAGATAAATAATCATTAATGTACTACTGTAAAGAAGAATTTTAAATTTATTTTTTTACTAGGTAATATTTTTTGTCAATATTCAATTTTTTCGAATACATTACGTTTTTTTCATACAAATTTGATTACGTATCGCCTTATTAATAAAATCAATGCTAACAGTTGTTTTGGTAAACATTTTTTGTCTCATTTTTTTTTTACATTAGATAGGCTCACGCTTGACTACAACTTGCCTGATGTTAAGCAACGTTGTAATCTACGATCTAGCGCGCTTGCCTAGAAGAAGCCGGTTTAAAAAAAATCATAAAAGTATCTAACTTTTATTAAAACTATCAAAGTGTGAAACAAACAAACACATTTTTCAAAAGATCTGTTTGAGCTAAAAAAAATGTAATTATCAAAATAAAATATTATTATGATTGGTTGCCTGGAAGAGATCGCTTTTAGCGATAAGGTCGCCAGTTAAGACACTAGGCTTAAGTTTTAATATTATTTTTGTAAATTTCTGTATTGTGCTGGTGTTTTAATAAAGTGTATATCTATCTATCTATCTATCTATTATATTCAGGGACAATTCATACAAGCCATCTAACTCCATACCAAGCAAACTCTATCAATAATTACTTAAAAAGTAATGTAAATACTTCGGTTCAACTTAAACTTTTATTGGAAAACTAGTGGGTGCTCGCGGCTTAGCTCGCATTAAAAAGTAATACTTGCATCCCTTATTTCACCCCTTTTAAAGAGGCATTTCCAAAAATCCTTTCTTACCGGATGCCTACATCATAACATCTACCTGTCATGCCAAATTTAAGCCCGATCCGTCCAGTGGTTTGGGCTGTGCGTTGATAGATCACTATATCAGTCAGACAATCAGTCAGTGAGCAAATATAACCACGACCGGCAGGATTCGAACCTGCGTATATCTACTACCGTCAGAACGCCTTAACCACACTAGGCTACAGTCTTCTAAACTTGACAAAATACTTTCGTTCACTTGCTTTTTAGTAAACTGTGTCTTTATACTAAACTATAGTCCTGTATATATTAACTTGATTCCAGATTTAATCAAAAGCAGATTAAGTTATTAACAGCTGATTAATGTGATAGATGGTTTATTGATAATAGCTTGTATTAAAGCATTATTACCTCATAATTTGATAATAATTAGTACAATATGTATTTAAGTAAGTTGTTTTTTTGAAAAGCCACGCCATGTTTGAGGCCCTTAGGGCAGCTTGAATAAACATCTTCAATCAAAGTTCATCTTCAATAAACTCTAGATACCAGAGTTGGCCACTCTCATTCCATAAGAAGAAGATGAGAAGTAGTTTTTTGTACCAGTTGGTATTTTACTAACGAAATGACTTTTAACTAATAAAGGAAGTATAAAGCTTGCCTATAACCGCATTCATCAACTGTTAGACAGAGTTTTTTAATCTTTACTAATATTATAAAGCTGAAGAGTTTGTTTGTTTGAACGCGCTAATCTCAGGAACTACTGGTCCGATTTGAAAAAAATATTTTTGTGTTGAAGAGACTATTTATCGAGGAAGGCTTTAGGCTATATAACATCACGCTGCAACTAATAGGAGCGAAGAAACAATTGAAAATGTGGAAAGAACGAGGGAAATTATTCTCTGAGGGCTTCCGTTGCGAAAACGGTTCAAGATATCAAAAAAATGTGTACAAAAGAATTATTCCTCTTAAAATGATCTAAAAAAATGTCCGGAACAGTATATGTCTATCTTTTAAGGTTAACTCACTAAAATCGTTTTTATGGTAATAACTATTCCACGCGGACGAAGTCGCGCGCACCAGCTAGTTAAGTATAATTTTCCATTTAAAAACTGAAAATATTCGTTTTTCTAAAAACCTTCGGATTGTTTTAGGAAGCATTTGTTTTATTATTTAGTAAATGTAGGTACGTTCAATTTATATAAGAAAAAGAACAAACCTACAAAATAAACCAATATTTACAGATAGCTAGGCACTTAAAGAAAAGTTTAGAACCAAACAGTACATTCATCAAAAATTGGCTAACAGCCAAAAAATACCTGCGAACAAGAATCCAATTCGCTAACTTAATAATAAAGCCTTTTTCAGACGTAGCAAAAACGAAGACAATTTTTATCAAGAGTTAAGCAAACACATCAAAAATGGACGGAGAATTTACGCAAGATTACTTTACAATTGACTGAGGCAGCACTTTACACCGATTTTCTAATAAATATTTTAAGCTAGTCATGTTTGCCTTCATTCCTGTTTATTCGGAATTAAAATAAAATCCTTTATTAACGTTATATTCTTTCTACAGAACAAAATTAATCCATTTCAATTAACCTGTTTGGACGTCAAGAAATAACAAACAGACATGCATACAAATTTTCACCCAAAGAATATTAGTGCGATGAAAAGTGAGATAGTCTCATCAATGTTGAAATTTTAGTTCCGATTTTTCTCAATCGTAGTTTATGAAGCACGGACTGGGTAGCGAATATTGGCGAAACCAATTAATTTTACCGGTGAAAAGCTGGGCCAAAAGCTGGTGGGATTATAACTTGTACTTCGAGTTATTGGAAACGAATAAATTGATACTTCGAGGTGAAATTGTACAATTATTTATTGTTATGCTATAATTTTAGTAACAATTATCGAATAACGTAAATTACAGCCTATTATTTTTGGTAGACTGTAACGATACAAAAAATACATTGCAACTAATTTTGTCAGAGCTTAAAGACAGCATCGTTAGCAAAAAAATAAATTTCCATTATATTTTTTTAGAGGAAAATGAGCGAAATTAATCACTACCGGCAAAATTCGAACCACAACGGGTGCGGTTTAAGCTCTTGATATAATAACTCATAGTTAAAATTTCCGTTTACTTCCTGACATTTCATGACATTTTGCACAAACCCTGCTACCCCCAATCCGTGCCGACAGTTAACAAAACCCGAGATGATCAAGAAAAACTGCAACGAAGCAAAATCATACCGAAACGAAATTCCATCAGATGAAAGTCGGATGTCGGTTCTGCAGTAATTATAAACTAACACGACGTTGCTGGAAACAGAACGTGGTCAATAATAAAGCTGTTGTTACAGGAAATTGTACGGTTCTTGAGATTTCTTATTGCAGGTTTGTTTTAAGTGAGTTTTCTTAGCAAAATGCGTTATTATTGTTTACAATCAACCTTTATTAACGCTCGGTGGAGAAATGTCTAACGTATAACTGACTTTTCTTAGCATATGCCCTGTTATTTATTTATAATTGAACTTCTCGAACGCTAAGTGAAGATGTATGAAAAATATAATGACATCTTTGGTTAGATCATTACGTTACATCAATGACTTGTATTCAAATTATGTGCCGTAAACAAATAAAAGCTTATTCTTTATATCGCATGAGAGTGGCCTACTCTGGTGTCGAGAGATTATCAACCCTTAGGGCCTCTGACATAGCTTAACGACTGCCGTACTAGACAAACAACCGGGACCTACAATTTAACTTGTCATCCGATCCACGGAAGAAAAAAGCTTTATTGAGTGAAGAAGAACCTTTATTGTTTCTAATTAGACCATGTTCTCAGTTTTATGCTTTTTGTCTGACCTACGATTTTGATTTTGTAACCATATCTTTCAAATTTGATTTGATAAGCTATGTCAGTTATGTTTGTTTGAAAAAAATTACACTAGAGTGGACCACTCTTATACCAACTTACTGTTTATGCAATTTGATTAAGAACTATTAATCATGAGATTCATTTCATAGCTTTTTTATCCTTCCTACAACTTACTACAATAGGTTTCTTCTAGGCAAACGTGCTACATCTTAGACTATAGCGGTGCTTAACATCCGGCAGGCTATAGTCTAACGTAAGCCTATTTAATGTAAAAAAGAGAGCAATAAATATTGAAAAAAAACTATTTATTGATATACTATTGTCGATGGTGCGGGCGAGTTGTACGATTGTGCGTGTGTGAGTGACTGCCTACATTGCTTGCCTACACTGTTTGTTGTCATACCACTTGAATTTATACACAAATTGAGGGTAGTTAGATATTAAAACAAAATAAAAAAATTGTTTGTGCAACCTAGCTCATAAGACGTTATTTTAATTAAATTATGAACATACTGGGAGATGACTCTGGCCTCGTAACACAGCCTAACGGCTACCACGAGGTCAGAGGATTCGAAACATTTTGTGAAAAATATCTTTGCAAAAAAAAAAAAAAAAAACTATTGTGAACGATTCTTTACGCAGAATGCAGTTAGCAAACGAAGCGTATAAGCAGGAGTAATTACCTTGTAAAGTGATTCACAACTAACTGTTTATGTTCATAAATTTAACATGAAATTGAATACTTCATTACAATGTATTTAGTTTACTTAGTAGGTTTATTTTAGGTAAGCAAGTACTGAATAAGACTAAAATGGTGTTAAATATCACGGGCAGTAGTCAAATGTATGTCTTTATGATAACAAAATTGAAGTAAGTAACAAGTATTTCTTTCCTAATTTTCTTAAATTATGGATACAAAAAATATGATTTATTTAGCTTTGATAATTTAAAAGCTTCTTAAGCTTTGAATGGTCTTCTATCAATGTCAAAAACTCCTAAAAAGGCAATAATAATTAATAATACTTCTTGTGAATCCTCCGTAATATCTTTATCTATATGAATTAAGTAGATACTGAGAGGTTTTTTCTAGAATGGTTAGCGGTATTCATTTTAATTCAATGAGTATTTTTTATAAATCAGGCATAAACAACGTTAATCATTTAAATGATAAAATATAAAACTTCCGAGGAAAAACCAGTTCGATTTGTGGTAGTTAATCCATATTGAAACAATAATGCAATTCATGATTAATAAATATAATTTAATGAATAAACGTATTATCTCGATTGATAATCGTTGTCCATTTCGATGCTTAAATTGTAATTGGAGTTATTCAAAACGGTATTAATATTGTGGAACTCAAACATATTAACAAAATGTGGCAGTTTTACATAATATTCACTTTTGTAGGTAAATTTTGGACTGTTTAATTTGGGCAATACAAAAATATGTAATGTTTACTCATTATACATCATAGTCTATAAAATGAATAATATAATGTTATATCATATTCATAGCATCGACTTTTATTCTAGCATCATCAAGAATGTGTTCAAGAAAGAGTCTGGAAGAGATCACTGAAGGTGATAAGGCCGGCCACTTGTACATTTGTTTAACGTTTAAGTCCTTATAATATTGCAATTTATTTTGGTGTGCGATAAAGAGATATTGTATTGTATTGTGTTCCATCGTGGCGACATCAAGAATAAGCCATATCCGAGCAATGGATCAAATAATGTTAAAGATTATTTTATGATGCTACATAATAACAAGTTAATCTAAGCCCTTACCTTTAACAGATCTGTTTTCAAACATCTCCATATCCAAGGCGTCGTCTCTTCCATCTTCAGGCATTACGAATCTGAAGGTGAAGTCATTCCAGTCGAAACTCAGCGCGTGGTTCTGCACCAACCCCCATAGCCCTTTACTCGATCTACCTTCCCTTCTCGACAACGGCTCTATCGTCACCAGCTCAAATAACCTCACAGCCTTCTGCTCTCTCAAGCTCTGAACTAAATCTCGTCCCATCGCTTCAATACACGTTGCATTGTCACTACAGTTAAGATCCACCAACGCCGTCGCTCCGCCCAGCATCAGAACAATAAACACGAGACCAGTCATTGTCACTTCACTTCCAATCCATTTGGGTCACACTGGTACCACCCTCATCGGTGCCCGCTAAGTTAATGGGCTCGAATGCACTTGTGGATGATTTTTATCCAGCGTCACGCTGCTATGACTCCGTCTTTGCTGTGTGCATAACATTTTTTGCGAGCTCACGTGAATACAACGCACACTTTTCTTTCGTATGCGTGAAGTTCCGTTCGATTGTTTTCCGTGATGCGGGGCAGGTAGAGTCGATTGTCGAAGAATTGGTTGCGATGAAAAAATATTAGATTGTGCCAGTACGATTTGCTGAATTTATATTTTACTTTCTTTTGTAATGGGCGCAGAAAAATCAGCAACGTTTTCAAGGTTTTATTAAAACCATTTAAAATATATAAAACTCAGAGATGACTAACTGATCGACTGACTGACATAGTGATCTATCAACGCACACCCCGAACCATTGGACGGATTGGGCTAAAATGCCACTTTTAAGGGATGAAATAGGGGATGTAAGTTTTACTTCTTAATGCGAGCGAAGCCGTGAGCACCCACTAGTTATTTTTATATGCGTTAACAATTTGGAGTTCCAGGCTAAAACCTCGTGGTCACCGTGAGACGAGCTGTTAACAAGAGACAATAAACAAAAAAAAAACTATGAATAACGTTCCTTTCTCGGGTGCCGCTCGGGATCTATCCATTTCTCAGTAAATAATTCTGCGGCAACTCACGACCCTCAGTAACAAGAAATAAGTACTTATTATTAGATAGATAACCGCCATTATCGCTTTCGTTAATCAGATAGAAACAATCCTTCCTGCCAACATGAAGTACGAGTATATTATATGGGTCAAATCCCCAGATGCGGAAATTTCAGACAATCGAGTGATAAATGAAGCGCCCTCAGCTCAACGAATTAAGATAAACGATTACTGAAGCAATTAAGGCATATTTTGTTACTAGTGGACGCCCGTGGCTTTTCTCGCATTATTTCATGATAAAAAGTAGCTTATGACACTCCTAAGACATCATAATACCAAAAAATCATGATATTCCTTGCTGATGATTTTGCGTGTTGAGCGTTTAAATAAACAGAGATACAGATTAACAGAGAAACGGACAAAAATCTAGAAATTGTTGAAAATTGTTCTGCTATCAATTCGAAGTACATATCTCCAAACATTTTTTAAACATGTTCAATGTTCAGATTTTAACCCTTTTCAGCTTTATTATCAAACATTTCTTGATAGGAACAATTGGTACAATTTAAGCAACATTTTTTACGTGTGAAAGTTTAATATTTGACTACGGCCAGACTGGTGTTCAGCATTGCTCTAACATAAGCATAACACGCTTATCTAGAAAATACTAATTAACTTTAGATTCTAAAAACCCTGGATTGAAGTTATAATCATATTCATAACATTTATATTTCTTCTCAGTTTGTAATTTCATTGTAAACTTACTGTAAATTTAATTTAGTTACAAAAGCAAATAATAACATACAAAGCACAAAGTATATAGAAAGATTATTTACGTGACTAATATTTTCTAGGAATATAATACTGTTAGCACTAGCACAAACGCAATATTGCAATTCATGATTAAGAACTAAATCAGATGACTGACTGACTGATATAGTGATCTATCAACGCACAGCCCTAACCACTGGACGGATTGGGCTGAAAGGAATGAAGGTTAAAGTTATGACGTAGGCATTCGCTAAGAAACGATTTTTGGAAATGCCAAGGGGTGAAATGGGGGATGCAAGTTTGAAGCCGCGAGCACCCACTAGTAAGATATAAGTAGCCTACATTTTTTGTCAGTTTAAGTAATATAACGATCCATTAATGATTATCCTAGCGGGTAATTGGTGTGGTTTAAATATTTACGAACACATTTTGTCTGTTTATGTAGCTTCAGGCTCTTATGAGACCTACTGCAAGGTGCAAACTCAACACAGGTACAGATAATAAAACATTGTGTATCGTTAAGACATAATAGTTACCTAGACGTAATACTATTTTTGGCCCAATAAAATCTTTTGTATTTTGTATTGTATGTATGAGTGCTAAAGACGTAGTTAGTACGAAGTAGCATGATGCTGAAGCTTATGAAACAAACTGTTGTTTCTCTTCAAATGAAATATACTAAATAGATAATACAAAGTTCATACAAGGATCTTTTGCACCTTGATAAACTATTCTCTGGATTCTAACCTTTGTTATTATAGATTTATTTAACCTTTTCAGCAAAAAAATTTCTCTACTATACTTACAAAGAAAACCAATAAATAGGTAGTATTTGATAGGTTGATAGAGTAGGCAGCTCAAGAACAACGTGGAATCAAATTCAAGATTTTCAGCGCTTGTTTATTCGATTTTTTTAAATAAATAAGTGTCTTCATTGGTTCATGGAAATATTCATTTATTCGGAAAAATAATTACTTTGGGAAAATAATACAGCAAGCATGCATTTTAAGTGTAAAAACTAGCTTATAATTATAATAATATTGTTTGTAAGTATATTTTATTATTGTAAATAAAGATACTTCCGACGAAAAAAAAAAAAAACAAAATAGTATGCATTCATCCACAGTCGGTTTGTCATAGTAAGGCAGTCGTTAAACCACGTCACAAAAAACAAAAAACAAAAAACTCTGACACGAGAGTTTACTCTCATATGAACTGGTCTGGTGTTTTTCAAAGTTTTTTTTTCGTAGTTCGAGTCCTCACCCGGAGTCTCAACGGAAGATCAGCGTTGACTGTTCGCAGTCAGCACATGCTGAGTTGAGGCCGGCTTGTGACAGGAAATTGGTAATGTACAAAATGTGTTTGTCTGATTCTTTTCCATATAGGTATAACTGTGTTCGTACTTAATTTCTTGTCGCAAAATAAATAATTTTTAATTCTCATTTCATTTTTATTTCAAATATTTTGAAACCACCTTGTATAGGTTCCTCATCCCAAGGAAAGAGATAGTAATTTAACCTGATGTGTTCTACCGAAACTCATCACAAGCACACGTACTTTTCCGCCTATAAAACGAACAATCTAACTTTGCCACAACCTAGCTGTCGGAAATAGGAACCGACTTTAGGCTTTGAAATGTAAAATAGGATTTTTTTTGAGAGTATGGTATCAAAAGCTCTTGTATTAGTGTATATGTTACATTTAAAACCCGTTTTTCGTTAGAACTCGTTTACCCTAGTTAAAACTAGTTTTTACTAAATGCCTTTGTTAAAACTAGAAATACCTAGTAAAACTAGAATTGACCACTGATATATTTGATTTTCAGTTAAAACTAGTTGTCACTCCGAGCTTTAGTTAAAACTAGCGCTAGAGAAACTAATTTGGGATTGAAAATAAGATATAGTTTTTAAAATATTTATAAATAGTCATGTACTTAGTAAAGTTTACTTGTCTGTGACAGGAGGTAAGATTAGGTTTTTTTCTACCACGCACATGCGACGACGAGCGAAGCGAGGAGGAGCCAAGCGGTCGTCACAGTTTTAACCGAGTCGCTTCGGAAAAACGCGTTTTGTCTAGTAAGAACTAGTTTTAACTAATATTCAATTTTGAGCATTAGTTAATTTTAGTTTTAACAAAGGCATTTAGTAAAAACTAGTTCTAACTAGGGAAAATGCGTTCTGTCTGAAAACTGGTTTTAACTGTAACATATACATATTTTGAAGAAACATAAAACCTATCCTTTTCTTAAACTTTAGTTAGTTTAGATTTTATTTAAGTTTCTTTATTTCCTACTACTAAGAGTTTTAGAACCACACTAAACCCTAAACCATCTATTCTTAATATATGCAACCTTAGTAAAGGTATTTAATCCTAAAGTCTCATATAAACCTTTCCTTTTGTTGTCACAGACTAAACCCTGAGAATTATCGCAATTTTGCAAGAAGCCTATATCATATTATTATTCTACCAAGAGATTAATTTTGTTTGTTTATCTGTTTATTCTTTAGTCACATGAAAACAAATATTTTATAATATAAAGGCAGTAAAACGAAAGTTGCTTTGGTTTTATTCCAAATTTACGCGAGAAAAGCCGCAGGCATTCACTTGTGGTATATAAGGCCTAGATACAAGGTTCTAAGCTTTGAATAATTAAGGTAGTTATAACTTTAACAAGAACAATATTATTTGAAAGTTATCTCCGTATATAAAGGTCGTATAATATTAGGTAGCTAAGTGAAAAGTTACTCTAAATTGCTTAACTCAATCATAATTTTGTTACATGGAGCTGGAGCTTTTCTTTCCAAAGTATTATTTATTATAAGTAAATAAAAAGAACTATATATTTATTCATTTTATACATGACTAGCTAGTTCCCGCGGCTTCGTCCGCGTGGAATAGTTTTTACCATAATACGGGTCTATTGAGTTAACCTTAAAAGATAGACATACATAGATAAGTTGTAGTCAAGCGTAAGCCTATATCATGTAAAAAAAATACACTGTTGCAGACATTTTGTTAGATCGTTTCAAGAGAAATAATTCTTACATACATATTTTTTGATATTTTGAACCGTTTTTGCAGCGCACGCAACGGAAGCCCTCAAAGATGAATAATTTTCCCCGTTTTTTCCACATTTTCCATTGTTTCTTTGCTCTTATTAGTTGCAGCGTGAAGTTAGCCTAAACCCTTCCTCGATAAAAGGTCTACCCAACACAAAAATATTTTTTCAATTCGCACCAGTACTTCCTGAGATTAGCGCGTTCAAACAAACAAACAAACTCTTCAGCTTTATATTATTAGTATAGATAGATAACATACTCGACACTTGAGTTCTACTCATTCAATAAATAGAAGATTTATGTTCTTACCTAAAATATCATCAATTATGTTTGATTCGAATGTTAGCAAACTAATATTAAAAAATAATGATTTGCATAGATGTCTGTAACCCTACTTCACTACGGTTGAACCAATTTGTACGATCTTTGATATGGTGATAAATTACACAATTACTGAGATTAAATTATTAAATACTCTTTATTACGGGTAAATGTGGTTAGACCATTATAATTTATTGACTATTGCCATTCAGCGCGGTAACGCAGCGAGCTTGATGAGCACATTTAGTGTCGTTTTATTTCATTATGATATTAATTGTGTGACACTAAATTATAATATTTTTTTACACACCATTCTAATTTTAAGGTGGGGTCGATGAGTTCTGCACGGACATCCCGCTTGAGGCGTTTTGCGCATTTCCCCCATTCCTGGCTAACCCAGCCAGCCAAGCCACACCGATTACACACCGTTTGTTCTAAAATTATAATTTATATTTAATATTGTTAAAAAGTCTACCTTAAAAGATACTAACTATTCTTTTACTAGCGTCAACTTCCTTCTTGAAAACAGGATCTTTTATAATTGGACCACCAAGATACAGGCTAACGCCTAGTTTGGGGTCTACAGTTAACACTATTATTGTATTGTAAGTTAAACAAAATATAAATATTGTAATATGTAGGTTAAGTTTTCAAATGGCAAATAAACATATTTTTATTTTTATATTATTTTTTATTATTTTGTCAACGCTACCAGTGGTATGAAATGAAACTTATTTGTTTGTGTAGATCTGCGCACGCAACTGGTGCGTCGTGAAACGTTGCCAAGGTTCTGTAAAGAGTGATAGTTATTCCGATCTCGCAGATGAATATATTATCGGAACAATTCTTTGTCATGTGGTTGGCTAGAGGCCCCTTAGGTGGCTGAAACTTTTGAGACAAGAATCAGCTATTTGTGTTTATAGTTTCGGTAGATAGACATGAAAATCTAAAGTTAGTGTATCTTCTAGGTAAACGTGTTACACCCTTAAACTGCAGCAATGCTTAACATCAGGCAGGCTGAAGTCAAACGCAAACAAATCCAACAAACAGTATGAGAAGTAGAAGTCATCTGTCATATTGTTTTCACTTATTACTAAAGCGGAAGGTAGAATACTCCCAAGAGAAACCTTTTTTTATATGTCACAGTTGAATCAAAATGCTCGATTTCAATAGGAATATTAATAATTTGCTCTTATTTTATTACGAATTCTTTTATATTATGGTGATATTAAAAAAAAACAAACATAAATAAACTTAGTAATATATAAGTAAGCTATACAAAGAAACAACTCGGCAGGCGTTTTAAAAACACCACTTTACGCTTCCCACTGGAAGCAGACTTTTAGAATAGTTAGGTATTATATATTATTAGTATATATTAACTATCTTTCTAGTTAATTGTGTTCTGTTTTCTGTTCGTATCTCAATAAACATAATATTTTGTTACCGTTGTGTGACTAGTGTACAGAACTAGTTCTTAATTTTAGGCTTTTCAGATAATTTTTAATTAAAAAAAATCTTTTTGGTATATTTCAAACAATATATATCTTCGTGTTTTTTTATAGTTTTTACCAGAATATTCCAGTTGAGACGATACCTAACCGTGATTTGTAAGGTCCAAATGTTCCCAAAATTAGCAAACCTCACAAATAACTTAATATCAGTACTGTAGTAGATCGTAAGGTTTGGAATCTTGAATGTCATTAAATGAGTAGCCCTCATTTTATTTATTTATTTAAGACACAAAAACAACTTACAAACTAAAACTTATAATAAAAAACAAACTCCTATGTAAAAAAAAAAAATGTAAGTTAACTATACTTTATTTTTATTTTATTTTATTTATTATTATTTATTATTTAATAAACCTGACGGTAGGCGATAAAAAACACTTAAAACCAACATAAACTAGGTTAGTAGGCACGATAGCTAAGAAATTTAAAATAACTGCTTATACAAACAACTTAATTAAAACGCAAAACGTGTAATTTGCATAAAGTAACATGTCTAATGCAAGGGAAGTAATTATTTAGAAATAGGAATAGAATTATTGCACGCATGGACAGAACCAGTCGCGAATAACAATCGATTTCCTATGATACAGAATAGGTATCGAATGGTACAGAATGAACTATGATAAATTAAATTATAAAAAAGAATAAAAAATAAATAATAGATATCTTTTTCTTGCACACTGATCCCTGCCAGATTGGTTACCTGGAAGAGATGGCTATGAGCGATAAGGTTAAGGACATTAATTTTAAGTTTTGTTTGTTTCATTGTGTTTTTTCTGTTAGTTGGTGTTTATAATAAAATTATTTCTATCTATCTATCTATCTGGTGACTAAAGTAACTTTAATGTTTCTTCTCTTCTGAGTCAGTATCTTCATTGCATCGTGTCTAGTTGTAGATGTGTTCTAGTCATCCATTTTCATAGTGTCTCTTAAAAAGAAGGAGAATTAGTACATTTAGTTTTTATTGTTTTTTATGTAGAATCCCTAAAAACTTTTATGTCAGCTGGATGACTTTCATTAGGTACCTCTATTATTATTTCGATCACAATTAACTTATCAAGATAATCTACTTTGATTACGATTTTATCTACGTAAAAAGCTAACATAGCGCCAAAATTTTGATCGAAACCCGGTGTCATAAAAAATCCAATTGAAACGTACGATGTCGCCGAGTTAGTCGAATGCCGAGTCATTTTATGGGTGGAAGTGAGAATAGGATCTGTTTGTAATTGAAGGCCGTAAAAATACATCATACGGGTTCATTCACTTCCGAGTTCGGAAATGTATTGGCTCTTGGTTTTAATTTATCGTTCATTCGCCATTGCTATTCATTGTTCGGAGAACGAGTGGGAAATTGTGGACGAAAAATAACGCTTTTTTTAGGAAAATAGATGTTCCTTCATAAACAAAGTGTTCGAAAAACATTGGTTCCCATTAATATATCAAATGCCATTGCTAAATACTAACTTAGTTGGTCATTGTTATCATTAAAACTGCCGCAGTGATATAAAATTAATAATACAAATTCTGTTCCCTAAAAGTTTCAAAAAAATCATGTAATTTTTGTTTGCTTTACCTTCTTGGGCACACACATGTACTTAAATAAAATAAAATAAAATAAAAATAGCCTTTATTTCCCTTTTAAATGTATAGTTGTTCACACTACAATATTTTGATTTGATTCATGAAATTATTATATAAATGTCTAGTATTATTGTAGGTAATGTCAAAATGGATATATGTACTTAAATGTAATGACAATGTCTGGTTATTGAATTAAAATGTTATTTATTTATTTAAGGGATCGTCCAACTTTGGACGTAGGCCTCCTCCAACTCATGCCATGTATGTCTCGTCTTTGCTGTTCTTGTCCAGAGTTTTCCTGCCACCGCCTCTATATCGTCTCTCCATCGTCTGATTGGTCTTCCACGCTCTCTCCGTCCATCTCTTGGCTCCCAGTGAAGTATTCTCTCTGTCACATGACACATGTACTTAAAAGTGTCTATATATTATTATAATCATTCCCTATACCCATTAAGCCATTGACACGTTAAATTGTAGGTCCCAGCTGTTTGTCTAGAACGGCAGTCGTTAAACCGTGTCAGAGGCCCTTAGGGCGGTTTGATAAACTCTCAACACCAGAGTTGGCCACTTTCATTCGATAAGAAGAAGAAGATTAAGCCATATCAACAAATACATCAAAAACATTTTTCTATATGAGTGGTCAACCCTGGTGTCCGAGTGTACTTTATAGAGAAAAATACCTTCTGTCTACTATCGTTACTCTGTGGCACACACACAGTAACAGCCGACAAGCGTCAACGCCACACGCACTCAAATAATAGTTACCGCGGATTTGATATCAATTTCCGTTAGGAATCTTTTACACTAGGAATATTTTACTTACACTAGAGAGTCAGGCATTTTTGACTAGCATGTCACCTAAAACAACGTTATCAAAAGTGACTCTGTATTTTTTATTGCTTTTAACACAAACAGGAATTTAACAGATCACGCCCAACGCCCAACACTGTTTTACTATTTTTTTTTAATGGAACTAGCTTTCAATGCCTATTCACATCATAAAGTACTTGCCAACAGAGTGTAAAAGGGATTTGTATTTTTTTTTTGCCAGAGTCAAACCATCCATATTAGTGGAAATAAGTTCTGTGCAATTTTTTTGCATTACTTTCTATACTAACTTACAAATAGTAAAACTTGTGCTTCATAAGAAAAACTGAATGTTACAGCACAGGAATAGACCTAGTGTACGAGTATATCAGGGTTTGCTTTTAGTGTACAGTAATACACGAAGCCCTAGTTTATATAATCCTCTATGTTCAATCAACCTTACTGTAAAACCCTTTTGAATGTTGAAATAAACGCTTTTTGTGTTTTTTAATTCAGAATCTTATCTGTATAATTTATTTTTGTCTTTATTTTGTTTTTTTTTGCTCTATAATTTCCTTTTTTCAAACTAAATGATTGTCTCGTACGTAACTTCACAGCCAGCCCCAACGGAAGACCAGCGCTGATTGCTTCCAGTAATCAGCATTATGCCGAGTTGGGACTGTGTTGGGCAGACTTATTTATTTATTTATTTATTGTATATATATATGTGTGTATGTTTTGTAGTCTGTCTCAATTAATGTTTTTCTATTTCAGAATCTTATCTGTTTAATTTTTATTTTATTAATATCGATGGAGCACAAATAACTGAGAAGAAGACTTCAACTTGTGTAAAAACATCTTTATATCAGGGAAATGCAATCGCCAGTGGGTGGCAATTATTACAATTGTTTGTTTTTCTATCACAGTTGTGAATTTACTGCTTTTATATCAATTCTTGTATAACATAGTAATAGTAGTTTATGCAACTGTCATATAATCAAGGGTATTAAAACACGAGTGTGTGCATAATAGTAACGAGTGTGTTCTATTATTTCTTGTGTTAGTGTAAAGCAGTAGGTATTCATACAAAAGTTAAATTCAATTCAAATTCAAAATTATTTCGTATCTTAGATAGATAGATTATATATTCTTCTATTATTATTATCTTATGATGTCCATAGTTTTAGTTTTATTTACTTTTAATTGTATTTGTGAACCGTCCAAACCACTTGGAAGAACCTTTTGTCTTTTGCAACACAGTTCTAACTAAAGCAAAAAACAATATCATGTTAATTATACAATAAGGTGGCTTTAATAAAAAAATACTTTACTTTACTATAGAATATTATTTATTGTAACACACGAAATAAGTTGTAACATAGGTATAAGTACTAATATCACAGAATATGCTACACAAATTACAATATCTCGTCAAATTGAATTTATAACATTTAGTTTTAGTAAAATTTTAGAAGTTACAATGTCTAGTTCTATTAATAACATATGTACGTACATGACATTAATAACTTTAAGCTACTTATAAAAATATGTTTGTATAAACAACATTTATAAAATTCTCTCTCTCTCTCTCTCTCTCTCTCTCTCTCTCTCTCTTGAATCGTATTTCCTCGTGACTGAGGGTCGTGACTCCCCCACAGAATAATATGTTAGGGGAGTTCTCTTGTGCAGATACATCGTGGTGGGCGCCCAGGTCCTTCCACAGATCTATAATAATAGACTCACGTAAAAGATGTCATTTTTAGAGCCCTGTTTATTAAAACCTAAATAAGTTTGACAAAGAAAATGTCCAATAATAAGAAAACGTGATAAATAAAGATGGCCGTCCGAACAGAAATAAGGTCTGTATATCTTTATTTTTAGGTTAAAGAACTTCTTACACGTGACTTTTGTTCAAAGAATTTGAGATAATCTTAGAATCGTGAACAAAAAGATGAATAGAATGTTATTATAAACTAATTTCTCCAAAAATCAAGATATCTATTCTACGTATATTGTGAATGGAATAACAATACAATACAATATAACTTTATTATGCACACCAAAAATAAATTACAATATGTCATGAACTTAAACTATGAAAGAATGCACAAGTGGGCGGCCTTATCACCTTGAGTGATCTCTTCCAGCCACATAACATTTGATTAACATGAATTTAAAATTAAAAAAAAAATGTATAGTAAAATTATATTGGCCACCTAATACGTCTGCCAAATATCTTAAATTGTTTACAATGTCCTCATAGACAAATTGTTATTTATTTTATTTCTTACTAGTGGACGCCCGCGGCTTCGCTCGCATTCTCTCTCTTGAGTCGTATTTCCTCATGACTGAGGGTCGTGACTCCCCCGCAGAATTAATTCGTTAGGGGAGTTCGAGTTGGGCAGATACATCGTGGTGGACGCCCAGGTTCTTCCACGGAAGACACATGTCCTCGGATATTTGTGGTCCTCAAACATGTCGGTTTCCTCACGATGTTTTCCTTCACCGCTAAGCGAGTACAAATCAACACTTAACTTGAAAATACAAGTCATTGGTGTAGGGCCGGATTTGAACCAGGGTGCGTCTGGATGAAAATCAGACACTGGAGCCGCTGAGCCTCACTCGCTTCGCATTATTTCATGATAAATAGTAGCCTTACCACTTCTAAAACCTTATAATCTACCTCATACCTACATATCAAAAGTCATGATGATCCGTTCAGCCGTTTTTGCGTGATAAGCGTATAAGCAAATAGACATACAGAGACACAGAGAAACCTTAGTTATTGGCGGAGAAAAAACTTACAGCTTATTATTACATTTGATAGAAAATTAATATTTTTTTGTAGATAAATAGACAAACAGAGACACAGAGAAACCTAAAAATTTCGTCGGGAAACAAACTTACTGCTTATTATTGAATTTGATAGAAAATTAATAGTTTTTTGTAACAAGCAAACACCATTATTACCAACCAAGCTCATCAAAAGCGGCATTCGTTAGAAATAGTTTACTATTACTATACAATCACTGCAAACCCAACTTATTATAAACCTCTTGAAATAAACAAATAAAACTGAAAGCGTAAAAGAGACAGCTATACACATCAACGCTTCGCTTCAAGCAGTGAAAGTACAATCATTTCAATAGAAAGCCCGAAATTGTCTTTTTCTCTTTTCGTCTTTTTCTCGACAACAATAAGGTATCGTGATAATGTTTTGCAATCGATTAGAAATCGAGAGTTGTTATAGTGTTACGATTAACTTGTAATATCTGCTTTGTTAACCTAGAGGATACGAACTTCTATTTTTATAAGTACAATACTTTTCTAGTACCTACTAACTGAATGACTTTATTTGTTTATGGGGAGTTATGACTCTAAGAATGGGGATGTGAATAAAGAACCAAAAAAGGTGAAGCTTTTTTAGTAACAATCTAAAATTTGACTTGTAATAAATGATCAGTGGATTTACGTTACGTATGCAAATAACTAATGTGTTGTTAAAAATACAAAAATATAAAAAAAAACAAATTTTATCTGAATTGGCTTAGCCATTCAAACTTAGTTACAACGTTAAAATATTACATATAGAACAGATACAGAAATAGTGGTATCTTGTATACAAGCAATACTGGTATAATTATTTTTTTAAAGTTTAGGAATTTTTTGACGATTAAAATCACTTGCTTACCTCATAACTCTTTTATGGAATGTATGTACATATGTAAAGTAAGCATATCCTGAAATCAATCTGCACAGGACCGGGACGAGTGGCGTACTAGAAGAGAGGCCTATGCTCAGCAGTGGGTGATAACGGACTGATGATGATATTGAAGAAAGTAATAATACACTAAAAACAAACGGTGTCTCATATTCTTCTTAGCATAATTAAATTGTGACTTACATACGCTTCACGAAACTGACATATATTTATATATGCGTTACATAATTCAAACTAAAGTACCATTTTCTTGACTCCGAAATTGGATATATCTTTCAGGACTTTAGGATGTAATTAACAGTGGCGGACTGAAAAAATGCACCTCAATAAAGTTTAAACTAATAAATAAATAAATAAAATAAAAATAAATAAATATTCCAGGACATTGCACACAGCGCCATCTAGCAAATGAAATAATAGAATGCTACGTTATTTGTAATATCTACTCGTAACATGTATATACGTACGGATATATTACCTGCCCAAAAACAATAAGACATCAATCGATTTCCTTCATTTCATGCCGTTGAAAATTAAACATGGCAACATAACAAGAATAAATATCGAATAAAAAGTCTTCAGCAAAATATTCATATTTGTTTTAACTCTATCATTTGACATTTGTAACTCTCGACTCTATGCTATCTACGTAGACCTATCAATGTAGTGCTATAAATATAGACATAACAAAAAAACCTATCAAGTAGAAATATAAATTAAAAACATAATATATTCAATAAAGAGTTAATGTTAGAACAAGCCATGGTTTCAAGGCAAGGCCTATAAAAATGAAATACAAAAAGTTTTAATAACGCACTTACATATGTAAGCACAGAAATGAAGGTACAAATGCTAATTTATGTTTATGAAAAAGACCGATGTGCCAAATATCAAGCCAGGTATTATGTCTTCATATTTACTGAGTCAACATTCTTAACGTAGGCGGTGTTATTCATACTTGAATATGAAATAAGAGCAAATAAAGTGATATTAATAATTCCAAATTGTTTCATGAGATATGAAACGAGAGATGGCGTCTTTTACAAACATCATTGGGGCTTTCAGTGAAATAGAATATTATGTTATAATGGAACAATTTAACATAATATTATTATATGCAAGTAATATATATGTATGTCTTTATCTAATACAAACAACAGTGAAAATGTGCATTCTCTTTCAAGATTCTGTGTATACTAGTATCTATTTGTTTAATTTACAAAATGGTTTTAGTATGTAATGTTTTAGAAAATATTATGTTAAAATATTATGCTAAGGCAACGGATTAAATTATTTGTTCGAAGCACCCATAGTTATGTTAATCGACGTTTTCGGAGTAAATTCGAGGGCTAGTAAAAATATCAATAATTATAACATCCTGAATATTGACATTGTTTATATGGTTGTTCTTCTCCTTATTGAATGAGAGTATGCAGCGCTGGTGCGGAGAGATTATTACGCCGCCCTAAGGGTCTCTGACATGGCTTAGCCGAACGCAGCTCTTTGACAATCAGCTGGCTACCCGGTTAATTGTTGCACAGCAATCATATCTATGCTTTGATTCTACCTTCATAATAAGAACAGCGAGACTATCGAACTCTCTACCTGGAGCCCTGTTCCCAGAAAAATATTAACCAGGGTTCTTCAAATCTAGAGTAAATAGGCAAGCGTGCTACATCTTAGACTATAGTGGTGCTTAACATCAGGCAGGCTATAGTCAAACGAAAGCCTATTTAATGTAAAAAAATATGCTGTTTAAAAAAAACAGCATAGACTACCAGTTATTTGACCTACACTTCGCTCAAATTTATACAAATGACACTGACAGACAGACAGACAGACAGCGCAGGCTTAGTAATAGATCTTGTTTTACTTTTTGGGTACGGAAGCCTAAAAATTGAATACCTAAACTAGAATGTACTTAATTATTTCTCCAGATTGGACCTATGCCAAAAAGTAGAAATTTTCATTTGAGCTTCACAATAATGTATATTTGAAGCACAAAACACAAACAAATAATAAAACCCTTCCCGTTCCTCGTATCTGCGTCGCAAGTGCACCCAAAGGAGCTGTTGAAGATATTTTATACTAACACTTCACCGGAAATAATGCTGGATGTTAGCAAATAAATGTGCTTGAATACAGAGCCATGAATCTGCTGAATGGTTTTATGTTTTATCTTGAAAATAATGTATCATAAGAGAAAATGTCTTGTTACAGTTGCTGCGGGGACTTTAAAAATTGACAATCTATATATTATATAAAACTCAAAGGTGACTATATATTATATAAAACTCAAAGGTGACTGACTGACTGATTGACTGACTGACTGATATAGTGATCTATCAACACACAGCCCACTGGACGGATTGGGCTGAAATTTGGAATGAAGGTAGATTTTAGATGCCACTTTTAAAGGGGTGAAATAGGGGATGCAAGTTTTACTTCTTAATGCGAGCGAAGCCGCAAGCACCCACTAGTGTCACATAATAATGTACTGATATATGTTAATATTACGAGCAGTGCTCGGCGGTGCTACCTCCGTTTATCTGGGATAAAAAGAAGCTTGTGTGTTAATCCAAAGTCTTATCTTCCACCACATCAGGTCCTTCTACGGAAGACAAATGTCCTCGGAAATTGTGGTACATGTCGGTTTCCTCACGATGTTTTCCTTCACCGCTAAGCTAGTGCAAATCTACATTAACTTTAAAATACAAGGTCATTGATGTAGGGCTGGATTCGAACCAGGGTGCGTCTGGATGAAAAGTAGACAAATATTGAAACCGCTGAGCTACACTCGCTTATCACCACTAGACTAGCTCAATAATTCCACTTCTTGTTTACATTTATTTTCAAAACTGGGCTAAACAGCTTACGTTGTTGGCCTAAATGGCCCAAAATTGGAAACCTATTTACGGGGAACCCCGGACCGGATTATCGTGACGGGTCATAAACAAAGTTGAAACTTTCCCGATTTTCTCTAAAGAAAAACATTGAGAAGACCCTACTCAGTCGCCGTGGAGGGACGATGATAAAATGCTGTGTCATTTTGATAGATTCCGTATATCCGGGATTTCGGAAGACCCAACATTGGTATGAGAGAAAGTTTAAAAAAAAAGTATTGCGTAAAAAAATTGTGGTCATTTCCATACCTCTATTTAATCCCGGAAGCTTTAATAAGGAGCTTTAATAGAATGAAAGATAGATAGACATATCTTTAATGCACACCAAACAATAATAAAAAAATATATACTTAAACTAAAACTTAAAATTTAACATGTCCATTGGGCGGCTTTATAGTATCTCTATAAGGCCACCCAATGTCCACTAGTACTTACGGCGGCTTTAATGTGTTTTTTTTTTAATTTATTACATTAAGTAATCTTTATGATTCATCAGAATAATATTCAAATTAAAATGTGGATTTCGATGAAAAAATAATGTCTCTAAGAGTGGAATAGAAAAAACCTAATAAAACTACAAATGTTAATAAATTTGAACGTTCAAATGGTACGTTAGTCTTAACAAAGCACTGATTGATTAAAACACATTTTCAATTGTTAAATAACATTACAAAAATTATACACAATGTAACTGAAATACCTAGATAATGTTCCTTCCACGTTCATTATATCATACTGATAATGGAATGCTTAGGTGTTAAAACTACAGGCAATTTTGAACCGTATCTTTCAAGCTTTAGGTTGAAATTGGAGTTAGCAAAGTAAATATTACAGTTCGTTGCCTTTCCGCAAAGTAGTAAATACGTTTTATAGCATTTAGACTCTTCCTCAGTGGATTTTTAATGTATACATTTCTGTTAATTTACTTCGATATAAACCTTTGAGTACTTTGATAATTATTTGGCAAAGTTTGATCGTTTGTAGAAAGACCTAGGCACCTATTTTGGTCTATCAGTTCAAAGAGGTTAAGAGAGAAGAGTTTTCGATACAAAAAGTAAATAAAGCTTTCATAAAGCTATATTCGCTTATATTCTCACTTTTCGATACAAATAATACCTACGCACATGCCTATCTAACCTAGTAAAAGCTTGACCTAAAACGCCTTAGCATCAAAGACAACAAAAGCGTAAGAAAAAACGCCCATCTATATAAATAAGATATGTCTTTAATGCACACCAAAGAAATAACAATATAAAAAGAAATATAAAAACTAATTTAATGCACATTGGGCGGCCTTATTGCCTTAGGCGATTTCTTCCAGGCAACCTTTGGATGATAAATACCGCAGCAAAACCAATCTATATCACAATAAACTTGTATTTACTTCTCGTTAATGATCTAAGGTGAAAACATAACTCTACGCAACGTCTTTTTTTCCCAACAAAAGCAAATTGCTCTTATTTCGTTGTCTTATTTTTGAAAGCTATTGCTATAAAAGAATTTACTTTTCCCTTTCTAGTTTATTGCTCGACCGACGTTCGGTAAAAATGTATCGTTTAGCATTTTCGATAGCCCTTATTTTTGTGCCTGCGTTGGGTTCCTTTTTGGACGGGGACTTAGATTTGACAGATGGCGTTAAGCTAATCAGTATACCTGTGTCAAATAGCTTAGAGAATGAAGGCAGATCATTTGGAGATCATTCTGTGTTGTTCAGAATGGCAAAGTTTCTACAAGGGCACGAGTTGCATATTAAACTGCCGAATTTGATTGAAAAGGACAAAGTGACGAAGATCGTTGCAGATTCGCTGAAGACCGTCGATGAGACGTATAAGGAAAGTAACGGTAAGTATTATTGTGAAGTGGTTTCAGTGACAGTTTGTAAATAACGTGGTTGTATAAAACATCGAATAAACTATGCGCGATTGTTTTTATAAATTTATGTAGTTTTCCTGTATATTTAAAGATATATCCATTATTTAAAAAAAAAAAAAACAAAACATAAAGTTTACTAATTAAAAATAAATTCTTTGTGTAAAAACTTTAACATTCATACATTCAGTGTAATTTGTAAGATCTCTCTGTACACGCAATCAGTTGAACGTTAGTTAAAATCTAACAGACAAAATAAGAGAAAACTTGATTGTATTGTTTCGTACAAAAAACTTGCTGACTCATTAATTTCAAACCTTTTACGTGAACGAATAACATGAATTAGAATTCTTTCTAACTAATGTTTCCAATATGTATATTACATTAACGTTGCTAATTTAAAAAATAAACGTTTAAATACTTAGGAAACGGATTAATAGGTCTCGTTCAATGTCTTACTTTAATAATAATCCAGAGATCTTCAAATTCAGAGTAAATAGCATTTTAGCGTAAAGTATAGTGAAGTTATTTTAAAATACTGTATAGGTTTTGTACAATCAAAACCCGCCTAATGTTAAGCACCACTGCAGTCTAAGATATAGCTCAATTGCCTAGCTTGCTTGAAGCTTAACATCAGGCGGGCTGTAGCCAATTGTAAGTCTATTTAGCAATTAAAAAAATGATTTTTATTTCTTTTGAACGGGTTCGCACTTGGCCATAGTTTGCCTGATAGCAAGCAAAGGCTATGGCCTAAGATGGAGCGTGCTTACCCGATAAGAACCGATTCACTCTCGCATTGATTTTACATGTCCAAAAACATATGAGATGTCACCCAAGCCACAGAAGCGTCTAAATATATCTATTTGTTTCAGTAACCGGTCGTGGCAAAGGAGGTGGCGGCGGTGGCGTTGCTCTGCTCGGTCTGATGTTTGCAAAGGCACTAGGGGCGGCTGGCATCGGTGGATTGGGGCTGCTTACTATGAAGGTTGGTATTTTATTTCTTATATAAGATGATAGTAGTGTAAGGCAGGAACTGAACATACCGTTTGTCTAGTACGTTGTTAAGCCATGTCAGAGGCCGTTAGGGTGGCTTGAAAATTTCTCGACAGCAGAGCTGGCCACTCTCATTCTATAAGAAGAAGACTGAACATCAGAAGAATAAAAATATTGTGTCTCCAAACCGAAAACCTTAGTGCTCTCTTGTTTCGTTGCAGGGTGAAAAAGGAAACTTTAAAAAAACAGCACTATCTTTCATTCTTTTGTACATCTTTTTTATTTTTGTGACTTAAAATTCAACTCGTATACTTTACATAATTTTACTCTACACTATCACCTTATATAAACATATAAATCTAGACTTCCAGATACACCTAAAATAGGTACAGATAAATGGCAAAACTGCAACTAACATCACAGAATACAATAAAAAATTCACTCAGGTCATTGCTTCATAATGACACCGTAGCATTCGTATTGCAGTAACAACAGGTATCCTAGCGCTAAAGCTGTCTGCATTTTTTGCTTAGTCTAATCTTCATCAAAACGTTTAAGGGGCAGTCGCTACGTTAAATATTATATAGATCTACAAAACTAAAATAACAAGAAATATTTTAGAGAATTATACTGAAATTCTCGTATTTTTTAAATACTAGTTAATACTTAAGTCACTTGAAATGACGGCGATTATATTGGACATGTATTTTTTTAAACACATGTCTTCATCATCCGGAATTTGTATCAGCTGGCGTCAGGGTGCCGCTTTGTTCAATACTTTAAAAATATATTAAATTGCTAATTAGGGCAATATAGTTAATTGAGTGCTTATTCTTAAAAACAGAAAAAAATTGCGAAACTATTTTTTTTCTTTAATTTACAAAATAAATTTACTACGGTAACATGAATCAACCTTTACTTTATTAATGTAACATGGAATTTAATAATAACGTATTTTTATTTGAAAAAGAAAAAATAAGTTTATAGTGATGCTATTTTTTTATTCTGGTAACTGCCCCTCATATGTAAATGTTGAGCGAAGCAAATAATAAGCTTTAAGAAGCATGCAGTTTTATCTATGTAACTGTTTCAGTGGGAATTTGTATAAAAATGTTGTTTTTTTTTTACATTAGATAGACTCACGCTTGACTACAACTTGCCTGATGTTAAGCAACGTTGTAATCTACGATCTAGCGCGCTTGCCTAGAAGAAACCGGTGTACCTTTAAATGCACGTACAAGTTAGTATTGCTAACAGATTATTAAAAAAACAATATAATACGTGAATATATATTATGTATTTTATATAATTAGTAAATCACGTTTAAATGTTACCTGTATTATAATAAATTAAAAAAAAATAGGTTTGCTCTTTTTTCACGAAATTTTCATTCATTGTACTTAATAAAGCTTTTAAAAGCCACTGTGCTTAAAAAATAGCAAATTTAACAAAAAATAACAATTTAGATGAGATGTAATCAAACTCATCATGGGTTCAAAAAAAAAGTAGTTTCGTACATATTTGAAAGTGTTAATTAACCGTTTTTGTTCGAGACTTTTACATAGAATAACTTGATTATGAGTATTAAAGTATTTTATTAAACGCCGAAATAGGTACTCATAGGTACCTCCGTCTTATCACGCGAGCCAACAAACTTTTACGACCCAATGTCTGGGTTGTAAACATTTTTCATCACGTCGCGGAAATTTGACTAGAGATAAGAACGCATGTTTTGGCCGGATCGGTCGGATAACAGTTTTACAGCGTAGCAAGATTTTGGGTGACAGATCTTGACAGCGATAGGTGTTTATGGCGCGCATAAAATGAAATAGTAAGAATATGCGTAAGCTTGTACGTAAATCTAAATATATGAAACTCAAAGGTGACTGACTGATTGACTGACTGATATAGTGATCTATGAACGCACAGCCCAAACCACTGGACGGATCGGGCTCAAATTTGGCATGCAGGTAAATGTTATGTATGACGTAAGCATCCGCTAAGAAAGGATTTTTGGAAAAGCCGCTTTTAAAGGGGTGAAATAGGGGATGCAAGTTTTACATCTTAATGCGAGCGAAGCCGCGAGCATCCACTTGTAAACAATATACTTGTATGCGCAACAAATGTAATCAACAATGTGGTTAAATTTAAAGAGTATCATACAAAAACATACCTTCATAATGGATATGCACTTGGTCAGTCACTGCCGCTCAAAATGAAAATGTTTTTACATAATCGACACCAAGCAATGACGCCGTGATTTGGTATACTAAAAACCATTCAATCCTGTGAAAAAAGTCCAGAAGAAAAGTCTTGTAGTCTTTTTTATGCAATCGAACATAAACTCACTTTATGCGTGCTGGTAGGGAAGAGCCTGACAAGTTATACGAAAAGCCGGAAACAATGTTCATCCCTATTGATTACAATTTCTCCCTCACGCCTTAATGCCAAATTATTATGTATCTTCTTTGTAATATTTATGAAGTAATACCCACCCGTATGAGATGAAATGCCAATTATGTGTGTTCAGGGTTTCAATCTAAATCGCCCATAATAAGTTGAGTGATAAAAAAAATTGATCTTATTGCCTTGGTACATATTTTATTTACAATATCTGAAATATGGCTAAACTGATTTTGAAGTAACTTATACTGGTATATACCTACGCTAAAAAACCCGGAATCACTTATTGTTTATAAAATGTGGTTCCTTAGGTTGATACTCAAAAATGACTGACATAGTGATCTATCAACGCCCAGCCCCAACCACTGGACGGATCGGGATGAAATTTGGCATACAGGCAGATGTTATGACGTAGGTATCCGCTAAGAAAAGATTTTTGGAAATGCCGCTTTTAAAGGGATGACATAGTGAGTTACTGGATTGTTCTATAGATACTTTGTTGACCACATTATCAAATGTACAGGTGTTGGTTTGGGAACTTAGTGGTTTAGTAAAGAAATTAATAAAAATGAACTCTCTTTTTCTTTGGTGGCTTGATAAATTCCTGACACCAGAGTTGGCTACTCTCACTTGATAAGAAGAAGAGAAAAAATATATTATCTTCTTTTTATCGAATGAGAGTGGCCAACTCTGTTGTCAAGAGTTTATCAAGCCACCTTAAGGGCCTCTGGCATAGCTTAACGATCGCTGTAGCTGTAGACAAACAGCCGGGACCTATTTACTATTTAACGTGGCATCCGACCCACGGAAGCATCCAAAACAGAATACTACTTTAAAAAAATATATATTATGAACTTTGTTTAGTACGATACAATTAAATTTCATTTTAGGTAGCCCAGAATTATGACTTTTACATTGGAGGTTGAATGATCCTTCAAAAACCTGATAAACGGCGAAAAGATTTTCATTAAGACCATGTTAATATATATTATGATACTAAATATTAATAAATATGGCTATTAAATTACTTTATGATCTCCAAATATTTTGTATCTTTACTGAATTCTGTGTTATTGCTCATTTTGTGTAAAACATATTGAATAGGGAAAAAATATCTATATCTGTAATCTCTATAACTTATTTTTTGTGAACCTTATTCAAAAATATAACTACTTAGATAAAATTTAATTCGCATTTCGGTTCAGGTTATGTCAACTAGTGGACTCCTTAAAATATCGGGTAAGCACGCTCCATCTTAGGCCATAGCCTTACTTGCTATCAGGTAAACTATGGTCAAGTGCAAACCCGTTCAAGTTAAAAAAAAAAAAAAAAAATATAAACTGCCCAAGAGAATTCCCTCAATTAATTTCAAGAGAGTCATGAACCCTCAGTTCGGAGGAACACGACTAAACAAACTAAACTGGCCCACAGCAACTGTAAGTGCTGTGGGCAAGTGAACAATAAATAAATAAACAGAAGGATTCTCCTGATATTTTCAACTATTGCTGTTTGTCACGACCCGTAAAGCGGTTTGAAAACTCTCGAAAACATAAAAAATACTAACTTTTTGTTTAAATAATAATATGAGTAACAAAATTACATCCAAAAAGACATAGATAAATTACCATTTGTTACGCTCCTTTACAAACTCTCTACAAAGAGTTTATTATTCTCTAATTCAATCAGATATTATATTTATGTGCCTTAATACACGTTAATATCAATATAATCTTTTCATTCAATGAGATCAAAACGTTATAATATACAGTCCGGGGTATATAACAAAATAACATAACAAGTAACTAGTGGCAGCACTTTTGCCCAGAATGATTTTCCTTGAATCCTTTGCCTCATACAACTGAGAGTCGCGATTCTCCCGCGCTTGCAATTCCATGAGTATTTTTTTAGTTAGATTATACCACGGTAGACATATTTTATGTTATCTGATGTTGCAGTCCTCGAACATGTTTGTTTCCTCGCGATGTTTTCCTTCATCACTAAGCGAGTCCTAATCTGTACATACCTTGAAAATTAATTTCTTGGTGAAAAACCAAATCAAAATCTGGGTGCATCAATTTGACAAACTCAACATCAAGCAACCGATAAGTGATAAGGCCGCCCTCTGTCCCAATATTATGGTTTACTTTTTTTTCTTTATACTTGTTCTCTTGATATATTGGTATACAATAAAGAATTTTTGATTGATTGATTGATTGATCAAGCAACCGCCTAGTCAAAATAGTTTTTTAATCAATCAAACATATGATATCAGTACTTTTCCATTACATTCCTATTTGGGAGCTTCCGTGGGTCAGATGACAAGTTAAATTAATAGGACCCGACTGATTGTCTTGTACGGCAGTCGTTTTAAAATTGAATTGAGTCGTTAAGCCATGTCAAAGGCCCTTATAGCCGTTTGAAAATTCTCGACACCAGAGTTGGTCACTCCCATTCGATAAGAAGAAGTCTTTTTTGATCACAATTTCATCCACAGCTATAGAGTTATCTTGCGTTAACTCTAGATCATACATAAGTATACAATTTTCACTTCGACACGGCCACTGGCGAACAAGTCCGTTAGCCAATTACCTGCTTACTTTTACCAATTAAAATGATCTGCAATTAATAACTTGAATCATTTCTTACGGATTAGGATGTAACTCGAGAGATATTTGATGATGGTTGGAGAATTGCTGGGGGAAACTTGTCAATACGATTGTTCTGTCATAATGTTTAAGATTACAGAGCGAGAATTCTTATTCTATTTTATTAATGAAGGCTTTGGAAAATACATGAATTTGAAAAGAAAAGTTTTTTGTAGGAAAATTACCTCCATAATATTCAATTCTGTGACAGGGTCACGATCCTCAGAGATAATACTCACGGGAAGAATAATATGACCAGGTTTTACCACAGCAATAGATCTTATATAGAATTAGATCTTTAGTGTGGCTTAGTATATTTGTATATTATTTTACAAATTCTATTTTTCATGTATTTATAAACATACATACATACAGGGAATTATAGAATTACATCAATTGTCTAGAAACAATAATAAACGAGTAAAGAGTTTGTCGGTCGGAAAGATTTTCGAATAATACTACGTCAATAGTTACACAGTATATCATACAAAAACAATGGCGTGCATGTATTTATTTTGTTTTCTTTCTATTTCAGGCATTAGCAGTATCGGCCCTCGCTCTTATGCTGTCTGCGATCGTCGGGGTCAAAAAGTTGACCTCGCACGATGATCACGATGACCACCAGGTCATCTACGCGGGTCATCACGGTCATCACAGAAGACGGCGTGACCTTGACCCGACGCCATTGCCTTACCAAGCTTGGACGGAATATTCCAGAAACGAGTCTTACGAAAACTACTAAACTCATTAAGTTGATGTACGAATTACTGGCGAGGAAATGTCAAAATATGTAATCACAAATTAACAGAAATGTCAAAGAAAGGCAAAACTTATCAAAAACCCATACCTACTAATATAAAAATTAGTTTATTACTGCTTCTAAAATTAACTCAATATTAACAAAGATATCAATTTTATTAAAATAAGACTATGTAGATTAAACATAATTTTGATTACCTAATAAGCATTTTTTAACAATATTTGATCAGTAGAATTTTCAATCTAATTGGTTTAATAGAATTTGGCAAATATTTGAATAGGCTTTAATAAGTCATATTAAGCAAAAAACTTGGGTTTAAAATATTAGTCCTTAAATTAGTTATGACCTTTATTCATCTTATCTTTATTATTATGTGTTATGTGGTTACATTTGCTCATTATTTATTTGTAAATAATAATAATTTATTGAATTGTTATCCGTGTGTTGAATAAGTAATTTATTTTCTTTATTTATTTATTTATTGTAATAAATTATAAATAAAAAATATTAAGTAAACGTCTATTAATTTTCCTTATTATGATTTACTCATGATGTTTTGACTTTTAATAAAAGCAGATAAATAATAAAAATAGGATCAATATTATTGAATTAAAAAATCCTGCTTGAAATGAACATGTTAATTATTAAGTATGAAGCTTAACAGAAACATTAAAACTGTCAACACACAAGTTATCCAGTCTCATACAAACAAATTATTTCAAGAAAATATACAGAAAAAAGTTAATAGTAATACTTATACAAAAGACACATTATATATTTCTTTGGTGAGGAGGCTTCGGGGCAGTGACAACAGCATCCTGAAAGTAATAGCGGAGGACCCGCAGGCGTCTGTGCGGAGGCATCTCGTGCGAATTATGATTCCACAGGGCATGCCGCCTAAGTACATGACTCAATAAACAATGTATACTCGCCTTAGCACACTAAGTTTTAGTTGTAGTTTTATAACACATTACATCTGGATCTCTTTGTTGACAAAAAAAAGCATTTTATTTAGGTATTTATGTATTTCAAGAAAATAGTCTTTATCCTAATTATTACATTCACTAGCATGTTTCTCTGAATATTCAGAATTTTCTCTCCGGCACATAGACTTTGAAGTTACAAATAGTTGACTTTATTAAATGTAATTGTTATTTAAAGCTTCCGAATACAACCAACAAGTAAATTGTATTTATAGGTTGAAAGATAAAGTATGTGGCGCGTTGGAGAGGAGGCCTATACTCAGCAATGGGTGAACACGGGCTGACATGATGATGATGGTGATAAAAGATAAAGTAGCTAATATTAAAACAATTTATTCGAATTACGATGAATTCGTTTGATCAAAGAAATAGAAAATAGGTGAAAAATATAACTTATGAGCCAAAAACATTTAAACCTTCTTATTTCTAAAACTAGTTTAAATACTGTTATAGAACATTGAAAACAAATACTCAGTTTGTTTTTCATGACCAAGAACCAACATAATTTAAAACCGTAGCTCTTGTCTGTGGAGCAAGCGCCATTCTCCTCGATTTTCAGCCAATTTTTTGACCGCCTTATGTTAAATAAAGAAAGGAAAAACTAACTATTTAATTTTCAAAATTTACACCTATTGGTTGAACATCGTTTTGGAATTATACACTCTGAAGTCAATAAAATTGAAGCACATAATAAAATTATACATAAATCAGACCAAAATATATTCTTGTATTAGCTCATATTATTTTAGAAATTTTTATAATGACGTAAAGTTTTGGCATCTATAATCTTCTTACTCGTGGACTGCAGGGGGCAGTAGATAATAATAATAATAATCATTTATTTACACTTAATAACTAGGTACAGATCTTACTTAGATACCTACATAATTAATTATCAGTATTTAAAACCAATGTCCTAGTTTAAATTTTTATGCTACTGTGACATATCAGCAATTTTTTATATTGTACTCAACGGCTGCGGGCAGAGAATCAGAACAGTACAATATATCTAATATGTAATTATAGTTTAATTAAAGTATTTTTAATTGCATTGTATTGAAGGAATTCAAAACGCAGTGTAATTACTTCTGGGAGTTTTAAGAATGTATGGGTTTTCTTTGCTTGTGTACAGGGAGTTATGAAAAAGTCTCCACTAACGCCTTACCACATGTATTGTAGCAATTAAGAGCAAAGTAATTTTTTCGCTATAAAAATATATTAAAGATTCGTAATATAAGGGATATTTTTATCGATTTCATCTGCAAAATAGAATAAATTGCAAAATCTTAAAGCGCCATCTTCTTTGAAATTCTTACATTATTTTGGAAAACTTCATAATAAAAGGCTGATCCACACTAAATTGTGATAGCAGCAACCTTTCTCTTTGTTAGTTTTGCACTACCGCCATCTATGAAGGTTGTTGTGAACTATTCAGACATTTCTTTCTTGAGCTGTAAGGAAAAACTAAAAGGCTTCTCTCTTTACATCGTGCTTATTGCAGTATGATCTCGTTATTTTGAATCTTGACAGTAAATATAGATGGCGCTGAAATAAGCAAGAATGTAGTACGAAAAACTTTGATAGGTAGATATTCAATACCGATCTAAACCGACTTCGCATGGTATATGCATGATAAATCCATGATCCATTCCTCTTTAAACATTCTATCTGTAAATTAAATCTTCATAAAACTCAGTTGCGTATTTTAAATTCTACGCATGTATGGAAACAGGCAGCAGCTGTATACTTTTTTATACTTACTATGTAGTGATACCTAATGTGAAACGTATTAAGAAAATAATTTTTACTTTGTTGTATATAAAAATATACAATATCTAAATATATAAAACTCAACGGTGACTAACTGACTGACTGAAATAGTGATCTAATAGGACCAATCACATTCTTTCTCACATCCGCAATTTGTTTAAAAAAAAACTATCCGGGCCTTTGCATTGATATGCGATGTTCAATTACTTTTTTGCTGGGCGATCAAGGTGAACCTTAGAATATGTTTGATAGATAGTACATAGATAGGTATTATAAAATAGGTTGTGTGGTAATCTTTTTAACACTCATAATATAAACAAAACATGTTAAAATGTACGCCACAGCTGTTCGTCATAGTACCTACGGCAGTCGTTAAGCCATATCAAAGGCCCTTAGGCTCTCATACGAATTAAATTTACTAAGTTATTATTATTACAAAACAGCGAAAAATACTGACAAATTAGGTAAATCCATGACGTTGGGTTTGAGGTGTCTTTATATAAATAGTCTAGCGATATTGTTGTGTGTACTTGTAACCTCATTGACGCACTTGAGGCGTAGGCAGGTAGAACATTTCCCACATCCGATATAAATAGTGATGGGGTTAGGATATCGATAAGTTATTTTTTTTATAGCAATAATGTTATTGTTATAGCATACAATTTCAGACATCATTTATTTTGTAAAAAAATCAACATAGTATGTATAAGAGACAGACTGAACATAAAACGAATCTAATAAACTATGTGCCTCACTCGGCATATAAAGACGGATCTTATTTTAGGTAACTTAATAGGATACAGCAAAATGTGTTTTGTACACCCACTTGACTCATAATATGACAATACGACCTTTGGAAATGTGTAGGTACATACTTATGTAATGTAAGCAAACCTTATTAATGAATAAAGGAGTCAATCCTGATAATGTAAAACTCTTTGGTAACGATGGACTTTTAAAAAGTAAAACCAATGACAGTTGCAAGATTGACAGTCTTAGATTATTATTATCGTTGTCATGGAAATACCCGACTGAAAAAGAATTGTACTGTGATATCAATGAATTGAAAAATTAGAAATATATCTGTATTTTCATGTAAATCTTTGTTTAATAAGTATGAGATTAGCGTAGAGCCAACATCAAGGACATGCATAGAAACCACGGCGAATTTCAGATTTTGTGATGAATTTGTTCACAATAAACTCTACAAAATATATTCGTATATTCACATCTAAAATAAGTCTGTGAGACCTTAAATCTTTTATGATATTATTTTTATCTATTAGGTACCATATCTTAAAAATTCGACTTTCATTTAATTATGATATTTTAATAGTGTTACTTAACTGATTTCAGTTAGTTACATATTTAATAAAAGGTATCCAAACAAAAACCATGTTTTTTACAAACTAACCGTATAAATTGATTTTATAGTTAGTTATATCAAAGATAATATATAGGTATATGTATAGATATTCACCAAAACATATCGATAAAAAAAACCCTACCATCGATAACTCAGTCCCACCACTACACATCACTAACCTGCTTCACATTGCTCGTGTGATGCATTCAAGTGTAGTCTCGTGTCAAGTAGACATGGCTTGTGGGGAGATGACCGCAGACATCACTAAATAGTTATTATTACGCGCATGTATTGTTTCATACTAGGTATATATTGGATTGTTTCTTTTGTATGGTTTAGTTAGATTAAACATTTCAGAAAGTTAGTAAGTTGTATATTTTAGAACACCACAACGTCTGATAGTGACTTTTCCCCACAAATGCCTATCTATTAATTTATTTAAGTATAATGTAAGGATTGATAAAAACTGATTAAATCCAAATTTGGAACTCTGAATATCATGAGCTTTTTTGGTTCTCAAAACCTTGGAATCATAAACAAACAGGCGTTTGTGAGATCTGTATGTGACTGAGTCTGCACCGACCGGCATAATATATAATAAGTCTATCAAAACGACACTGTAGGGTATAAAAAAAGTAAACCTGAAATTGTAGGTTTCTAAAAACACGTACCGCAAATTCGTGGATCTACCTGCCTGACTCCCTGTTCCATAAGCACTATAATCCAGCGATCTTAAAAGCGAGAGTGAATCGGTTCCTATCGGGAAGCACGCTCCTTCTTAGACCATAGCCTTTGCTTACCATCAGGCAAATTATGGTCAAGTGCAACCCGTTTTAGATTAGTTGTTTTGATTGTTGACTATTCCAGGGCTTAAATCTTTTTAGACATACGTTTCTGCTATTTCATGATAATATCGGTTCAGACAACTGATAGATTGTCTTTTTTATAAGTAGGTCCGGTTATTACATGGTCCGTAAATGCGCAAATGCAGACAAATCAAAAAAACCTTATAATATATCAATATGTCTGAATTATTTTGAATTTTATACAAATCAGCATTACTAAACATCTAATTTCTCAAACATAAATCAAGAATAGTTATCACTACAGTTTTCTTACGCACATTTTCCCCGACACTCGATTATACGAGTGTAGATTGCCTAGATTCTAGTATATCTATATAAGAACTAGACCGCGTTTCTAAAGCAACAAGGCCATTGCCAGTACTTATATGAGGTACTAGTGAGAACTAAAGTGTGTGAATTCATTATGAAAGCATTTTTTTTGTAAATACACGATTCAACCTTGGACACATAGCCTAGGATGTCATTTTGCAAATTGGGTCCGGCCTGACTGTTTTGCATAAGAACGGCAATCGCAAAGCCTAAACTAAAACACTAGAGTTACTAGGGCCACTCTTATTGAGGTAAGAAAAGAAAAGGTACACTTACAGGTGGTAGGTCAAATATTTATTTTTATGTAGTATATTATTTATTTTTATTTATTTCTTCTTTTGGGTTAAAACTAAACTTAGTTTTGCACACTTATGAATGTCAAAATCTAGTACATAATAAATGTTGCCAAAGGCATACTATAAAAATACATTCAAATTTTAACTAGTATAGTATAATATACTATATAATATAGTTAATAAAATTCATTTAATACCTATAATATGTTTTCAATCATCAACAGTGTGCTTAGCAGTTTTATTCAAGACTTCCCTTTCCTTATTATGGGGTTTCCACCTGTAATCAGATTTTTGCTAGTTCAAGTGTTGTTTCAGATGATCTAGTAGTAAAAACTTAACATCCCTTTTACTTTTTTTGTCATATTGGGGTGTTGCTATTTAAATTAAAAAATAACTACCGCATCGAATAAAAAATCTTAAATTTGATACAAAAATGTGGTAACGGTGCCCGGACATGTCCTGCAGGTCCATATGCCGGGGACAGGTTTAAATTTACTTATTTAGAAGAAATTCTAGCTCTGGCAGTAAATTGCGCTTAAATAATAATTAAAATCCCGCCAAATTTCAAATACACAACCAGAAATTTGCCACTGTAGTATTATTTTTTATAAGAAACTGCCGCCAAATGCTGGTTTTTTTTTGGGGACAGTACTACACACTAAAATTGCAAATTTTTAAACTAAATTTTCTTTATTTTAATATAGTTTTATGCGTAATATTTTAACAAATATAGCATGCCTATTTCATCTAAAATCAAATAACCGGGTGACAATTGTCATGAAAACCTTGAAAGCAGAGAAACAGTATAATATCATTCGGGGACATGTAAAAAGTACCATGTACAACTTTTGACGTTCTTGCCCAAGAGTATTTTTTTTACTTATTATAAGCTATATTTGTCAATACCATAAATCAATTAGCCATAAAATCTTCACGAAAATCAACAGATAATTTCATAGACTCCCAAACCCAAACGTAACAATAGCAATCACAATCGAATATCCAATAAGAATGGAAACTTTTATTACGGAAGCAGTTTCAATCAAACCATACGTTGAGAGAAACCTGGTATTTTATATCACGTGTCTTCGAGAATTGGCTTGGGAAGAGCATGATGGTCGAATTGTGAGTTTCTACTGGAAGTGGTATTGGTTTTTGTATGACAATTAGAAGATAGTTTTTTTTTTTTTCTAACGGTAATAATTTTTGGTTTTGATGAAGGAAAATACCGTGAGCAAACCGACATGTTTGTGGAACACAATATCCGAGAACTTGTGTCTTCCGTTGAAGGACCTGGGCACCCACCACGATTTATTATACAAAAAACCTATTTAAATATGCCATTACGGAATACTCAAAATTTAGACATGGCATTTTTTGGTTGTGGTAAGATTTACCAACTGAATTCGAATGAAGATTATAATCAGAATATAATGTTTGAACAGTAAGAATCGACTTTTTACTTCAAAGTTTAAGATTAATATTAAAACCACGTTTTAAAATAAGACGGAAAGTGAACTCTTTATCCAAAAACCATATCTATTTATCGATAGATCTTTGTACCACTACACTGTGGTCGAATAATGGTCAGATCGTGATCATTTACATCAATGACCGAGCAATGAAACAATGATGTAACTTTCACTGTTTTCTCTATTTTGGTTTGATGAGACGTTTGAAGGTCATTGTTGGTGGGACTGTGGCTTTGTTCCACGTGAGGTGGCACGGGCGTGCTACTTTGCGACGGTACATTCCCTACTACAATATGGCACCGAGCTTTGGGCGAGGGCAGCGGATTGGAAGCGTGTATTTATTCTGCAGAAGCGGGCAGTGAGGTCCGTAGCGGGAGTCCAGTGGTGCACTCCAGCGCGACCATACTTCAAGGAGCTGGGGATCTTGACGCTTCCTGGCATTCTCATCTATCAGGTGGCAGTGTACGTGCGTCAGAACCTAGCTCAGTACGCGGAGCGCGGCACGAGGCATCGCTACCCGACCCGCGACGGACACAAGCTGGGGAATGAGCAGCGCACCCTGAACAAGTCCTCCAAGTTGACGCATATCATGGGTGCGGCAGTATACAATCAGTTACCGGCGAATGTTACAGCTTCAGTCAGTCTGCAAAGTTTTAAATGGTCCCTGAAACGTTGGCTTATCGAGCAATCTTTCTATACCTTCGAGGAATTCATTCCAGACGTAAGATAATTGTGTTAGTGCGATGTTGTTGTCCATGTGTATGTTTATTTTTTTTTTGAATACTCGATGTTTCTTGAAATTATTTAATCAATAATGTTAATTTAAATGCATTGTTTTTTATATTGTTACACTTAATAACTTTTGTTATTTTGACGTGTATTATTAAGTTATATGAATAAATGAACTTTGAACTTTGAACTTTGTTTTCATTAATTTGGTGATAATAAAGGCGAATTTTTGTGAGTGTGTGTTTACATGATTATTACTTTAAAACGGCAAAAACGGAATTACTGTACGAAATCCGAAGAGAGAGGCCTATGCCCAACAGTGGGATAAAAAAGGCTGTGGATGATGATGATGATAATATGAAATCCAGTTTGAAGGTAATAAAAGATCCTTACTTTTTTATTCCGAGTCGATGACACAAAGCAGGATAAAGCAATCCTTTAGTTTAAAAAGTAATCGTAAAATAATAATAATAATAATAATTAAGTATTATTTGGGTTAAGGGACAGATACAGAAGGCAGTGATTCTTGATACGGCGCGTATTGTCCGGAGGTTCCTTTCTTTGTAGCCTCTACCACCGGTTGCTTGGGTCCTGCCCCGTTGCCGGCGGCATCACTAGTTTTAAGTTTTTTATGATATTTGTTATTTTTTTTATACATATATTGTAAAAAATTTAAAAATAAATGTTAATAAATAAATAACTCAAAATAATAATTATGTTATAAAACCGCAGGGGCGACTTTATGGCGAGTCGTCGGTGAGTGGCGTCACCGCGGACCCCGATTCCCTGGGGGCTAAATGAGACCCCCTGCCTCCCGGCTTGCCTTAATTGGCCGACCAGGAGTGGAAGACGCAAGAGCTCAGTACCTAAGCTCCAGAGTGGAAGTGTTAAAGGGCATAACGCCGCTAGTACCGCTCAGAGAACGCGCAGCACACCTCTCTACACCCTAAGCCACTCACATCAATGTTGCCCTTCCGGTGCCATCTTAGGCTGCCTTTTGTGGAGGGCCCATTTAGTGAGTGGCAAGTCATCACCCGCTATAATTTTTATGAATGAGGCGTAACTGGCGGGTGCCGTTCCTCGTACAATAGACCAGTTTAATTAAGCCAATGAACAACTCAACACAATAGCCTGTATCATCAATACCATGTCTGCAATAGTAATTTTATTAACCTAACATCCTCTTTTTGTAATTTTGTACTTAATTTTAAGTATAGTATTGTAAAAGGCCTCTCAGTGTTGGCTACGGCCCCACTGATGCCTTAAAAATACCGGGCGTAAGGCCCGAGAGTCTGTGAAGGAATTAAAGATAATAATAATTTGTTTATTGTGCATAAAATACAGTGTTGTAGGTACAGCTTTGAGTAATAAAACTTTACATAAATTACGTCGGTGTCATACGTTGGTATGGTTAACTGAGTCTTGTACAAGGTACCTCAAGGGTCCTGAATTGCAAGACTGCAGTACCTCCCGCCGCAGTAGGCTTCTTTGCCTATATTTACACTGATTTTACGATTTTATAACATAATTATACTGTCCTAAACACAAATAAAGAGATTACAAAAATATGTATGTATTGCTAATTATTAACTAATTGTAAACAAACTTTTGGTCAGTGATACCAACATTGAGGTAACAAATCCGTAGAATGTACATGGATTATCTGATTTACTGACCGTCAGTGTAAATTTTAAAAACTAAGCAAATTTTCAGCCTATAGCTAGATACTAGCATATTTAATGCGGCTGAGCACACGGTACTATGTGGTGTGTGTGTGTTAAAAGTTGTGATCTGATTGTGGGTGAGTAGGTTAAAAGTGTATACTAGTGTAATAATTATATTGAAGTGTATTTTTTTCATAATTAATCGTTACCTTTGTAAGTTTTATAAATAGGCTTACAATTGACTATAGCCTGACTGATGTTAAGCACCACTTTAGTCTAAGATGTAACACGCTTGCCTAGAAGAATCCTATTTACTAGTTTAACGTATTTTTTTCATCGTTTAATCCTAGTTCAGGATAAAACGTTGTGCGTGCCAATTTACCATACCGAAATAAGCTGCAAATAATTATACAAAGTAATTTATTTAAAACTAGTGGACGTCCGCGGCTTCATTTGAATTATTTTGAGATGAGAAGTAGCCTATGTCGAGTGTTATAGATGACTATAAGAATTAATACTACCTACATACCAGATATCGTGATGATCCGTTCTGCCGTTTTTGCGTTATGAGCGTTTAAATAAACAGACAAAAATTCTAGAAATTGTTGAAACGTATTCTGCTATCAATTCGTATCTCCAAACACTTTTTTGGAACATCTTCAATGAACAGAATTTCGACCCTCTTTAGCTTTATTATAATATGTATAGATACATTGTCACCTCGACTGTACTAAATCCGGTTCAAACTAAGCAAACTGTAGTCCGTACTCTCTCGATGATCGTTTCCGAGCCGCGCCGGGATGCGAGCGTTTTGCGGGAAATTGCACCGATTTGTTTACCTTGTTGACAGGTTTTAGAAGGAAACTTAGGTGCTTATGAGGGAAAAGTTATGAGTCATTCGATATTTTTCCTTAGTGTTATCAACCAAGTACTCGGAAAATGAAACCGTTCTAACAAATGATGGATCATAAACATAGGTTATTCAACTATACACTTGCATTTGAAGTAGCCTACACTCAGTAGTGGGTGGCAAAGACAAGTCCTTCTGTTATGTTGACTTTAAAAGTATATTAAAGCTTTCCAGTGAAATGTATTTTACCACAATTAGTATCCGTCCACTCTCGCCGTGACAATAGGCACATATTATGTTTTCATACTAACCTACACTTTGATAAGGCCTAACGGAACCTCTTGTTTTTAGGTACTATTTCCTTGAAATATCCATGTTTTTCCAATGCATCCTTGTCAAACAACACTAAAACCAAACCACAAACTAATGTCCATCCCAGCTAGCGATCAACAAGCCAGGCATGACAGTAGACCGATTGCTATGAATCCTTTGAAACAAACATAGACATCATAGAAGAAAGATCAAAATGAATTAAAAAAAAAACTGAATTTTCAAATGTGAAAAAATAAGCTAATGAGGCTAGCGCAAGATCGAAGCCATTAGCATATTAAGATTGAGGCCTATATCCAGAAAACGGCTGTAAATGATGATGATGATAATTATTCCTGCTTAATACTGATAGTATGGACTTCTATATAATGTTCGCTGTATTTCACACTAGGGAAACCAGTAGGATATACCTATTTTGTGGAGAATCTTTTTACAAACTAACACACACTTTTACAAAGCTACGTTCCTTGAAAATAAATGCATCCTTGTCCAAATGACACTAAAACCAAACCACCAACTAATGTCCATCCCAGCCAGCGATCAACAAGCCAGGCACGACAGTAGACCGATTGCAATGAATCCATCCGGATATCCATAGACTAAATAGCATAGACCTAACTACATCACGTTGATATCTACTAGTAAAATCATATAAGTTTGTGTATCATACAAACGTACCATTTACTGTTTTGAAACTGATGTCATATGGTACAAAAGTGCCGTTTACCATTTTTTTGCAGATGCAGTCAAATAGCAGCAAAATACAATTTCTAAGCACCAAGGTATAGGAGCTTTCTACACGCAATGTTTATTATGTACCGAGCTATTTTCAAATGCATGATGCAAACTGACACAAAAATCATTCTCAGATTCTGGAAGTGCCTCTGCTTACTGATTTTTTTTACATGATATAGGCTCAAGCTAAAATGTCAAACATTAAATATTTAAATGTCAAATAACACGAAACTAAATGTCAAATTAACTAAATAACCTGCCTTTAATAGCTCCCGGTGACTACAACTTGCCTAATGTTAAGCAAGGAAAATGTTAATATTCCAAACAATAGGTATTTTTTGCTATAACCTATCTCTCTTTGTATAACCTTACTATACAACCCTTTTGAAAGCTCAAATATTGTATAGGTTTTATGTTTTATTTTATTTTTTTTCAGTCGTATTTTCTTATGACTGAAGGTCGTGAGGCCCCAAAGACTTCATTTGTTGAGTCAAGGTCCACGGGTTTGCTTTACTGAGGTGTCCATAAAATGTAAAGTCGTTGAAACCAGCAATCTGTTAGGAAAGCGAGAGCTAAGTCGAGCTGCGATTTACCTCGAAACATAGTAACCGGACGCGTGCCGAGTTACATATAGGTAACTAGTAGTTACACGCGGATTGATCTGCTTATTTGAATACCAAGTGAAGTAGAATTCGACACATGCTTACGTAGAATAGTTAATATTAGGCATTGGCAGTCAGATCATGAATAAAAAGACCAAATAAAGGCTATCCTACTACCTTCTAATATTATAAAAGCAAAGGGTTGTGTCTGCAAGTATTTGTTACTAAAAAAAAAGTAAAATTTGCGGGGAGTCACGACCTTCGTTAATGAGGAATACGACGCGAGGAGGAGGATACATTAGGTATTGTCATTTTTGTCACTGTTCTAAAGTTCCCGTAAGGAATTATAAATCTAGGTCTAAATGGTAGCACTAAAGTCTAAAATCCAAAACATAATCTACATAATTGATTGTCAAGATCTATTGAGATCATTTGATATTACGATCTGTACAATTTTTTTTAGTTTTCAATCTATTTGTGGACAAACATTATACCCGTATATAAGTACATGCAACCCTTAATAGATTGTCATACAAAATTATTGTACATTAGTGACAGCACCAGACATGTCGAATTCATAACCTTTTTTAAAGAAGTCAGTTACCTATAAAGCATAAAGTTAACTACAGGGTCCGTTTCGTAGTAAATTTGCCATGTAACGATAAAAGAAAGTTAATGACTCCCAAAACACCGTCAAATCACCATGATGTACAGAAATTGCATTAACGCATTCATTGGTTGGTTTTCTATGTGAGCAAGGGCTAATGATTGTACATCTTACCTTCTTACGAGCAATAAGTATTGGTACATCAATTTTACTCTCACTTGAAGTTTGTTGCAAATGGAATACAATGCGGCTGTCGTCATAAAATTTGAAACACATGTTTTGATGAAATTTTCAGAGCTAATTATTATACCTGATTATTTTTTGTAAATACTTTATATATTTGCTTTCAAAAATATCAATGAGAGAGATAAACCTTAGTATAAAAAAAAACACTAACATGTTTTTTTTTTCATACCTTACTTAGGAAGTGTACAGAAAATAATTATTTTATCGGCATTCTTTTAAAAATTATCAACGCTTAGTTACATATTGTTTAGTTAGTTACACATTTAGATAGTTTTGTTTGGATTATAGATTTGATTAGTTTACAGAGAAAACATTCAAATATTACCAATCATATTTATTTAGAGGGAGGCCGTAGTCTCTTTATGTTTTCTTTTATACTATGTTTTCAGATAAAATTCTATAAAACTCACCAATGGAGTGGGTTCATATTTGCGACAAAACTACACAAAAACTATACACACATATTTACTTTTACTATTGTTCGCATTTTAACGATTGCCGCAAAGAAAATACCAATTACAACGTGTCAACACAGTTAAAACATCATTGTATTGTTATATGGCAATTATAATGATTGTGTGTCTTAGTTTTTGTTTGTTTGCTTTTTACGACCTTGAAGGTGAAATTTTCATTTACTTTTCTAGATTTCATTTTATTTATAAATTTACTGGGCTGATAGTTTAGTTGGTGGTAGGCCTGCCTTCTCATATATGTAAGAAAATAAAAATCTGAATCTGCTTAGTATGGGGCTAAATAGCACTGTGTGATATGTCCTGAAATATGTATTTTTAATTTTTGATTTCCTTTAGGGTGATTTGAAGACCCTGACACCAGGAAAGCCAGTCACATGTTATGTCATGTCACATGAATTAACCTATACAAGTAAGTGCTTATCGTATTTTTATTTTATTATTTTAAGTACCCTTTATGTTCTACCTACCCTAGTAAGCGTACTACATCTTAGACTACAGTGGTAAAAACTAACATATCAAAATAATATAATATACGATAAAAATTGTAATTCAAAAACTCAAAACGAAATTGTTAACCATTACTGTTGAATTTTAAATAATTCTCTTGAATTTCTAACAATTTCTTTGTATCCGATTCTCAGCCATCGTACCATTTCATCTCGGTCCGATAACAATCAAATTTCATATCAAAAACGTGTGAATTCTAAAAAAGCTTTCTATTGATGTGTGAGAGAACTTGTAATGTCATGTAATCATAGTTTTTGATCGGGTCCGTGAAACAGTGAGAAAAAGGCATTATTTTGACCAGTTTTCCAAAATCTTGTTCAATGAAATAGATAGATAGATAATCCTCTATTGTCACACAACATATAAAACAAAATTAATAAAAAATACTTACATAAATTACTCCAGTGCCACAAGTGGCAGCCTTATTGCTAAAAGCAATCTCTTCCAAGCAACCATTGGATGGAGAGGAATAAATAAAGGATTATAAAGGACGTGGTGTACAACAGAAACAGATGCGATAGGATGAATAATATACACAAATATAATTATTATGTGCATAAACATAAAGACAAATATGTACTTACAAGATTTTTTTAAGCTTTTGATTTATAATGGTACGAGTATTCACTAATATGGTATTGGCGCCAGGCATAATACCTTTTGTGTACTACTACTGTATTTAAACATATAATAAAGCTGAAGAGGGCTGGAAGCCTGAACATTGGAGATATTTAAAAAAAGTTTTGGAGATACTTCGAATTGATAGCAGAACACATTCCTACAATTTCTAGAAATTTTACCTGTTTCTCTGTGTCAAAAACAGCTGAACGTACCTTCATGTATTTTGGTATTTAGGTATATAGTATCAGGTCTTAGTAGTCAAAAAGTATGACACTTAGTGTCACTATTTATCCAGAAATAATGTGATAAAAGCCGTGGGCGTTAACTTTTAAAAAATAAAGGTATCTTCAGCTTTTTACTTCACTTCCTATAAAGAGAAAAACCTGTAGCCTATTTTGTCGATCCAAACAAGTCTAATACATTAATATTTAGTTTTGCCAATACGTATACAACACAATGTAATAGTCCCATTCAACGTATACTTTTACAGGAGCATTCGCTTGCTATTTACGCTAACGCGCGATCATAGCGATTGTATTTATCTTATACTGGTATACTTAAGATCTACAGGGCTACTTAAAAATATTGTATCTAAATTTGACCTTAATTTTCACTCAAATTGATATCAGTCGATAAAAATCTTTTACTAGATAACGTGATAGATTCGCTAGATAACTTTTGGCATACCTGCAAATAGTTATTAGGTAGTCTAGCGAGTGTGGCTCAGCGGTTCCAGGGTCTGCTTTTTATCCAGATGCACCCTGGTTCGTATCCGGCCCAACACCAATGACTTGTATTTTAAAGTTATGTATGGATTTGCAGTCGCTTGACGGTGAAGAAAAACATCATGAGGAAACCGCCTTGTTTGAGGACCACAATATCCGACGACATTGTGTCTTCCGTGGAAGGACCTAGGCGCCCACCACGATGTCAAGAAATCTCCCCTAACGAATTAATTCTGCGGGGGAGTCACGACCTTCAGTCTTGAGGAAAAACGACTCACGACTCAAGAGAGAAGAATTTATTTTATATACAGTGACAAACATCTCAGTAATTCTTGTGGAGAAAGATTGAGAACATTACTAGGTATGTTATGAAAGTTTTTTTAGAATATTAGGTACCTAAAATTCTCCTTTTTGCGAAGAATTACAATAAGGGAGTAATTAAGCCACGTCAAAGGCCCTTAGTCCGGTTTGAAAAAGTTGAATCTATATGCTCAGGCGAATATTAATAGCATAACCCGGTATACAAAAATCCCGCCCCGATTAAGATAAAGCATCACACCTACCACACGCATTACAAGTCCATTGTAAAGTGTCGTACACACGATGCAGACCAATTTAGACTCATTAAGGTGCGTTTACACTCCCCTGGTGCGGCGACCCACGACTTTTCTAGAGAAAGTGAGAGAAAGTTGGGATGTGTGGATCAAACTTCTGTGGATGGTTCTGGATTCACGTTCTTACACTTATATGACTTTTGTTATTTGTTCGAATTGCAATCAAATTTAAATTTGTGTGAACTGCGTACCTCAGATCAGTGGTTCTACCCTCTAATCTAGGGGTGCGGGTTCGATTCCCGCATAAGACAAGTGTATGCATATTAAAAAATTGTAATTACTTGTGTTGAGTCTGGTCGTTTCTATGTATAATAAGAAGTATGTATTTACAATATATATATATATGTATTATATCCTTTATCTAGTTTCCATGATACAAGCGAAGTTTAGTATGGAGCTAGATGGAGCTGTGTGATTATGTCCTGAAATATTTATTTTATTATTTATTTATTTATGTTTGAGAACCGCAAAATCTGATGTCATGGTGTCTTCTATGAAAGGACATATGAAAATGTGAAATCAATCAGAATGTGCCCAAAAGAGTTCCTATACTGAACAATATATTTTATGTATTTTTATGGTAACCCTCAATAATGAGGTATATCACTACATCTTAGACTATAGCGGTGCTTAACATCAGGCAAGCTATAGTCAAACGTAAGCCTATTTCGTGTAAAAAAAATATTACTCAAGAAAGGAATATGACTTCCGTGGGTCGGAAACACGTTAAATTGTCCCGGCTGTTTGTCTAGTACAGCAGTCGTTAAGCCATGTCAGAGGCCCGTGGTTTGAAAACTCTCGACACCAGAGTTGGCCACTCTCATTCGATAAGAAGAAGAAGACTCAAGAAAGAAAGGTACATGTGAGTATTAGTTAAACTTATACCACTAGCGCCTGTAGCACATCTATTTGACATACATTTTCACATAATATGATTACCAAAGTTAAGCAAGCATCATCCGCCCCAGTATGCCCCAGATGCAATCAGTCCTTAGATTGAACCAAAAATAACATCCCATTTGGGCACTTCCTTGGGACGGATGACACGTTAAAATACATGCCCTTGCGATATGTCATAGAACGATAATCATTACGGTTGCCTGGAAGAAATCGCTATTAGCGATAAGGCCGCCAGTTGTGGCACTATTTTCATATAAGTCTTTTGTATTTCTTCTTTTTTTTCAATGTGTGTTACAATAATGAGTTTTATATATCTATCTATCTATCATTAAGTCATGTCGAAGACCCTATAAGCGGTTTAATAACTTCTCGTCTTTAGACTTGGCCTCTCTCATACTCAAAGAAATCAACTGATCCAATTCACCCTAAATAAAAAGCCACCTACCAATTTGTCAAGTTCACACCGATCCAGTAACCTGTTCCAGTGGTATAATTACTCGACCATTGTCTTCATGTGAACTTCCCATCAAGCGGAAATTGATGCCTTGTGTTCCAGTAGTTTTTCTCGTTAATAGGGTCATGGTAAACGGGGCTTTGGTATAAATGAATATCACACTTTTAGTAGATCGGTGAAGTTTCTTTGAATATTATGGATTGGTTTTATAAGTTTTTGAACACTCGATACTATCTGTTTATTTTTTATTTATTTTTAACACTTTAAAATTAGATATTTCACCTCAAGATTACCTGAAACTTCACTTGCTGAAGCAACTTTGTGGTCGAAGGTAGATAAAAAAAGTAACTAACCACCATGCTAAAATCATTGACATTATATCTTGTGTAGAAATATTTTGAGATTTGTACTAAGACTATCATCATCATCATCATGTCAGCCCGTGTTCACCCACTGCTGAGTATCCTCTCCAGTTAATTTATTAAAAACTAATTGTATTTCTAGCCTAAAGATTTGAAAAACTCTTTCACAAAAATGCCTTAACGACATAAACTATGAAAGTAATATATCGAAAGCTATCATTCAAGATTGATTTCTTTAATTGAATCATATGAACATATCAAACTACTGCATCAAAGATAACATTCCGGAAATGAAACAGGTTTTACTGTCTGCCTCTAGTCTGGTGAATAGTTTGTCGATTAGTTATCACTTCTAAGATTTATTTGTTACTAGCTGGCGCTCGCGACTTCGTCCGCTTGGAATAGTTTATATTGGGCATTAAATCTTTCATGCATATTTTTTTGATATCTCCAGCCGTTTTCGCAGCGCACGATGAACAAGATAAACCATTTATTGGTAATACATATTACAAGTCAAATTGTATAATAGTCATTGTATTGTATAAAAAAGTACAATAATTATTAATTAATTACATCATATTTTAGTTGGGTTATGGTTTTACATATTCCACTGATATTAATTTATTCCAGTAATTGTGAGTGAGAACAAATAATCTTGGCCGGCAAAATATAATTAAATAATAAAATAAATAAATTGACATTCTAGGACATTGCACACAGTGCCATCTAGCCCCACACTAAGCAAATGCTTGTGTGGTGGATACTAAATAACGGATATAATACTTATATAGGTACTTTTCTTTTATAAATACATATTTATTATACAAAGGAACGAACAGTATTGGAAATCATACTATATTTAATTGTATCCAAATTCTGATTGAGTTTTTATTTCAAATTACAACGTTCTGAAAAGAAATCTTACAAATAAACTTGTATAAGAAATAAAAGCAAAAACAAATAGAAACGAGTATTCTTATTACCGTCAAAATATCTCAACTGGTTGAAATCTAGTCTAATGACTCTCACTCATAAAACTCGATTCAAAACATAGAATTAAAAATTACCTAACAAGAAATTCAAAAGCGTAACACTAAAGCAAAATAACACAAAAACTGCAATTATGACAAACGTATAAACAAAAAAAATTAACGATAAAAATGCAAAAAGCTTTAATTACAGTGGTCAGCTAAGTATTGTACCAAAATTACATTTTACTAGGAAAATCTTACAAGTCATGACAAAAAATTAAACAACGGAATAAGGTTCCGTATAAAATAAAGCCAAAATTTTTATAAGACCATTAAAAAAAACTTCAATTCCATTCATAAAACTTTATGACAATTAATATAAATAATAATAACAAAAGGACTTAACCTATGAAAATATGAAAAAGTGGGTTACCTTTAGTGACCTCTTCCAGACAATATTTAAATATGTTACCAAACACAACAAAATTTAAAACGTCAAAAGTATATAACTTTATTATGTTCTAGGCCTATGGTATGCACTAAAAATAATTTAGCTATAGATAAATAGTCTTATATAGATAGTTGTTTTACTTACAAGACGTATTACAAAAATAATACAAAGCATTCAGAAAAATTTAGAACTTCATTTTTTAAATCAATTAAAAAGAGACATTTTTCTAATTTTCCTGACAAATTTTGTACGTAGTTGATCCCCAAAAACGATCAGGTCAGTGAACTCGACAAAAAGTGAAAGGATCATGCAGATAACTCTAAAACACGAGTGAATGCTAGTTATGTGAACCGAATATCATGTCTCGTTAGCTGTCTTTCTGTATTGTGTACGCTAAACGAATGCCAACTCACTTTATTACCGTTTGGAGATCAAGACCTTCTTCTTATCGAATGAGAGTGGCCAACTCTGGTGTTGATAGTTTATCAAGAGCCTCAGACATGGCTTGACTTATCAAGGCCTTGTTATAGTCTTTGTTATTTTTTTACCCAAATCATCCTTATTAATATAAAATAATAGATGGAAAAAAAATACATTTGCAACTGCGTTGAGTCGGTCCTGAAAAAACTCAAATTTTGTTCTTATGTTTTTTCCTAAGTTATCATTTGCAATAAATTTCCGCAAAGTAACGTATAAATATTTCTATGACGTATTATATTTGTGTCTATATAAACATTTTAGTAGTGTCAAAAGTAAAATAAAGGAATGGACAATATATTTTATAACAGAGGTATTCACATTTAATTACCGATGTTAAGGAACTGTGGATACGACATACACATCCGCTAAAATTTAGCCAAAAAAATAATGCTCAGCTTATGTGTTAACTCCATAACTTAATGGACAACTAGTGGATGCCCGTGGCTTCACTCGCATTATTTCAGGATAAAAAGAAGCCTCTAACACTCCTATATCCATATCCGAGGATGTGTGTCGTCCGTGGTAGGACCTGGGTGCCCACCACGATGTATCTGCCCAAGAAAACTCCCCGAATTAACTTCTGCGGGGGAGTCATGACCCTCAGTCATGAGGAAATAAGACTACACACACACAAAAAATCATGATAACCCGTTCATCCGTTTTTGCGTTATGAACATCTGTTTATTTATAAACAGATAAACAGTGACACATAAATAGAGAAACACATAAAGAGACAAAATGTCTAGAAATGGTTGGAACGTGTTTTGCCATCAATTCGAAGTATCTCCAAACATTGTTTTAAACATCTTCAAGGTTCATTCTCTCGACTCTCTTCAGCTTTATTATATGTATGGATATAGGTAGATAAATACACAGTAAAAATCTCTAACGATACTTATGTCCGATCGTTATGTATACCGTGTACATACAGTAATAACACATCTGCAATGATTGTAAGTCATTCAGATCATATGGAACTTATTTTCTCTAGTTTCTTTGGCACATATAGTCAATGGTATTTGTATGTCATGTCTGAGTAATTTGTACTGTAATATTACATTTGAGCTAGTTCTTGTAATATCAGATATCTGTTTCTTGAATTATTATAATCTAAATAATGTACATATTATATGTTCTATTAACATATACATGTTTTTAGTTGACCACAAGACTTTTTCAACTATTAGGTAATAATTGTGGGCTTAATATGCGTTACAAGAAAATGTTAGGTCTTAATTTTTTGTGATTGTATTTTACTTTATATTAATATTATAAAGCTGAAGAGTGTGTTTGTTTGAACGCGTTAATCTCAGGAACTACTGGTGCGAATTGAAAAATTATTTTTGTGTTGAATAGACCATTTATTGAAAAAGGTTTTAAGCTATATAAAATGACGCTGCAACTAATAGGAACGAAGAGATAATGGAAAAACTGGAAAAAACGGGGAAAATTATTCATCTTTGAGGGCTTTCGTTGCGTGCGCTGCGAAAACGGTTCAAGATATCAAAAAATATGTATGAAAGAATTAATGCCCAAAATAACAATTCCACGTGGACGAAGTCGCAGGCACAGCTAGTTATTAATAGAGTGAAGATAACAGCACCTAATTTATGTTCATTTCTGATAACATTCAATAGTCAGAAATCCTAAGGGCTACTTAAAGTTTCGACACCAGAGTTGGCTACTCTCGATAGGAAGAAGAAGATCACATATTGATACCAGTAGGTACCACTCGCAAGTATCATCATAACTTACGTTCTTATTAAAATATCTAAGCTATGTCAGAGGCCCTTAAGACGGCTTGATAAACTCTTAAACTAGAGCTGCAATCTCTAATTCGAATAAAAAGCAGATTAAAATAATACCTATCTTTTTAAGATATCCTATGTAAGTACATTATCTAGGGAAAGCACTAAATCGCGTTCCTTATAAGGATTTAAATAAAATAAAAAATAAAATAAATAAATATTCCGGGACATTGCACACACCGCCATCTAGCCCCACACTAAGCAAACGCTTGTGTCGTGGGTACTAGATAACGGATATAATACTTATATACTTTTTTTTTTGTAAATACATACTTATTATATATAGAAACGACCAGACTCGACACAAGTAATTACAAATTTATATTATGTCTTTACTTTGAAAGTTAGAGAGTGGAATTACAGGTAAATGAATAAATTGTTTCGCATCTTGTATGGTCATTTTAACCTCTCACATTACCATTATTATTTATTGACTGCAATTTATAAAGTCATTGTGGTAAAAGTGTTTAGGTTAGGTGCCTTCTATCTTAAATAGACATTTGCAAAGTTTCCGTTTGTACATTAAAGTGAAATTGTTTCATTGTAGTACAACAATAAATAATGAATACAAGGTAGAAAAAAAATACCCCTTGCTTACTTATATTTTGATTGAAAATACTTAGACCGTTAAAACAAAACCAGGATATAACATATTCAAAACACGGAAATTGGCCGATAAAAATTATTGAAATTCATTAACTATGTAATGTATGTAACATTATGAAAGAGTGTTTTTCTGAGCTTTTGACTAGTTCAAAATTTCTTACATTGTGAGCCCGTCATGTTAAAATATCATAAAAAAGTAAAAAATAAGTAACTTAGCATTAACACTGACTTTGTAAAGTTTGTAAATAACCGTCCTAAAAACTAATCATGCCACAAATATTAGATACGCTAGTAAAAGTTAACGAAGCAACCAACCAACTGTCTTCAGATGAGACCCTCATTTTAATACTTCCTAAATCGGGTCAGCGGGTCAACCACTTCTCAATCATGGAGTTATCTACAAAAATACGACACTTGACTGATCAGTTGTATGCTCCTAATTACTTCCATATCTATGAATCATCAAATAAACAAGTGAATACACGACCTCGTTCAAAGCTTTTTGTTCCCAACCGATTCAAAGTATGTTTTGATTGTTCAAAATGATCGTACCAAATTCCCCTGGGGCGTTTGAAAGCTCTTCACACCAGAAGTCACCGCTTGCATACGAACCATACAATACGAAAATATACTCTGACTTTTGTTAGTGGTGTTGTTATTCAAAATGCGTGAACAGCCGTGACCGCCAAAACGGTACGAGGTAAACAGTAGTGACACATTCCTCAAAGTGCAAGTTTCAAGTGCATAATCATGACAGTGGATTTGCCTTTCGCAACGTTACTCAACCTGGACTTTACTTTTACTCCCAGACTGAGAAAGTCCAGTTTTCGGTTCGTTTTTTCATCAGTCACTACGAGGGGTGAGGTCGGTATTTAAGATGACGCGGGCGGCGCGAGCGCACAGTTGTAATCCGAAGCGCGCGCCATGTGGAGAGTTGGTATATTTGTAACGCTCGTGGTCGCGTGCGCCGCGCTTCCCGCGCAGGATGTGGGCCACACGGAAAACGACATCGAAGGAATCAGTGACTGCTTCCGAAAGGATTCCACAACATGCCTCAAGCACAAATTCTTCACGTTCCTCGACAAGATGATCGGACAAAAGGAAAGTTTCTCGCTAACGGAAGGAGTGACCGTCGTCAGAGCTTCGGATGTGCCTGTTGAAACTGGAGCACCGCGCTCAATGGATCCTGTCACGAGGCTTAAGACCTACTTCGACACTCATTCACTGCGCATCGAAGTCAAGGGATCTGACGTGGTTGACGCGGTCACCGGCGCCGGACGAGCTTTGGAAGACACCGTCTCATCATTCACAGAAGACAATGAAATCACCGAAGAAGGACGTGGGAAGAAGAAGAAAGCGGCCAAGATACTCGGACCTATAATCGCGGCTATGGCGTTGAAAATGATGGCTCTTATGCCGCTGGCAATAGGAGCTATTGCGCTAATTGCGGGCAAGGCTCTGCTGATTGGAAAGTTGGCGTTAGTGCTTTCAGCAATCATTGGACTGAAGAAACTATTAGGGCAGCAGAAACACGTGACATATGAGGTCGTGGCTCATCCGCATCACTCGACGAGTCATACGTCGAGTCATGATTATGGTGGCACCAGTGGATACGGAGGCGATTCTGGAGGAAGTTACTCAAGCAGCAGTTCCGGAGGTCACAGCGGCGGCTGGGGCAGATCGCTCGAAGCTCAAAGCTTGGCGTACTCAGCGCAAAAGCCTCAATAGCCGACCTAGTACAACGACCCCATTGCGATGTTTTCTCCAGCTATCTAGTGTGCGAGTGAAGCGAATGTATTTATTCTTCTGACTGATGTTAGGCCATTTGTTCTTCCTTAGTCACTTTTGTACGCCTCTAACGGGTGCTCATGTAACTATTGTTATAGTATGTATAGAGTATTTTGTATGTATATAATAATTTGTATCTGTGTATATTAGTTTAGTGTATCTATGTATGAGAAAACAGTACCTGGCTTTAATAATTTATAAGTATTGTGTATATAATTTGTTATGTTCTTAATTATTTAGGTATATGTATTGTGTTTTCATGCCTCATGAGTTTTTCATCATATTTAATTCATAAATCATTTTAAATGTATCATATTTTAATATATTTCCATCGTAATTTATTTGTACAAGAACTCATTATTATTTAAGTTACGGGATTATAAGAAATTATTTAAATTGTTAATACAATTTTAATACATGTTTTTTGTTTTATTTTATTAATTATGGACTTATTAATAATACTTTACTGCGTATCATTCTGAATCATAAAAATAACATAATTTCTAATATAGTGCAAAGTTTTAAGACATAGGTACAGGAATTTAGTATTAATTTAACATCATAAAATCACCGTCTAAATGCATAACGGTTCAAAAAGTAAATTCATAAATATCAGCAATAAATTTAAAAAAGCATTTTAATCTTAATAAACATTTAAAGAAAAACAATTTTTATATTGAAATTAAATTGATCATTTATTTATACACCAAAATCTTAAGGATAAAAAGTTTTGACTCATCAATCTACTTTTTAAATGGTCGCAAAAATTAACTTGTGGTTAATCTTCTCAGTAATTTGAGCTTTCATATTTAAATGGCGCAAAGCACGACCGCAAGCGAGATTGATATATAATTTTTGAACATAACATGAATCAAAATAGTCAATGATTCAATTCTAGTGTGTATGAATGGGAAAAATCGAGAAAAAGAAAAATATGTTTTAAAAAATAACCGCTTCTTTATAAAATGCATGAAGAATATAAACGTTATTTTTATTCACAAATACTCGGATGTCGTAAAAGAAGTTAAGTTGATTATGATTCTAGCTTGCTAGTTCTGCTAGATTATTGCTACTTTTCAGGTCACCGTATAGACGAAGATTTATTGATAGAATTAAAATTTCTACAATATGTTAAAATAATAAAGCTATAAATCTTTATTTTGGGTAAATTCAACTTTATTTAACATAATAATTCAGATTATTTTTTTTAATTTTCATTGTAACTATTAGATCTGTCAGTATAGAATTATTTGGCTACTAGGTACACCTCAATTCTACGCCGACAATTCATCAATAAAAAATCATAAAATGGTCATTTTACCGCGAGCTTTTGCAACTCATCTAAGCCCTATTTATATACATAGATATACAACCTTATTTTAGTCGTATTTCCTCATGGCCGAGGATCGGCACTTTACCCGCAGAATCAATTCGTTAGAGGAGTTCTCTTTTTTTTAACACTACATAAATAGGCTTACGTTTGACTATAGCCTGCCTGATGCTAAGCACCACTATAGTCTAAGATGTAGCACGCTTGCCTAGAAGAAACCTATTTCTCTCTTGAGGAGATACGTAGTGGTAGGTGCCCAGGTTCTTCCAGGTCCTTCAGTGGAACCTTAAGTCAGGGTAAATAAAAATAACCAACTACTAAGTCTTCCCTATCTATCCACATTTTACAAACCTTTTTCTAATCCTAATAGCTTATATTTTCTGCTGATCCTGTAACAATACACCTCAAAACTGATATTTAAATATAATAAATAGGACTTATTATTTGGTTCATTTCAAATAACTATACGATTTTTTTTTATTTCTGAAGGAATTTTTTAACTCACAATAAAATTACTCAGTTTGTATTTTATCCATTTTAAAATCTTAGTTTAACAATACATATAACACAAACATATTTATTGCCAAAAAGCAAAATTAAATAAATAAATAAATATTCCGGGACATTGCACACAGCGCCATCTAGCCCCACACTAAGCAAACACTTGTATCGTGGGTACGAGATAACGGATATAATACTTATATACTTTTCTTTTGTAAAAATTTTATATACTTTTCTTTTGTAAATACATACTTATTATACATACAAACGACCAAACTCAACACAAGTCATTATAATTTTTTAAAGTACATAAATACTTGTGTCTTGCGGGAATCGAACCACTTAGAATACTTACGAATTACTTAGTTATTACAATACTTTATGCTATGCATTAAATAATCATTAACCGAGATAAGCAAGCACTTGTTTGTTTTGTATGTATGTACGTACATATGTATGTAGATAAGTATAAAATCTTTGATACAGGTATTAAATCAAACCACTCTCTACTTACATACGAATCGTTGCAGATTTTCTATCTTCAGGTCTTGGCCTTTAGAGAAAGGTATAAGGAGAAACCCACACGCGGTCACGTTTGTTACGTCTAATAAATACAATTATTTTGATAGGAGATGAGTAGATTAAAACTCTCTTGAGTCATATTTCCTCATGACTGAGGGTCGTGACTCTCCCACAGAATTAATTCGTTAAGGGAATTATCTTGTGCAGATACATCGTGGTGGGCGCCCAGGTCCATACACGGAAGACAAGTATTGTGGTCCTCAAATATGTCGGTTTCTTCACGATGATTTCCTTCACCGCTAAGCGAGTGCAAATCCACACATAACTTGAGAATACAAGTCATTGGTGTAGGGCCGGATTCGAACCATGGTGCGTTTTGATGAAAAGCAGAAATTGCAACCGCTGAGCCACACTTAAATTTGAAACTAGTTGATGTCTTTGTCTGAAGAAGATGGGAAGACGTTGGTATTTGGGATACAGATGTTTTATGTTCGGAAGCCATCACACCGCATGCATTTTCGTAACTAGATTTCAAATATTATTTTCCTAGTATTAACTATGTATTATGCAACACGTAATTAGCATTTTGAATTTGAGTTTCGCATTATTTTGGAATGAAAAAGTGTTGTAAAAATGAAAAAGTGTCGTAAATTTGGCAGCCAAAGTTAGCAGTCTTTTAGCTAACTATACCTGTATACATATTATGTCTATATAGACATAGATATGGGATATATCAGGGTGCTGGCTAGTTGCAGAAAATTGACTGCGTTGTTCGAAGTTCATATAACTTTAATAATGTACTTACCATAAATAAATCGATCTAAAATAAAAATCAAATAAATAGAAACTTCCATAGTTTTTCAGGTATTCATTCGTTGCGTTATCTATTTACACATTTTATACAATTTTATCAATCTGGCGTAAAATAAACCTTAGGATCAAACTCAAAACATATCTGACATCTTGGATTATTGGTTCTTAGACAGTTGTTTAAAGAATGGGTCCCTTTTGTTGAAATCTGGCTATGTACCTAGGTAAGTACATAGCTAGATTAACTTAGGTTACATATCACATAACCACTCCCATACAAACTTACATATTAAGAAAAAGAAACAAAAGCTGAATCTGTTCTAAAAAATAAAATCAAGCTTTCAAACAAGGTAGGCTACCAGTCTTACAAACATAGAATAGAAAATCTAGTAAAAGAGGACGGAAAAGCAGTTAGTATACGTGGTCTAGGGCCGGTATTTAGACATAAGACGTTTTCTAGGTTATAAAAAGAAGAAAAAGGAAAAACGAGACGTCATCGTCACATCAGGTAAATTGTTGTCAAGCGTGAGCCTTAATTATGTTTTAAAAGATAACCTTTTTTAATATCTTTGTAGATTATTACATAAGTATGTACCGGTGTTAACTTATTTTCTTTCTTGTCAATTTATTAAAGGAACTGCTAAAAATGATACCTCTTTCGAAAATTCATAGAATTATTAAATTAGTCTTTCTTAAAAAAAAACTATTTTTTTCATATAAATCTATGTGGAAAATACGACGTATGGATCTAAAAAAATATAACTAAAATTTAAAATGGTAGGCACTGAAAACTTTTTCTACAGGCTGAAAACCGCCAATTCTTTAATCTTTTAAATACAAATCCTCAAAGCTACACTACATTTGCTACATTTATAAAGCCTTTATATTTGCAAAAAAATAAAACAAAATACCGCCATCTATCTTAAACGGTGTAAAATAAAACGACGGTCACGATGTAAGTTGTAAATAAGTTGTAACCTTGGCATTGTAAGTTCATTCATTGTGTAAACTGTTTACAAAACGAGTAAATAAAAGTAAACTACAGTCAATTCACAATTCACTGCTACTGAAACATGAATTTCGTTGATTCTTTTTAGCTGTTTCTCTTATAAAGTGCTACTTAGAGAAAAATGAGTTACTTCCTATGTTCAGGTGTTGTCTGTATGTGAAATATTATTTTTGTACTTATGTGTATCTTGAGAATTGCTCTCTAAATCATTAAATTATCTGAACACAGTTTTCATAAACTAACGACTAAAATATTTTTAGGGACATTTTTTCCCTATTTAATCCTGAATTTTAGTTTCTACGCTGCAAAAAACGTTCTTACATTACTTACCTTAGGTAAAATACTTGTAAAATATAGCTAAACTAAACATTTACAATGAGCTCGTAAATTAGGTACGGCTTCATTTTGCAAGCGGTTGTTTCCAAGCAAACCAGCTATAAAGTTCACTGACATAACCGCAAGCGCCGTTATGAATGCGGAAGAACCTTGAACTTTTGCTACGTCTGTGTGTAAACAAAAATGGCCTTCAACGTAGTTCTCTGCTTTTAGCATAGATGGCGCAAAAAAATAAAAATTTTGCTTAGAGATTTTTGCATTGTTACATTATTTTGACCTTCGATCAAACCATATTTGATCGAATTTTTGACAATCAGTTTACGAAAAAAAATATGCAACAATACAACATACATGAAAAAGGATTTGTTTGTTAATAGTTTGAAACTATAAAAATCTATTATTGTTTCTTTATTTGGTTGGAACCATGTTGGAACGCACCTGGTTTTCAGAGAAAGCCTTTCACTTCAAAAGTTCAACCAAAGTTGGACAGATGTCGTTTTGACTGCAATCAGACCCGATATTTTATTTTTCATCTTATCATACAAAAATAGTCAACCGTTATAGAATATTCATACTTATAGCCTCTGACATGATAATATTACGACCGCTTTACTTAGAATGACAAACTACCTGTACCAACAATTTAACGTATTATGTTACTCTAAAAACCAACAAGACATGGGTTCAGCCTACTGAACCTACACCAGTGAAATCAAACTTGATTTTTTTGCGAAAATAACTGAGGTAATTTGGCATTTCTTTTCTTAAATGGTGATTAAAGCATTTAGCTCTCGAAATTAAAAAAAAATAGGTGACATACAATGGTTTTAGTGAGCATTCGAAGCATCCGTAAATCAGCTAGCGGAAGCAATCGCATGCGGTCGTCCTTGGATGGTTGACCAAAAAGTGGCATTCCATTTTGGGCGCTTCCATGGGTCGAATAACACGTTAAATTGTAAGTCCCGGCTGTGTGTCTATTACGGCAGTCGTTAGATGCCCTTAGGGCGGCTCGATAAACTCTTGACACCGGAGTTGGCTACTCTCATTCGATAAGGAGAAGAAGTGAGCATTGAGCGATCGAGTTACGTTTGCTTACTTTGCCAAACACCAATGATGACTTACCTGTTAGCTTAGTTGGTAGTGGCTCTGCCTTCTAATCTAGGGTTTCGGGTTCGATTCCCGCATGACACAACTAATTATAAATTTTAAAAATCTGTAATGACTTGTGTTGAGTCTGGTCGTTGCTATGTATATTAAGTATGTATTATAGTATACCCGCGGCACAAGCGTTTGCTTAGTGCGGGGTGGTGCGGGGCTACATGGTGCTGTATGCAATGCCCCGGAATATTTATTTATTATTATTCAGATTTTGAAATATATTTATTTCAAAACAACAAAAATTAATAGTAACACTTCCAAATAATAAGAAAAAAATAAACATTATATATATTATTATTATTCAGATTAGATTTTTTATTCTTATTCATTCACAGTATCATTAAATCAAAATAAGTTTTAGTTTGGGCAAGAACAGCACAAAACAAGGATTGATGATGGCCACTACGATATACTTATATGCTAACCTTTTTTTGATTTTAAAGTTGACCTGATTTTAAAGTAAGCAATTAAACTATATTATTTTTGGATAATATAGTTTTATTGCTTTTGGATGCTTTTATTGGATTTTGTTCGCGTGGTTTGGTAATTTTATGTAGGTGTGATTATAGATCTGTGATGCTTCCATTTATGTGTTTAATACGTGTGATTTTTTTTCTGTGTATGTTACAATAAGGAGTTTTATATATCTATCTATTTACTTTTTAAAATACAGTAAAAGTTACTTAAGTGTCAGTTATGTAGTTTTTTATTTATACAAATATATCTGGGTCCTAATGTTGTTTTTTTTTCTAAATACTCTTATGACTCTGTTACATAGGTACAAGTATTATTTTAATATCTGGTCATACTGTGAATAAATAACTATAAACGTAAACACTATGATCTAAAATAAAAAGAAAATATAACAGTTAATAATCATTTTATTTGTTTGGGTGGTTTCATAATAATTTAAGTTTTTATTACTACTAGAATAAAATAAAAGATGGAAAATTTAGCATCACCAATGAAATGAATATAATTATGTAAGTGGATACAAATGTATGTGAAAATAATAAATACGATTTCATACAAGAAAATATAAATATACAGCGTGATTTATAGGATAGTATAGTATAAATTCCATAAATAGAATAATGATAAGTATGATATTATTATATATAATTTTATATAAAATATACCAATATGAAGATGCAATCAAAAATGTTTTACACATATAAAGGTAATATGAAAGATATTTACAAAAGATATATTATAAGATAAAGAATAGATAAAGATCTATATGAAGTCGTAAAAAGTATAAAACTAGTTAAAAATGAACACATGAAAAATTAACTAAAAACAAAATATGATAATTAAAGCTTTTAAAACATAAACTACAAAATAGTTTGTACTATGAAAATATAAAATACAACTTAAAACAAAACAGGTACATAGTAAAGAAGTAGATGATGCTGAAAATACAAGACAAGATTCACTCGCGCGTCGCCTTAAATAATTTAAATAAATTATTCAATAAATTAATTAATAAATAAATAAGTTTATCGTTTAACTGAGGTCCGATAAAGACTAACGATAATAAATAGACGTAGACTTAGATTAGTGACATCTGTGGTCGAGTGTTCGAACTAGGTACTAAACCGAGTGGTTTTTGTTTTAGTTGGTGTACGCGTTGTAGGCGAGGTTCTGTGCGTCCTGGGATGACCTTCCCCAGCCACCGTGACCTCCTCCGTGGCTGAAGTGTTCCTCATGATGCGGGTGAGCCACGACCTCATAGCTCTCATGATGCTCGCTCTTTGAGAGGAGTTTCTTGAGGAGTAGGAGAGCGGAGGCCAGGAGAGCGGCTTTGGCCAACATCAGACCCTTGACTGCAGCGAAGGCGATGATACCGAGGAACAGGGGGATGAGGGACTGTATCTTGAGCTGGAGGAGAGCCAGAATGGGGAGGAGCTGCTTCAACTTCTTCTTCTTGCCACGACCTGGAAGAGAAGAGAATAAATTTTTAAACTCTTTATTTATTTCAAACGGTAGCCACCGTTTAAGAAATCGGTTAAAAATTTTTTTATTAGAATCCTAAAAAAATATTTCATGCGAGTAGATGATGATGATGATTATTAGAACACAATTTAGTTGCAACAAAAAAATTTTCATTATTGTTCTATTCTTTTTTCAACTACTGTCTAAAGTTTTAGACACTATTATGGTTTATTCCGCAATAAAATTTTAGTTCCGGAGTTCCGGAGAGTGTGAAATTGCAACCTCTATAACCATAAAACGATTGAATAGAGTATACTTGCTAACTAACTTGAAAGCCGATCGATTATACAGCAGGCTATAAATGTATTTAAGTCTATTATTACTAGGTAAATAGGCCAAAATAGACTCAAACGCCTCCTTATTTCCTTATTCCAACATTGAGTCACGGAATATTCAAATCGGAGACCACAAACGCATGTTAATCATTCGAAATCTTATTCGAATTCCTCGCTCGCTCCAACCGCTGAAATTCGAACAATGTCGCTTTCATTGTAATTCACCATGTTACATCCAGTTTGCATAAGAACCTCATTCGTCTAGAAAGTAAGTCCGGACTAGGCAGTAGGCACAATTCGAAAGCTTTCGAGCCCACATCCATATTTTCGAGTCGACTCCGCCTGGAGCGTTACTTTTACTTGATTCTCGATATCCGTGCCGGCCAAACGGGTCCACATAGCCCTACATACCTTGTACTACAGCTAGCAAAAACTAGACCCAGACCGCTTTCCACCATAATCGCTTTAATAGGTGAGAGAAACTCACTAAACCCGTTCGACTTCAGATTTCTAGTGTCGTCTTCTTAAGGCGTTTCAGTATTCGCGGATGTCCGCTCCAAAGGTCTCTCTGTCACGTAATCCTGATTATTTTGATTAAGAGTTATCAACTTTCTATTTTTAAATTCTCATACGTAAGCGGCCGCCGGTCGGACCGGTTCCTGTACTTCTTTAAATTATAATTTGGCGAGAGCTATAACAGATATTACTCTGACCGTGCAGTTTTATATAACGACTTTTTACTTTTTATATCACACGCTCACGTAAGTGCTTGCTAAGTCATTCAAACTACCTGACACGCTTTGCTTACCTACCCAATTTTCACTACTTCAATTTAAAGTTTATGTACATTAATTTCTGTGACTTGCGTGTTTCATTCTTTTTCAATTTCGTTTATTTTTGACGCATTCAGAGGTTCTTTTTTCAAAAATGTCATAATGTGTGGTTTGGTTATAAGTGTGACTGATTGGTTGAAAACAAACCATTCATTAACAATGCAGCTAAAGTAGCAACCATTTTACGGTAGTTAGCACGTTATTCACTTGATGATGGCTATTTGCGTTCATGTTTTGTTTTAGCACTTAACTGTTTGCTTTTTGCGGTATTATGCATGAGATTAGGTACTCAAGTTGGTTCGCTTTTGTGAAATTAAACTCGTTTATTTAAGGCACAGTATTCATTGAATATTACTATATTTTATAACTTAATATATTTTTCACATATTGTTTTAGTTTTTGTACCCGCCTGTTTACAAAAAAATTAAGTTTATTAAAATTGTTAGGAAGATAGTTTTCATAAAAATAATTAGTATGAGAAGTTATTTCTAACGTCAACTTTAATTTAAAGTACTTTTCACGTAAGAGAAAACAGTTTCTTTGGCCATGGTTAAAAATTCCCATGAGATTGTCTTTTATGTACACAATTATGCTGGCACAAAATTGCTGGTTATTATTTAACTAGATGAACATTATTGTTACTGGTGAAACAGTTCTAAGTGTTTGTGGTACATATTTTAAAGTGATAAAATTTTAATTTGTCTCAAACCTTGCTATGGATTTATAATGAACTAGTGGGTGCTCGCGGCTTCACTCGCATTGAGAAGTAAAACTTGCATCCCCTATTTCACCCCTTTAAAAGTAGCATTTCCAAAAATCCTTTCTTAGCGGACGATTCATTCCAAATTTCAGCCCGATCCGTCCATTGGTTTGGGCTGTGCGTTGATAGATCACTATATTAGTCAGTCACCTTTGAGTTTTATATATATATAGATTTGATTGACTCGCTAAAATTAACACCTGTAATTAGTTCTGTTAAAAATAAATTACAGAATAAGCACTATGGCAACGCGAAAGTTTTCGGCAAAAAAAAATGTGCACACTAAATTTTGAAAAATAATGTCATGTTACCATGTATAAACATGGCTCGCTTAATATAATTAAGTTTCAAATTCTTCCCATACTTTCACTGCGTTTTGGGCGGTTTTGATTGGCCCCTTCAAACTGGTTTGCAATTATGTATGTATGTATCTACTTAACATTTTTGTATAGCTGCTGAGGCCATTATGAACTGTTTAATTTTTTTATAACTTTTTTGTAACATGGACAGCCAAAAAACACCCAAAGCATAACATGTGTATAATAATAATAATAATAATATGTCTTTATTGCACACCAACATGAAAGAAATACATGAAAGGATAAATTTATGATGACGTACATATGGGCGGCCTTATCGCCTACATATGTATAAAACAGATACAAAGGCATCAGAGTTTTGAATTTCAAAACCAGTGTAACATTTATGATCATTAAGCTAGGAAAAGATTTAAGATAAGATATTTCTTTAATGCACACCAAAAAATACACGATGAAAGAAAAAAAAAACTAATTAAATACACATTGGGCGGCCTTATCACCTTAGGCGATTTCTTCCAGGCAATCTTTGGATGGACAGGATTCAGAATTATAAATATCATTACTGCGATATAAACTTGCATATATCTATTCTCTCTTATTAAGTCTTCAAACCCTTAAGGCCTCAGCCCTTTTTTAACTCTTATAGCTAAAATTAAACAAATAATACTTCTTCTATTTCGTAATACAACTAAATCCTACCATCAATATTATAAGAAATGACAACACACTATTATAAGAAATTACTCTTGTTTTTGTATGTATTAATATAGTGTACCTAGATGTAAGTATTTTTGAACCCAATAAACGTTTTTTGTATTGTATTGTAAGTTTTTATGTCATTTCAAACAGGTTTGTTAAAAGGTTTTTACTTAGATTGGCAGAAAATATTTTCTGAAGAAATAAAAACTACACTAGGTATACAAACTTAAACTTAATATGCAATACATTACACCTTACCTATTGTTACGCGCACCAATCACATACATACATACATAAAACTTCCCATATAATGTACCCAACATATGCAATGACTAATAGTTATTGCTTGAGTAATTTGACTCCTAGACGTTTACCAGACGGCGAATTTATGAATGAGACAGTAAAATATTTTTAAAACTATTTTGATTAATTGTGGTTTATTAAGGAGCTGGGGTGTGGTGTATTAGTGACTTGTTTAATTTTTTTGAGTCTTTAGACGGTTAAACTCTGGTGTTGTGAGTTTTAAAGTCTTTCTTGAAAACCCTGATATGAGACAATATTGCTAAAATTAATGATTTGATAGATTAAAGTTTGAGAAAAAAAGTTGATTATGCTTTTAGATATTTTTTTAACGTGGAATAGGTTTGCGTTTATCCAAAGCCTGCCTGATGTTAACCCTTGCTGCAGCCTGGGGCGTATCACGCTTACCTAAAAGATACCTATTAACACTTAATTTGAAGATCTTTGGATTGTACCTACTTGGTACTTGTTTTGTGTCAGTGAACATATATATTGTTTATATCGTTAATTATTGATATCCCTATTGACTAAACTTGATTATAATGTAAGTTATAGGTAGATCAACTAGTTACAAGAAGATCACTTTTTATTAAAGACTAGCTGTGCGCGCGACTTCGTCCGCGTGGAATAATTATTTTGGGCATCATATTTATTTTTGCAAACAACCTCTTCTGCTTTATAAATTATAGCTGTTACCCACGACTTGAACCGTTTTCGCAGCGCACGCAACGGAAATCATCTAAAGTGGATAATTTTCCCCATTTTTTCCACATTTTCCATTGTTTCTTCGCTCCTATTAGTTGCAGTGTGATGTTATATAGCCTAAAGCCTTCCTTGATAAACGGTCTATTCAACACAAAAAGAATTTTTCAATTCGGACCAGTAGTTCCTGAGATTAGCGCGTTCAAACAAACAAACTCTTCAGCTTTATAATATTAGTATAGATGAAGTACTTACACCGGATGAAAAAGCGCAAATCGAAAGTTAACCACTTATCGTATCACGACGAACCATAAAAAAGAAACAAGCTATCACATTTATTGATAGATCTACTTTTAACAGGCGTATCTGAACAGATTTATTTATATGTAATTTAGTTTTTGCAATCATAAAACTGCAGTATATTTGACTAGGTTTGATAAATGTTATTTTCCGGACCTAACATGTTACATAAATGACTTGATGAATTGTATTTTTAAACTTTTCATAACTGTTAATAAAATCACAATATTAACAAATACAAAATATTATTGATAAAGTTTGTTTTCAGGCAAGCTTAATTCAGGAATCGCCCGCAACTAAGTGAAAGTATTCGTGTCTGAAGTAACCAAAGCTTAGCACTGTAATGAAGCCAAATCACTTATCTATTATAATAGTAGGTAACTTTTAATTTTCTTAAAATTTTGTTAAACTATCAGACAAAAGTGGTTTATGGAATTGCATGTAACGTTTGTTTATCTTTGTTTAAATGCGTGAGATGTCATCATTTATTACTGCTAAAAAAACATATAAACGGTTTTTAATGATCGCAAATGATTTTTCACAATTTGCATATAAAGAACAGGAATAAATCAGATTATGAAGATTTACAAACGATTGTGTCAGAGGTAATTTGAATAATTTTTTTTTTTTAATTTTGCTAGTATAAATGAAAATTTTCTCATCCCATATCATTTAACTTTTTTGCTACATAAGCTAACATAAGCATGCATTGAACTACTTTCTTCATGAATCTAAAGTTTTATGTATTGTCATTTAATTAAAAAAATATTTGTATAAGTTGATATGAACAATATTCTTTAACAGCACTAATTTGCCAATCGTTTGATGATTGTATAAATTAATAAAGATTCTAAATCATAAAATTATTCTAATTAAATCATCTTGCAAACGCCTTTACGCTTTTACTGGTTTTACAAACCTACTTATTAAAACCGTGTACCGAATTAAAAATGCGTTTTAAAATTAAATTATCATAAAGATTATGAACAAGATGAATAAAAGATTGAATACTTATAAAGCCCTTAGTGAAAGAAAATTTGAGCGCAATTAGAGTGTTACTTTTTTATAAAGTGAAAAGGGCTTTTTTATGATTAATGTATTGCTAAATGAATAATTAATTGAGGTTTTGGTGGTGATTGTTAAATGAATTTTAAATACAACGCGTAAGCTTAACAAGTGAGCTTTTCAGAAAAGTTTTCTATTATATCAATACATAAGAATTTTGTAAATATATAAAATATTAATAATTGATTTTATCGAATTCGATAACGAAGAATATAGTCATTCTTTTGGTTCATTCTTAAAATGTAATCATCATCATCATTTACTCTACTCGTCATTAAATTTAACTCACTCAACAAACGTTATCCCATCTTAAACATTATAATATTCAACGGTTTTAAAAAATTCAAAAAATATTCGTAACCATAACTTTACCAAAAACCTTTTCCACCAAACTTCAACAGCAAACAAATCAACTAACCTTCTTCCAAAGACCTCTTGACATCATCAACGGTGCTCTTTGGCACCCTCAGTTGGATGACATGGTTCTCCAGGAAGTCTGCTGCAGCATCAATGAGCCTGTTTTCCACCTGGTTCTCTCTGGCCTTGGGCTCTTCAGCCAGGGGTTCGTAGGAGCGAGCTGAACGAGGCGATCCGGAACCAAGAAGGCTAATGCCGTCGGTAATGCTCACTTCGCGGGCCGAGTTGAAGTTTTCAACGTATTTTAGGGCGCGTTCCTGTGGAAGAAAAGGTTGGTTGTAAAAAATGGAAGATGTAGTGAATTGTTGTAAGGTAAGAGTTGTGTTGTGAAGTTAAGAAGCTGGCTAGAACTAAATATTGTACACATACTGAAGATTTAGAGTTTCGAATTAATAATGGAATAAACTCGTTATCGGATGGTTTTGTAATGTAAATTTGTTGGTTGATGAGTGAGTTATCATATTTTTGTATTTTTTTAGGGTTGCGTTACTTTTACGTAAGAAAATCAATTCACTAACTAAATCACTTTAGTATTTGCGAATAACGAAGGTAACAATAATTGAATGATATGTATGATAGATTGATAGGTGAACCAATAAATAAATTATGCATTAAATTATATCGATTAAACAAGTTAAATTAATATGATTAAAATGTTATTTTATATAATGGTTTAGATCTGGTGATTTTTAAATACAGTTATTCTGATCCCAGCTATTTAAAACAGTGAAGCAATTGAAGCTTTATAGACTTTACAAGAACGAAATTACTTTTAATTTAATCAACACTTTGAGACGACTTAGCTTCTAAGGCAATATAGTTCACTTTAACACCGTCACAAAAAAGTAATTTTATTCTCGCAATCAAATTAAAATTTTCGATAAACTTCCCATTCCCGATCCCGCGCAAATATTTCGACAAATTAAATAAAGAACACTTCACACACCTTCAAACACAAAGAAACGTCTTCCTCCGAACACCCCTTGACGACTCCCATCACTGAGCCAATCAGGTCGTCCTCTCCCGTGGGTTTGGAGGCTACCACGGCCGCACAGAGCAACACAACCAACAGCTTCATGGTTACAGGATACAACTGCCTTGGAGTTGGCGACTGGAATGCAAGCTGGATGGGAACGCCAGCAGTTTTATTCCGAGTACCCCCCCTGTTGATCCAGCCAAAATGCGCGTGCTTGGTGTAAGTGCGCTGAGAATGGGTAGACATGGCAAGTAATTGTAGCGGGCCGATCGGTGCGTGTGTTTTATGCAGGTGGCTTTTGGTGGTGATTGATTTTGGAGTGATTGAATTTACGAGTAATTACAGTTATGAGGGAGTGATTTTTGTTAATTAATTAATAAAAATTGTTACATTATTTTTGCTGACCTCTCTCTTTGAGTCGTATTTCCTCATGACTGAGGGTCGTGACTCCCCCGCAGAATTAATTCGTTAGGGGAGTTTTCTTGGGCAGTTACATCGTGGTGGGCGCCCAGGTCCTTCCACGGAAGACACATGTCCTCGGATATTGTGGTCCTCAAACATGTCGGTTTCCTCACGATGTTTTCCTTCACCGTTAAGCGAGTGCAAATCCACACATAACTTGAAAATACAAGTCATTGGTGTAGGGCGAATTCGAACCAGGGTGCGTCTGGATGAAAAGCAGACACTGGAACCGCTGAGCCACACTCGCTTTTGCTGACATGTGATGCCCTAAGTAATAAGTGAATTTAGGTTTGTAACGATACAAAAAAGACGTATAAATTAGTTCTAAGATAGTAAGTAAAAAACCGAATTAGGTATTTGGAAATTGCAGGTTGGGGCACAATATTTTGACATAAGCAAAGTAATAGAGTATGTTTAAAATTTAAGTTAGCGCTGATTGTGTACAAATTTACTATTAGTATTGCTTCATATTATGTCCACAAATAGAAGATCGTAGATTGTAGTAGATTAACTTGCACAAATGTATTTCTTATTCATTATTACCGACTGCTACTATTGTCTATAATATCTTTGCCATACCATAGTTTTTTTGAACATAGCTTTGAGAAACATGGATTTTTTATTATTAAACCCAACCATAAGATTTATAAAGCTATTCATAGAGAGATATAAAGATAGATAGAAAACACTTTGTTATAAACACCAACAAACAGGAGTAAACACAATGAAACATACAAAACTGGATATTAGTGTCCTAATTGGCGACCTTATCGCTTAAAGCTTTCTCTTTTAGGTAACCTGGCAGGGATTATTTTTAACTCCAAACACAACAAATGAAACTAAAACCATCTTGAAAAAAAAATATTGCAAATGTACACCACATCCAAATCCTTTCCTTCTGTCCTGTCTAAACCTTCATAACAAGCACTCACTACGCGTATACAAGTACTCAGGAACTCAACCCATTCAGAATCTGAATGGCGCTTGATCAATGACCAGCGGCTGAATTAATATTTATGACGAACCAATTTTAGTTATGTAAAAGGGCTTAGATGAGATTCTACTTAATAATTAGGCCTTTTAATTGGGTTCAAAATCATTACTGATTTGCTGAAAACTAGATCTAGAAATAGTATGATAGTTTATTTTAATATAGTATGTAACTAATTAAAATAAATAATACTAAATATTTCGGGACATTGCACACAGCGCCATCTAGCCCCACACTAAGCTGACACTTGTGTCGTGAATACAAGATAACGGATACAATACTTATACACTATTTCTTTTGTAAATACATACATATACTTATTATACATACAAACAACCAGACTTAACACTAGTAATTATACATTTTATAATTCATAAATACTTGTGTAACGCGCAAACCGAACCCGCAACCGCTAGATTAGAAGGCAGAGTCACTACCAACTAAGCTAACAGGCCAGTCAAAAGGTAAAATTGATGGGTAAGGTAAGGTAAGGTTAGGCTCCGTGGAAGGACCTGGGCGCCAACGACAATGTATCTGCCCAAGAGAACTCCCTTAACGAATTAATTCTGCGGAGGAGCCACGACCCTCAGTCATGAGGAAATTCAAGAAAGAGAGGCTAGAAGTGGTATTCATGTCACACATTGTAGTCGTACACAAATATAACCCAAGTACTTGATGATACGTAAATCTATAGCCTTGATCTAATTTCTTGGTTACGAGTGTTTTCATAGTATGGGAACAAAATTAGTTAGTAAAATATCCATCATTATATTTTTCATCATTTTCCACAGGCCTTGGGATCCCACTGCTGGGTATAGGCCTTCCTTTGCATGTGCCATCTGCTCTTATATCTATAAGCTCAATAAATTAAAAGATCAACATTATTTTCAGTGGTATATTCAAACTTGTCCTCCACAACGATGTGTCTGCCCAAGAGAACTCCCCTAACGAATTAATTCTGCGGAGGAGTCACGACCCTCAGTCATGAGGAAATACGACTCAAAGTGAGAGATAATAACTCGGACAATGACTAATTGCGTTGATAGTTAAGTAGCATCTTAAGTTATCGAAATATTGCCAACTGTATAACTATTGTATCATAAACTACAATGAGGATAGTAAATCTTTATTGATACTCCAAAGTATAGTAAGAATGGATCGGTTCATATCGGGTAAGCACGCTCCATCTTAGGCCATAGTCTTTGCTTGCTATCAGGTAAACTATGGCAAAGTGCAAACCCGTTATAGTTAAAAAAAAACTTATTACGTTAAGTTAAAGCTCAGATCAATATCTCGATAAGTTTACTACATGTAGTGCTACTAAATAAATAGCGGTATATTATATACTAGCTGTGCCCGCGACTTCGTCCAATTGCAATAGTTACATATCTTGGGCATTATATTTATTTTCGCAAACAACCTCTTCAGCTTCAAAATTATAGCTTTTACCCACGATTTGAACTGTTTTCACAGCGCACGCAACGGAAGTCCTTAAACATGATTTTTTCCCCCGTTTTTTCCACATTTCCATTGTTTCTTCGGTCTTATTAACTGCAGCGTGATGTTATTTAGCCTAAAGCCTTTCTCGATTAACGGCCTATTCAACACAAACATATTTTTTCAATTCGCACCAGTAGTTCCTGAGATTAGCGCGTTCAAACAAACAAACAAAATCTTCAGCTTGATAATATTAGTATAGATTATTCCAAGTCATGGTGAAAAGGTTCTTTCGCGATATAATATGTACGGTATGAGTACTTTTGAGAGGAAAATAAATGTAGTGTAAAATGGCTTTATGTAGTTTTTAAGCGTAATGTTTTTGAACAGTTACTTAGATGTAGATTAATCTACAGGTACCACAAAATCTGAATCTCTATTTTGAATTACGCCAAATTTAAGCAGTTTATTTGTCAACATTTAATAAAATTGTTACAATTTAGTTTGTTCATAATTACTGTCATAGACTCACTGATTTGTAAATACACTTTTACATAAATGCGTCAAATATAGTATATCCCTTTTTTTTGCGTCAGAGGCTAAAATTCATATGACAGCTGTGGTAAAAGTTTCATACAAATAAAAACTCATTGAGCCAAAACAACTATGGCATGGCTTATTTCATGTTTTTCTGCTTTTTCCTGTTCCAAATTCCAAATTTTAAAATACCCTTTACCCGTATACTCATCATAAATTTCATTTATCAATGGAGGATACGCAAATGAAGCTAACCATTTCGTCAAAAAAGGCTAACACAATTATCTAAAATTAAACGAAAAGCTAACAGTAAAGTTTATAAAATTGCCCTAGTGTCTACTAAACTACATCCTATTAAGCTTTATAAAAGTAGGCAAGTTAAATATTCGGACGTCCGATTCTGACGTAATCTTACGCCATTCAAAGCCAGTTTTAACAAACCTGAATTCATTGATTTAAATTTAAATATTTGCTTGTAATATTATTAGTGTACCATTATTATTTGTTTCTATTAATTTAAAGTAAAAGCTATATTAAAAAATGGGTATAATTATTAATTAATTATTAATTTAATAAATAATTTTAGGGATTACAGTATTATTCTATGTATGCACGGGATCGACACAGCTGGCACATGCTAAGAGAGGCACATGCCCAGCCTACAGGGAAAGCTACAGATTCTGATGGTGATGATTAATTGAATAGATTTAGCTGTTTTTGTAGGAACAAAAAAAGCTAAATCTAATCAATTAATTCAGATTCAGATTCAGATTCAGATGTCATTTATTCGCATGTAAAATGGGTACAGTAGATCTTAATTAATATAAAGTTTCACCATTACAACCTTACATAAGGTACGCAAATATAATATTTTTTCTTAAATTCATATAGAAGGTACTTGATTAAAATTCATTAAATATACTAATTTTACTTATAATTTTATTATTTTTCGTGGTAAACATGAAATCTACAAGCTGTTTTGTCCAGAAACTCCTTTACTGTATAAAAACTCTCACTGATCAACCACTTTTTCAACTCCGAGTAAAATTTGCGGTTGGGTAATTCTAGTAAATGATTAGGAATGGAATTGTAAATGAGAGGCGCCATGTAAATGCAGTTTTTTCGAAACAACTCTAACGAAGGCACCGGCATTTTAAGTTGCTCCTGAGTGACAAAACGATTGCTCAGGCTAGAATAGACAGGGAACAGAGATGAATTAGTCCGCACGAATTTAGCAATTTCAAGAATGTATATACACGGAACAGTTAAGAGACAACGAGACTTGAAAATAGGTTGGCAAGACTCAGCCCATTTCATTAGGAACATGGCCCTGACACATTTTTTCTGTGCTATAAAAACCTTTTTCACAGCGCTTGCATTCCCCCATGCTATGATACCGTACCGAATCACTGATACCACATAGGCGTGATATACGGATAGGACAGTATTTATAGGAGCACACCGTCGCAACCTCCTAAGTGCAAAAGAAAAACTGTGCAACCTATTCGTTAACATATCGATATGATTCTCCCACCTTAAATGGGCATCAATATTAATCCCTAAAAATTTTGTATAATCTACTTGTTCTAAAACGTGATCTCCATATTTTACGGTAATGTTATTTTTTGTACTCTGTAATGTCTGAAAATTAATAAGTTTAGTTTTGTTAAGATTTATTTTAAGTTTATTTATATCTAGCCAATGAATAATTTTTGAGAGGCAATTTTCAGTATCATTGATTAAATTTGGAATATTCTTACATTTTAGTATTATTGTAGTGTCATCTGCAAAAAGAATACTACTGTGTTCTATGCCGTTCGGGAGGTCGTTCACATAGATTAGGAATAGCAACGGTCCCAATATACTCCCCTGAGGGACACCATTGCAGATAACTCGTTCATTTGAGTCACAATCACTAACACAATTCGAGACTTTATCATATTGAGTGATGCGAGTTATCTGTTTTCGATCTTTCAGGTATGATTTGAACCATTCATGAGCCGGGCCTCTGACACCATATTTGTCTAGTTTTTTTAACAAAATCTCATGGTTTACGAAATCAAAGGCTTTGCTGAGATCTAAAAATAAACCACAGGTTTTTTTTTTATTATTAATATTATTTAGCACCAAGTCAAGTAGATTATAGATAGCGAGAGTTGTTGATCTACCTTTTCTAAACCCGTATTGTTGCTTGGCCAAAAGCCCATAGCTCTCTAGGTAAGAAAGAAGTCTTGTATAAACTATCCGCTCAAAGATTTTTGACAGAACTGGAACTAAAGATATGGGACGATAATTATCTTTTTCTGTTTTTGCCCCCTTTTTGAATAAAGGTTTTACAATTGAAATTTTTAATTTATCAGGCATACATCCCTGCTCTAATGAGAGGTTAATAATATAAGCAATCGGTTCGTTAATAAATTGACAAATATCTTTAAGTAGGGTAGTAGAAATATTGTCGTAACCTGTTGATTTCGTATTATTAAGATTTTTAATAATTTTGGATACTTCACGAGGTGTAGTAGGGCTCAAGTATATACTTTGCAATGCCGATGGAATTGAAGAGGTGACATTGCATGAAGATTGCAAATGAACCATACCTATCTGAGATGGTTCGCACGTTACATCTATAAAGAAATTATTGAAAGAGTTTGCAATATCGGTGCCATTACTAAGTGTGATTCCGTTGTCATTAATTGAATCTATATAGTGCCTAGGCTGGGACTTCCCCATCTCTGCGTTAACAATATTCCATGTAGCCTTGCATTGATTCTTGGATTTTGCTATATATTTTATATTACTTAGTAAGTTGTTTTTATTGATGCATTTTTTTTACATATTAGAGTACGTCTTAAAAACATTTTTAGTTTCAGTTGAACTGTTCTGGTAGTATTTGTATCTAAGCTTACGTTTAGTTTTACAGCTGGTTCGGATACCCTTTGTTATTTTATGACGCTTACTGGTTTTATTTAACACTTTGATTTTAACCACTGGAAAGCATAAATTATAAAACAGAGCAAGCAAGTCATGGAAACTATTAAATGCATCATTAGCTAATTGCTGTTCATATATCTCGGCAAAAGACAAAGAACTAATAGCATTTATAAACTTTTTAACATTATCCTGACTCTCATCGTGAATAAATCGAAAACTATGAGACACACGTTTATTATAAAATAATTTATGAAAAATGGCTACTTGGGCAGTGTCATGATCAGATAGATTCAGTTTATGCGTTTTTGCAGATACATGAGGTAGATTACTAATAATATTTTCAATACAATTATTTTTGCGGGTTGGATCAACAATATGTGGAACCAAACCAAAATTTGATAAAAGACGATGCAACTTAACGCTTATGGAACTTTCTACTTGAGTATTAATATTAAGGTCACCACAGATTATTATCCTATCGTATGAGTTTTGCAATTCTGACAGATTATAATTTAGTTTTTTAAAAAATATATCTAAGTCACCCGATGGAATTCTATAGACGCATAATAAGCACAGTTTTATATTCTTTATTTCTATTCCGCAAATTTCGTAGTGCTTTGCAATGCCGTTATTAAATTTGATTTCACTACATTCCAGATCATTTTTGCAAAGTATCAAACAACCACCACGTCTTTTATCGTTTCTAGCGTAAATGGCTTTTAACGTATATCCATCGACATTCAGATATTTTTCTTCCCCCTTCAATATAAAATGTTCTGAGAGACATATAAAAGATACGTTAACATTCAAATTCTTTAGCTCACTTAAAGCAACTTCAAGGTCTTGTATCTTACCAAGTATTCCCGCTATATTTTGATGAAAGACTGTGATTTTTGAACTAGGATCGAAAAAACTTTGATTTATTTGAGTTTGTGCTACTTTTTGATTTATTTGAGTTTGTGCTACTTTTTGATTTATTTGAGTTTGTGCTACTGTTTGCGTTGACAAGCTTCTTTGACGTCGTTTTAAAATAATCTGTAATTAAATGCTTGCTGGTACGAGCTTTCGGCGCCTGATGTGTGTCAGCTGTGTTGTGTTTAGGGGCTGTTCGAAAATAATAAGGAATCGTACCCCTCTTAGGTGGATCAGATTTCGCAAAAGTCCGGCCAGTGAATTTCAAGAACGTGCTTTCGTACTGAACTGCATTAACATGATGTATAATTTTACTAGTGATAGAGTTTACATTTGAATCAGTCTTTACATAAACGCAGTTACTAAAACCCTTTACCAGGAGTTCAATGCGGTTGTTAAGTTCTTTTTCTTTTAGAAATTCATTATATAGTACGTTTACCACGAAAACATTACAATTTATTAAAAGTTCTAAAGCTTTTTTTAATTCTTGTAATAATTTACTTGCATTTGAGTCGTTACATCCAGTCATAATAATTACATTATCATTTTTCGTCACAATTTTAGATAATTTTTTACAGTAAGCTAAAACATCGCATGTGTTTGCGTCAGGTTTGGTAAGTGAGGTAATTTTGTCATAATTGTTAATAATTAAATTATGTTTCTTCTTAATTAACGCTTGAGCAACGCCATTTCCTTGGTTGTCCGATAATATAAGAATGTTGCTCTTCATTGTTGCTCTTCTTTTACATTCCGCAGCTATCGATGAATTCTTTGTCTGGGTATTATTGACATCACGAAATTTAGTATCGCTAGGCTTTTCCTGTGTACTTCCGATTCGAGTCATTTTCTGAGTTGGGCCATTTTTTTTCTGTGTATCCTTTTCTTGGCTTTTTGACGAGTCGCATCGATTAGCTGCAACATCCTTATAAGAGTTTTTGTTCTTAATTGAATTAGTGGTCGACTTCGGTGTGTGGAATTCTGTGTCAAGATCTAATTTACGTCCTGACAAAATCGTTCTGTTTACATACGACTTGTTAGTTGACTTAGCGCTCTCAATAGTGGTACTCCTTTTGGAGCTCATACTCGATACGTACATATGTTTTAGTTGGTCGTTACTTGTATTTAACTTCTCAATCATCTTCTTTAATGTACTATTTTCTAGCAACAATGTATCGATCTCGGCATCAGCAGCACTCAATTTCTGTTTCAGGGCTTCAATTTCACTCTCTAATTTTTGTACATTGTCACTTTTTATATGCGTGGATAGATCAAACATACTTCTTGTACTTAGATCAGAAGCTAAAGAATCTATTGACTCCGTAGATTGTGATTTAATATCACTTAGCTGTCTTATATTTCCTCTATGTTTCGTCACATTATCCACGCTACGATTCATTGTTTATAATTGTAGTAAAAATTGTGTTAAAAAATTGTCAATACATACAGTCTTGTTTGGTAATAAAATCCAGCGTAGAATTACCCCGCTCTCATACAATGTTGTTTACACAGCAGGCCGCTCGGCGGCGCGGGGTCCGCGGCGCGCCATGAATCACCGCTGCGACTGACACTAGAAGCGAGCGATCGCTATGCTTCAATTAACGAATATTTAAAATAATAACTTCGTTGTATCTCCGTAGATATTGGCTCGATCTTCACGAAACTTGCACTATTGTACTTGTCAATTTACCAACTACGTAACGATATAAGTTCCAGAAGCGAACGTAGACTTTTTACTGCAAAATATGTATATTATTGTCGGAGCAAAACAGAAACACGACCAGCCGCGGAAACGCAGTGTTGCCAACTCTAATATCATATAATATATATAATCTTTATTGAACTTAAAACTATAAACAAGTTTGTAGCTTATGACTTAGATATATATTAGTATTTGTAATAGATACGCAGAGCTTTAAAATATGTATATTTTTTGCTACGGCCAGCAGCAAATACTACTTTTTATAAGGTCGGTCACACTTCCAAAGCCTGATCGAGATAACATATCTTAACTTTAGCGATCGTGAATGAATACGACACCCCACTGAGCTACGAACAAGTCTTATTTAAATTTTCTTTTTTATCGAATGAGAGTGACCAACTCTGGTGTCGAGAGTTCATCAAGCCGCCCTAAGAGCCTCTGAGATGGCTTAACGACTGCCGTACTAGACAAACAGCCGGGACCTACAATTAACGTGTCATCCGACCCATAGAAGCGCCCAAAATGGAATGCCACTTTTCGGTCACCCATCCAAAGACTGACCGCGTCGACCTTTGCTTAACATTGGTAATCGCATGCGATTGCCTCCGCTAGCTGAGCTACGGGCGCTTCCTTATTTAAATAGTGGGACATCGTAACTTTAATTAACTTTAATTTGTATACGTACGTTCCTATTACATGCCACACCTATAAAAAAACTAACTGCTTAAATTACCACCACTTCCTTGAGACCTGTCACTTATGGCGTTTTCTCTCACGTATGTCCAAACGAATTGTCCATCGAATATATATCATTCGATTATTCGAACATGATCGACTTTCGTTGACGATTGAAATTTTATATCGAGGTTTAATGCTAAGTGGTTGGTCTGGTGGTAGAATTAAAGTTGGTTGTTGGTAAATATTTTTGTAATAAGTTGCTGTAAGTATTGCATAATACACATTTGTTAAATTATTATTATTTGGTTGACGCGACGCGTGACCAAAATGCTGGCCTTTTTCTGGCTCAACGTATCAGCATTGCCATCCAGCGTGGTAATGCGGCCAGCATGCTGGGTACGCTGCCCTCTGGTAGTGGGCTGGAGTACTTAGATTATCTTTAGGCTTTTCTATGGATTTTCTAAGTGCCCCTATTTGTAGTAGTTAGAAGTAGTATGTTTAGTTTTCCTTCACTTGTTTTTATATTTTATTATTGTAAATAAATATTTTATTCTTTCTAGTTAAATTATAGTTTTTAAAATATTGTATGTTAATTACAAAAAATACTACAAACTACAATTTACTGGTGGCAGATAACACGATTTTTAAATTGATAAATATAACCTCATTGCATTTTAATATGTTGCACGTTTATCTAAACGAAACTAAGCTAGTTAAAACTGTACACTGGTTTCCAAAATCTAGTTTACAAAAATAAGTACCTAGATATATTATATACGTTATCTAGTACCCACGACACAAGTGTTTTCTTAGTGTGGGGCTAGATGGCGCTGTGTGCAATGTCCCGGAATATTTATTTATTTTTGTACCAAGGATATTATTATAGTGATATGTCCTGTTTTTTTATAATTTTATGAGCTCGAGAGGCCGTAGCGCAACCAGGTGGGCCGACCAAATACGCTCAACGCTGGACACCAAGCTGTATGATGCTCTTCACGTCGCTAAGGACAGGTGCAGATGGAAGAACATCATTAAGGAAAAACTAATATCCCGTGGGGGGATTCACGACCCTCAGAAATGAGGACTACGACGCAAGGAGGAGGAGGAGGATGAGCTCAACAACAAAGAAAAATGTTCAAATCAAATTCGCATACAATCATATCTTCAACAGCTTATGACTGTATAACTATGGTTGCCTAACATATAGCATGCAAACTTACTTCCGATTTCCGTTGATTTCATGCACGAATTAAGAATTGTCTTATGCAAAATTTATAACGTGTCTGTTACGAATTAATGGAATTGCTTTTTCAATCGTTTTTGGAGATGTTTTGTAAGTTTTTTTTTTTACTTTAAACCATCTGGCTGTTAAATTTGACTACTAAGTGTCTTAAATCGATATAGGCTTAATTAATACTGAAATAAATATTACGGTTAGTATACCTGTGATAAAATGGAATTATCTCTAAACAAAGCTACCGAAACACTTTTTTATTTTGATGTAACATTGTTATGGTTTTTCTATGTATATTAAGTAAATATTTACGAAAGAAAAGTATGTATTATATTCGTTATCTAGTACCCATGATACAAGCGTAAGCTTAGTATGGGGCTAGATGATGCTGTGTGATATGTCCTGAAATATTATTAACTTTTTATGCTATGAAATGTATGTTAACCAATATTATGTATGTATGTATGTTAGTGGTATTATTGTATCTTTTTCTTTGTAAAATGTAGGTATCTAAGGTCTTCTTTATTTTAAAAAACCCTGTATTTACAAACCTACAATGAAAAATTAACAAATATACTTATAACAATAAGTATATTTGTTAATTTTTCATTGAATGTTTCCGAAACATTTGCCGCTGCGGTCATTTTCTTAAAAGCAAATGTAAATAACATGAACTAGATTCTCTAGACAGAGCAAAGTGAAGATCCAAAGTCGCCGCATAATATTCTAAGGCGTTTGTGACTCACATTTATGGGATATATTTTCATACGTAGTAGATATATGCGTATATACTGTCGAGATAGCATCAGTCATTGGTATATCTGGTATGAGTGAACGAGGCCTATAAAGATAAAGATAATTGCAGATGTCAGATGCAATTATTATTTTCAATTTTATTGATCACAATCAACTTTGTACGCTCTTTGTATCAATTTAATTTATATTTTTATTTTTGACAGGTTTACGTCTAACTACTAGTTTGTTTTAAATGCAGGTTGTGGTAAAACTTAACCTTAAACTAACAAAACCTATCATTTTATTATTATTCTTCTTCTTATCGAATGAGAGTGGCCAACTCTGGTGTCGAGAGTTTTCATACCGCCCTAAGGGCCTCTGACCTGGCTTAACGACTGCCGTACTAGACAAACAGCCGGGACCTACAATTTTTAACGAGTCATCCGACCCACGGAATAAATAAAATAATAATAATTTTACTAAGAATAGATAGATATACACTTTATTAAAACACCAGCACAACAAAGAAATTTACAAAAATAATATTAAAACTTAAGCCTAGTGTCTTAACTGGCGACCTTATCGCTAAAAGCGATCTCTTCCAGGCAACCAATCTGGCAGGGATAAGACGCAAGTATAATGGTAGACGAGGTGAAATATAATAAAATATATTTATATTTTACATTTAATAGGAAGAATATAAATTAAATCAATTTCGATCAATCAAAACGAAAGCAATAATTACCAATTAATCACAATCAGACCACCGTTGACCTACATGTGATTTTCTAAAAACCAGGTTTGCTCCAACAACTCTGTATATAAAAAAAGTAATTTATGCGTGTGGTCTGTGAAAGTGATCACGATACAGACGTTGTTGCGTAGCACCTGTATATTGTAAACATACGGTAAAGTGTTGAGGCAGATTTGCTTGGTGATTTGTGCGCGAACTTGCATGGCAACTTTTTGTTTCTTGTTTGTTATGTTGGAGTTTCAAGTTAGTGAAAAGTCAATGTTATTTTTTACAAGTCAATAAAATTTCCATAGTTTTAATTTTTTTAAGCTACTTTTTACATTAAATCTCCGCGTACCTAGTTAAACATACATATAATAAACCATATCTAAAAAGTTTTCACTGTATTCCTTACAGAAATAAGGAAAAAATATATTTCTTTGTAAATATTATTTACACTTTATTCACATTTTTATGTTTGCCAAAGAAATATATTAAAAAAAACACATTTTTAATAAAAAAGGGGAAAATCTTTAAAAAAGATAACAAAAGACTTCAACGCGTTAGCAGAGTCTTTTTCGTATCAAGAGTTGCAAGTAAGTAGCAATAATTAATTTTTAATTGTATAATTTTAGTTAACAGCAGCTCTAAATAGCAGAATTAAAAAAAGTATTACAGCTGCTTTATTTTGTACAATTTTAAAAGCAAATTATTTTCAAATCGAACAAATAACGGAATCAAAAGAGTTCAGCGTATTGAACTCTTTTCTTAACACAAGTTTTGATCAAATTCTCTGTGACAATATTTGTATCGTGTAATCTGCACAAACTAAACATTGTTCAGTTACGAAATTCAAGTAAGCGAAACTTTACACGAAAATCATCTCTTCTGCAAAACGTTCGCAAACATGTTCGTCAACTATCCAACAAATTTCCGAACATGCTCGCTGCAACTGCAGCTCTCGTATGTCTCCAAACATAAAGCATCGATGTGTTTGAACTCACCGCTTCGAGACGGTATGAATAAACTTTTTTCACGCACGCGTACTGTTATATAATTCCTCTTGTAATGATGACTGACTCTTACGACCATTTTGACCGGAACTTAGTACTGGATCCGGCATTTACCGCGTGTTTATGATGAAAGTATTATAGTGGTTGTGAGATGAAATGATCGAACAGCATGTTGTATCTAGTAAGGTTATGTGGTTTTATCAGGGTGTAACCCGAGATCCCCCTGGTTAAATTTACGAACCAACGGTAGGTTGAACGGGAATTGTCATTCCCTTTCGTTATACTACGATACTGGTTGAGATTTGGGTAAAAAGGTTTTGTATTATGCTTATTTGTTTTTGATAACTTTAAAGGTTACGCTAAGAATTGATTTCATTCGATAACATCTTTTGGCAAATAAATCCAACATGATGCCAACATTTATATTCAGTTAAAAGTGTTCACCCTTCTGTTACACCTTGTATATACTAAAAAAAACTTTTTAATAATATAGTAGTTATATCTGTTGTATTATGTTTTTTTGATATCCTTGCTAGTGTCTCATTAATATTTTATATGCAGCAAAAATATTCTTCCTATTTTTTCACAATTATTAAAAAAAAAAATTTTTGGGGTTAAGTATAGGTCACATCTAGTCACATAAATCTCAGTCATAGTAGTAGGTATGTAGTACCTACTTGTTGAGTTCCGACTCTCACTGGCGGTTCGAACCGGTTCTCGTTATGTGTTTTTTGAAAATATTGAGTAATGTTGAAACACTTACTCTGGTAAAGTAGGCTTGTGAAGTTGGTTGAGGTTTTTGGTAGCAGTTTTATTTTATTATGCTTTAATATGGAAACAAGTGTTATTGGGTTAAAAAAAATATGAGGATGCTTGATAACTAAGAACAGATTCAGGTTCTGAAACGACTCTGCTAAATTGATTCCTTGCAACGTATTCTTGGGAAGACACTATAGGTACTATTTTGAAGCAAAACAAATACAAGAAGTCCCTCAGCGAACCTCAGAGAACTAATGAATTACTTTGCGGGGGAGTCACGACTATCAGACAGAAGAGAAGTGACTCAAGGAAATGAATTCCAAATATAAATAATTGTATACACAAATTCCTATTTTACTTTTATTGCAATATAAACGCCCTTTTTTTGACCCAGGAAAACCTATTACAGGTACCACCCAAAACCCCGGGGAGGGCGGATGGTTATGTGGGAGTCTCCGCCCCACTCTATAAGCGCGGCATACCCACTAAAAACCTGGGGTGTTCCACCTCCGCATCGTTGGTCCAGGGCCGCGAGAGCGCGGTGCATTCATCCGCAGCCCTGGTGATGCTGGCCCGGTAACGGGCCCCGCCTCGGGGAGCTTCAGCTCAACCCTCAATGGACGGCGTGTCAGAACACGGGACACGTCGTGCATCCTGTGGGGACTCGTTCTAGGGCAACAGGTTCCCCGACCTGCCGCCCAGAGCCCCCAGGAGTCAGGCGGTCGCACGCCAAAGCGGCTGCCCTCCTCCAATGCGCCCTCTGCGCACGGAGTTCGGTTCCCGTGTCGCCGCTACTCGGCTGGTACACCGAACTCCTCTCGCCTCTCGGCGATCACCTCGGGTGCTCTAAAAGAGCACCCAGCTCCACCTACACCGCGAGGTGCGGCGAGCTCCACGCCTCGGGCCCTACAACCAGCCCTCTCGAAGGGGAGGTATAGGCGAGGGCCCCCACTCGATCGAACGTTTAGACACAGGCTAGCAAGATCCACCGGACGGCGGAAGTTACTAACCTGTGGACGGGGTGCACCAGGTTTCCCCAACTAACCCCAAATCACCATATGGACAGATGAAATTAGTTGGGCTTACCCAACGTGAAGGTAGTCCGATCATCGCACCCCATTATAAACGCCCTGGGCTAACCCGCCTAGTCCTTAACTTGAGGAATTAACAGAGGCCAGATCGTAGATTATAACGTTGTTTAACATCAGGCAAGTTGTAGTCAAGCGTAAGCCTATATCATGTAAAAAAAAATTACAGAGGCCATTATGGCAGCTTGATGAACTCTCGACACCAGAGTTGGCCACTCTCATTCGATACGAAGGAGAACTGAGAATTTAGTTAGTATTCATCAACTTATCCTAGATTTAACCAGTGTAAGCACTAAGCTTTCTAATTGCTTCCTACCCTCAGTGCTGGGGAATGCAACTGTGTACTCGAAGTGGATCGGAGAATTAATGCTGTTTAGTGTTGGGACGCAGGTGTTTGCGGTCTTGAATGGCTAGAGTCTTGATTTGCATGTGATTCTTTTCTAATAAACTGAAGTTTTTTATTTCAGATTAGCGTTCATTAACCCATGGGGGCCTGCTTGTAATAAATATACGTTGAAATGAATAAAACAAAACATCATTATAACATTATTTTTATTTTCGTTTTAATGCGCGGCTAACATTTGCAAGGATTCACCATAGACTATAACACGATGAATAAATTTTATAAAAAAAACACTGCATAACAAAAATTTATCTCGACGATGCTGTCATCGATTCTGACCTGAAATATAATATTTCATTATTATTTTTATCTACAATTTTGTAATTAATGTATGTAGAAGAGGCATATGTATCACTATTTAATATGTTATAGTCTGATGTCTCAATATATATTTTATATATTAATAAGCAATCTTGTTTTGTGCAATGTCCCGGAATATTTATTTATTTATTTATTTTATTTATTTTTGTTTTGAGCCCATCCCTATTTGTGGTAAAGTGCAGGTCAGGTGCATAATTGCATGCTTTCCACATCGTATCTGCTAAGTGCAACGAAAATGACCAATGACTGAGGATTAATAGTACTTTCGTATAATACGGTTTACATAGTTTAGTGGTTGCATCTTATGGTAGACAGTCTTATGGTTGGGTAGAGGATATGCTACTAGCAACAGCTACTTATGTGTGTATATTTTCAAAATTTCGCTTTTATTTTCAACAAACAGTTAAGCTGTTTATACAATGTACATGTAAACAAAAGAACAAGAAGATGACTTAGCAGCGACAATTTATATTTCGTATCTTTGTATAACAGCAGTTGGGCATTAAATTATTTGTTTAATTTGTACCTATGTAGGTCCCGGCTGTTTGTTTAGCACGGCAATTGTTAAGCCATATCAGACGCCCTTAAGGCGGCTTGATAAACTTTCGACAACAGAGTTGACCACTCTCATTCAATAAGAAGAAAAAGATCAGGAAGAACCGTTATACCTATATATTTGTTGTATTATGAAATCCAAAATAAATTTCCTGTAAAATCATAAAAATATACCACATACATTTACGCGCTTTAATCTCTCGTTCAAAACAATAGCAAATAACAAAATATATTACACTCCACAATTTCAAAGTGCTCAATAAATCAAAATCGTTACCATTATTATGCAGCACAGTTCGTGTGTATGTTGCTCTTTGCTTGCATAATTAGTGTGAATACATTATTATTGATTGCCAGATCACGTAGCGATATAGTTACAGTTGAGTTTTATGCAGTAGGATATCTGTTTTTTATATCTATAAGTATATGTAAAACTCAAAGGTGACTGACTGATTGACTGACTGACTGATATAGTGATCTATCAACGCACAGCCCAAACCACTGGACGGATTGGGCTGAAATTTGGAATAAAGGTAGATGTTATGACGTAGGCATGCGCTAAGAAAGGATTTTTGGAAATACCACTTTTAAAGGGGTGAAATAGAGGATGCAAATTTTACTTCTTAATGCGAGTGATGCCGCGAGCACCCACTAGTTATTTAATAATATTAATCAGATACATTTTCATTGTGTCTATACTAAAAAGATAATGGAGTCATGGGATACTTATTGTATGCCTTCATTATCTTTTTAGTGACGCACTGAGATGTTTTACTTTTTAATCCAAAATATGGTCAGTTATCATACTAAGCTTCAAATTTAATGGCAAATCCATTATGTTTATAAAATAAATAGCAAGTAGTTACACATGCACACAAAAATCTGTATTATATTTTGCTCTAAAAGTATAAAAACACTTGTAACATATTTTTTATCCTAATTTATGTATAAGTTTAAACGTTTAAATCGTATCTTGACGTTAGTTGCTTATTTACAATCAAATTTATTATTTTTGTGGTAAGATTACGCCGAACCACAACTCACCTGATGTTAAATAGTGTTGGTCATTTAAATAATTTTCTTAAGTAACATTCGAGTAAGTACAAACGTAGACGGTTAAAGACTCCTTGCTATTGTTACAATTAGGTAAGTTACAAGTATTAGTAATTTAATTCAAAACAACAAAAATTAATAGAAACACTTACAAATAAAATATATATATATATATATAAACTAACTAATCTACTTTTTCAAAAGGTAGCGTACCCAAAATGCTGGCTGCATTGCCCCGTTGAATAGCTAGACTAATCTTTTGGGCAAAGTACAAGCCAGCATTTTGGTCACGCGAAGCCTGTTTCAAACGCCCCGACAAATCTTGGTAGAGGTCAAGTGCGCTCTGACCCCACGGCCCAAGAGTTTCTACCCCAAACGGTATAAATAAATAGCCCTTGTCTAATTTAGAATATTTGCGCTGTTTGAGTTAAGTTACAAATTAAGTTTTTCAGTTTTTAGTCTTGATCTTTAGTTTCGATTTGCAACCCGTCAAGAGACAAGACCTACTGAAGTAACTGCACACTAGCGCCTAACGTAAACATCTGAATATTCATACCAGCATAGCAGCTATCTAAGGTATATCGAACCTGCTGGACAATGATCTTTTATTAATAACTTCTCATATATTATACAATGATACGGATGTTATTGTAGAACAGGTGGGTGTACGGTTAGTACTGTGAATTAGGTTGTTTTTGTGTATAATGTATGGCTACAGATTAGCATTTGTTTGACAAGAAACTTGACGTCAAAATTACAAATCTTAATGTCGAAACAAATGAAGAAAAAATGAGGCGCATTCACCTTCTTCAATGTATTACAGCTATTGTTTACTATTAGGCGAACTATGTTTAAGTGCAAATCTTTTATAGTTAAACAAAACATAGAAAAAATACGAAAGGCAGTATGATGCTACATCGATGCATTGCAGGAACTTGATAGACAAATTTCTGCAATTTCATGCGGCAAAAGCGGCCATATACGGTGTCACATCTCGGGATCTCCAGTTGCAAATTACAAAAAAAACAAATACGGCAAATGATGGCCTATGTTGTATGCCTTGCGAGCCATCCACGATGCATCTGCCTAAAAAAACCCATCGTTTAATTAATTCTTAGGGAGAAGCCTGACTCTTGGCAATCTAATCAAATTTCTTAGGCCTTAAAAAATAATACATCGTCACTTTCCTCTTATTGAGTCAAAGTTAATAAATACATACCACTTAGCTCAAAATTGGCCGGTTTCTAAGCAATTTTGTATTTCTTTTTCTACAGTTATCTTGATGGAACATAACTATGAGTAACATAAGACAATAGGTTAGCGTTAAAATTACTTGAGAGTGCGTTAGAACTAATAGCAAAGAATAGGCAAGTTTCGTGCGAGAGTGGATAATAAGAGGGTAAAGGTTTTCCCGACACTCAAGAGACGTTTGACAAAACTTAAAAAATAGATTATATTCTTCTCCTTATCGAATGAAAGTGGCCAATTCTGGTGTCGAGAGTTTCTCAAGCCACCCGAAAGGCTTCTGACATGGCTAAACGACTGCCGTAATAGACAAACAGCCGGGGCCTATAATTTAATGTATCATCCGACCCACGGAATCGCCCAAAATGGAATGCCACTTAACGGTCACCCATCCAAAAACTGACCGCGTCGACCTTTGCTTAACGTTGGTAATCGCATGCGATTGCCTCCGCTAGCTGAGCTATGGACGCTTCTAGATAGATTATATTTTAACTACACAATAATTTTAAGTCTCATATTTTTCCTTAATCTAGATAGGCTCACGCTTGACTACAACTCTCCTGATGTTAAGCAACGTTTATATATAATCTACTTATAAGATCTTGATAATAATAACTGCTAGCTAATCAGTTAGTGAGCTGTGGCCAATAAAAGCTTGGATACTAGGTACAATAATTTAATTTAAAATGCAAATATGGTGTCTTCCCTCGTCCACAAATCACTGTTATACAAGACTACGTAGCGTGGGTTAACACTATTTTCACTTTTTATAATAATTTTAGTAAATTTAAATATTTATTCAAGAACTCGTTTCTTCACTATATACGAGTAGGTCAACCAGAGAAGTAGAATTGATATTTTACTTAGAATGGCTAAAAGTGTGATCATAATGTATGAGCAGAAAATGAGGTAAATGATCATATTATAAAAAAAAATCATATCTTGCTTACGTTATACTTTATATTACATTAGACTTTATACGTGTTGCCATCAAAGATTCATTTTTTTATCTGACTAACGATAAAACCAGTAACCAACAAAAATACTCTGTAATTAATCTCTTATTCAAAAAGTATTTTTTCTCGGAATTTTAAGAATTCCGGTAAGCTAACGAAACATCACTGGCCGTAACGTGTCCGCCCCCCAAGTGAGTCTGGTGGTCGACCCGGAAGGGTTGGATTTCGGGCGGCTGATACTTATAAAAATATACTTATAATTATTAAAAATTAAACTTGAACTTCAAAATAAAACCAAAAACCGCGCTTGTATGAATTACTTTAGTTAACTTATGCACAATAGAACTCGTCAAAATTTATATAAAAAATATAATAAAATGTAGGCAGGTATAGAGGACTTTTTAAATTTATTTTTATATTTAAGACCATTTTGTAAATACCTACCCATGTTCGCAAACAATAAATGAATTTGAATTTGAATTTATATGTTTTACCAGATTCCAATCTATTATTTATAATTCTTTGGCGACAGACCAATTTATAATGCTTTAAGGTGTGTCGCTATTAGTCTACGAAGCTAAAATTTTCACCTAATAGTTCGCCAAATCAATAAAATAGTATAAAGTAAACTCACTTACTGCGTCTGTATGTCTTTATGTATGTTCAGATCTTTAAAACTTAACACAACAGATTTTGATACAGTTTTTAATAGATTCAAGAGATAGGTTTATAATGCATAAACGCGTGTAAAATCACGGACAAAAGCTACCTTTTCGGTACCTAGTGCAAGTTTTCGGGGCTACCTCACGTACCTGATTCCTACTTGACTGCACCTGGCCAACTGTGTTCCCAATGAATGTACGTGTTTTCTAGACTAAGTATTTTTTGTCAATTTGTCAGTAATTATATTGAATGACTACCTATATCCATACAATGGGAAATGTTTTGTTATTAAAATGCTATCAATAATGATAGATTTTATGAAAATTTTAATTAAGTTTTTTATAAACATGCAGGAAAGTTGCAACAATTGGGATTTAATAATGCGTGTTGATACTTAAAGAACTAAATTAGGTATTAGTTAGGATTTTATATATTTTTATAGCTGTCTGTTGTTATCTGATCCTCTTGCATAAACAGTTATACTGAATAGGATGAATATTATTAGGCACTTTGGTCACAAAGGCATTGTACATACTTACTAGATAAATGCTGCTAAAATTGACGGTTAAATATTGTAATTTTTACTAATAATAAAATATTATAAAGACATTCATCATAATTCTCAAACATATTATATTTTTCAATCATTTTTGAAGTTACTCAAAAACAAACAATACAATCCTAATTAAAATCTAGCACAAACGACAATCAGCGTAAAAATGCGAATAATCCAAAGAATGTCAAGAACGAGAAGAAGTTAAGGAAAATGAAAGTGGAGAGAGACCATGTGATGACTATTAGAATTTGACCATATTGCTCTAATGTCGTTTAGATGACACGACTTTTTGGACTAGACGATTTTTTTGTCAATTGAGTGGGAAATCTATACTAATATTATAAAGCTGAAGATTTTGTTTGTTGGTTTTTTGTTTGAACGCGCTAATCTCAGGAACTACTGGTCCGGATTGAAAAATTCTTTTTGTGTTGAATAGACCGTTTATCAAGGAAGGCTTTAGGCTATATAACATCACACTGCAACTAATAGGAGCGAAGAAACAATGGAAAATGTGGAAAAAACGGGGAAAATTATTCACCTTTGATGATTTCCGTTGCGTGCGCTGCGAAAACGGTTCAAGTCGTGGGTAACAGCTATACTTTATAAAGCAGAAGAGGTTGTTTGCAAAAATAAATATGATGCCCAAAATAACTATTGATCTTATAAGAAGTGATCTTCTTATAACTAGTTGATCTACCTATAACCTACATACATGTAATCCAGTTTAGTTGGTAGTTTTTGCGTTAGGTATATCACGATTAATGATAAATACAATATAAATATACAATTACAATGAAAAAAACGGGCAAAATTATTCATTTTTTAGGGTTTCCGTTGCGTGCGCTTCGATAACGGTTCAAGTCATGGGTAACAGCTATAATTTATAAAGCTGAAGAGGTTGTTTGCAAAAATAAATATGATGCCCAAAATAAGTATTTCACGCGGACGAAGTCGCGAGCACAGCTAGTATTAGATAATTGACTCAAATGGAAACTAAAACTCTTTACTTAAACTTTAAAACTTATTATCTGTGCCTGCATTTCATTGGTTTGTGTTTGAATTCGGTCCAAATTCGTCTAAATTCATAGTTCTTACTTGTAAAAAATAAATAAACGTAAATGTATCTCGTTTGCATATTTTCTGTTTGTAAATAAATATTGCCCATGAAACCTATGATTTAAACTAAACTACAATTTTTAACTGTGTATATTATTCTTAACACCACCTTATGTTTATCTTTCTTTCTTTCTTTCTTTCTTATGGAATAATAATTACACATAAGAATAGTTAACTAGCACCAAACTTAGTTAAGTAGGTAGTTTAAAACTATGTAAAACCGAAAGTGGCGTTTACTTCCACCATAGACTTCATGCTCCATAGACGAGACATAATAGAAAAAAAACAACACATCGTGTTAGATTCAATAAAATGGAATACCAAATTTATCCCTGAATTTTACTGCTGATATAAATCCGTGATAAAACTGAATGCTTGGTTCATATAAAACGTAAATACAAATGTAATTACTGTTAATGAAATGGTATATAAAAAGGCTATTAATCCATCAAGTTTCCTGAAATATTAATTTAATACAATAAAGATTCATCAGAGATTGAATACGGGGTAGAAATGATGATATTTTATTTATTATTGATAATTGTACTATAAATGAGCTGCCTCAAGTGAAACTAGAGACTTTACTCCATACTTATTATGTTGCAATTTAAAAGATTAAAAAAAAAACATTTATTTACATATCTTAAACATAATATTAAACCATAGATATGAACAAAAATACAATAAACACAAAATAAAATAAACAAATAAAAATTAATCGAAGAGCCCACCCCGGATCGCTCCCGGTGCAAAGGTGCCCATTACGCTCGCCGCGTTGCCACGTTGAATCGCGATGGCTAAACTTTGCACCAAAAATGATCCAGAGCGGGTGTCCCTCGTTTTCTGCAAAAAATACTACGTGAACTAACCCAAGATAAATAAAAAAAATGAGAATATTCACACTTCTTTGTACACTCAAAATGCATCATAATCAGCGGCCAAACTTTACATAGTAAGTAAGAAGTCTATAAATAACAAAGTCTATGAATTCCACACACATGTTATATCCGCTTCCTCCATATCTCAGCTTTCATCTAAATTTCAAATACAATCATCATTAAAAAGAAAACAAAGCTAATTTTCCCTTAATCAGGGCGATTAATCTTTAAAGAAATTTGGACAACTTATCTACGGATGTTAAGTTCGTTTCAAACAGCGGATAGAAAACTGGTACCTATGTGTAAAAAACAACATGCGTTACATATATCCGTTATTATTAGAACATTTTTATTCACACATTTTTACGTAAAATTTGACAATATGTTTATTAATTAAAATCTTTTTTTTTTGTTTAACGGCAGTTTCCCCTGGCTGTTCATTTTAGAGATAGAGACATAGCAAGTCTTATTGAGCGTAATTTATCTAAATAGTAAGGTTCATCTCTGTTTGCTGAAAGGTTCTCCCTACTATCGTTCGGAAAAGTAACAAACTTGCTCAATAATTTTAGCCGCTAAGGCAAATTAACTAGGCACGGATACATACATACATAGACACTACACCCGCCTTTTGTAATTCAAAACTTGGTGCGATACTGCATCTTGTATTACATAATCATAAGTGATGCTTGCCATAAAAACGCGTTAAGTTTGTCTGATCACAATGTCAACTGGAAAATTGTAAAAACGCAATACAAAAAGCATTTATTATTAGTTCACAAACAGAAACAAAACAAAACAGTTTATACCTGTATGATAACAAATTACAATTCGTTTTTTTCCTATAGATAGATAGATAGATTGATGCTTTATTGGACACACATAAAAACATAATACACAACGGAAAAACAAATAATTAAAACTAATGCCACAAATGGCGGCCTTATCGCTAAAAGCGATCTCTTCCAGGCAACCGTAGGATGGAGAGGAAAATATATAAAAAAGACTAGACGGGGTGTACAATAACGAGCACATGAAATTAATAAATGCTCAAAATAAATGCTCATTTGGATCATATCTTTAAAACCGTAATCGTATGAATCTTTTCACACCACCACATTTACAAAAAACAACAGATTGATTAGAAAAAATCGTGCATTATAAACACAGATAACGGCGTCATGTCATCTGCATCTTAACTTTCGATATCGATCTAATAATCGCCGTTTCATCTCGCTTTCTCTTACAATATTCTATATACTGCTGTCTCTTTCCTAGCCTGCCTAGATCGTAATTGTAGCAATTACATGTCTATTGCTTTCTATATAATATGTATGTAGGTATATAGTGACAGTTTAGACTTAGTGAAGTATTAGTGTTAGACATGTTATGAAACTTAGGTAACTGGATTTTAATGCGAGAACGTTTTTATAAGTACATTATTAATATGACTAAGTTGTATATATATATAGAATGCAATGTAAACAAATGCTTGAATTGTTGTGTGGTATTTTTTTATCCCGACACAGGCTTACGTTTGGCTACAGCCTGCCTGACGTTACGCACCACTGTAATCTAAGATGTTGCACGCTTGCCTAGAAGAAACCTAAGTAATATTTAACATTGAATTTTCCAAAGAATTTTGGTTTGTTACTCTAAGCGTTGTCACTTGGTTTCACCAGTTTAATCCAGGATAAATAAATAATAATTAAATTTAAATTGACTCTTAGTGAACGTATGTGTTTACTAAGAGTGTATTCCAATGTACCTAAAGTAATTTTAAATTTCATCTAAATTATTTTAGTTGCTTGAGCATGAAGTAGATATCAACAAACAGGCTTTAAAATGAGATATAATAGAAGCTATTTAAAAAGAGATAAAGTAGATGAATGGACTAAAACAATATCTTATACATATAATATATAGTTATATTATAAAAAAAACTTAAATAAAATTACAGGTTTTTTATATTTAACCTGTTTCATAAATAACCTATTAACTTTAGAGCGTCAAATAATATACAAAATATAGGTTAGTTCCTATAAATTAATTATTATAAGAATTAATTATTTGTCTTATAATATGTAAAAACATTAATAATTTTATATTAATTATAATCAAGACACGAGACGAGACAAATTGAATATCTAAGCACACTCAATCTAGAATTAGATTATTCTAATTTGATAATTAATCACTCATAATTTCTTAAAATGAACACTAAAATTGATTCATCAACAGCATTCAAAACAGATAAACAATATATCTCCTAAATCAACTCTATTTAGCTTTTATTGATATATACGCCCCAGATTTAATGTCAAGAAAAAGTTACCAATAGAAATTGATTGAAAATTCAAGTTATTAATTGAATTGCTTGCTATTAATTGATTGCTTCACAATCAATTGATTTAACAATCTCGTTCTAAACTTCAATTATGAAAGTCACAGATTACAAAGCTATCCAATTAAAAAACAAAAGAAGTCGTGGCCCTTAAATGAACGAGTAAAATGGTCAGTAACATAAGCTTCAGGTTACAAAGTGAATCAAATTTCATCTTATTCTTAGGTGAGGGCCACACTCTCTGTCCATAACTCGAGGAGGGGGGCAGCGATAAAACTGTATAGCGGAGCAAAGCCCGCTCCAAACATAACTGGGCACAGCAAGAAAATTAAGCAAAAAATCTAAAAAAAAATAATAAAATTAAAAAATGAAGATCGCCGCGTTGATCCTTCTTTCCCTTTGTGCCTTTGTGCGCGCGGAAGAAGGCGACAAATCGCTGGAAACTGCGATCAACTTCGTCAAGGATTGCCAAGGAGACTACATTTTATGTGTGAAGGTGAATATAAGTGAAAGTGTTTTGTGAAGTGAGGGTGCCTTTTTGAGTGCCGGTTTTTGAATTTGGAGCCCTTGTTTGCTTTTGTTTTCGTTTAAGACCCGTTCGGTTATGTTGGACTGGATTCGCTTTCATTTGTTTGAATTGATACCATATATAGTTCAGAATGCGTTGTAGCAGCGATTCATTTGCTTTGCATTTGTTTTGAAAACGTATTATTTTGTTTTATGAATTTTAAAACAACTATGCATTTAAAACAAGCAAGAAATTAGCTTGTATTAATTAAATAAAGTACGTATATAAGCGCATATATCACTTATGAATTAATTTTCAAAACATTATGCTCGAATGAAAGTGTTTCTGAGACTTCCGGTTGCCTCTTAAATTAACAACAGTTAAATTAAACTCAAAAGAGATTTAATCTTACGCAAGTTATGCGTTCTGAAATAGTTTTCAATTTCATATCAAGATCCAACAACGGTGCTTTATATACACATGCTTACAAGTGAAAAAACAAACAACAACTTTAAAAAATAAGCAACTCCAATTTAAACTCACAAAAAATAACCATATTTGACACACATTCTTACACTCATCCTTAACTTATTATCAACAAATTAAAATGAACAAAAAAAAATACTTTGCCACCATTTTTATGACTTCTCAAACTTTTTCCTTTTTTTGCAACAACTAAAGCCTCTTTTCCCTTCAACAGGAAAAGCTACTTCGGATAGTGGACAACCTTCGTTCATCACGAAGCATCACCATCGTAGACGGAGTATACCTGAAAGGAGAACCAGAAGTCCGGTCTCCGAAGAAACTGGACGCTCTGCCAGTAGACCCTTCGGCTAGAGATGCTGAAGTGAACTACAGATTAGTAGACGGTGTGGTCAGCCTGTTCGAGACACATGCAGTGGAGGTCAAGATGAACCAGGCTGACAAGGAGACCCTGCAGCGGTCTCTCGATGAAGGTAATTTTGATACATCTAAATATATAAAACTCAAAGCTGATTGACTGACTGACTGATATAGTGATCTATCAACGCACAGCCCAAACCACTGAACTTGGGCTGAAATTTGGAATGAAGGTAGATGTTATGACGTAGAAATCCGCTAAGAAAGGATTTTTAAAAAAGCCACTTTTAAAGAGGTGAAATAGGGGTTGCAAGTTTTACTTCGCCGCGAGCATCCACTAGTTATATTATAAGAGGCGCCACGCAGTGTTGCCTTCGTAAATTCTCGTTGGAGACCCTGTGTGTTTAAAGGACATTACCTAACTTCATACAAACTGGTTCAGCTTTTTGAACGAGGAGAAGTTATCAAATTCCTCTCTGTATAGCGGATTACAAAAAAAAACAAATATTAACATGTCGCTATGAATATATCACTTTTTAATAAAATATATAACACAGTAACTTCTTTGAAAATAAATAAATACATTTTAGTGATTGTGACAAAATAATTCTATTCTGTAAAAATTATCCAAGTTTCAAATGTGTCAATACAAATTAGACATAATAAGAATAGATAAAAGACAAAAAAAAACATAAGACGCAGTTTTTAATCTCATGAAATATTAATTCAATTTATTACAGCGCCACTTTTACTGATGACTATCATTTATTTATTACACCTCAACTTCCGTCATTAGTATCATACTTACCGTCATGATATGGCAAATTACTTCAATCTAATAATTTCACAGTAATTATTGCTTCAAGCTACTATGGAAGTTAGTAATGCATAAGATTCAAGAGTACATAGCATGAGTTGCAAATTACTTATGATTTTTCTTATTACTATATTTTTGGAAATCACATTAAAACGCATTAATGATTAAATAAATACTACATCGTATGATATTCATATTTTGTACACTGGAAATGCAAACTACTGCAAAAAAAACACATTTCCCGAAGTGTCCCAAAGTTTGTCTGAATTCACTTTTGAATTTAGTTTGCTTTCCACTTTTACTTACTAAAAATTTTACTTCCAGGTCGTGGCAAGAAGAAGGGCGGTGGTATGGGAGGCATCATTGGTCTCCTCGCCGCTAAAATCCTCTTCGGAAAGCTCTTCATCGTAAAACTCATCGCTCTCAAAGCTCTCGCCACAGCCAAGATCGCTCTCATCCTAGCCGGTATCTTATTCGCTGCTTGGTGTCTGAAGCAAGACCATACCAAAACCACTTACGAAGTCATTCCCCATGCTCATCACCATGAAAGCCATCACCCAGTCCACGTGGAGCACGTTTCCCATGATGCCCATGGTCATGGAGGCTACAGCTATGGCTCTGACTGGAACAAGAACCTCGATGAAGGTGCTCAAGGTCTAGCCTACAGCGGCTATTCAAGAAAATAGATAGCGCAATACCAAAACTGACCTCACATCACTGTTGTACAAAGACTTAATTTATTATTTATTGTTGTAACTTATTTTAATTTATTGCCATTAAATTATTGAAAAATGTTTTTAAATTTGTGGTTTTTATTGTTATATATTCATATTTATTTATTTGTCACGAAGTCATAAGTCATGGTTCCCAATAATATTGTTGTTGTTGGTACATTTAATCGAAATTGATCTCCCCAGTGGTGATGAAAGACTAAAAGAACAAAATTAAATATAAAACTTAGTAATTGCGTTCTACATAGTAGTAACATTAAATAATGTTATCAAATAAGTGTCTATTTTACCTAAAAATATAGGTTAACAAGTTACCAAACTTGTTTTTAACCAAAATTTATTTATTAACTAGACAGACTAGACAACTATAAAAATACCTACATATCAAAATAGTTTTGTAAAAAGTTCTCAGAAATGTCGTATTCAAAACATTTCCTTCATTTTACCTTTTGGCTGAACATAAGATAAGTTGCTTAGTTTCTCTTAATAAGTAGCGTTATTGTAGGGACTTGGCTTTGCTTAAAAACTACATTCATCAAGTCGATGTAAAATCGAACATATCTCACTCGCGTATTTACTCCGCGCTCGCGCATCTCTAAAAGAATGACATTACATCGACAGTGCTGCTCCAACCTTTGAGCAGAAGATACGTAAAACTTTCGCGTAACTAGTAAATTGTAGTTTTCAAAAGTCCTTATTACAGGGCTGTCCAGTTATAAATCACGAGAAAAATGCACATAAATTAGAATAAATGACTGCAAAAAAGTTGTCTACATACCAACATCATTAAATCTTATATCACACTATGAAGCGATAGTAAACATGTTAATCAGTACTCGATCAACACTTGTTTGATGACTTTACTAGTTGTGGCTTGCGGTGTAACTTGCATTAACTTCAAGTACAATAAAATCTAAGAATTAATCGTTAGCATAAAAAAAAACATGTCTGACTATTTAATCCTGGGCCATTATGATTGCTTACCCAGGCAAAAATGTTCAAGTCTAAACTCATTGCATGAATAAATTAACTTACAATAAAATCTAAGAATAAATCAAGAGTATAAAAAAATATCTGACCACTCCATTCTAACTATAATGATTGCTTACCATTAGTGTCAACTCATTCCATTAAAAAAATATATATGGCTAAACGTCCAATGAAACAAAAAAAGATTTTTGTCTTTAAATAACAAGATTATTAATCAACATAATATGTAGTTTTTGGGACCCCATAAACTAAATAACTAATACAAAGTCTCATCAACAGAACCAAATAAAATTTCATTCAAATCGGAACAACCATTTAACCATCAAGGACATACAAACTTCCTTACAACTTACTAACACCTATCGTTTCCGCCATCAATACCCATAATCATCTCTAACCTACTCTTAGCTAGGTCCATTAAATAGAAGCTATTCACAAACAGGTCTTGTTACTTTCACAGCTAAACTTTATCACAGGTCATTATCAACAAGATTTTCCAAAGGCTGAGAAAGCAACGATGCTATCTCGAAGAAAATTAATACTTAGCTTCTGTTATTAAAGTTGTCATTGGATAGTAGAGCGGAAAATTAAGGAAGATGATGTGTTTGTGACGTTCTCTTGTTAGACGAGAGTGAATGAGTGAGATTTGTATTCATTTCACTTGCTCTAAAGTGTAAGTTAGTGTAGTGTTGTATAGACAACAATGCCAATTTTATTATTGGCTAAATTAGGTTCATAAAACACCATTGTTAGACGAGAGTGAGTGAGTGAGATTTGTATTCATTTCACCTGCTATAAAGTGTAAGTCGGTGTAGTGTTGTATAGTTAACAAGGCCAATTTTATTATTGGCTAAATTAGGTTCATTAAACACCATTGCCTACGCACCAAGCGGGTTATCTATTCACGGATTTGACGCTCCTTTATAAATAGGAACGAATAATATATTGTCCCATTCCTGAAGAAAGAAACTTACTACAATCCAGGTTGATATCCGAAGCACCTGGAAACATGCCAGTGTTTAAGGCCATCATCTCACTTGAGATGCTGTACCCTTTAATGTTGCATGAATGTTGAATTGGCAAAGTTTTTTTTTACGCGGGATAGGTTTACTTTTGACTACAGCCTGCCTGATGTTAAGTATTGCTGCAGCCTAGGATGTAACACGCTTACCTAGAAGTTTTTTTTTTTTTTTTTTACATGAAGTAGGCTAACGCTTGACTACAACTTGCCTGATGTTAAGCAACGTTATAGTCTACGATGTAGCGCGCTTGCCTAGAAGAAACCGGTTTACTCTCGACTTGAAGACCGACAAATTGTAGTTCAAGGGGAATAGAGATTCGGGCAAGGAGTTCCACAGTTTGGCTGTTCGCACGATGAAATTCGAAGCAAAACGCTTGGTGCGAGTCTTTGGAACCTCAACTGTATATCGGTGCCTCCTTGCCGTGCCTCTACTCGTGCGATGGTGAAATGGGGCTGCAGGAATTAAATTATGCAAAAATACCTATAAAGATACCTATTAACTCTAGATTTTAAGACTCCTGGATTGTAGTTCGCAGTGTGTTCTCATTAGTCTGCTCAAGATAGATGCAGACGGCAAATACAAGACACCTTTACCAAGCAGTAGGATTCAAAGGATTAAAACATCACATAGTAGTATATGTTGTCCTAGTACATTTGTCCACCAGATCAACTCCGTGCCCGAATCTCTATTTCCCTTGATCTATGATTTTTCGGTCTTCAAGTGGAATCTAACACAATTTCTCCAAGTAAGCGCGCTAGATCGTATATTACAACGTTGCTTCACATCAGGCGAGTTGTAGTCAAGCGTGAGCTTATCAGGTGTAAAAAAAGAAACAATAACAGACCTAGTACCTATAAACAATAATAACAAACGATAGTGAAACTATACAACTCGCACTTATTTCATAATCATAGGAAAGTAAAATCGATCCCTGAGGTCATTAGATTCATGAATGCATGATTACATCCGCGAACTACGCTTGATGGTAGTTGTAAAATTTTATTTCACCAATTATAGCTTTAAGGTATGTCATTTTAAAGGTAACGGTAAAGGTGAGGTTATGTTGAAGTTTGTTGTTCGGATATTACGAACTTGTGCTCAGTGAGATGTATAAATTGTCGTTGTTTATTTTATGGTAATATATTAAATTTGTTTTAGCCGTAATTGGATAACTTATATTATGTAATTGTAATTTAATGAAGATTATTGTTGTACGTGATAGGATATAAAAAATATTTTCAGTGAAGTGATTTTGCATTAGGCTACAGGTTATAATAATGAAATATGAATATGTTTCCTTATTAGAAGTTTATTATTCATTAGTTTCTTGTCATAAATTTGTACAGTATATAAACAAACAATGTTTTACATTTTTATATAATATAATTTACTTATACACTAATTTAAGCAAACAATATTTTACCATATGTTTATATAAAAGCTTCTTTATGTATATCTCTTTATGTTTCTTTTTACGTAGTCACAAAAAGAAAGTAACCAGCCAATGATCAGCGATGGAAATCGATAATAAGTTGTTATTTGATATCTCAATGGGCATAAAAAAATAATGCTACTCAATCATACCACACTATTACCAAGATGGAAAGTAAATAATGCTATGTGTGCAATTACTTGTGGGTTACAGTAGCCGTTTATACAATGTGTTTGTCTACCCGTATCGGAGCCTGAAATGGTAAAATAAATGATTAATTTTATCGACAAATCAAGCCATTTTGTTATTTTTGACACCAACCCTTGGGCGCTTGTATTAATTTAGTCATAACTTATTATTTAAAGGGCATATTGATTTAAAAAAAATATTATTTGATAGCTGAATGTATGGGCAATAAAACGAGATTAAACTTTTGCAATATTTTATTCAATAAAGGAAAGAAAATAAATCAGAACAAAAAACAATATAACTTTTTTCAGAGAAAAAATGTTAAAAGTAAGCTTTATACGAAAAAACATGGGAGTAAGTTTTAAATTTGTTTCTTCCATAATGTAGTACAGGATGTAAGCTTTCTAAAATAATCACACAGTTTTGATGTAACTAACATAATTTAGAAGTTATAACCGTTGGAATTTGTCTAGAGTAGAACTATTATTGTGTAGTGTAGAACTATTGTGTAGTGGCGGAACAGTAATTTGTCCGGTTGTCTAACACAATGTTTGTAAGAGTTTGTGTGTTTTATTTTTGCCTAACTCCGTTACTCGTGCAATAAAAATATTTAGGTTTGTTGTCATCACATTTAATATTGTTCCGGTTCAGGTTCTTTGGGTTACAAGCTACAAAATCTTTATTTTGGAAACATGAAAAAATTTGTACTAAGCAATAAAATAAATAAATAAATAAAAGTCATTTATTTCAGGCTTGCACCCATAACCTTAAACTACTTAAAATTAATACACTGTATAGGGGTGAGTCACTTTAAAAATAAATATAGAATAAAATGCACATTTGCGATCACTTTTTGTTTCGGTCCATGTGAACAGATATCCAGCGCCTAAACACTGGATTCCGGACATCGTCAGAGACAGCCACAAGTATACTGTTGCCGGAACGGCGCATTCTTTGCCAGAAAGAGGCCACACGATATCTAGTTACGGCATAGAAATCAGGGACCCCCGCATCAGCGAACATTCCCGACGCGCTGCAGCACCGCGGGAGCCGCATAAGAGCCCGGAACGCGTCATTGTACTGGACTCTTATTCTGCTCATAGTTTTCTGCGTGTACGTTATCCACAGCTGGGAGGTGTACATGCTTAGGCAGTACGCCTTAAAGAGTGTGGTCTTTACGTCATCACTGCACTTCGCGAATCGCCGAGCAAGCATGTTGCCTCTGATAGCGAGAGCCCTCCGCTCGCGTTCTATGTCGTCATTATCATGCAGCCGTTCCGTCAACAGATGTCCCAGATATTTGAACTGCTTAACAACATTAACTTTGGATCCATTCAACGTCACTTCAGGTATCCTGTCCGGACCCGCACCCGACTTAAACACCATCGTTTCCGTCTTGGAGACATTATATTTCAGTCCATGGGCATTGGCATAATGCTCACAGACTGAAATCAGCCTCCTCAACCCCTTGATCGAGGGGCTCAGGAGCACCATGTCCACCAAGCAATGGATCGGTACGGATTATATTTCATTATTTCGATATTAAATAAATACGATTTATGTGTTATAGTAGCAAAATTTTCGGTATTTTTTTGTGCTACTGACAAAATTTAATTTATATACGAAAAATGTTTTTAATAGAAAAAAAAAACAAATGAAATCGCTACCCACACCTAGTTTTCCATCTATGAATAGCATCAACGTACAAACATTGCGTTGAATCAACAGCCATAAGAATACTTTCATTTACTCAGTTTGTTTTGCCATTAGTGCGAGATGATATTTCACACGTCAAGTTACAGACTGACATTTTAATTAAGTTTGATGTTGGTATGTTGGTAGTTGCGTATCTAAGTGTGTTTGTGTTTTTTTTTTTACTTTTATGAGGCCTAGTGTATCGTTTATTTATTGCATTGCGAAACGTTTGTTGGCTTACTTCAATCAAGCATTCCATTTTTGACAAACTTTTGTTCGGTTGTTTCTTTGAGACTTTACGAAGAATGCTGATCAACTAAGTTATTTATTGTTTTTTAGCTTGATCATCTCATAGCAACGTCTTTAAATAAACTGTCAAAAAGTCCAAGCAAACAAAATCTAAACAGAGATATTGCTGTTTTTTTTCATTTTATACTTATACTAACTGTGCCTGCGACTTCATCCGCGTGGAAAAAATGAATAATTTCCCCCGTTTGTTCCAGATTTTCCATTGTTTCTTCGCTCCTAGTAGTTGCAGCGTGATGTTACATAGCCTAAAGCCTTGCTCAATTAATGATCTATTCTACACAAAAAGATTTTTTAAATTCGCACCAGTTGTTCCTGAGATTAGTGCGTTCAAACAAACAAACAAACAAAATCTTCAGCTTTAGTATAGTATCGATATAGATATGACAGTAGCCATAACTCTAGAATCAAGAGTTTTCTAACCACTACATGGGCCTGTGTCATGGCTTAACTACTTACAGACGAAAATGTACAAGCTCTGTGGAAGTGTTAGTTCTTAATATTTGCCCAAGATAACCTAACGAATTAGTTCTGCGAGGGAGTCACGACCCTCATGAGGAAATACAGCTCAAAGAGATGAATAAATAAGGAACAATTGTATCCACAAATTGATTGATTGGTTACCTAATTCAGTAACTGGTAATAAGTAACTGAATGGTGTAAGTTATAGGTCAATAAAGATTTTCCCAGCAGATGACCGAGCCCGGATGGACACACCTGATCGGTTGTTAAACCAACATTAAAATTACATACCGGTTACTCTCTCCTCTATTAATATTTACATATGTTCTACATTTAACATCGTCGACACAGAATATATAATAGTATCGGACTTAGGAAAAATATGGTCGGAATTGATTGAAGTTGAAATTGAAGCCAGAAATTGCTACATACGGCAATTAAATGTTGAAGTAAATCAGTTTTATACCTTTTTGACTTTTACTCCTTTTTATTTGTTTGTTATCTAGTTATTCATATCAATAAAATGAATGATAATATTTTTTGTTACCAAGCACTAAGAAAATACCAAAAGCACAAAAATACTAAATATTACTTTAAAAATTTAAAGATTCTTACTCAACTGCTACATCTATTTTTCTATAGGTACAATACAATGACTATTATACAATTTGACTTGTAATATGTATTACCAATAAATGGTTAATCTTGTTTATCTATTTACGCTATACCATAAAATATTTTTTCTTCTTCTGTTAGGATGTATGTCATATTTATCGATTATGCTATACCGATATTACAATACGAAACAGCTAAAGAACTGTCACATATACGGTCTCTCTACTAATTTCTCTGGTCAAAGAGTCCGCTTTGCCCGCAGAATCTGGTCGCATACCTCGCTGCTCGGCAAAACTGGAAATGAAACGGGTTGAGTTTCATTGATGCTTACTTTCTACGAGTTTCTTCAGATTTCGTCTAATTTTCTCGTATTTGGTACAATTTCTTGGAAGCAGGTGTGGTAACACTTGTGATGTATCATGAGAGAAATGTTATAGTGACTTTATTGCAATGTTAGCTAAGATTCACTTGTATGACATGGTCTTGATTTGACCAGATCGTTTAGGTATTTGTAGTCACTACAGCATCTGTTTTAGTGAATTAATAATAATATGAGGAAAAGCTTCATATGCCTGAAAATATGTCAAAAAGGATTGAAATTATGATTGTATAATATGTAAAAGTTACGTAGTGTTTATCGTAATTGTTTTAAAATGATTTGCCATAGAATAATAAAGACTGAACCTGCAACACTAACATATCATATTATATAATATAAAGGAATGATAATGCAAGTTGTAAGTACACAATATGTACATAATTATTATGTCATTTACAAAAAATCGATATTTCGCTCTGAGGCTGATTGGCTGATTTATTTCGTTTTAAACGTTCTTCTGGTAGGCTTGTCGCAAGTCAAAGCCTCTTATAAATAAAAATAATAAAAGAAATAACCTCACTAAATACTGAATAATACTAAACACAACTAATACACTTCTTTATTCTGTGCTAATACGTAGAAAAATACATAAAAGGCAGAACAAAATAAGATCTCAATCAGCCAGTAGCCTAACATACTTAAAACTTTCCACAATACATTTCCAAGACGAAAAATCTCTTAAATCTAATACGTACTGCGTTCTCGAGTTTTCGACCCATCAATAAGTTTTTGTCTTAGTTAATTATCGCCGACCTTTCACCTCTCTCGAATTCTTAGACCCTTCACTTTGATCGATCTCACATACGATTGCCTACGTATCTACTATGGAATTAATTTTCATTTCACATACTTACATACACATAATAATATATGTATAGATACTGGGCTATTTTTAATATATACATTAAAATAATGCTGAAGAGGGTAGAAAGTCTGAACACAGAAGGTATTAAAAAAAAATTGGTAAACTTTAAATCCATAACAGAACACGTTTCAGCAGTTTTTAGAATTTTTGTCTGTTTGTCTGTTGCTTTTGCTGTCGCAAAAACGGCTGAACGTATTATTATGATTTTTGTATGTAGGTCTTAGAAGTGCATAGGCTACTTTTTATGTCAAAATAATGCAAAGGAAGCCACGTGCGTCCACTAGTTAGCAATAAGAAAGAAGAAGTTAGCAATATTACAGGTAGAATTAAAGCTAATGTGTACAAATTTATGAAGGATTCTTCTTCTACTTATCGGATGACAGTGGCCTAGTGTCGACAGTTGATCAAGCGCCCTAAAGGCCTCTGACCTAGACGTGTTATCTGACCAACAGGAGCGCCCAGAATTGGAAGAATTTTTATATGAAGGTTTAGTATTGATAGATAAAATATTTTCAATACTGTTAAAAGTTTTTTGTATCCACAATAGATTTATTTCATTAGTAATTTTGGTTTCTAGTTGCGTTTATAGTCAATCTAATAAATAATTATGGTTAACAATATCCTACTGAAGGAAAAAAATCTAAAAAGCTAAGTTATCCGTCTTCATTCCAATTATATTGCCACCAAAACATTTCATCCGTAGGCGGTGACTTAATCTATTAACCCAGTATCATCATCATCATCAGCCTAACGAGACCCACTGCAGGCCTCCTCCCTCTTACGCCAATACTCCCTGTCTTGCGCTGTTCTTGCCCAGATGTTAAAAACAACAACAGCATTACAACCTAGTATACTAACTATAAAAAAATATGTGGATTGGTAATATTTGAGTGAAAGTGGAAATAGAAAATCTTTAATGTCGTATAATTTAGTTACGGTACGCGACAGACAGGCGGACAGATAAATATGTAGGCAGTTTTATGTGAATGTCTAAGGCTTTGATTCGATTGGCCTAGAAAAGAAGATACTTATTACTACATATTTAGGTGGTTTTAGAGTTTCATATTTGGCGATAGCATCTTGTATACACAATGAGATGTTTTAAATTAACTTTTTTATTAAATTTTATCTACTCAAACTTATCTATTGCCGCAGTAAAAATGCTGTTGTGCATGTAAATGTAATTAAATGTGCATGGCAAATCATAAGCCATTGATAAGAAAAAGTCAAGTAAATTTTGTTAAAAAATATTAAAACCTCTGAATGCTGTTGTGAATGGTAGTGAATGGTACTATTTTCCTTTGTAGCGTGATCGTAACTGAGGTTCAGGACTCCCAGTATAACTGATTTACAAGAAGGTGAATTCTCATGATCAAGGTTTATGGTCCACAAAACCAAACGATGCGATATCAGTCGTGGAAGGACCTGGGCATCCACCATGATGTATTTTTTATCATACAAAAACTTTTATTGACATAATTTAAACCGGTGACAATTAATTTCGTGTCACCTCTGGCCTTGTGCTATTCGTACAATATAAATAAACTTAATTTGCTTACTACCCTCATTTAGGAATCATGTATAAGATAATTGCAAAATGCATTCATTCGAGGAAGTCACAAAGAGGAAAACGACTAAAATAGTAACAACTCAAAGAAACGTCTATCAAGGAAGCATCAGTTGCGAAAGAGACCAAGTAACAATGAAAGCTTTGTCTCACCGCAACATGTATCGTAAGCTCCATAACGTACGTAAACTTTCATTTAGATTGAACTTCGGCACAATTACCTAAATGGAAGGTACCTACTTTGAACACGAACTGATAAAGATCGTTATAGTCGGATGTGAGTGGATTGGTTGCTGTGATAATACCCAATAATTATATTTTATCCGTGTATGTTGCTATTTTTACTAAAAAAAAATCTATCTATATTAACATTCTAAATGGTTCCCCAAAAAATTCAAGGATATTTTTAATGCAAATTGGCTTTTTATCTGGACAAAGATTAAAAGAATAGCGCATTTTTGTAGCGACCGTGGCTCAGCTAGCGGAGGCAATCGCATGCGATTACCAATGTTAAGCAAAAGCCAACGCAGTCAGTCCTTAAATGTCCCGGTCCCGGCTGTTTGTCTAGTACGGCAGTCGTTAAACCATGTCAGAGGCCCTTAGGACGGCTTGAAAACTCTCAACACCGATAATAAGAAGAAAAGGATAAGTAAGACTTTAACATTATTTGCATCCAAGATTTCGTATTTAACCTAAAAAAATACTTAATATAAATAAGCCATAGGTACACATTATGCAGTCATTGCTATAATCAGCACCATTAAAAAAACAAATTAGCAATAAGATATAAATTTTGAAATTAATTTTTCTGACCAATTCTCGTTACTTAAACTACGTAACATTACAATTTTACACACTCACACAAAACAATATCATAGGAGTTCAGTTACCTCTGTATAATTATTATTGCTTTGATTATAGTTTAATAATTGTAGTAGGTAATTTATGCCCAAAGAATATTACATAAGTTAAAATAACATAACTTCTTTGTAAATAATACATGTGTGTGTGTGTGCATTTGTTTACTAACATTTATTTCCAAATGTTTCCCAATAAAAAATTAAACGTATATCTTGAACATAGTTTTTCAACAAAACATAAATGCTAGTATACATTTTGTCAATAATTTAATGTAAAATAATATCATCATTATCTGCCATGTTTGAAAACTCGAAAAAAATGCGTAAATAGATGCTCCTTTAAATGCTGTTTAAGCCTAAGTTACTTTAAACTTGGCTATCAAATAAAATTTAATAATATAAAATATTTTAAGCGCCTTTGTAGATAGTACAAGCAAGAGCATGCATCGTGAAGAAACAACTTTTCAAGAAAGTGGAGAAATGCTTTCACATTTCTTCTGTAAGGAATTGCGTTTATAAAACATCAGGCGTTATTATGAAGTATACACTATTACGACTATACATAATAAGACAGATATTATAGGATTCATCACTACAATATATGAAGTATTTCTTCTTAATGTTTTATACAATTGATTTTGACGTACAAATTTTTTATAAGTTGTTTTCTATTATTTTATTTGTCATATATTCTTATAGTCGATGGAGTGGCTTCTTGCAGTATTATTTTCATTAATTTGGCAAACGTATAATAATTCCCTCATATCAATCGGAAATCCTGATCTTCAAAAGATGCCAGATTTATTATAAAACCGGCCAGCCTTAAAATCGTGAAGACTCTTGTTAACAAACCCTTATAATATTAGTGACATGAGATAGTATAAAATAGGATAGGATGAGATAAGATACGATGGGAATTAAAAAATATCTGTAGATGCTGAAATAGACCTGAATAATGTTGTTATTCAGGTCTATTTCAGCGATGGCAAACGCATTCGCGGGAAAGTTATTTCTTTTCATTTCATTTATTCATCAATATAGGTACATTAAAGTACCCTTATGATAGTCAATTCAGTACATAATTATGTAAATCAAGTTTAGTGTTATATCATTTATACACTATAAATAGATAATTATTTAAAGTAATCTCACAAACTAATAGGTAAAGCAGAGAAGCCCTCGTCTTTTAAAAAACTTTCAATAGAGTAGTATGCTTTTTGGATTAATAGCTCTATTATTATTATTTTTTTTAATTTTTGTATCGTTCATTTCTTTGAGTGCTTCAGGTACATGATTATAAAGTTTTACACTATTACTATTACCAGGGTACAATTAGTTCCTTAGGGGTCGTCCATTAATCACGTGAGGCTCGAAAGGGGGGAGGGGTCCATAAAAAAGTCACGAAATATCACAAGGGGGGAGGGGGGGGTGTAGTGACATATCACGTGAATTTATTTTTTCGACTAACGCGCGAAAAGCAAAAACAATCTAACCTTTCTGTTTACCGCTAGGCATTATTGTAATATTTAATTTGAATAAAAGTAGAAAATTAAGATTCTTTATAGGTCTAAAAATACACGTGATATATGGGGGGAGGGGGGGTTTATCATAAACATCACCATGTATCACCACGGGGGAGGGGGGGTTAAAAAATGCCAAAAACAACATCACGTGATTAATGGACGGCCCCTTATGCATCCTCATCACGTCTAATATAGTCCAATGATCACGAGTTTTTGATAGGAAGTAGATTCTGAATTTCTCCTTACTTTGTATTCCTCATTACTGAGGGGACCTCACTGCCGTGCTTGACGATCAACTGGGACCTACCATTTTTTTATATAAATTAGTATTGCCATTCTACTTCTTTTTCTTCTTATCGAATGAGAGTGGCCAACTCTGGTGTCAAGAGTTTATAAAGCCGCCCTAAGGGCCTCTGACATTTTTTATGTGGATTTGTCCCCCATATGATACATGACTATACAAAAGCAATATTACTACCGTAAACCTAATAAACGTAACCTAACAGTGAATCGTGATTTTGCGAATGAATGCGGTTTCTATATCACAATTCTATATTGTGAACTTCTGTAATAAATAAACATATTTTCTGTAACATGTTGTATCGTTAAGTAAACGAATTCGATCTGATTTCCAGATTTTACTTTCATTTTTATTTCAAAGTTAGCAAGCAAGAATAAAACTAAGTTTTTTTTTAATTAAATGAGCCATTACATTGTCTATTTTGAGTTTTGTACCAAAGTTGGCTTGATTTTGTAAGTAATGATGTGAAACTCAATATTTACTTAATTTAATGTAAAATGTGGCTGGCTCGTTCAAAAAACATATTATACAATTGATGAGTTTTTCTTGAGCCAAAAAAAATCTTATTTGAACATAAATGGCAATAATTATGTAACTTAATTAGTAATTAATTAATAATTATTATATTTTATATACAATACAATGACTATTATACAATTTGACTTGTAATATGTATTACCAATAAATGGTTTATCTTGTTTATCTTGTGGAATAAAACAAAGAAAATAATTTTTTGAATGCAGTTCATTTTATTGCTAGCAATAAATATAATAAATTACCTTACAGTAATTTCAGTCACACAAAACAAAACAAAAATTAATATACACAATCAAAATAAAAATAGATATTTCACAATACATAAAAATAATATAAAATAGATACACAGATATATATACATAAATATAAGACAAACAACTAAAAAGTTATATATAAGAGATCATACTTATGTAAAACGTCATAAAATACACAAATACGTCAACATAAATTATTTAAATGAAATGCATAAATACATAATGTATAAGAAAATAAAAAATAGAAAGTTTATACAAACGTAACGAACATAGAAAGTTGCCTCGAAAATATATACTAATAAGATAATAGATAAATATTCATATCGACCCGGTTGGGCCTGAGAGTTATAACAAAAAATACCCGTATAGTATAATACTTTCAAATGATAAAACTAAAAATATATACAAAATATACAACATTAATTAAAAAATCGAACTAAAAAGATTGGTAACCAAAAAGTTTCACACGCGCGCTAATAAATTAGAAAATCGAATAAGTTAATTGACCGTGGGTATATCGTTGAAAACCGACGAGGTTTATCATAATTTTTTGGTGCTAGCTTAGTTAGAGTAGGCCGAGTAGGCGAGGCTGTTGCCTTCCTTCCTGGAGCGAGACCAGCCACCTTCCCAGCCATGGCCGTGCTCGACATGAGCGACATGCTCAGAATGGGGCTCCCATCCGTGGGAAGGAGCGATCTCCCAGGTCTCTTCCTGGTGGCTCTTCTTGGCAGCGAGCAGAGCCTTGATGATGGCAATGATCTTGATGATGAAAGCGACCTTTGCGAGGAGAGCCAGTTTGAAGAGGGAAGCGGCAATGACCAGGAGAGCGAGCACGACTAGAGCGACAGCCTTGGCTTTAGCGAGGATCATGAGAGGAATGAGTACCTTCAGCTTCTTCTTCAGCTTCTTCTTCTTGCCACGGCCCTCATCGACTGCGGAGAAAGATATTTTATTAGATTTATGGTACATAGTTTGTTATATTTTTAGTATTTTCTGATGATAAAATGGCCAACTGAACAGTAAAAAAAAATAATAAAAAAAAAAAATTTAAGGACATAGGTATTACACAGAGCCACTTAGACCCATATTAAGCTCACGCTTGTATTATGGGTACTAGATAACGGATAAAATGCATATTATACTTTTCTTTCGTAAACACATATGTACTTATTATACTTAGAAATGACTATATATGTATAGATACTTGTGTTATGCGGGAAACAAACCCGCGCCCCAAGATTAGAAGGCAGAGCCACTACCAACTAAGCTAACAGAGCAGTCAGAAAATGTTACAATGGATGGTATGATAAAAACTAAATATATAGACATTTGTAGTATGGATATGTAACTGAAGTTATGTGAAATATATTTTTTTTATTAAAAGTATCGGCCAACATCTACATATTTAAAAGTTTTGCTGAATTAATTACCATAAAATTTAAAATCTATTGGCCAAATCATTACAAAGCTCAGTTAATCTCAAAACTTTGTCAAAGAAGTAGTTTTTATTGCTTATAAAACTCACCTTCGTTGATAGCCCTGGATTCAGACACATCGTCGTCTTCGCCGCCGAAAGCCAGTTCGATGTCCCCAGTATCCATGATGTCAGAGGTGCTCTTCCAAAGCCTCTCAGCGACCTGCTTCTTCCTGAGATCAGCGTCATCAGACAATGGTTCGAAACTCCTGGACTTCCTAGGACCGTTGTTGAGGAGAGTGACTCCGTTGAACAGCTTCAGAGATCGAGAACCTTCGAGCCTCTGGACTGTCTCCAGAGCTTGTTCCTGTAGGGAGAGAAAGGGATGTTTAGGTTTTTGTTTCAGATGTTATTATTTTTAAAAATAATTATTTGGATGAAATTGATATGTTTGGATGTGGATAAGATTGGATATTTATTTTTAGAAAAAAAAATTGTGTTAATCCAGTGATTTTAATAAGTGCATATAGCACAATTTAGTAAAAACTGATATTGAATGCTCAGTAATATTATATCAAACTATCAATTTTCGGATGCAACAATTAGTATAAGTTAGTTATAATACCACACATCGGCAAAATTATTTGTAAATGTGATCATTAAACCAATTATTGCAAAGAATCAGTCGAGATAATCCATTGCAACTCCCAACCGCAAAACTACATTTCAGTAAGCACTTTGATTCGTCACAGATCCAAAATCACTTGTCACTTTCGGAGCACGCTTTTGGCACAAACAGTCCCAGAAATCCCGAAATTCACTGCATTTGTATTCACTTGTACACTTCGTACCTTAAGGCAGGAGACTGCATCGTCTCCGTCCACACAAGCTTTGACGTCATTAAAGACGTTGGGGACGGGATCATCATTGGATCCCACCGGGGTACTGCTGACCACAGCCAACACACACAGTACACACACAAAAATCTTCATTTTGAGTCACTGCGTCCAAGATCGATCGAACTGTGATGACCGCTTGATCAGTAACAGTTTTTTATCTAAATAACCCCCACTCGGTTTTTTGCCCAAATTAACATTTTAAACTCATATAGCGTCTCAACAACACTATGCCATAGTGCGTGTCACAGTTATCCATTCATTAATATTAATATTTTCGGATAGTTCACGTTTATTTTTACTTTCTTTTGGATGGTTTATACCGTATGTGACACTTTTTTATGTTATAGATTGAAGGGTCAACTTTCTCTTTTTAAGGTTTTGAGGTGATAGACTAGTAATATATATCTAATAGGATTATGAGATTAGCATTGGTGGTTTCTAAGAAAAATTGTGTCGTTACTATTTAAAATTAGTTTTTGGATGTTTTAATTATGACGAAATGGAGAGTTATTGTTAGAAAGCCTCTAATTAACTTCGAAGTTTTCTGCAGTGGAGTTGAAACCCGATATCTCTAAACTGGTTGAGCAACACTCAAAGTTCAATCTCCTAGAGTGTGTAAATCTCCATGTAATTTAACGTATCTCTGTCTATTGCCTGTTTTGATTTTACTAACGAATGTATGCAACATGAGACAATTTCTATTGAATACGTTAATTGTTAGTACTTAAGTTTATACTAAGTATAGTGTACTACTGAAAATCTAGATATAACACAGGTATTCCGTGATACAATTAAAGCATCAAGGTTTTAAATTAACCTCTTAATAGCAATACAAAAAGATTTAAAATAACTACATTACTAAATTTGCAATTAGGTATTTGGTAGAAAAAACATCTGATTACCGCATAACTACCCTATTTTTTATAAAACTGATCAAAAGTTCTTTCATTTTGAAAATTCTTAATGTGTACAAGCATAAACCATTTATTAGCTAATCTCTCATTTGCTAATCTATAAGTAAATACAAACGTTTCGGTACAAGCTGAAATGAACTACAGTCAGGTAACTACCGTTTTGAACCATGACCTACCTATGTATTTATATATGCAGTAAAACTATTGAAAACCCAAAAATTCTTGAAAAATAATAATTTATTGAAACAAAATCATCTGAGGTATTGTACACACACGGCCACACATATAAATAGCAATCACACGAATAAATAAACACTCATTCACTCATTATTTGGCAATTTGGCTGGCGTAGGCCAGGGACGCTGCATCATCAGCCTGCCTGCTCCATCCGGACTGAGCTGGTTGGTAGTTGTACCCTGGGTGCTCTTCGTGGTGATGAGGGGCGGCATAGCTACCAGCTCCTGAGGAGTTGTTCTTGTTGAAGAGTTTTCTGATGAGGGTGATGGCGTTCATGGCGAAAGCGATCTTGCCAAGGAAGACTGCCTTGATGGCGACGATGGCGATGATTCCGAGGAAGATGGGAATGAGGGCGGCCATTTTGAGCTTGAGCAGGAGGAGGAGGGGGAGAAGCTGCTTGATCTTCTTCTTCTTCTTGCCACGGGCTGGAATAGAAGAAAGGGGTATGAACAATATGCTGCATGACTTTTTTTTTGTTGTGCCGTCCATATTTCCTCCGACAATGGATGTCAGAGACATTGTTAGACTAGACATATTGCTGCATGACTAGTGTGATGGTCTTGTCGAGGCACTTAAGAGGGCTTTTTGACCTAGGAATCTTCTATATAAAGCAAGTTGTAAAGTCTACATATCTGAGCGACTTTATGTATGTAAGTAGGTATGTTTAATAGAATTGCCGTGCAGGTATACTTATCTCTGCTTTTATTTTATTATTTTAAAGAATTATAACTTATAAGTACGTGCCGTCTTTATTTTTAATCTAACGGAAAGAGCCTACATTTCACGACACAAGTCTCGGACTTAGTGTGGAATGTAGTACACCCAGTGTTTTATATCTATGTACCAATGTAACCTATCCCGTAAATCATGTAAACTGTTTTTAAGTATACTGTACAGAATTAACATAATGTAACTAGTTGTTAAGTGCAAAAAAAAATAAAATTATTAAAACTATTATTAAACGTGAAGAAAATATGGTTTAAGTGATAATAGCGCTAATGAGGATTTTTTTTACATGAGATAGTCTCACGCGTGACTACAACTTGCCTGATGTTAAGCAACGTTACAATCTACATCAATATAATTAAAGTGGTTTCACGTTCTTTGTGCCTATAACATTTCAATAAAAGTTTAAACACAAAAGAGAGATTGGTATTGTTCTATTTGTTGCGCTGATGTGACTTATACACAAAGAGTTGAGATGAATGATAGAATGAGTCATTTGAGCAACAATATAAAAATACCTTTACAATTATATGAATAGCGTTAAGTGTATTAAATAATATTTAATGCAGACGTCTCAGTATCAAATGTCGATCATCGTTTATATCCAAATCAAAATGGCTGAGTCATACAGGTCACTTTATTAGGTTCAAGTCTAAGATGGCTAATTGGTCAGAGGATATTATAGTTTTATTTTGTGAAGTAGTCGTTGACTAATAGTATAACAAATAATTTTTGCTGCTCTTATTTTGGTGTGGGAATTTGTGTTTTATGAGTACTTTTAGATTGTGACCAGGGTCAGATCTAATTTTTACAAGATATAATTGTTTGTCTGTTTTATGATAATCAAGCAACATAACTTTTAATTTGAATAACTAGCTGAATAGAAGTTGAGCTTTATTGTGACTATTATTCAACACAATTTGTTATTTTTTCTAAACACGCAATCGACCAATTGTCAAGTCTTTAGGACTTCGTCATGGTAATTAAATTGCCATAAAGGGCTGAGTCCATTTATGTATACAAATATGTTAAGAAGAGAAAGTTTGTCGTGTGGTTTGAGATGTATACATATACATAGGTGCTAAGCCATTGTTTAGGAACCTACATAGCTTTCGGCTTAGACCTAACGGACAAAAGGCTTTTGTACTTGTGAATGAAGCCTAGGCGTTAAAGTGCCTTTAGTATTTATGGTCTGAGGTTTTCAAGATTTATTTTAAGTGTGTGATTTATTTAGAGTGATCTGTTAAACTCTATATTCTAAAGAATTTTGTCGAAGACACGATGTTACACGATACACTTAGTAGTTATAATGTGATAAATTAACGCATTAATACGAGATAATGGATTCTAGATGCTTAGAATTTAGACTAAAGTCATCCATTCTGTTCTGATGAGTACAAATGTAAGAAGCGTTTTGCTCTAACCACTAAAACTTAATTTAAGACTATTTTAACTAATTCTTCTAAAGTTTGTACACGTGTTTGGTTTTAATAAAATCAGATTATTGCCACATACCTTCCTCATCCAGACCCCTGGATTCGTTGTCAGTGAGGCTCAGTTGAAGTACATGGTTGTCCAGGAAGTCAGAGACATTGTCAGCTATTCTCTCTTCAAGCTGCAGTTCCCTCGCTTTAGGCTCCTCAGCTAAAGGCTCGAAGCTCTTTGCAGATCTGGCTGAACCAGTGTTGATGAGGCTCATGCCTTCGAAGATGTCTAGGTTCTTGGAGACGGCTAGCCTTTCGGTGAACTTGTAGGCTTTTTCCTGAAAGGAAGGGTGATATGAATATTCACGGTACATTAATTTTGAATTGATAATTTTGTATGATTATGCTGATTTGATGTTTGAGAAAAAATTTGCTATGGTTGTGGGCATTAGTAGACAAAACCGAATTGATGATGTGATATTTTTGGATAATTACATATTTATAAACTACAATCACACTTTACATCAGGCTGATTATGGTATTTTTTTATAATTATTTGTGAACAAATCTACTAGAGGTGAAAGAATAGTCAAATTCCAATCAATCACTACAAAGCATTACTAAATTTCGAGTAACTATTTTAAAATCGCTTGAACTTTGTCACCAATTGATTAAAAAACTATGCAATTATTGGCAAATTCACTATCACTGCAGCTCCCATTATCACATCACTTCACAGTTCCCAAAACTCCACAAACTATTCACCTTCAAGCACAGAGTGGTATCCGTTTCCACACATTCCGAGATAGCACCGACAAGATTTTCGGAAATCCCATTTTCCTTCACTGGTCCGCAGCTAACACAAGCCAAGAAGGCCACAAAACCTATTTTCTTCCACATATTTTCTTATTGTATTGTACTTCAACTGCCAACGCTTGGCAACTTATGATATTTTTCCAAAATACTGATGGATTATATCCTTAAGCCCCCACCAAAGTTTTTGACAATGTGACGTAAAGTGTGTGTGCACACTCTGACGTCCCCAAGTAACTGATGGCAGATCTACGAGGTAAGGATAAGTAGAAAAATAAATATTGGTTCTTAGAAAGCGCATTTACGTTTACGACATAGGTATACTCTTACGGCGCGTGTGAAGGTGCAAATGAAACGAAAGAAAAAGTGTGATACTTCATTGTTTGATTTTTCGTAAGCCTATGCAAACTCCGGGTGAAAATCAATGTCGTAACAATACGGTGTGCTCACAGAACATTTTCGACGTTTAATCGCGAAACACGTAAAAAAAAATATTTTTATAAATGTGCGCAGTGTTGCATGAATCTATCCTAATTTGATATGTAGCTATTTTATATCAAATCTCTGATTCGAGGTCGAGTAGAACCGGAACTGGTAAGTATCGAGGGAGGAACTCAAACTTTCTGTCGCATCTTTACGAACTAGACGTCCGATTACTGTTTAAACGAATTTTTTAGACAAATTTGAAATAAGAAACTTAAAAAAAATTAGAATTGTTTTTGTAGCTTGTCAAAGGGAGTGTAAACGGTTTTTTTTTTTCTATCAAGTGTGATTAATGAATAGCAGTACTGTAAATTATATACAATCGTTGTAAAATACGTGTTTTTAAAAGTTTTTTCCTGTTTTTATACTAAATTTTTCATTATTGTTTATTATTTGAAAAGTATGATATGATAAAATCTATAGTTTAAAATTTTACCTCTGTAGTTCAATTTAAAATGCAGGTAATGTTAGTCATGTTCCTGTATATTTTTATTATAATAAAGCAAAGAATTATTGATATGTAATTTTTAGGTTAGATATATAAATTCTTTCTAAATACCGTTTGTATTGATTCTATAGTAATTTAGTTAACGAAAATATGTTTTCCATTTTTAATAATGTTATACTTCCACTATAGCAAATTAATGACAGTCAGATTTTTTTTTCCAAGGCAAGACAAGCCACGATAAAAATTAAACGGATAAGAACATACAAAGTTTTATGAAATCAGAATGAATTAATGATAAGTAAGTACAAATTTTTCATGTGTTGTGGCAGATTTTATGTTTCATTATGTAATTGTTCATGTGTGTTTTGTGTGTGTGTGTGTGATTCATCAAATTATTGGCGTGTGTTCTGAAAATCTGTCACAATAAATGTTTTCTTTATTTCTTTTACTTTATAAAATCGTTTAAAATAACCACTGTTTTTAGTGTCATTACATTTGACCACACCTTGCTTGATGATAAGCGGTATTGTGACCTACCAAAAACCTGATACCCTACCTTGCCACCAAATTTCATCTTAATTGATTCATCCGTTTAAGCGTGACCAAGATGCAAATATGTAATAAGCAACCGTAAAGCCCTGTTAGAGGCCCCTTGGGTAGCTGGAAAACCGTAAACACTAAATTTAGCCACTCTCTTGCAGACTTACTATCATACTATCAAATTTATCTTTCAACTAACTATGGTTTTCGTAATATAATTGTACACACCCATACATATACACACACATACATACTACTGTGTTATGTGTGTGTTGGTACAGAATTTTATATTTGAGTGTGGTTGCTATATTTTAGAAGTATTGATTCAACCATCGTGAAAAACATTATGAAACTGACGAAAGTTGTAAAAAATCTTACCTATCAATTACAACTGTTTTGAAACTTCTTCTATCGCATGAGAGTGGCCTGGTGTTGAGAGTTTATCAAACCATTCTAAAGGCCACTGACATGGTTTAACTACTTCCGTACTATGAACAGCCAGAAACTAGAATTTAATGTGTCATCTGACCTGCAAAAGCGGCCAGAATGGAGTACATGTCTTTTGATATTTGATAACAGCTATTACTAACCGATTCCAAAAAAGAAGATTCTCAAGTAAATAAATCAAATAATCAGATATTTAACGACATATCACACAGCGCCGTCTAGCCCCATACTAAGCTTACGAAAAGTATAATGGATACTAGATTACGGTTATAATAAATATATACATCCCTTTTGTAATTACATACTTAATATACCTACAAAGAAACGACCAGACTCAACACAAGTAATTATAAATTTTAATATTCATTATTGCTTGTGCGGGAATGGAACCCCTAGATTAAAAAGCAGAGCCACTACCAACTTAGCTAACAGAGCAGTTAGAGTTTTTATTACAATTTTTTACTTAGAATTAAACAACATTTAAATAAAAATAAGCTAATCATTCGCTGCATCAGTTTTCTAAGTAAGTCAAATTATTATCGGACAAGTATCCATCCTGACGTAACAAATAAAGTCAACATGTCTAGGTCAATGCAAAAGAATAAAAACGATTAAATAATTGTTTGCAAGTGCCATAATGCTGATGTAATGCTGCTTGCTTCGTAAGGAGAAAGTACGTGAGTACATTCGATAACTAGTGGTGGCCCGTTGTGGTGCTCGCGGTGATTTCAATTCATAGCCTTTTTTTTCATAGAAAAGAAAAAGATAAAATCATTTGGGGTCTTGTCTACTGCTTTAGGATTCCCTGTGTTGCAGTAGACTGACAGAAAAATATATTACTATGTATGTTACTAATTTTTCATCCTTTTACGACTACATTTAGGTACTATATTTTTCATGTCCTAGTCATCTGTTTCGGACATTATAATTTGGTTTCTGATAAGTCTAAATCATTGCTTTCCATAGTAGTGATTTGACAAATTACCTTCTTGGATTAAATCATATCTCTTTCAGCCAGGCACTAAGTTTACATTATTCTCTAAGTAGAATCAGTAATAATCATTTAGTGTAAAATCTTATGACCACACTCAATGTATCAATTAAAAGTTTTCAAATAGCCTTGGGGTACTCTAAGATGGCTTAGCGACTATCGAACTACATGGTGACAACCAGCCAATAGACTACTAGAACCATTTAGCAAATCTGACTCACGAAAGCGTCTAAATGAACGGAAGACCAGCGCTGGTGGCTTCCACACAACCAGCATTAAGCTGAGTTGGGCTGTGTTGTGGCAGATTTTATCTTTATTTGTTTATTAAGTTCTGAGTGTGTTTGCTTCTTTGTTAAATCTGCCACAATAATTGTTTTATTTCTTTCTTTAAATGAAATGGCACTTTTTGGTCATATATCCAAACACTCACCGCCTCAACACTCGCTTAACTTTCATGATCGCGTGCGAATACCTCCACAAACTGAGCTACGAGCATACGTGCTAAGCATCTGCATCTACATTTAGATGGGAAAGTTAGACAAAACATCCGGGAGTCGAGAACAAAGTGCTGTCGCAGGGCCGCGGCAACTTGATTTACAATCGACGTACAGTGCTATATGGATACAGATATACAGATAGACAGAGAGATAGATAGAAAACACTTTATTATAAACACCACAACCAGGAAGAAACACAATGAAACATACAAACTTAAAATTAATGTCCTAAATGGCGACCTTATCGCGCAAAGCGATCTCTTCCAGGTGTATAAGATACAATACAATACAACGGTACTGTACACCTGATAAATTAATACAAAACAATTTAAAGAAACATTACTCAAACTGAAGACAGCATAGAGAGGTCTTTGCCCAGCAGTACAAAACCGAGTCTAATAACAATAACAGATACATAGGAAAAGGTTGCAGCAATGCTTAACATCAGCAGGCTGTAGTCAAACGCAAACCTGCCCCACGTAAAAAAAATAATAACTAAGCAGTCTTACCGCATAGCGCGATTTTTTCAGGCTTTGGTTATAGATAGGCATATTAACACATTTATTACCAATAACTCTCAAAAAACCATTAAGTAGCTGCAGCACTCCTAATTTGAGGCAAAACAAGTGGATTTTGCTATGGATTTTCGCAAAAACAACATCTGACTTATCTACTTTGGATTGCGTTTGACATGGTCCGCTTGATGTTAAGCACTACTGTAGTCTAAGATGCATCTTAAAAATTATCGATTTACACAAGATTTGAAAATTCCAGGATTGTAATTCTTTGTATACGTACTAGGTAGAACTTAAATAGACGATTTCGACATCAAAGTTCACGACACTCGTACGAACTCACTCATCAATTTCTTATTATCTTGTACATTTATATTGCCTTCAAATTATACTCTTCTGAACCTAAAGCAAGACTCCAGACATTCCGGAGTCGCTTGACCCAGTAAAGGGCCGTAGTACCAACACACATACACACACACACATATTAACACGTACGTAACGGCGCACGTTAAAGAAAGTACGATGAGTCAGTGGGAACTGTGACCTTGAATTAAGGTAGTTTGGGTGAGATAAGCAAGCGCATACGGTGTGAAGTTTAGTTTTATTTTATTAAATATACAAAGTAAATACAAAAATAGCTTTTATGATTGTACGAGTAAATCATAAAAGCTATTTATGATCGCCAGTTTCAACTGAAACGATAGCTACTGACATGACACTGTGGTCGATGGTGTGGATTATACCTGCGTACAATGTTTTTGACATATTTATATAAAAGACAATTTAAGTAAAAAAAAAACCGTATTTTGCCAATACTGCCTGCTTTGCTTTTTTAATTTTCGTTTCTACTTACTTATCTGCTATTAGCATAAAATTTATACCGACGAAAATATATAATATATATTGACGAAAAAATATGACCAGGGTAAAGCAGAATTGGTAAATCGGGAGGAAAAGGAATGTTTCAATGAATTTATTATTTATTACTCACAGCATATTTATTTTCATTTTGTCGACTAATTCCTTCTTATTTTTACCTCTTTTTAGAGAGAGAGAGAGTTTTTGTTCAAGAGTGGCCCGTTTTAAAAATAAAGTTGCATTAATATTGTTGTTATATCAATTTATATTAGAATTGTGGTTAAAAAAATAATATTTTTTTAATAATTTTCATTGAATATGTTTTTATAATTTGGAAGTATATTTAGGTATAGTATGCCTCTGGCAACATTTATTATGTAAATATTAAGTAGATTTTGTTTGACATTCATAAGTGTACAACACTAAGTTAAGTTTTTTCCTTAATGAAGAAATAAATAAATGAAATGATAATGTCAATTAGTGTATATGTATGGCATGATTTAATTTATGTCGTTTGACTCAATTATTGACGTAATTAAAATTAAATAAGTGTTTGTACAACACGGGCACAATGGTTATCTTCGTAAGATTTAATAAAAAATCCTTTAAAATACCAGTCCGTACGCGTCACCCGCAGTAGGCATGCAAAGAACTTTCTTGCGCCGCCGCGCCCAAACTATAGGTATAACGGAACACCTGCCTGATCACACCTTGTGTAATAGGATATCCGTTACAGACATACTCACAGACTTTTATATAGATATTGCATAAAAATAAATGAGATTGTATGAGATTACAGTACATTGATTAAGAGTCACGCTCCATCTTGGGTCATAGCCTTTGCTTACTATCAGGCAAACTATGGCCAAGTGCAAACCCGTACTAGTTAAAAAAAAAGAGTTCTCAAATCCCTTTTTGGTCTTTAGACACATGCCATACCCTTACTAAAAAAACATTTAAGACAATTTGATTCCCTTGCTTAGAAAAAAAAGCTAGGACTTACAATTTTACATGACACAACTGTAAGTACTGTTAGTTTTTTAGCATTTTTAATCGCAGGTTACCTCTTTCTACTACGTAAGTACCTTTTTCTACATTAGATAGGCTTGCGCTTGACTACAACTTGCCTGATGAGGGGGCCTAATGCCAGCAAAACGCAAACAGAGGTATTTTCGATGCCGCTCTCTGATGCTAAGAAACATAAAAACTGCAACGAAAAAAATATATTTTCGAGTGATAATTTAGCTGATAATTTCGAGTAAATGAATAAAAATAGATTTTTTCTTTGGCATTTGTAGTTATTTTTTTTGTGGAAAACTCCGACCTATTTTCAAAATTCTATACGACTATTCCACTTCTTTGGGATTAAACCCATACTTATCCCAATATTTTTTTCGTTGCAATTTTTATGTTTTTTAGCATCAAAGAGCGGCATCGAAAATACCTCTGTTTGCGTTTTGCTGGCATTAGGCCCCCTCTTAAGTAACGTTGTAATTTACGATCTAGCGCGCTTGCCTAGAAGAAACCGGTTTATTCTCGACTTGAAGACCGACAAAGCAGACCTACTAGCAGTCTACATATTATGCGTGTGTCTCCACAGCATATGTAAGTATGTATCACAATATGCTACCCATCTATCATCACCATGTTATTAAAATTAAATTGTAAAATTAAAATTTGAACATCTAATTACTAAGTAAATAAAGATCAACAAATTATAGGTATATTTTTGTATCACTACAAATGGGGAACATGTTTATCTAAAATACAAACTCCTGCTTTATTTACAATAATAAAATATAAAAACAAGGTTGGTTTGGTGACGAGCTACATCTACTTGGGACACAGAATAACACTAGGTTTAGGAAATCAGACTGCAGAGGTAGAAAGGCGTATATCCCAAGCCTGGGCAGCATTCGGCGCAAACAACCAAATACTTCGCAACAAGAAGCTGTCTATTAAACTGAAGGCCAAGGTATTCGAAGAATGTATCACGCCGGTCTTCACGTACGGTGCTGAAACTATGACTCTCACAGAACGATCAGCTGAGAAACTTAGAGTCGCGCAACGTGCCATGGAAAGAGCTATGCTCGGAATCACCTTGCGCGATAGAAGGAGAAACGAGTGGATACGGCGAAAAACGGGACTAAAAGACGTAGTAGAAGTCATTACGGGAAGAAAGTGGAGATGGGCTGGCCATATTGCTCGAATGGACTGTCACCGATGGACACGAAGACTAGTAGTGTGGAGACCATGGGCAGACAGGAGACCACGAGGCCGCCCACCGTTACGATGGGTTGATGACATCCGGAAGCACGCGGGTCACAACTGGATGGCTAGAGCAGCAGATCGCGAGTTATGGAGAAAAATAGGAGAGGCCTATGTTCAGAAATGGACTCCTTAAAGGCTAAGAAAGAAGAAGAAGAAGAATGACTGCCCTGTTAGCTTAGTTGGTAGTGGCGCTGCCTTCTAATATAGGGGTGCGGGTTCGATTCCCGCATGACACAAGTAATTATGCATATTATAATTGTCGTTTCTATGTATAATAAGTATGTATTTACAAAAGAAAAGTATATATGTATTATATCCGTTATCTAGTACCCATGATACAAGCGTAAGCTTAGTATGGGGCTAGATGGCGCTGTGTGATATGTCCTGAAATATATTATACTGAAATATATTATATATATGGACAATTAAATTTATTTCAAAACAACAAAAATTAATAGTAACACTTCCAAATTATAATAAAAAATAAAAATTATACATACATCATATATATATATATATATATATATATATATATATATATATATATATATATTATATAATCTAAGTGCTCCAGCTCACTGCCAGACAGCAGCGTGCCCAGCATGCTGGCCGCGTTACCACGCTGGTTGGCAATGGTCATGCGTCGCGTCCACCAAGCTCCTGCTTAGTTTAGACATGCAGGTCTGCATAGAAAGCTTAATATTCAAGAAAAACTTGTAGCCATAATGTTAGAAATTGTCATAGATTAAGCTTACACTGTAAAACATTTTAACTGTTTCATATAAAAATAATTTTATTATGTTTTATATTAAAGTGCCAAATTTTTTTTTTATACATTAGCCAGTTATTTCATTATCAAGTCACTTTAAGGGGGGATACGAAGCGAATGACGTTTGAGCGTTTCGCGGCGACACACGCGCCATCTATCGAAAATATCGTGCGTTAGCTCGTACGAGTGCGCTAGTCGTAGTAACCTTTAACTAATCTGTGGCGCTAGCTCGATTGCAGAGTAGTGAAAAACAGAGAGCACACCATTTACTTCTAAAGTATGTTTATTTGTTGGAATAGACATGAATTCGTTAAAAACATTTTCTTTATATTATTAGTATAGATTATTATAAGTTTTGCAAAGGAATAGGAAAAAAGAAAATAATGTAAATTCCTATGAAAATTTCCACATAATCACAAAAAAACATACTTTGTAAAATTATTTTTAAATTTATTTTAAATAAATGAGAGGTAAAAATAATGCGAATTTATATTATTATGGATGTAATTGAAAAAAAAACGATTTGAATTCTTACTTGTTACAATGTTAATTCATAGCCACAAATAACTGAATGATAAATAAATAAAAAAACTACATACATCACGTGGGCAATTTATTAAATGAACAAGTTATTACGTCGTACATTTTAATAATTTTGTTTTCTTAGCTTCTAAAACAATTGGCTCTGCTTTTCGTTTTTTTTCCTGTTTTTCATTTTTCGCCTTGATTGCGTCTGTTATATATTTTGGGTCCCTAATAGGCATTTTTCTTGGGAACCTAGGATCTATTAGCTCCGGAAGTAAGCAATCTAAATAAAAATCTTTTAGTTTTTTTTCCATTTTTTTGGACCAAAACAGGTCATCTCTTTCAATGATTTCCGTTTTAACTGGAAAATTTTCGCCTGACCAAATTGCAAAAAGGCATCTCTTTTTTCTTGTGACATGTAGCTGTCCTTGCACTTGATAGTACCATTGATGTTCTTGGTTTATTTTAAGATTTCCATCGCAATCTTTTTTATAAAATTTTATCTTTTTATTATCGACCGCTGCCTCTAAACCGAAATTAAACGAAGTTTTAGGGCATTTTATTTCCACTAAAATTCCTTCGTCGGTTATTCCATCCGGTGATGCTCCAAAATATGGAACATCTGGATCAATGTACAATCCACATGGTAATATTTTAACATCTTCTTGTGCCGATAATTGCTCCAGTGCCAACCTTTCACTATCTTTTCCGTGTTTAATTGATGGAACATGTTCGATGGACCTTTTGTACAAAATATCCTTAACAATATTTTGACATCTTGTGTCTAATCGTCTTTTTATAACGCGCCCAAAATTAGACGCAGTTAATATATTACGACGTAATTCCAGCCACTCGCTAGATCCACTTTGTAGAACAGTTTCCCGAGCTATTCTTTCTCTTTCTTCGAGACTCTTTTGCAAATTTTGCAAAAACGCTTCTTTTGACTTTAACATCATGTCTTCATCTATATCTGGTCTACTACAGTCTTCTCCATAATTTCTGGAATCATATTTTTCAAAATTTATCTTTTTCTTTATGTGCCTTTTGGCAGACTTTAATTTTTTGGCTTTCCATTCTTCATATTTGCTTATATTATTTCGTGGACTTCGACCTACGATTGATTTATGAAGAACTGATAACGGTTTTCGGGTGTTGAACGAAATTGCGGCAGAATTGCAACGCAGCTTATATTGATATTTTTGGCTGAAGTTTATTCTTTTGCCACCAACAAATTTGGCTACGATACTATGATATCTCTCCACAGAATTACTGTCTACGTCCTTGATAAGGCTTCGAGAATGGGCTGCCAGTTGACCAATTATTAATTTTATTCGAAGCCAAATGCTGTTGGAAAACAAGTCTACATCAATATTTTTGTCGTCTTCATTTTTTAAACAATAATAGTTTTTGCATTTGCTGTGTCGACCAAACGCATGTTCGGCAGCATTTGTGATGTCTTGATGGAGACTTGATACGTTTCCAGTTTCTTTGTTGGTTTTTATTGCTTGAACAACCACTTTTCTCATAGACAAAATCCTTTTTTTCGTAATATAATTTCTAAATTTTATTGGAAATTTTGTGTCTGTGGTGATAGCCACTAATTTGTTACAAAAATTTCTGAGCAGATGGTTTCGGCATTCCACTTTCTCAACCGTGAAGTTGTCATATGGTCTCGCTTGGAGTATTTTTGAGTAGGTGTTTGCGTCGCCATCTGAGATTAATCTTCCATAGATTAAGTTATGCATCTCTAAGCTCCTTTTAAAACCCTCCACTAATATTTCTGACTCCATTCCAGTAGATGGACCTGAAAATAATTATAAACAATAATACAAAACCCATAATATTATGGTCATAAAAAGAGAAATGAGAGACCTCCTACGGTGGCAGTAAGATAAAACAGGTTAAGAATGTTATGAAATGAACGTCCAATTAGTATAATAAGAAAATTTATGTATGTACATATCTAAAAACTATAAATGAGTACATTTTATACAACAATTAATGATACCTAACATACCTGTAGAGAAGAGGAACTAAAAATAGAAATCAACAAAGAAATAAGTAAACCTATTCTCAGTTATTAAAAAAGTTACATAAAACAAATATGATACATGTCTCCGAACAAATCCTTATATAAACAAATAATTTAAAAAATGCCTGAAATATTACTCTCAAGAATTGCTATAACCACTGAGATTGGACAGCTACAATCAGAAGGAAAATTGGAGGAGGCTTTTCCCGCCACAAGCGGACCTAACACCATGAAAGACACAACTCAACTAACCAATAATTTAATAAAAGTAAATCTTAAACAAATTAACTAACACAAATGTAAATACTCTGTTTGAAATTCGGATGTTAAGGAACTAAAAGCTTTTTTATTTTATTTCTTAACATACCTGTATAATTTTTGTATCAAACATGATCTTTCGTCTCTACTCCTTTACTTTGTGACACCGCACAAAAATGGCAATATTTATTTTTGATTCCTAAAAATAATATTTTATTTGTTCTTCTCCCAATAATGGCAGCGGCTCCGGACAGCGAAGAATAGTTTTTTTTGTAGGATCTTTTGCCATATAACATCCATCTGCAATAACGTCAATAACCGGAATTCCGTCAGAGTTGACCCTCCCTTCTTTGACTGCCATATCATGCTCTTCTTTAGCTGCTTCGCCCAAAGATTTCTTTAGTTCTTCTTCCCATTTCTTGTTTACAAGGTCCATTTTTGTGGTATATAATTTATCGCTCATAGGAGCGAGACCAATAGCACAAGTTAATTCTTTCAATTGCGAATGTCCACAACCAATGGTTATAGAACCAGCAACTGCGCTGGTGTTGATATCCATTTCATCTCTGGGATTATCAGTTGCTATAATGAAGGTCATATTGCACATCATGCATTTTAATTTAAGTTTGGAAATAAGGCCAACACGAACTTCTGACACAATTTTTACTGGTGTTAAGCCACAATTTAGAGGACCGTGAGCAGATATTTCTTGAAGCTTTTCAAAAAATTGTGTTACATGAGTAATCCGTCTACCAACTTGTTTTTATTCGCATATTTCACTGTAACAATGTAGATAATAGAGTGTGCAAAGTTATCATAAGTGCAGTTGGAACCATTGAAATTACGATCAGCTGCATAATTATATAAATAACTTTTATACAACTTCATTAAAATATTTGAAACCACCAAATCGATTTTTGACGACTACTTGGACAACACATGATTAAAAAATACACACGGTTTGTGAAATATAGCATATTTGTTTTTATGTTCTTTGTTTTGTACAGTTACAATTAATGTAGGTTTACATAATATACATATTTATGTTTATTGCAACCTCATTGTAAGTCAATCGGAACATGTGTACATCGTTAATATGCCAACTCACCTTGTACTTTCTGGCACTACATTGAATTCTACATTATTTATTATATCTGTGCCCGAAAAACTTAGGTCGTCAATATTTGACTCCAAATTGACATCTGATTTTTCAGAATCTCTCACCTCACTGAAACCATATAAATAAAATTAGTTTCATTTAATAACCGGTAAAACAAATATTTTTAGTGATTCGTTAGTTTTTTAATACGACGTTATCTTTATAAATAACATGAATAAAAAATGGTCTGATATGCTTAATATCATAAGCGTGTCAGACCATAATTGATATATGAATGATAATTTAGACATAATATACAAATCTGCGTAAAATCAATAAATAAACTTAAAAAAATGATAAAAAAAGATAATGAAAGATGAAGTGTTGTAGTAAACTAACTAAACGAGTAGTTTTGAGTTAACCCAAAATTAAAATTTCTGTTGTTTACTTACCCCGTACTATCGGACAATACATTGACTGAATTATCATTTGCGGTCTCTGTACTTGCACTACTCTGTGCATTAGTGTTTGCCGACTCAGTCGTATTTGCTTTTTTGGAGTTTATCACTTGCCTAGAAATATATAAATTACGATGAGTATGGCAAATAATGTAAACTAGCAGCACCCCGCGGTTTCACCCGCGTTAATTCTGGATTAAAATAGCTCATATTTATTCATCAGAAATAATGTAGGATTTCAATGGCAAAAGAATTTTTAAATCGACACAAAGACACGAAACAAATAAAAATCATCCTCTTTATAATATTATTACTGTAGATTAGTAAAATGCAGGCTATTATTAGCAGCTTCCCAACAAAAAATACCTTACATATCAAAATAAGTAACCTAACAATGGAACTTACCACATTCTCCCAGCATTTTTGCGATACTGTCTTTTTGTTTTACCACTTCGGTAATATTTATTCCTTTTACTACCCATCCGTCACTGTTATATAGTCTCTTAAACACAAAATAATCGATTTTAAATATTATTAACACCACTGACTGTTGTCACCTCACGATAAACCACAGACTGTCGAAGTGCCTGATTATTTATACATAGCAAACGTTGTATCTGCAATACTAAATATTGGTAGGCGTTTACTAAAAAAAACGATTTATCTCTACAATAGTATTGTTGTATCTAAAACGAAGAAGGGCGGTACTTTCGAATTCATAATACGAATATCTTTGATCAAACATATTTTCTCTTAAACTTATATTTGCAGACTTATGGAAGAAAAATGTTTTGCTTTGTTTTTATTTCCTAATATTTTTTTTAACGTTCTATTAATTTAGTTTAGAATTCAAATAAAGGGGGCACCTTGTTAAAGAACTGAATAAACCTAAAAAAAATGTTTTAACACTTAGAATCATGTCAGGTCAACGTTCTAGTGATCAGAACTACATGAAATTTAGACTGTTATCTTCGTATGGCGCCTGTGGTTACAGTCAAGCTTGTACAGGCTTGGACTTGAGGGCTTTTTTTTTTTTTTGTGCCAGGGGGAAATCTTCTTAGATCTCCGACCATGGGAATATGGTCAGGGTATGTGAGATTCTTACTCACTAAAACCCCCTCTAACCCATTCCTTTGTGTTTTGTTCTAGAGGCTCTGGGACTTCTGCAGGGAATACAACCAGAAAACCACCAGCACATCGTAATTGAAAACACTTCTCTGGGTTTCTCTTCCAGGCTTACAGTGTTTGGCACTGCTTTCACCTCTGGGCTCGCTTGTATATTGGTGACCATATCCCTTAGGACCTAAGGACTTTGGCTTATCAGTCTACCAGCGAAGCCCTGGCTCCTTCTTTTAGTCGGCTCTTACGACAGGCAGGGGCTACCGGAACAGTATTCTATTCTACCCCGGTTCCAGGGTCAAGGGGGCAATCTCCTTCACCACCCTCTTGTCGTCTGGACTTGAGGGCTAGTAACATAGGTTTGATTAGTTCCTAAATCGTATCGAATTCTTCTATCATCGTCAAAGTCGAGGGTCCAACCTGGATGAGGACTGCACAAGATCGACGCAGTTGGCACATGCAAAGGGAGGCCTATACCCAGCAGTGGGATCCCAAGCGCTGTGGATGATGATGATGATGATCGAATTCTTGACAAATTTCCCTGCAGACTTGTAGCTGAATAGGCTAGAGTTTTCTTGTAATTATCATAGACGTAATGGACACAAAACGTTTACTTTACAATCATACTGACATCTGTCTAAGAATTCAGAAAGCCAGAGAAATGATGTTATCTTTACTTCGCACGAATGGTCCCATAGTTAGATAAACATTGTTGGAGTTGTTAAAGTATCATAAACATCACGTTTATGTTGGCACATGTTTGTTACATTGGACTATAAAAATGTGAGCTAATTATAGCCTGAAAACGGTTCTCAAAATGTGCAAAAACTAATTGAATGGTTTAACAGTTGTTATAATGTTAGTTAATCCACAGTATACAAGTCAAAGTGCCTATTCTAGACAAAGCACGAGTCTCTCTTTGAGTCGTATTTCCTCATGACTGAGGGTCGTGACTCCCCGCAGAATTAATTCATTAATTAAGCTAGTGCAAATCCACACATAACTTGAAAATACAAGTCATTGGTGTAGGGCGGATTTGAACCAGGATGCGTCTGGATTTAAAGCAGACACTGGAACCACTGAGCCAAACTCGCCTAAGCACGAGTAATTTGATATAAGTTTTATGTCTATGTGTAAATACAAAGGTCTAATCTTTATTATTCAACTAGCTGTGCCAGCGACTTCGTCCGCATGGAATAGTTATTACCATAAAAACGGTTATAGTGAGTTAATCTTAAAAGATAGACATATACTGTTGTTGACATTTTGTTAGACCATTTCAAAAAGAATAATTCTTTCGTACATATTTTTTTTAATCTTGAACCGTTTTCGCAGCACACGCAACGGAAGCCCTCAAAGATGAATAATTTTCACATTTTCCATTGTTTCTTTGCTCCTATTAGTTGCAGCGTGATGTTATATAGCCTAAAGCCTTCCTAAATAAATAGTCTATCAAACACAATAGTTTTTCAATTCGCACCAGTAGTTCCTGAGATAAGCACGTTCAAACAAACAAACAAACTATTCAGCTTTATAATATTAATATAGTTTTTTTTTTGAAAATAGCATCTGTTAAGAAGTAACTAACATACCCACACAAACTAATATTAATGAGATACTATAATGTTTTAATATCATGATCATCATCGGGTGACATCTTCATTTAGAAGTTTGGAAGTCTCTTATAAAATTTTCCATCCCATGTTGTTTTAATACAGCCTCGTCTAACAGTAGAGTAGTTAAAAAGTTTTCCATCAAACATGTTAGAATTCATAGCATTGACACGGTCGTGACGACTGCAGCTTTGTGTATGTATGAATGTATGTTACATTGTATATCTGTGGCTATCTTTTGTGCGATTTGTTACACGGTTACATGCCAATGTAAGACATTTCTTCTTACTAACTAATATTTATGACTATTCAATTCCCGTAGTTTAATTTTATTCTGCCGGTATAAACCGTCGTGACACTTTACGGGATCCTTTACCTTCTATCTTCTCTGCGCTTCAGACTCGCTTACAGACCTACTGCAGAGCACAAATCACAGGTACTCCAACATAACAATGTATTTTCTATTTTATAAGTAAAACATGCACCTAAGTAGATGTTAGCTTTTGTCAGAACACTAAACGTATTTTGTATTGTATTTGTATTGAAGATCGAGAAGATCTGCAGCTTTTGTCGTGAAGGAAGATTAAAAAAGACCTTAAAGGCTTGATGTTTTAAATTGCAGATATAATACCTCAAGTTTGAAGATGAAAACCTACTTAGAATAACTACATATGTTAAAATTTAAATATAAATATGTAAAACTCAAATGTGACTGAATGATTGACTGACTAACTGATATAGTGATCTATCAACGCACAGCCCAAACCACTGGAAGGATTCGGAATGAAGGAAATTTGGAATTAAGGAAGATGTTATGACGTAGGCATCCGCTAAGAAAAAAAGTTAAAGTCATTTATTTTTGACCATCAAAAGATGCAAGCGCCGCTTAAGAACGACACTAGTGCCGATTAATTTATTTATTGTTAATGTTATATTTTTAATGTACCTCCATACTTTCATTTTATTTGTTGTTCTATTATTTAATGTATATTTTACGCCGTCTGTTATTTGTGTTATATGTTTGTACTATGGTTTATTTGTTTGTCTACGTTTGCTACATGTTGTACATTTTGATTGTGTTCAAATCACTCTTTATTATATATACTTTTCGTCACGTTCGTGACGTCACCTGCCGGTTCCAACGGAAGACCAGCGTTGGATGCTTGCATCCAGCACATGCTGAGTTGGGGCCGGATTGTGACATTAAACGTGTGTTACCTACTTGTTTATATCTTGCATTCTGTATCTCTTGTTTCGTGTCCCAATAAATGTATTTTTATTTATTTTATTTATTTAAGAAAGGATTTTTGGAAATTACACTTTTAAAGGGATGAAAAGGGGATGCAAGTTTTACTTCTTAATGCGAGCGAAGCCGCGAGCACCCACTAGTACATTATATTTCTCATTCAGTTATTTTTCTATGAGCACTAGCTTTGTATGTATGTCTGTATGTAGGTAAACTATATGTAAAGAAAAGCTGTTGAGTGGTGAATGCTTTCTACGCATTCTCTATTCTATTGGCAAAGCCAATTCTATTGCGCTGACCTTTGTGAGCAAGCAATGTGAGGAATACTTGCAAAGTAATATTTTAAGGGCTTACCATAAGGACGGAAGAAGTAATAATACTAAAGCAATATTTAATATATCAACAAAAATTGGTCTAACCAAATGCTCCATTTTATTGTTTTCATTTACTTTAACTATGTTATAAAAAGAGTTTAGTAAGGAAAATTGCAAAATAATTAATTTAACTATCTTCAAATAAAATCATATTCAAAACTTGACAGTAAGTCATATGTTGTCAGCTCACAGACATTGTTCAACAAAATATTAACATTTAAGCTATAGACTAAATTGCTCATTACAAACATCTTTAATCATGTTGTACATAGACTTATTTTACTTTTGTAAGGAAAATGTATGAACATATATACCTACTATAAATTTAAGATTTTTCTACCATCTTGATTATCTAGTCGAAATTTATTCAGAATGAGTTTGGTGTTGTTTTTGATTTTTTAATATATTTTGAGCTTGTAGTGCAGAATGAATTCTAAAATATGTATATGTGATTTTGTAGTACAATTTTTTTGATTTGAAAAGTTTGATAGAATAGTCATTAGTTGATTCTCCTTTAAAACGAAATTATGTATATAAATTAACTAGTGGATGCTCGTGGCTTCGCTCGCATTAGAAATTGAAACCTACATCCCCTATTTCACCCCTTTAAAAGTGACATTTCCAAAAATCCTTTCTTAGCGGATGTTTACGTCATAACATCTACCTGCATGCCAAATTTCAGCCCGATCCGTCCATTGGTTTGGGCTGTGCGTTGATAGATCACTATATCAGTCAGTCAATCAATCAGTCACCTTTGAGTTTTATATATATTATATATAGATTATATAGATATTCAGTGCATTGATTACTTATATTAAGTTATCTTGTTGTGGATTATATGGTATTGTAATAAAAATCAAAAGTAAATATGAATTGTTTTAATGACTTTTTACGAGGATCCATCGTAAAATAAATTACTTAACTTAATTCTGTTATAAAAACATCGCCGTTTCGTTACATGTTCGTGAATAATTAACAACACTCATTTACACTCATATACACTCATATACACACCTTGGCAGTAAACTAAAGTATACATAATAATATATAAAATAACTAAAACATTGGAAATAAAAATAATAAAATATCTTTGGGACAGAAACTTAAAAATATTTCGTCGTATAAATCATACTAGTATCACTGAACATATGTATACATACTTATATACAAATATATGATAAAATAATAAATAGATAGATATAAAATATCACATGAAACATAAATATTTTAACGACCAACTTTATAGTATCAGTCATGGTAACTAAAACTCAATAATTCTATGTATAATAAAATAAATGTCATACATTAAATACTATAAAAAAATACAGAAAAATAATATCAGATAGTAAGATAAACCATGGCTAAATAGAGTAGAATAGAAAATAAGAATAGATAACGTATACTACAAATATTTACAAGTATCAGAATTGAAATATAAATGACAGATAGATTATAATGATAATTATACTACCATAGAATACACAAGATAAATAATAAATGTGCTATTTATAAAAAAACAACTAAAACGGTGGCATAAAAAAATACTAAAGCATGCACAAGTATAGAGAGTTTCAAATTGTTCGTCGCAATAAATTACTTACATCTAGAATAAATTAGGTAAGTATTATACGCTTATGACTGCTTAGCGTGCGCAGAGTAGACGATGTCATGGGCGTCCTGGGATCTGCCCCAACCACCGCTGGTGCCGCTGTCCCATCCATGGTGCTCCTCGTGAGCTGGCTCAGCCCATCCACTGGACTTAGACTTGGATTCGAGAAGTTTCTTCAGAGCGCCGAAAGCGGCGGCGATGAAAGCGATCTTTCCAAGCAGGTAGGCCTTGAAGACGGCGAAGGCGATGATACCAAGGAACAGAGGGACTAGAGCAGCGAGCTTGAGCTTGATCAGAGCCAGGATGGGGAGGAGCTTCTTCAGCTTCTTCTTCTTCTTGCCACGGCCTGGAAAGAGCAGAATAATGGTTTTAAATAGAAGTATCAGAAGATGATTTGAGAAGAGAAGTTGTGGGCTCATTTGTTTATATTCTCTAATCTATACTATATAATATTATAAAGCTGAAGAGTTTGTTTGTTTGTTTGAACGCGCTAATCTCAGGAACTACTTATGCGAATTGAAAAATTATTATTGTGTTGGATAGACCATTTATCAAGGAAGGCTTAAGACTATATAACATCACGTTGCAACTAATAAGAACGAAGAAACAATGGAAAATGTGTAAAAAACGGGGAAAATTATTCATCTTTGAGGGCTTCCGTTTGCAAAAATAAATATGAAGCCCAAATGAACTATTCCACGCGGACGAAGTCGCGCGCACAGCTAGTATTAATAATATACAAAGACTATTAAGGTCCAAATGTATGTCAACTCGTAGCTCTAAAACAAGAAGCGTTATTGTTCATTTCGTTAATGTCAGCATGACCAATGTTGTTTGACAATAACCATTTATAAACAAAGCAGACATTGTGACTCCAACTGACCAAAGAACAAGTTTCAAACCGACTTGTCATGAGTAATATAGGCAAGTATCTCTTAACTGTCATTGTCAAGTGAGTAAGATAATGAATAACTTGTGCATTAAACGATGCTTTTGTGAAAGTGAAACTTGGCCGCGTCATGCTAAAGGTCACAGAGACAAAAATGGTAAATGAAAAAGAATCGAAAGCCACGTTTTCATGAGGCAAAACCGCCCGCGGCAAATACCGGGAAGAGAAATTGAAGATTGAAATGTCAACAATGGCGATAACCAAAAACAACATCGTAAAAGACCAATAATACTAATTCGAGAATGGACAAACAAAAAGTTGAGGTAAATATTGAAACATGTGACGTCACGCACGCAGTAAATAGAGAGTACATCTTACATCCTTTGAGTTACATAACGGCTCATGAATAAGAATTAGCGGAATTAGGAAACAAACTTTCCTTTTTAAAGCTTCAAGAACGAGTTACATAACTGAGTACGTGAAGTGAATTTGAAACTGGTTCGAAGTGGGACGCCTGAAGCCTTGAGGTGGACGGTTTTAGGCTTTCTATTGTTTGCATGTAAATTTTATGAAGAATGCTCGGTATTTTGGGTGTTTCTGACCTGAATATGTCAGAGTAGACATAATCGCTAGATCGTAGATTACAACATTGCTTAACATCAGGCGAGTAGTAGTAAAGCGTGAGACAATCTTGTTAAAAAAAAATATCATGTAATGCAAATCTATATAATAAGTTAATCAATTGTTTTATATAACAAGTAAATATTTATTTACAATAATAAAATATAAAAACAAGTGAAGGAAAACTAAACATACTACTTCTAACTACTACAAAAAGGGGCACTTAGAAAATCTTTAGAAAAGCCTAAAGATCATCTAAGTGCTCCAGCCCACTACCAGAGGGCAGCGTACCCAGCATGCTGGCCGCATTACCACGCTGGATGGCAATGCTGATACGTTGAGCCAGAAAAAGGCCAGCATTTTGGTCACGCGTCGCGTCAACCAAGCGCTCCGAGAGGTTTTGGAAAATAGTATGGGCTCCCGGACCCCACGGCCCCAAAGTCTCGACTCCAAAAGGCTCAAAGATGTAACCTCGGCCGAGGTTAGCATATTTGCGTCTCTTGTGATGCTCGGCAATAATAGCCGCCGCTCCAGCCCGACACCGTGTCATAGACAGATGAGACGGCGCCAATGTGTCGACGCAAGTTGCGTCCCACACAAGGGGCCGACCCAACTTCCATGGCACAAGAGTCATACCGTCAGGTCTTTTTCCATCGTCACGTGCTAGGCCGCTCGGTTCGAGCATAGCTGCAACATTGGCAGTGGAAAAAGCCCGTCGAATGATGTCGTTCAGACTAGCGTGGCGGCTAAGTTAAGCTATAACAAGTTGCTATACAGAACGAGAAGCTTGTTATGAAATCGATTTATTAACATCTTTGACCTATTTCTCTGCCTATATACTTTCTGTGAATTATTTTTTAACACCGCATAACTTTCCATTTTTCTCACGTAGGTATCATTTTTCTTAACTTAACAAGTGATGGTGGAACGGTATCTTTCTATAGAAAGGTCAATCAATTCTTATAGAATTTTTAACAATGGGTGTCATTATTTATCGTGAACTATGACATTCCAATGGTAGTACAACCTTAAATGATTTAAGGTTGTACAGCTTCTGTGATATACATACAGATACATTTTATTTTCTGCGTGGTTATTTCGATCTGTGATTTTGAGTACACATGTTTTTTTTTTCTACGAACACCACTAGATTAATATAAAGTAATTCCAAATGACAGTGGCATATTCTAGTGTGCCAAATTTATAAGCTTTTACAAACTCTTAATGCTAAAACTGCGAAAAATATTATGAAATTTAGGTAGCGAATTTAATGTGAATAATTCCCCATTTTAACAATGTACAATAATGTACCAATGATATTACTATGTACCTATATATTTATTATTTTTGTATTAAATTTCCCGTCTGTACTATACCATATATGTACATAAGTCTTTCTTCATACTATTGTTGCCAAGAATTTCACTCGTACAAGATGACACATAAACTTTGATTTCAGCCGACAGATAAAATCAACGATTAACTTTCCTTTATCACAAGTTTGTGGCAACAATGATTAGTAGGAAAGTATGAGAATGCTTTAATCTCTGCCTACTATCTCTACCTCGAGTGTGTGAACTAACAACTTGACATTCAATAGACAACTCATTATCAAAATACGTCAAATGTCAAATTAATCAACGTCAAAAGTACGTGTAAGTTTTAGTTTTGAGTGACAAAGACATATAATTGTTTTTTAGCTTATCCGTTACGTGACATTGGCAAAATTGCGGTAACGCTGCAGAAGCCCTAATAAAAAGTTGAAGTTGACAAAGAGATATTTTACCGCCCAAGGGGTCTCTGATATGGTTTTACGGCTACTGTAATGTGACAAACATAGGGTCTTTATTTTTTTTGTGTTATACGGAAGCACTCTGATGCATTCGTAAATGCAATTTTTTCTTGATAAAATATCAAGACATAAACGATTAGCTAGATGTTGATTAGGTTTTTTTATGAATCCTAGTCAAGAAAAATAATGATTTAAATCTGGATACTTATACATATATTGCAATGAAGTTTTACCGTGTTTTTACAAAAGACAATATAGTTAGAAGTTTATGAATTATTTTGTCAGTGGGAACATTCTTGGCACTTGTCTATTGACAAAACGGTAATGAGAAATCTGCTTGATGTTTGAAACTACTGTTAGAGAGGTGGGTGGACAGGTAGGATTTAATTCTTAGGCTTTTTGTTCGAACAATGTATTGTTGTTTATTAAAAAACGCACATTCTCGCTGTAGGTTAAAATCATATTACAATACCGTTATCATTTCTTGTTGTAAGTCCCAAAAATGAATGAATTGATGAATTAACCTTTTTTGTAAGTCTTAGTCTACTGATGTCAATTTTAACAGCATTTACTATGAATTATTCTAATAATATGCAATGCGTTACAAAATATTCTAGTCTTTTATCTGCAAAGTGCCTCAGAACTACAGACCAACGAGTTAATATTATTAAAAAAATATTTTATCTAACACTGATTTATACAATATCTCAATCATTCAATAGAAATATCCATAACTGAAGTAACTGACCGAATTATTAGCGTGGCTATTATTTGATTCGATTCACGCAAACTTTTATTATTTTATGGTATAGCGGCTACCATTTTGTTACTCGTACTCAAGTTTATAAAGCCTACGTTGACAAAATAATGATTGGTTTATTGCTTTACCGGTATGTAGTGGTTTTATTATTATTTTTCCCACAGAAAGTACTAGTAAATATGTACTATTCGTATATTGGTTTTGCTTTATCAATGAGTTTTATGGGTAGTGAATACAGTTTTTTGATTATTTATTTAATTATATCGTCTCTAGGCTTTAATTTATGCATACGTTTGTAAGACGCTTTTTCTGCGTAATCTCTTTAAAACTTTACTATGACAAAAAACCCAAACAGTGTAAAAAAAACATCTCCTGTAGAACATCCTTTGGATATATCTTGCGACTACAACTCAACCTACAGTGACATTTTAAGCTAATTCTGCCTCAAAAATATTGTTCATTAATATTGACTAGACAAGCGATAAACAAGACAGGGAGTATTGGCGTAAGAGGGAGGAGGCCTATACCCTGCAGTGGATCTCATTAGTCTGATGATGTTGAATATCTCAAACTATACATACCTTCCTCTTCAACTGAGTTGTCTTCTTCGAAAGCCTTGGGCATCCTCAGCTGCAGTGCATGGCTGTCCAGGAAGTCTACCACATTGTCCAGGATCCTCTCCTCAACCTGCTGTTCCCTGGCCTTGGGGTCTACAGCCAGGGGTTCGTAGCTGCGAGCTGACCGAGGACTGCCGGTTCTGGAGAAGCTGATGCCGTCAGTGAGGGTCAGGTCCTTGGCTGAAGCCAGGTTGTCGGTCAACTTCATTGCTTTTTCCTGTTGGAGAAATTGGTAAGTTAGTATGTGTGTTTTATAAAGTTTTTGTAAGAGCGTTGAGCGTTCATTGGTGTTTGTAGTCTTTTCTAAAGTCTGGAAGGTTTACAATCGCTTTATGTTAAGATTCATCTTATTGAATAATGAATCAGAAGTTAAGTCAGATTCGATCACTTGGTAAAGAGATTTTGGTGGCATTTTCAGTGTTCAAAAGATAAGCAAATATTCTCCCATGTTTTTTGGTCAAATGAAATAAAGTATATTTGAATGTAACAAGTTAAAATGCAGTAGTTTTTATCTCATAGCTTGCTGTTAATATTACAAGAGCAATCCAGCTTTTTCTGCATAAGATGCACTTTGACCCACTTTCGGAAAACAAATCCAAACTACCCGAATAATAATTTGCCACTTGTAATCTCACTGCGAACGCATCCCTTATACCCCGAACCAAATCACAAAAAATATTTGACCCAGGATTCGAACCCAGGACCAAAAATCCAGGGTCAACTGCACTTAAACTGTAGGTATACAATCCATAGGGCACGTCACATATCACTTAATCACAAGCACTTCACTGCACACACCTTAAGACAGAGCATGGTGTCTGTTTCAACACAATCCCGCAGGGCAGAGATGAATCTCTCCAGCCCATCTTCCTTAGCCATGGGCATGGCAGAGGCCGCAGCCAGAAGACAGAACACCACGAAGGCTTTCATGTTGATGGCTAAACTCAAATTGTTGAGGATGCCAGTAAGACCGACAGTTTTATTTTGCGTTCCCCCTCTCAACGTTTTCCATATGTCACGGAACAAACGCGCCAGTGTGCGTGGGGTCGAAAACTCAAACATGGCCAGTTGAGTATTAACCGTACTTAGCACGTCTTTGTGATATTAAAAAAAATGAAAAAAGTGTGTTATTAAGTTAGGGTCAGACTATGTTTGACTAGTTGGGAGTTTAGGCGGATTTTCTATTTTTTATGAGTGAAATTTTTAGTGGGTTGAGAATAATTGAGCTAGTTACTCACTGATAAGATAAATGTAGTGCTTATGAGTAGTAGATTTTTTTGTGAGGTTCAAGTGATTGCATGATTAAAATAAACATTTTAAACTTATGGAGATAGTAAATTATTTTATTCTACGCTTAATGCGTAGAATAAGGTTCAAGTAAAATAAAAAGTTTCTTCAACATTTAAACATCGTTTAAAATTAAATAAATATTTGAAATATATGTGATATTCCAGTGCAGTAGATTTTTTTTTACATTAAAATGAATGCCTATTCTAAAAACTGTTTTCTTTTTTAATCACCATGCTTAGAAAACTGTCTTCATATCCTTACTGATGCTGTAATATTTCAATTAATCAATACCATAAAAATATAATTTTTACAAACTTGTCTAATTATTTTTCATATTAGAAACATAATGTAGCTTAGTGTTTTTTAAACTGTAAAATTAGTAAAAAGTACATATTTTGTTTAGAAACTACAACTTAATTTTAACCTCATTATATATGTACATATATACAATATATACAATTGTTTACATTATATACATGCAGTTACATCAAACACGTATCAAGAACTACAAATATCAAGTTAAATAAAGCTTCTTGCATTGTCTTAAAAGTGCATCTTGGTCTATGAAATTGCCGATTTGTATGACGAAATAGAGAAAAATGATCTGAAATGTCTGAACACATTTAGATGCAATTGATAACGATAGTTACATGGTAAAAAAAGCTATGCATTGCGTATATCAATTTCTCAAAAACAGAGTACCTATATGATAAAAATATATCTAGTTAAATTAGTAAAACCGACGACACATTGAAAGGGGTTTTTTCAATGACTTCCCTATAAGTAATAATATGCACTAGTAATACATTTTTTTTTTATCTAAAAGGTACATAATTCAACAATTGATACAATAAAAATTGTATTTGGAAAATACAATTTACCTGTGGTAAAGACCTATTATTATGAGAACGAAAAATATCCGCTCACAGCTTTGTTTTAGAGGATTTCGAGAGATAACAAAACGTGCATAACTATACTAAATTTAAAAAATATAACCTCTTTTTGAAATGAATTAGCTGTGTTTGAGTTATGAGCGTTGCAATAATCAGACAAACAGATAATCAGATAAAAAATGTAAGAAATCTTCTGTTAGTATCGATTTAATTCAAGTTTACCCAAACATTTATTTTTCTAACATCTATGATCGGATTTTTGACCCTCTCTAGCTTCATTATACATTTGTCTAGATCTAGTATAGACAACATCTTTCTTCTAAAATCGGTTAGACAAACTATACCATCTATGGAACTCTCTGCCTGGAGCCCTGTTCCCAGAAAATTATAACCCAGGGTCTTCAAATCTAGAGTAAATAGGTTTCTTCTAGGCAAGCGTGCTACATCTTAAACTATAGTGGTGCCTAACACCAGGCAGGCTATAGTTAAACCTAAGCCTATTTATTGTAAAAAAAAAAACAACGACATTCATAATTTCATTGACACATGCCAAAAACTGACGTTACCTCAACATCCTATTCGGCGGCACGATAAAGAGGACACTTCATTCATATATTCATTCATACTACATTCATAACCAATCTTACGCAAAAGCCTCATACATACTCTCAAGACATTTTTGGCATTCCACACCCCAAATTTCCGGTCCTTACGCATACAACCAGAAATTTCGTAAATTTGCTTTCTAAAACCAATCAGCAAACTTATAACATCTTCCACAGCTGATTTCCTATTATATCGACCCATTTGTATGCGGAATCAAGTGTTCGAACCACTTAACAGCTCTTTGTAAGTGTATTGTTTAAGCGAAAGTTCACTACGGAACAAAATAGCATATATAGTGTAGAATTAACGTTACAGCATAGTAGTCAATGGTATAAAAATCACTTTTAATTTCATCACGGCTGTAGTGACCCGTAAAATCTGATGTAACTGAAGCTTTCTTTGGAACATGAATAAAATTTAATTGCATAATTTGAATTTTAATGTTTTTTGTCGGCATTTATGAGTTTCCTTTCATTTCTTTGGTCGATGAGTGATTACTGTTGGTGCCTCCTTCCTTAATCGAGCGAGTGAACGAAGTGGGCGAAGTAAATGGGACTTAAGTAGGAATAACTTTGTCGTAACCATGGTTAACCGAAACACTGATACAATAATAAATAAATAAATATAAATATTTCGGGACAATGCACACAGCGCCATCTAACCCCACACTAAGCAAACGCTTGTGTTAACAATGTTTATGTAAAAGTTATAAAGTCAATGGTAAAATTAATATCATGGATTTTGAATTTTATTATTAACATCAAGAAAATTGTCATTAAAAGGAAAATAAAAATTCCATCACTTTACACCCAAACTTTCTTACTATCAAGGTCAATTGCACAGCGACAAAATGAGACATTAAAAATCACTAAATGTGTTCGACGATGTACGCTGTACAAGTGAGCTTTGATAGGTATCTGAAAATTTGACAAATTAGTTATTTTAGTCCAATAAAAAGGACTACGCAGATAAACGTTACTTGTATTGATAAAAGTAATATAAGATATTACTATCTGTTACTATGCAATCAACCATTTTTATAATAATACGTCTACTGTTCGCAGAAGCTCATATCTTTAATAAGAGTCGAATGAACAGGTTCCACATAATTGTCTTGTGCAATTTTGTCTGATCTTTTACCCGGAATGTCTGCCGAGGAGCTTTCTGCGTGACATTTTAACATACTTGCGGCTTTGCACTTGACTTCGCTTTCGATGAACTTCGGAGATTTTTGGAAGGTTATTGTTTGTATTTTACGTATTATTTTTTAAATATACACAACTAATAAAATACGTGAAGTAATAAGGCAATGTAAAGATGGAAAGATTTTGATCTCAAAAATTAAGACGAGTGCTGTCTAAACTTACAAATACTAAAACATAAGTTTACTAATAAATAAATATTCCAGGACATTGCTATGTCCCGGAATATTTATTTATTTATTATTTATTATTTATTGCACACAGCGCCATCTAGCCCCACACTAAGCAAACGCTTGTGTCGTGGGTACTAGGTAACGGATATAATACTTATATACTTTTCTTTTGTAAATACATACTTATTATACATACAAACGACCAGACTCAACACAAGTAATTATACTTTTTTAAAATGCATAAATACTTGTGTCACGCGGGAATCGAACCCGCAACCCCTAGATTAGAAGGCAGAGCCACTACCAACTAAGCTAACAGGCCAGTCCACTTAGTACTTAGGTATCTATCGATTTAAATGTTACTTTTTAATTTTACTTTTGGCATTTTTGTATACCTACTTGTAGATTTTATGATAAATTTAGGAAGATAATTACGACACTGACTTTTTCAGATGTAAGTAACTTTAAAATAAATTATTCAGAAAATTTAAATATATTTATTAATTTTCATTATATTTTTCTACCGCATCCAAACACAACTCATTCTATTTACTTCCAGCAAACCACAAACCATTTCCATTTCTATTGTCATCTATTTAAAGTTTTTATTCACTTGCTGGTTCTTCTCTAAAAATCTTGGCTCGTCGGATGAATCTATCAACAGTTGTAGCAAATCATTGAATGTAAACTACAAAGGGAAGGTTTCTCTATTATGTGATCAAATACATGATGTATAAGATGTACAAAGGAATTCCTTTTCTGTCAGTTGTATGTGACTAGACTAAGATATGATGAAAGTTTAGGTTTGAATGCTACTGGTGACTGGTGGTTACTATGAGCTTTTATATGTATGTCTTTTTAAGATAGGTACATGATAGCTTAAACTCGCCTGATGTTAAGCACCGTTGCAGTATACAATATACCTATATACCTACTTGATAATAAAGATCTTTGAAATCAAACATACCGTAAAGGATATGTCATGCTGCCGTAAAACATAATATTATTTATTTCACAACTTGAATACTCGTAAAATCCGGCCAAAAGTTGTACAGTTTGGGAATTCGCACAGAATTTGTCCAATAAGATCAAACGTGTGCCTACCCAAGTGATTTAGTAGGTAAAGTTACACTGTATTTGCTAAAACTTAGAAAAAGAAAACATTTCTATGGAAAATGTACTTAACACATGAAAAATGATAATTGCCCAAAATGCTTGTTTGACTTCTGCCAATTAAGATAATTTCCTTTTTCTTTCATTTGCTTTATCACCAAATTTTTTCTTACAACAGTAACACTGAACAAGAAAGCTAGAACAAAATCTCTTATCATACTGACAGTAGTTTTTTTTATTTTATTGCATAGTCACAATTTCAACGCATTTCATAACGCGTGCCGTAAAGCAACGCATAAAAATATTTTCGACTCGTTAAAAATTAACTCTCACTAATTTCTCAAATAAAGTTTCAGTATTAATTTAATAAGAACTTTCGTTGAATATTTTATACGAATGCTGTTACGCGTGGTTTGGCACACTTTTGAAAATGTATAACATAAACTAAAATATTATGCTAAAATTATTTATGCGAAATGAAACTTCCTGACTAACTATGAAAAATTTTAAACGTTTTTATATATAAAAAATAGGTTTTAAAATTTAACTTGTATTATTGTTGGTAATGTATTATTATTAATGAAACAATAGGTTTAATGAAGCACAAATTTCGTAAGTATGTTTGTGTATCGTTTTATGTTTGTCACGATTTTTCTGGAACACAACCGGATGTCAAGATTTTTTACTAAGATTGTAATAGGCATATTGAAACAAAAGAAACATTCAAGTCTCATCAAAACTCGGTCAGTAGTCAAAAAGTCAGGCATTTTATCTTCAGGTTTGCAACTCAACATTAAACACGCAGACATCAAAATTGTGGTCTAAACTATACTTACTTACTATATGCTTGCAAATGCACAGGAATTGAGAATATTATATATGCAATCTACGAAGGTAGATAGATAGATTAATACCTTAATGGACATATTTAGAAAAGTCAGTGTGGCTTAGCAGTTCCAGTGTCTGCTTTTCATTCAGACGCACCCTGGTTCGAATGCGGCCCTACACCAATGACTTGTATATTCAAGTTATGTATGTGTGGATTTGAACTAGCTTAGCGGTGAAGGGAAACATCGTGAAGAAGTCATGTTTGAGGACCACAATATCCGAGGACATGTGTCTTCCGTGAAAGGACCTGGGCGCCCACCACGATGTATCTGCCCAAGAAAACTCCCCTAACGAATTAATTCTGCGGGGGAGTCACGACCCTCAGTTATGAAGAATACGACTAAAGAGAGACAAAAAAGAGAAAAATCTAATGCCACGAATAGCGACCTTACATTGAAATCACAATTATTGTAGCTATCACCACTCCACTAACTGCCATATCGCTTATCACCAATTAGAAGACAAATGGTGACATGCTGCGTAATTTAACACTAAAAACAATGCGTACATTTTAAGTGTAATGGTTGCGAAAGGTGCGTCGCTTAAAAACTTAAACTTGGTGGTTTGAAACGAAAACCGTTTGTGCAAAAAAAAGATTTGGATAACTTTCTTTTACAAGGTATATTTTATTTTACTGACATAGTGATCTATCAACGCACTGCCCAAACACTGAACTGATCGGGCTGAAATTTAGCGTGCAGGTAGATGTAGGAAATGCTTCTTTTAAAGGGTTGAAATATGGGATGCCAGTTTTACTTCTCTATGCGCGCGAAGCCGCGAGCACCAAGTAGTTACTAAATATAAAATTAAAATAAAAAAACGACTTTAGTCTACTGGCACTAAAAAGTTAATAAATAATTTATTTTCAAGTTTGCGACTTCATAATTCAGAGTTGCATGTAAAGAATCTATCAAATTATTGAAACTTACGATTCTATAGGTAGTCAAAATTGAAAACTTACCCACAAAATAAACGTTCAGAAGACTTCATAACCTCCTTTTTTTGGAAGTCGGTTAAAATTTTGAAAAGCACTTTGAAGGGAGCTTGCGTGTTTCGAAGGACTCTGTTTCCACACAATAATAATTCACAAGTTTGATAGATATAACTTGAATAAAAATTGATATAACATTTCTTAACTATTTTTTGTAAGTTTTTCTGTATGTTTGAGTCATTTTTGTATGTAAGTACTTGTGGAATATATAAAATAAATGAAAATAATAAATAAAATCCTTTATTTATGTACTACAGAGTGTATACGTACCACTAAAATAACTAAAACATAATGTAAAACTAGTAACTTACAAAGTTACGTTGGTGAATATGTAAATATTAGTAAGTTATTTTTTGCAGTAATAAAAATATATTACCTTCTTATTTTTAATCACATTTCTTGTATATCTAATTAAAAACAAGACTAGTTAACTGTATTTTTATATCTCCAAAAGTCAAGGCAATGCGGTTGAATCTATGATGGCGAGTCAAAACGAAATTTGAGAGTAAACGCAATATTTAGGTATGTAGTAATAGTGCAGAATACTGTACAAGCAAAGAAGATAGGCATTAAAATGTTTGTAAGTACAATAATATTTTTATGCACATTCATCACCATACATTTTACATGTGTAAGTCAGAACAAAACAAACACAAGAAACGAAAATCACCATAAACATTCTCAACAACTCCTTTGAAAAGTTTTTGTCCAACACAATACCATTTCTCAAAGAATTCGTCATATCATTCAAACATCATAAACGCCATAAAAGTTTCTAAGCATTTCTACGCTCTTAGTAAGTATTGTTCATTGTTAGTTTTGGTCTTATGTTGTTTGGACAGCATTACGGTTGATTATTTGCATATTTTACTATCTGAATAATGTTCATAGTGTTCTTATAAATGAATCAAAATCAAATCAAAATAATTTATTAAGCCAAAAGATAATGCGTACAAAATTTTTTTTCTTTATGTCTAGATGTTTACTTACTATTTCAGTTTTGTACTTGAGTTTGTGACCGTGCCACGCGCTAGGTCCCTCAGTGGGCCTGTATTACGTAAGCTACTGCTACATTCCTCAATGAAATCCTACACTATTTACATATAAATCATTAAAACAACAACGAAAAACAATAATTGCAAGATCAAAATCAAAACAAACATAATTAAAAAGAAAAATACATTGTCAGGCTGCCAACTTTTAAAATTTACCAGCTTTTGATTGCCATATGTAGGAAAAGAATAACCTAATAAAATAAAATAAAATAATACATATGAATGAATATAAATTTGCAAATGAGTTACAGGTATATCGATAAGATTCAAATGGATATTAATTATAATATAATTGTACGATTTATGTTAAACATACATAAATATATATAATACGTTTAAGTACAGTAACGGAATGTATACCTTATGGATGAATCACCTACATTGCAAACTCTGATGAGTTTGGCTGTTAGGTAAAATTATTTGCATGTGTCTAGAATGAGTGTAGGGGATGATGTATGTAGTGTAGTGATGATGTGTGTGTGTATGCGTATGAAAGTGTGTACATGTACACATTCAGTCAGTTAACAATTTCCATGAGCTTTTCAGTATCATTATAATTTAATTTAAGCAAGTGGTTGGTTATAGTTTTTTCACATTCAAATTTTGAGACATTTAGTATATTCATCTTTTTACTCAGACGATTAAAGACTAATGGTCCTAACTTCTTTACACATTGTCCGCCAAATTTAGTTCTTGTTTTGATCATTTTTAGCACTTGAAATAAAATAAAATGAACAGCTTTTTTTAAATAAATGTAATAATTTGCTCCTTTGAATAACGCAAAAATGCAAAAAAAAAACAAATGCAGTTAAAAACTTACTCATCTTTATTGTTGGCCCAAATAACATCTTTAGGTTTTTTGGTTTCAAATTGCATTACATCATTATACCTCATGTATTCTTCAAAATGAATTTGCGATTGGAACCTTTTATGAAATGTTGATATTAAAATTTTTCCGAAGTTTCCGACTAATCTGTAAATTTCTATATTTATCGACCAAATTGCCTTGGAAAAAGTTGTTAAATGTGTTAAGGAGTAAATATGCTGGAGAGCCTTAAATTCCAAAATTAGAAAAATAAAGATTAAACCTAAAAAAACGTCTCCGTCAAACATTACGGTTTTTCTGCACCTTTGCGCCGGGAGCGATCCGGGCGGTTATTCGGAAAATAATCTAAGTATGTATATCATTTCAGGATAGGTTTTTAATTTTCAATTTTATTTTTTATATTGTCAGTGACTATAATTAATATTGAAAAAATATATTACACCTAAAAACCCTTAACATTTGACTTACAGACTCCCAGCCCATAGTTCCGGCCGCCATCCGAATAAAGAAAGCGTCATTGATTTCGTAACTACAATTTGCGTGTGACATGATAAAATGACACTTAATAGCTGTCTTACTTATAGACGGACAAGGGTGTTTTGGCAGTTGATGCTACTACAGAATAAATAAAAACTCAAAAGAAATATTTAGTATACATAATATATACTGGCATATTGTGAAAATTTAATACCTATATAAGTAATGTCAAGTTTTTTTTGTAAAGTTTATTTAGCTTAGACAGTAAGTTAATATTACATTAAATAAATAAATAAAGTTAGCAATTATATAATAAGTATGAACAGGTACTAATTCTTGAAAACCCGTATTGTGATTGTAAAGTTCTGAACGTAAGCAATTATAAACAAATATGAATGAATGTAATATTCAATATGAATTTACATATACCTACCTTTTTTACTATTTTGAATCTTAAAATCCTAAGAATAAAAAAGTACCTACAATTAACAACTGCCAAAATACTTTTGTCTGAGTGTAAATGACACACACATAATAAATGTATACTATACTATACAATCGTGATTTTGCGCTCGTGACTAAATTTTTAGCGGCCATTTTAGTGTTGAGATTTTGAAGTTGTGTCATTCAGAACAAACACTTACGGTAAACATTAGTACCTAATATGTTTGTTATTTATATTATTAACTTTGCATGTGTTTATGTTAAAACAAACTTTATTGACCGCCATCGATAAAGTAAAACAAGGTTTTTTTAATTCCTATATTGAGTCATATTTATTACTTTCTATACCAAAACTACATAAATGAAACCATGGATGAAACATTTTAATATCTCATGTGAATATTACGTATTTAATTAATAAAATGGATCATACATTTAACACTCATATAAAAAAAAACAAACTAATCTTTTCACCTTCTATAACCATCATCATCACCCACAGCTGGTTTCATCCCACTAGTTAATTATAGTTATAATTACCTCTTCTTATGTACAAATGATATTCTAACTAAGATGTGGAATTGTAATTGTAAATTGTATATATAAAATTATATTCATACCAACAATCAACATCAACCTTACTATGTATAGCGCTAACTATAAGTTAAATTAGCATATAAGATAGCGATAAGTGTCTACACATCGGCACCCCAGCAGTACCTCAAGCTGAAGAGCCAGGACCCCACGAACATTGGCTCCGAGCCCCCGAGTACATCGTCGAGCGCCTGAGTCATAATCGCCGGGTCCATGCACAGTCGACACTGTAGACGTGCACTTGTACGTGCCAGCGCAGCCCCCATGTGTCGTCACTGGTGCAGTCCACACAGCGCTGCCGCGGCCGTACAACAAGAAATCACCACTACGCCGAGAAGGCCAACGAGCCCAACCATGCCATGAAGGCCAACAGAAACCTTCCCATGCTACCGAAGAATAAACGTCGGTAGAGCTCAGTGGACGGAATAGCGTCGCCACCCTCGGGATGCCACAGACGTGAGCCGCCGCTTCGAGCTACCCACATACATATTTACATTCGTCACTCTGAAGAGTCACCGGTGCCGTCGCAGAGCCTAAATACGGGCGACAGGCGATACATCGGAGTTCCGGGTGGCAATTAGAAATTCCCCAGGGTCAGTGTACCCTGGCGTCCAGCCCTCGCAAGAGGCCTAAGGCCTGAGGCGAGTACCCTTACAAAGGAAGATACCGCTGATGATGATCCCACTAGTTTTTGTTTTCACCTCTCATAGCAAGCAACAAATCATAAGGAAATCATACATTTTAGAGGCTCATGCATAGTTTACGTTATATGATCTTCATTAATAACTGGCACAATTTTAATTAAACATAATATAAACCATAAATCCCTTGATACGTCACATAACTATATCATTTTCATCATTAAAATATTTGTTTTACCCAGTAGACACCTCATTTTGACTATACTATTGCATTAATATTATCCATAAACTATAGTTTATCCTTTTACATGCTTAAATAAATTACTGATCTTAGATGTAATTTCCGTAGGGGAGTCCCTACTGTCAATTAATTTACATGATAGGTCAGTGGCCTATATCACGAGTTTGGAATTATATAGGATGATTGGTTCATATAGCATATATGCTTGTGCTGTAAATGTAGCACCTGTTCTTTTTTCTGTTTAAAAATGAAGTATTAGTATTTACCTATGAAATTGCCGATTTATATGACGAAATTGAGAAAAATATATTTCCATACAAACATTTTTAATGTATGTATGGAAATGTCTGAACAGATTTAGATGCAATTGATAACTATAGTTAGATGGAAAAAAGCTATGCGCTGCGTATATCAATTTCTCAAAAACAGAGTATATGATAAAATATACCTAGTTAAAGTAGTGAAACCGACGACACATTGAAAGAGGTGTTTTCAATGACTTCCCTATAAGTAATATGCACTAGTAATACATTTTTTTTATGTAAAAGGTACATAATTCAACAATTGATACAATAAAATTGTATTTGGAAAAAATATAGCTGTACGTAAAAGTTACAAACAGATTAAAATGTAAGAAAAAAACGGCAATTTCGTAGGTAAAGACCTATTACTATCTATCTCTCTAGAATTTTAGTAAATAATTAGGCGTTTCTCGGTAGCATTGTCTGAATACTATAATTATTATGACATCCATCTACGCTTTCATTCAAAAATTTTGCATATTTTATTATCTTAAATCATCATGACATAACTTCCGAAATTTTAATGACATAGGCTGATTTGAGACAGCCATGGTTACCATGTAATTTTATGGCTGTAGTTGCGTAAGTTTTGAAGTTTAAAACGTAGTGTCTGAAGTTGTTTTGGAGTGATCTCAACCAATCATCAAAGAGGAGAAATGAAACTTGGCATGGAGTTACTGCAAAGATCAGTAACAAACTTAGCTTTTTAATAGTCTATACTTAATATTGTCTATATTGTGTTGAATAGACCATTTATAGATAATCTTTGAGGGCTTCCATTGCGTGCGCTGCGAAAACGGTTCAAGTCATGGTTAACAGCTGTAATTTATAAAGCTGAAGAGGTTGTTTGCAAAAATAAATATGATGCGCAAAATAACTATTCCACGTCGAAGAAGTCGCGGGCACAGCTAGTCCGAAATAAAACATAAGTTATAATCGAAATGGATTTATTTTTGACTATTAATTCCTCTAATGATAAATGATCATATACATATAATCTGAATTATCATAGTATAAAATCTCTGATCCCAAATATAATTATTAGAATCATTACCATTTAACGAAACTATTGAAATGTTTGACATGTCCACAGAATCACTAGCATTTTTTTTACACTCGCAAGAGCAATTTACAGTGTTATTCTTGACTAAAAAATCTACAATATGTATGTGTAAACGAGTATAGCAAATTAAGTGTTGAGAGTTTTCAAAACGCTTGGATCGTCTCTGATAAGTATAGTTTATCAATTGCCATACTAGAAAAAAAAATAAAAGCTATAAGACACTAAAACCTACTATTAAAAAAGTCTACCATTATACCATAAAATTTCTACTTAATCAATAGGCCTTACAAAATACAGCTTACACTTCCTGATATTAAAAAGGTATTCAAATTGATACTTACAACAGGTCCATATTGGCAATTGAAATGCTGGCAGCGTTAATTTGAATTGATGTCAGTTATATAATTCTTCTTAGCCGGATCCAAATGCTGACATCCATTGATTAGTGGGCGAGTGAGTGTAGTGGGTGAAGTAATCTTGTAGGTACTTGAGATTTTTTGTTTCGAACCTCTTCTTCTTATCGAGTGAGAGTGGCCAACTCTGGTGTCGATTTATCAAGCCGCCCAAAGAACCCCTGACATGGTTTAACGACTGCTGTACTAGACACACAGCCGGGGCCTACTATTTAATGTGTAATCTGACCCACGGAAGCGCCCAAGTGGAATGCTACTTTTGGGTCACCCATCCAGGGACTGACTGCGACGACCTTTGCTTAACATTTGGTAATCTAGGAACTGAGAAAGTAATACGAAAATATTGCCGTAAAATGTTGTTATTTTTAATAGTGTGTTTTGTGTCGTTTGTTGTAACTAATATATTTCAGTGTATTAATTCTCTACTGTCGAGAGTCTATCAAGCCGCCCTAAGGGCCTCTGACATGGCTCGATGATTGCCGTTCTAGACAAAATGCCGGGATCTACTTTAACGCTTCAATAATTAATCGTTCAATCTATTAATAAGTTATTGTTATTGTGCCATGTCATGGACCAATGTTTTTGGCAATATAAATATCTCTATCTTTAACTAAAGATTGCGCCTCATTAAACTAATTATTAATTAACTAGCCTCATTAACAAAAGTTAAAGTAGATTTTCTTACTGCGAGGTCTGTAGCTTGCATTAATTCTAGTTTATTTCGATACACTGAGCTTTCTACGTGCAAATTTGTAGACTGTTTGGAGCCCAAGAACTTGTTTCAAGACTTTGTTCATACCTACATAATTATACCTATAGCTACGTGTATTGGTGACGTAACTTGAGATACAGTTGAATTGGATCTTACACATACTTACATATATATTGTAGTATGTATAGGTTAGTTTTTGTAAGTTGTGGTGTTGAAGTTCTTTTTTATAATATTAGTTTGCGCCTAACTTTACTTTGCCAGATGGTAAGCGATAGGTATGGTGAATAATGGAAAAATCGTTTTGCTTTTTAAGTTTTTAAGTACTGCCTTAAATAGAAAACTTGGCACTAGAGTAAGCCATTCTCATACAAATCAACGACAAATAAGTTATAGAGAAGATTTTGTAAAGCTTATTTTCTGTAAACTAAACTTATACTAAACTTTGTCATACATTTTAAAAAATTACAACTTTTAGTTCCATAATACGATTTACACGTATGTTTATGGAAACGCCTAAAAAGGATTAGCCTATCATAAGGTAAGTATTATTAAAATTGACAGTAAACTTAACTCTTTATTATTGTAATATTGTAGTAAGTATTCCAAATCTTATAACTCCCAGGCAAAGCCAAAGTCATTCTAGCAGTCAAAAGTAAAGCCTTAAATATTATGTAAGTTAGTCTTTGAGTCTCTAAAAGTTTTTATTTCCCTATATTTTAAGGACAGTCTTTTAGGTATGCTTCTCTTTTCACCACAGCGCCATCTCTACCGGAAGCGTAGAACTTTTACCGGGCCGTGAACTTGGCGTTTTGTTTCAAGCACACGCCGCAGGTTATGCTTGCGCAAGAGTTGCGTAGTAGATTTATATAAAAATAAAACTTTTAGAAGACTTGATAACCAAATTTTTTTGGAAGTCGGTTAAAAGATAGAAAACTATCTATTAATGAGGTAAAAACCTTGTACTCACCATATAAATTCAAGTTTATTTTGCAATTGCCAGTACCGTAGGTATTTCTAAACGCAATTTTGGTTTTCCAATTTTCAGAGCCTTTTACTTACCTTTTTTTTCCAAAAATGACGATAGTCTGACAGGTAGTAGTTTATGTGTATTTGAAAAATGAGTCAGTTTTTTTTGTATTAACATTAAAAACAAGCTACCTGTTTTTAAAAGTGCCTTCGGTTTAGGTTATCTAGGAATAAATGCACGTATTCGTTTTTGAGTACTATTATTGCAGTAACCAGCTTTTACCACCAGTATTTATGCAAGATATTAGAATTGTTTTTCGAAATTCTAACTTTTATGCCAAATTTATTTTTAATACTCTGTTTGATTTAATTAAGTAACTTGCTTTATATACTTATTTTTAAGTCAAACTAAACTGTGAAAAGCCACCGGCATCCGAAACACTGTTATTAACTAGTTCGGATGCCTTTGGATTTTCATACAATGATATGGCATAAGTATAATGCAAAAAAAAAACCAATTTCATTTTTTTTTACAGGTACACATTTTTTTTGCTCTAAAACTTATCAGCCATGATAAGTTTTTTAAATAAAACTATATATATTTCGAATGTGATTTTATTCATTTAACCCTCGGCATGCCTGGTGGCAAAAAGTTACATGGCATGCCTGTTGGGGCTGTGAGACCCTAAATTTCAATTATTTTTATTGCCTACTTATTGGCGTCAATTAGAAACATTTATGGTTTAATATTAAAATTAAAGATGTTTTAAATGAATTTAAATAAAAAACATTGTCGGATCAACAATATCGTATAAAATTTTTTTTTTAATAAACTCGGTATACGTTTTTCAACTTAAAAATACATCTTATGTTTATAAACATGGAAAATCAACTTAAACAAAAGATATCTTAATCAGACTTTGGGAAACATTAGGCACATATACTATCTTATATTCTTTGCTAAAGTAATTAGTCTTCTTTATTTTCAACGTCATTTTCACGAGCTTTGTTTTCGAAGCAATTTTCGCACTGGAAAATTGCATGATCCAAGCACACATGGCTCTTGCACATCTCACAGATGTATTTTGTTTTGCGGTATTTCTTTGACGGGCATACGTGACATATACGCGTTACACCTGGAGCTGTTTTTTTTTACAGGTGAGCCTTCTTGGAGACCAATACGGCTGGCAATTCGTTTGCGAAGATCTGTAGAAAGACGAGTGTTTGTCTGTCTTGATTGTAGATGTGATTCTATCAGTGCGATACCCAGATCTTTGATAAAACTTCTGAGATTATTTTTTATGTCAGGGCAGTTGAGCATTTGGATGATTTTTGCATTTATTCCTGCAGAGTTCAGCAGCCAGAAGAAAAGCGTGAGCGGCCATCTTCTGGAGTTTCTTGAGACATCATAAGATCTAATAAGCTTGTCAAAGTTGTCAACACCACTCTTCGTTTTGTTGTATAATGTTATAACTGCTGGTTTTTGCTTCTCGTCTGACTCAATTTCCATATCATGATGGAGAGATGACAGCATGAACACATGTTTTCCTAGGTTTTGGGATGTATTATACCAAAGTCTTCTACAGTAACAATTAAAGTTACTATAATACATCAAAATCTAGCGTTTCATAAGAAACGTGTTTCCAGTAAAAATAAAATATTTATTATTAATAAATAAGTCACAAAATCTCAGAAAATAACCAATTGATACTTAAATAAAAATGTCACGCCGTATGCCTGGTGGGGTCTGTGAGACCTGAAAGCACTTTACACAAGTCCTATCACTACTGGAGCGGGCCCCGGACTAAGGTAGTTGGCGAAGAGTGTAACTAAGTTCAATTCGGTCAGCTACTGAGAGTAGTTACACGCGATATTAAAATTTGAATGAATTGTAACGGTTTAACCGCAGCGGTGGGTCTCTCAGACCCTACCAGGCATGCCAAGGGTTAATATTATATACAAGTTTGGTTCTCGTTGTTACTCTAAACATTACATTTATTACAATTCTTTATTTGCTTTGCTATAAGAATATACTATATCGTAATATAACTGGTAATACGATAATACTAAAAATAATTTGATCTTCGTCGTATATTGGTCGTATAATATATTGTTGCTTTTTTGTCATAGAAAAGACATCAACGCGTGCTAATCATTTTATTTACCTTTATTAATTTACTTGTAGATACCGTTGCTTTATTCATATCGTGTTTAGATTAAAACTAACCTCCTCGTATCTCACTCTCAAAATTATACTAGCAATGCACCAAGAATCGCAATGATCCATCACTCCGTTACGGCCTGCCAGACGAACAAATAACGGTATCTTTCTCTTGAATCGCACATCCTTATGACTGAGGGTCGTTACTCCCCCGCAGCAATAATTTGTTAGATGAGTTTTCTTGGGCAGATACATACATACATCGTGGTGGGCGCCCAGGTCCTACCACGGAAGGCACCTGTCTTCGGATATACCTATAGTTGTGTTTGTGGTTGTGGTGTGATTGTGGTGATATAACGGTATACAGCGTGCGATTAAGACAGGGCTAAATGGCGCTGTTTGATGTCATCTTATATTTATTTTTGAGCAATATGGCCAGCCCATCTCCACTTTCGTCCCGTAATGACCTCTACTACGTTTTTCAGTCTTGTTTTCCGCCGTATCCACTCGTTTCTCCTTCTATCCTTCTAGCACGCGGGTCACAATGGCTAGAGAAGCAGATCGCGAGTCATGGAAAAAAATAGGAGAGGCCTATGTTTAGAAATGGACAACTAATAGCCAAGAAAGAAGAAAAATTTTTTTTTTATTGATATGGTCAAGCAATGCATTGTGTATGTATCAAGTATTATTTATGATTTCAATCATTCATAGTCTGTTACTTAGTAGTTTATTTTTTGATAAGCCTTATTAGTTCTGTGTTATACCTGAACAGTTTGTTATTCGCAAAGCCTAGTACGTGTTAATTTTATTTTATATATCTATAGGTACTTATAAATTTAGATAAATTAATTTTTTTGGCTAAATTAAATTTTGGGACAATTAAGAACATACTAATAAAAATTATTTAAAAACAATATATTCATGTTATTTATGTTTTACAAAATGTTTAATCTGTTTGCGAGAATTTTTGTTCGCAAAGTATTGTAAGATTAGATATGAACCTATAGATTAAAAAAAAATGCAATAAAAATCAGAAATGTGTTGACTCTAAACTCTTGGAAAGCTTTTATTGCTTTAGATGTAAATCGAAAATGCTATTTTCTTTGTCATGGTATTATTTTAGGGAATATTATTAATAAAGGAATTAAAAACATAATTTTCAAACATAACAGTTCTTTATTTGTACGAATCTTTTATCAAATTAATATCATATAATAAAAAGTAGCACTTAATAGTATTTATATACAATGATGACGATGTTACATAGAATTTAATGAATTATGGCATAAATGTATAAGAGATATGTCAAAAATGTAAAAGATTTTACATACATGTCATAAAAATAATATAATATAATACATAACGTAGGGCATATTGAGAGATGATAAATATAACGGATGATGATGAAAATACATAATAATATATCATTTTAAAAGAACAATAAATATTATATATGGATTTATAAAATAATATGTTATTTATAAGTGCAAGTGACGAAATAGTGCAGATATTAAAAATGATACAAAGAAATGATAAGTACTTATATAAGAGAAATCACATAATTATCACAAAAAATATAAATACATACTAATAAAATAATTATGGCTATACGTTCTTTTAGCCTATAAGGCTTACTCGTCTAAATATATACAGGACTTAGACAGAAAAGACTAGATCACAACAAAAAAAGTATAAAACGACAAGTTTTGAGAATAAAAATACACAAATACGGATACCGTATAGGGTGTGAAAAAGTATACTAACATAGTATAGACAGACCATACAAACTCAGAACCACATTTTTGGGAAAACAACAACAATCTCTTATCCCTATCAAAGGGATTTTTCATAAATAATTTAAATAAATACGTACTTAGAGCTAGTAATAAGTTAGTTCATTCATTTTCGAGTATTAAAGTGGGTGCTAGAGAATCTCCTTGCGGGAGTCCTTAGTCGGATTTGATGTGTGCGCCGTACGCTAGGTTTTGGGCGTCATCGACCGATCTTCCCCATCCGTGCCCACTGCTGGGGGCGTAGTGCTCTTCATGATGCGGATGGGCGACAACTTCGTAGCTGGTTTCCTGGTGCTTGCTGGCCAGAAGTTTCTTCAGAGCAATGATTCCGGCGACCAGGAGGGAGATCTTGGCAAGGACCAGGGCCTTGGCGGCAGCGAAGGCGATGATTCCAAGGAAGAGAGGAATGAGGGCCATGATCTTGAGTTTAGCGATAGCCAGGAGGGGCAGGAGCTGCTTGATCTTCTTCTTCTTGCCACGAGCTGTGATTGAAAAAATATAAATTGTTATTAATTTGTCTTTCAGACACTATAATCTATCGGTCTTCAAGTCGCGAGTGAATCGATTTCTTCTAGGCAAGCGCGCTAGATCATAGATTACAACAATGCTTAACATCAGGCGAGTTGTAGTCAATCGTGAGCCTATCTTGTTTAAAAAATAGAAGAATTGTTTATTGACCGCTCTTCTTAAATACGTTAAAATCTGATGTTTTTTCAAAACTGTCAAAAGGTAAAAGATATGGTTAATTATTTGAGAAGGTGAATATTTGATTTTATTTTCATCTAAAATCTATCATAATAATGTAAGTGTTATACAAAACCGGATGCCCAATAATACATCTATTTATAATCAATGCTCTGATGCGTTAATAAATAAATTAATATACTGCGAATGCATTCTATTATGCACAATTATTTATCTCATAAGTAAATTTCCAATCAACTTGCTTCCTACCTACATATTCAAAAGAGCGTGAAACGCAAATAAGCTTAAATAATTTATAAGCAGGTGGAAGGTAATTAGCATTTGCATCTGATCTCTAAAGAGCTTCTAGAATATAAACAAGATTATTCATTTGTTCGATTAAGGCAGCACTTATATCTTATAGTATGATTGGAGATATTTTTATTTAGAGCTGGTGGACGCTCGCGTATTTGCTCGCATTCAATAATAAGTAGCCTATGACACTCCTTAAACTACCTACACACCAAAAATCATGATGATCCGTTTAGCCGTTTTTGCGTGATGAGCGTTTAAACAGACGAAATTTCTAGAAATTGTTGGAACGTGTTCTGCTATCAATTCTAAGTATCCCCAATTTTTTTTAAATTGCTTCTATGTTCAGCTTTTCGACCTTCTTCAGGTTTATTATATGTTGTAGTTACAATTTTATCCGCCTGCAGGGTAATTCTGCGTAGATTCTAGTTGTGACCGCGATCTCACTTTCACATAATCATGTGTACTCTATAGTGTACACAAGTATTTAACCGGTATTGTCTTACACTTTCTTTACCCGAATACCAGGTTCTATGTCAAACGTGTAAACTATTTTTTTAAGACTGGTTTTATATAACTGATTAAATTTCTAAAACTTTACTGATAACTTTTTTACGCCTCATAAGTTTATGTTGATGATTTTAAACAATACTGCAGTGAAAAATATAGCACACTTACCCAGATGAATCCTATTTTCTGGATTGGCAATAAAAGTATTGTAATACTAAGCACTACTAATTCTCCAACTAATATTTTTAAATACATTTCGTCATTGTTTTAACTAATATGTGCATACAAAAAAATCTATTTCGTACTATATATATTTTACCCGCTATATTTTTACAAAGTCGTGACGATTAGTTCCGTTTACGAAATGGTATATATTTTTGAAATCAGCCAGTGTAACAACCAGAAATATAAAACTTGTTATTCCTTAATTACTGCGTTTACCAAAAGTACTAGTTTATGTATGTACAATGTATAACGAACCGATTTCAATGTTAAATATTACGTGCGTAAAAATGTACCTATTTGAGTACCCATTATTTCAACATCAAGTAAAAGTTTAACCATACCCATCATCTATTACGGACGACGTAACAGCAAATCATTTTAACCGACTTCACAAAAGAAGATTATCTATTAGATATTATTTTATTAGGTATAATCCTGTGATAAATAAAATTAAGACGTCATTTAGGTGTGTCTCAAAAATATTTTTTTTTATTGAATAACGTATCTTTGTAATGTTTAATAATTTAAGTTTCATCCAAATTAGTTGAGGTTAGATAAATTGAGTTTTGTTTTTCATTTCGGTGTTCGTTTTTTTTAAATAACCACCTATCAGTTATTTTCTTTTAGTCAATAAAAAACTCTAAGCGTGGGCGTTACCATTGGTAATTGGCATGATTCATAACAACCACATCACTGCCCACACGCATCCAAAACAAGAGTACCTATATAATATTGGAAAGGCAACTTTCTTCAGTTCAGAGGAGTGGTAAGCTTGTTATAACCACCTTTGGCTTGATTTCACAATGACTTGCTCTTGACTCTTAAGTACAGTTGCCTGAACGGACTTTCATACAAAATGTTGTATGACTTAAATATTAAGAGAGATTGAGAGCATTGTAAGATCCAATCTTAGAACGAATAATTTATTTATGGTATAAAAATGAGTGCATTAAAATGTATTTCAATATATTTATAGCTCTTATTTTTGCAGCAATTGCTTTTTTTTGTAATTTCTGTATGTGAGAACATAGATTTTTATTATTTAATTTTTTTATGAATATCTAAGCAAAAATGGCACCATAAAAATATATTTCAGAGCTATAAAACTCTGGGTTGGTTGTCAAGTGTTTTGTTTTGATCTACGATTTGAGACATATTTTATTTGTAATATTTTATCTTGGAAAGAATCCAAGGTTTTCCACAAGGTGTTTCTGCTTTGACAAAGCTAAATCCATACACGCTTTGAGACATATTTATACCAAATTAAACTTTTATTGGAAAATGAGCGAAAATAAAATAAATCAACCATAGTGCTGGTTTAGCACTTAATAAATTAACTCGTTGTTATTTATACCAGGCATTTATTTATATGTTGGTAGAGATTTATATTTTAATTCCAACTAGGTATACGAAAGTTTGTATGAAACTACTTTCAGGCTATTCGAGTGAAGTCAGGTGATAAACCTGTTTGCTCAGGACCTGTTGTATTTCTATACATGTACAGCTTTAATATCTAATGACTGTACATGGCTATGCCGCTTTCTTGGGCCGTGTTGGCAAGTGACATGTTGAGAAAATGCACTTAGCGATTCTTTACGGAAGGGCTGGATCTAGGTTGACTTGTAATGGTAATGGAGGTTGGTGCCATTGCAAGAAGTGAGATCTAGAAATAGGGTGGGAGATTATATATTTGTATGAATATTTGTTTGAAGCTTTTAGTAATGTTTTATATTATTTAAGTTTGATTGGAGACGTAATTTTGTTTTATTCTGTGTTCTGCTTATTTGTACCTAGATATTGTAAGAATTGTATGTACGTACAAAAACACAGAATGAACACATGAATAAAAAACGGAAGTGTCTGATGTTCTCTTGGTCTGTTTTTATAACGATACATAATAGATTGTTTATATAGAATTAAAATAGAGCCCTGAACAAGGACATAGGTTTACCATACGTCAGAAAATTACGTAATATATGCGCTGAATATACAGCCTGTTTGTAAATATGTCAGGAATGCTAAGCACGTGTTTATAACGGAGGCATTCATTATGATTCGCACCGGAGTCCTTGACAAGGTTCAGGCAACTGGTTCTACCGTTAGGAGCCTTAATGAATGCTAACTTGACTAACAAATTAGTAGTACGTATTATATTTGTATGTATGCTTTTTGCAATAATTTTCTTAGAGTTTAACTTATCTTATCTTTTGTAATACCTATATGCAATGTCAATTACAGATAGTTTTTATAATTAATTATAATGATTTTCAATTCGAAACGTGTAATGCCTTATTTGCAGTGAAGTATTTTAATACTGAATAAATTTTCTGCCATTGATTTTTTAAATTGTTACGCCACGTTTCATATAATAATTGTTTAAAAAGCTCAAAAGCTCAAATAGTTTACTTACAGAAATGGTTTTACATTTTAGGTACTAAATAATGATAACCAGAAAATATTTTTTTCGGATTTTTCCACTTCAGTTCAAAAATAAATGTCCAAATAAAGCCGCATAGCAGTCACATTGTATCCAACTGTATTACATACATTCACACATAAAAGCAAAAGTGAAAGCGTAACCGGACTTGAAGCAGAAACTTGGATGGGTACGCATTTAAATTTTATAACGTTACCTGTCGAACTAGATTTTGCCTCGTTAGGAGTCTGGGTATATGTTTTACTTGCCTATTGCCCTACAAATTATGCCAGACGAAAGGTTTTTTTATTCAAATATATCTTATAGATCTTAGAAGTGTAATGGTAGTAGTCTGTAGTTTTTTGGTTCGTTCGTTCTAGAGATGTAGAATAAGTTTTCTAGATATGTAGAATAAGTTTTCTAGAGATATAGAATAAGTTTTCTATAGATCTTTTCGCTGTGATATAGTAAGAATTGATTAGGATGATGGCTTATACAATATTATTTAATGATGAGTTGATTTTGAGCGTATCTTGAATTGTTTTATATATCACCTGTGGATGACACTCACCTTTTTTGGTGATTTTACTAACATTTTAACAGAAAAACTTCACGTAACTAATTGTTTAACCTTTTGTTATTGTACATTATTTAAAAAAACAACAATCAAACAGTAAACTGAGATTAATATTTACAAAACGTCCACAACTATTCGCAAATCATTGAGAAAAGTGTTTTGTTCTCCTCGCTAAATTGTAAAAACACAAAAAGAAATCTGACTATTAAATCTTATCTGCTTACGTGACCAACTGACCACACTGTGGTTTTGCTCTATTTCCTTAACATTGAATTACTCTAACCACTACTTTTTTTTTAAACTCTGGGTTAGTTCAACGCGCTCGTTATGTTTTTTCTATTCTTTTACCTCCGGTTTCTTTTATGTTATTTATTGCTACTGCGCTTCGCGTTACGGATATATTTCTAGTTATGGAATGATTGTGTGTTATTTTCTTTGAGTATAAGCAAAATTTTGCTTTTTTTATTACATGGATAGTATTGGTTGTATGTATCATTGGATTGAAAATATAATTTGGAACAGATTATATTTGTAACGGAAGAAAATATCAAAAAATAGTGTCGTATGTAAAAGAAACACTAACTTCTGGATGAATGACTTCTTCTTCTTACCGAATGAGAGTGGCCAAGTCTGGTGTCGAGAGTTTATCAAGCCGCCCTAAGGGCCTCTGACATGGCTTAACGACTGCCGTACAAGAAAAACAGCCGGGACCTATTTCTTTCAGTGCTATCTTGTATCATTTATTCATTTTACACGCATAGTTTGTTTGCGTTATCTATGTGTTTTATATAATGACTTATTCATTTACTTTAACACTATTATTGCAACTACAGTACATACATCCTTTTCATCTATTCTACATTATACAAAACGTGACATAACTCAAACAAATGCTTGTCTGTATGTATGTATGTCAAACAAAAGTCAACTTAGCAACAGAGACAATATCATTCTTTGTTGCTAACAAAACTAACACAAAAGTAACAACCGATACAAAAGCAAATAGTACAAAACGTATTGCTTAACGCTTATTTAACAAGAGCATTGTGTCAATTTCTTTATTTGCTTTATTTACTATCTCACATCAATTTCGTTTTGTGTTATTTCGTAATGTGTCCATTTAGGTTGTGTAAATTTTGTTCTATGAAAACGATGATTTCTGTTATATGTCTGTTTTAGTCAAGTTTTTAACTTTTTTGTCATTCATGGGGCAGATCTAAATTTAATTTATTTTATTGATATATCTCATAATTAAAACCGCTAAAATGTGAAGTACCATAAGTTTTTTTTTTGTTTATTTAAGATTTATGGAGTGTTATTTAGATAGGCAATTTTTAATATTTCATTTAATTTATTAAAGTAAGTAAAATATTTTGAATTTCATAATTGCATTAAATGCAATAAAAACACCCAAATTTAAGTAACGCAGAACTAAAATGATTAGTCTATAAAAATAAGTATGAAATAAAATCTAAGCGAAATGTAAATAGATTCAGTCAAAATGCAGTTTATATGCTAATCTCAAACATATCTGGTTTCGGTTCTCAAACTCTAGCATTATGCATTTAGCAACCAATTAGTATAACTTTTATTGCCTCAATTTTCACGCTCTTTATCTGTTTTGTTTGAATTTTGATACTTTATGAATTACCTAGCTTTTAACAAAATTTATAAACTATCAGAAAATTTACTGATTTATATTAACAGAATTAAAACATTTAGATACGACATATTTCATTGGAAAATTACTCATTGCACTAGCATAAACTCAGAAATTCGATTCACAAATTATTGACTGATTTGTTTTTAAAAAAATCAACGTTTAATAACAAACTTACCTTCATCAAGCGATCTCTTCATGCCTTCTACAGCAGACCTGGGAAGTTTGAACTGGATGACATGGTTCTCCATAAAGTCAGCTGCAGCATCAATAAGTCTGTTCTCCACTACTGCTTCTCTCGCCTTAGGCTCTTCTGGCAAAGGCTCGTAAGCCCTCGCAGATCTGGGAGATCCATTGTTCAACAGAGTCACTCCATCAGCCAAAGTAATCTCCCTCTTCGACTTCTCTAATAAGTAAGACAGCGATGTCTCCTGCAACCAAAAACAAAACGTTACTTTTTCACGTCACAATTGATTTCATATTTATTATTGATTTGTTTATTATGTCACTGCACTGCACTTGTTTTATTTATAATCACCTTAGCGCACAAGGTAGGGTTTTCAACATCAAGACACTTTTTCACGGAATCAATGACGCTTCCATCCTGTGGTTCGTCCGGGGTCGGCAAAGCCGCCGCCGCGACCAAAAGTAGGGCAAATACGTAACGTCTCATGTCTGCTAACAACCCCTATCGAAAGCTTAGCAAAGAGTGTGGCTACGGTGTATAGGTGAGCCTGTTTTAAGCATCTCACCCCACTACTGTGGCGGGCGGGCGGTCAAGAAAAGTAAGCCCAAAAGCGAACGATTAAACTGGGCCCAGAGTGAAACAATTTTATGTTAATGCAGAGCGTTGCGTGTACGCACGTTTTTGAGGATCGGTTACACTGTCAACGCTTTGTTTGTGTATGTGTGTGTGTAGATCAATGGTAGTGAGATGGTTGTAAGTGAATAAGAAACAAGTGTAGTGCGAAATAGTATCTATCTTACGTAGTTTTAGTTATCTACGGTTGTGCTTCAGTTATTTGTTGTTGTGGTAAAGATTAATGCTTAGAAATGCTCCGGAAATGGTTTCAGTCATATAATATCAAATAATGTTTGTCGTAATATTGGAGTTAAAGAAACTGTTGAAGAAGTGATGTGTATAAACTTATAAAATAGTAATTGTTCTGTGATTTTAAACGTTTTAATCTTTTGCGTAGTAACAAAAAATATTATGACATGTATGTCTTATGGTTTGATTTTCACTTGAACAAAATACAGCTATATAAACACACATATTTTATTTCTTTATATATACAGATTTATAAAGGAAAGCCATGGCCTTAATCTCTCGTTGAACATTTTTAATAAGCTTATAAAAGACTAAGCTAATAAAATATATGAATCACTGCTATAGAACAATATAAGGAGGTAGTGACTTATATTAATCATGTAAAATTTACTGTTAAATTGTTGCGAAGAAACAATTTTGTCAATTTATGAAACCTTTTTGAAATGACAACATTACGGTAGTGTTTGAAATAATTAGATTCAACTTTTAATAAAAACACCTTAAGATTATTTGAAAAGTAGAATGATGGGCTCATTCTACTTTTCAAATAATCTTAAGGTGTTCTTATTAAAAGTTGAGTTCTTAAGTTTTTCTATTAAACTTACACACACATACACACATGCACATAACGTCCTAAAGATACAAGATCGACAGTTTTAGCACCTTGAGGAGGAGGCCCATACTCAGCAGTGGATCGACAAAACCTTAAAATAATGATGATGACACACAGTGCCCAAAATCATTATTAATTTCAAACCAGAAGGCCCATAATAACGGAATTCACAAACTTTTCCATAAATCTTCGATAAGCAACTGCAAATGATATACTATTAAACATTAACATTGTTTGAAACCTATGTATATACTCAGCAATGAATCACCAAAGGCTTATGGCTCAGCAATGATGGCGCACACAATCAAAAATCATTATTAACTTCAAACAATCACAAATTTCGTTATCAAAGAATAATTCACAAACTTTTCCAAAGATCTTCGACAAGTAACTGCAAATTCTATACTATTAAAAGACATCATTGTTAGAAGCCTACTCACCTTATCAACTTTTCTCTTCCCACGAAAACCTTGAAACAAAGGCGCAAGTGATAACTTGAACTTGATTGCTTATTACACTTGTACTTTTAGTACTTTCCATTTTGTTAGAATCGTACTGTTATTAGTGTTTGGGAGAAATTAACTGCTAGAAAGTTAGGAACAGGTACTTTGTAGGGCTTTATAGAAATGTGAAATTAATTAATTTAACTTTATTGCGCACTACAAGAGTAATACCAAGTACCTAGAACATATAAAGACAAAAATATAAGCGGCTTTATTGATTTAAGCTATTTCTCTCAAGCTCTTCTTTTGTTTTACCATATAATTACAAAAACAAAATAAGTGATAACTTAAATGATAGACACTGATTTTTTCGCGGCAGTTTATTTATTTATATTTAATTATTCAATGTCAATTATATAGTGTATGTATGTACCTTTAAGCCCCATAGCTATACAAAAATATGTTATGCAAAGGTCGACGCGGGCAGTCCTAGGATGGGTGACCGAAAAGTGGCATTCTATTTTAGGCGCTCCCGTGGGTCGGGTGACACGTTAACGTTTGTCTCGTACGGCACTCGTAAAGCCAAGTCAGAGGCCCTTAGGGCGGCTTGATAAACTCTCGACACCAGCGTTGGCCACTCTTATCCGATAAGAAAAAGAAAACAATAATACATACATGTAAATAAATAAATTCACAAGTCTACTAAACTTTGATAAAAATTAAAGAACCATTAAAATTGCAAGCATTAATTAATTGCATGTTAAACTGCAGTGCTTTATCAGGCGGACTTTAAACAAACGCGAATATACAAAAACTAGTGGATGCTCGCGGCTTGCATCCCCCTATTTCACCCCTTTAAAAGTGGATTTCTAAAAATCCTTTCTTAGCGGATACCTACGCCATAACATCTATTTGCAAGCCAGATTTCTGCCCGATTCGTCCAGTGGTTTGGGCTGTGCGTTGATAGATCACTGTATCAGTCAGTCACCTTTGAGTTTTATATATAATTTCATAGATAAAATTGTGAATACATACTTTATATAAACACTTACTTATGCTTAACATGTCGTTCAACTTACGGAAATACTCATTTCTAACTTCCACTTTCAATTAATCCAACTGAGGATTAATTTCAATTACGTAGTCTTACGTCATTCAGCTACGTGTGCTTTGATTATGAGTCATATTAATTACTTTCTTACTATATATCAAGTACACAATCAAAGCTGTATGTGTGCTCTGTCAGCTTAGTTGGTAGTGGCTCTGCCTTCTAGTCTAAAGGTGCGGGTTCGCTTCCCGCATAGCACAAGTACCTATCTATGAATTTTTAAATTTGTAAATACTTGACTTGTTGTGTCTGGTCGTTTCTTTATATGTATAAAAGTATATATGTATTATACAAGCTTTAGCTTAGTATGGGACTAGATGGCGCTGTGTGATATGTCCTGAAATATTTATTTATTAATTTATTTATTATTTGTAGAAAAGTTGTCTAGTGCAAAAGATCATAAGATCAATAGTTATTATAGCACCTAATAAACCTAATAATTTGAACGTTTAATTTGAAATCTTCACTATTGTTGGCAAAAAAAATTAAGGCATAAGTTTGGTGATTATGATTAAGTATGTTGTTGTATTTTTTTTCTAGACAGAAATAGTAAAAACAGTTACAGTTGTAATCTTAAACTAACAATACACTATTTTAATTCTATAGTAACATGAGTAATTATGCAACACACAAGCAATGTAATGACACAAACGTGTGCTTAGTGTGGGGCTAGATGGCGCTGTGTGCAACGCAATATTTGTTTTATTTATTTATGGATAACAATAATAAAATATAAAAACAAGTGAAGGAAAACTAAACATACTACTTCTAACTACTACAAAAAGGGACACTTAGAAAATCTTTAGAAAAGCCTAAAGATAATCTAAGTGCTCCAGCTCACTACCAGAGGGCAGCGTACCCAGCATGCTGGCCGCATTACCACGCTGGATGGCAATGCTGATACGTTGAGCCAAAAAAAGGCCAGCATTTTGATCACGCGTCGCGTCAACCAAGCGCTCCGAGAGGTTTTGGAAAATAGTATGGGCTCCCGGACCCCACGGCCCCAAAGTCTCGACTCCAAAAGGCTCAAAGATGTAACCTCGGCCGAGGTTAGCATATTTGCGTCTCTTGTGATGCTCGGCAATAATAGCCGCCGCTCCAGCCCGACACCGTGTCATAGACAGATGAGACGGTGCCAATGTGTCGACGCAAGTTGCGTCCCACACAAGGGGCCGACCCAACTTCCAGGGCACAAGAGTCATACCGTCAGGTCTTTTTCCATCGTCACGTGCTAGGCCGCTCGGTTCGAGCATAGCTGCAACATTGGCAGTGGAAAAAGCCCGTCGAATGATGTATGGATTGTATTTAGCTTTTTAAATGTTTAAGACTTTTTTTTTACATTAAATAGGCTTACGTTTGACTATAGCCTGCCTGATGTTAAGCACCACTATAGTCTAAGATGTAGCACGTTTGCCTAGAAGAAACCTATTTACTCTAGATTTGAAGACCCCTGGGCTATAAAAAATAACACTTACTTACTTATCATGTTGAGTCCTATTTCAATAAGTAACAAAATTACATCACACAAAAACCTACCTAATTGACATGCAAAATATTAATATAAACTGACACAATTTCCTGCCACCACGGCACAGACTGCAAATATTTTGGCATCGCCATTTCTTATGCTGCATTATGCATGAAGGTGCCATTGAATTGTATGTAGGCCACCGTGCAAAAAATTTTAAGCGCTTTCGCTTAAAAAATTGTATAATTATAATAATATAATAAATAAATAATAATATTGTAAAGTTTTACAATTATCATCATCATCAGTCTCTAACTTAGATAGTATTAAGATGTTGAATCAGGCGTTACTTTGCGGAAATCCATTGTAAATGAAACTCTGGGAAATATGTGGTGTTTTTCCGCTGCGACTGCTCCTTAACCGATTTCAAACAACAAACTTGATGGTTTTTAGGTGTGTCAAGTTTGTGGTTTGAAGTCGGTTAAAGAGCAGTCACAGCGGAAAAACAGTACATATTTTTTCAGAGTTTTTCATTAGATAGTATTTTTAAGTACAGAATGACACACAGAAATTTATTTTCTAAGCATCTTCTCCACGAGAAAGAAAAGGCGCTTGAAGCAAAAGAATTGCAATAACAATTATAACGTTTTTGATATTTTCGTACCTTTACAAACAAATATTTCAGCCCCCTTAGACAAGAGGCGTATTTTAGTGAGCATGCTGACGCTTACTTATGGAATAGAAAGAGCAATGTATGCGTTTAACATCGCGACGCGCTCCGTGGGGGGAAATATTACGTCAATCTCATGTTACATATTTTGTCTTCCCATTCCATAAGCGAGCGTCAGTGCTCTCACTAATACGCCGCTTGTCTAAGGGGTTAGACATATCACTATTTTATACTCAAATTAATACACTAACTCAACGATTCCGAAACATATTAAATGATATTTTTATCTTGTGTATTTAAATATGGCTAAATGTATTTAAAAATCATTAAACCATGTGCAAGCCAGCCTAGGTGTTAAGTAACTATTTGTACGTAAAATTGTAAACATTCAAAGGTACCTCTGGTAATAACAGGTTGTATAGTTAAATAATTTTAACTTCCTAACAGTTAAGGTTAAATCATTCATTGTATCACTTATACAGCCTGGAAGAGATCACTTAAGGTGATAAGGCCGCCCACTTGTACATTTATTTATAGTTTAAGTCCTTTTGATATTGTTAATCTATTTTGTTGTGCAATAAAGATATATTGAATTGAATTTTACAGTTGAGGTTTCAAAGACTCGCACCAAGCGTTTTTCTTCGATTTTCATCGTGCGAACAGCCAAACTGTGGAACTCCTTGCCCGAATCTCTATTCCCCTATAATTTGTCGGACTTCAAGTCAAGAGTAAACCGGTTTCTTCCAAATAAGTGCGAAAGATCGTAGATTACAACGTTGCTTAACATCAAGCGAGTTGTAGTCAAGCGTGAGCCTATCCCATGTAAAATATAATATATTTATATATATGTAATAAGCATAAGATTTTTTGTTTTTCATCCATTATTATGGAAATGTGGAAGCGCTATTGATAAAATATCATGTACATATCATACATAAACGGTGGACATACCTATATTGGTTTTATAAAACCTTTTATAAAAAATACTTCTTACTTAAAGGCTTTCATAATAAAATACTCTGTTTTTTTATTTTTGAGTACCAACAGTTTATTGATAACATTTGGTTACACTTTGAAATAGACTAAACACCGACTCACTGAAATATGAAAATAACAAAATAAATTTAACTTCTTATGAATGTAAATAAATTACATATTTACATAAAATATATGAGCACCATGTAAAATATATATGAGATCGACAAAAATAATAATTTTATACATGTCTTATTTACATATATATATTTTGAATACATACATATTATATTGCTTTATCCAAGATACAAATAGATACACATGTATGATTTATGTATACTATACGAATTATTTACATATGTACAAAAATAATGATACTTTGTTTAACTATCGAACACATTACACATAAAAAATATATTTTTGATACATAAAATATTGAATATAGCCTATATCGTTTAATAAATACAATATTATATAAATATTTTACAATATAATTCACAATTATATGTTGTTTATAAACAATAAATAAATAAATATATAGTATGAATGTTCAGTATATAGATAAATAAAATACATGCATATACATACACAAATAATAAATAAATACACATACATTATCAATAACGGTACTTTGCATATAAATAATAAATTAAAGCAATTCCAAAGTCTTTCATAATTTACATATTCTATAAAATATACGTCAATACACATATAAATATTTAATATTATATATTTTACAGTACTAACTAAATATTAGTTATAGTATATTATATATTATTGTAAGCAGTGTCAGAGTATTTGAGGTACAAACGACAAACGCTAAGAGAAATAAGTTTTTTTTTAATTTCTCAAACTCATTTAGCAATATGTCGTTTTAAATAGTTATCATTATATCCATTCTTATATGCCTTTGGTCGTCAAACTACTTTAGATTCAAGCACTTTGTAATTTTCTTGCATTATTATATTTTTATACTTTAGTATTCCTTTATCATAATATTTCGTTCAGGAATAAATAATTTATTGCACTATTTGGAATACATAATCAATGTATGATTACGTTGTACATTTTTGTGTGATTATTGTCAATCTGATTGTTTTTAAATGCACTTGAATCTTTAGCAGAATATTTAAATCTATCCACACTTATCTACGGTTCACAAAACATTGTATAATTTCAAAACTAAACCAACTCTTTTTAAAAAATACTCTAGTTGTTGCATCAAAAACTAACATTTTCATCATTTTGAAATTATAGAACGCTCGTGACAAGATTCTTATCCAAACCTTGAATTGATCTGAACTAAGTTTTTAAACAATAAATAATTAAAATATTGAGTGGAAACTTCATTGTTCGTTCCTGTCTTCTTGTTTCTATAATATTATATTATTTGGTGGGTTTGCTACTGGGCGTGAGCACTGTACGCCAAGTCTTGGGCCTTCTCTAGCGACCTGGAAAACAGAAAAAAATCTTATAAAACATATTATATATACTCTAAAATTATAAAGTTAATTTATGATAAATGGTTGATAGTTAAAACAAGCTTACCTATCTACAACCACCGAATAGTAATCGTACTTCGTAAGACTATGTGTGTATAAAACTAGAAAATACGAATTGTCTAGTTATAGTGATCTCCGTGCCTAACTTTATATTTCATCATCAGATCGGGTTGTTGCGGTAGGGCTAAATTTTGTTGTCATCCTAACTATATCTGTAAAGTCTTTTGATGGATCGTCTTTGTCAGCTATTTAAGACAGATGTCTCTACAAATCCAATGATACCGGCCAGCACCAGCGCCAACTTGGATACTATCAGGGCCTTGCCAGCCCATAGAGCCAGTGCTCCGAAGTCTTTGAGATCACCATGACCTTGAGAGGTCGCATGACCTTGTGGGTTGTCTAAGTGTTGCTAGACTGTAAACGGTGATCGTTTCCAAGATTTCTTGGACGAGTTCTTCTCTGAACAAAACGACAATCAAATTACACACTAACCTGCTCCTTTAGAGGATACAACTAAAATCTTGATCTCAAATGATTAGTTTTTTAAATCCTAAGACTTCTCGAGAGAGATCTGTCAATGAAATTTGGTCAAAGCTATTTACCTGCTCCACCCAGAGCCCCCATGTCCCGCTGACACGACCACCTCATGTGACTCGTGTCCTCCACCGCTCGAAGACAGCAGTTTCTTCAGCCCAATGATGCCGGCCAGCACCAGCGCCAACTTGGATACAATCAGGGCCTTGCCAGCCAATAGAGCCAAGGCTCCGAACGCCAGTGGGACCAACATGCCCCCAATTAGGATGGGGATAGCGAGCAGAGGAGCGATCTTCTTTCTCCTGCTGCGACCTTCTTCGACGTCGTTCTGCATGTCTGCAGATGGGAATTTGACCTGGAATCAAGAAATTTTACTGATTAGACACGAATAAATTTATTTGTGTGTTTTGTTATTAATTTATATGTCACTATTTATAGCCTAAGGATTTTGTAAAATAAACGAATTTTGATTTGATTTTTTGATTTTTGAATTGTGTCTGATGGGACTTTTTTAAAACTCCCCAAAAAGGGTTTAAGGGTTCGGTTCCCGCATGACATAAGTTATTATGAATATTAAAATATGTAATTACTTGTGTTGAGTCTGGTCGTTTTTATGTATAATAAGTATGCTTAACATCAGGCAGGCTGAAGTCAAACGTAAACCTAACCCACGTAAAAAAAAAAAATTACAAAAGAAAAGTGTATAAATGTATTATATCCGTGATCTAGTACCCATGATACAAGCGTAAGCTTAGTATGGGGATAGATGGCGCTGTGTGATATATCCTGAAATATTTATTTATTATTTGTATTATTTTTAAAACTAGTCGGTAAAAAGTCAAGGAAAAATCAAAGTTTTACTAATAGGCCTAATACATCACTCAGTAGGTATGTATATATAACTTTGTATGACTATGGTGATCTGTAATGTAGTAAGAAATGTATGAGAGTTGCCATCTCTGGTGTCAGAGTAATGTAGAGTTTTTTAGAATAGCGTAGACAAGTAAACATCAAATAAGAATAAGATACCTCTTCTTGTTGAAGAATAATTCAAACTATATAAGAGGCGTGGTAAGAATTGATGATAATTACGTCATCAAAAAATTTAATCAAATTAGTTGTGTTACAAACTTTTTTTAAGACTTTTAAAATAGTTTATCGTGAGGAAGAACCGTGAGCATATTGTTTTTTTTTTTCGAAATAAACAAAAACAAAATTCTTTGAAGGAAAGTACCTATGTTTACAATTCATAATTCCCGAACTTATGTAAACGTTGAGTTTTACGGAAATCAACTTAATTCTTGACTAAGCATCCAATTTGTAATAATTATTTGAACATGACATTAAAATTACGCGTTACAGTAGTAAAAATATGTAGGAAATAAAACTAATGGGTTTCCGCAAATGTTACACGCAAACCAATGAAAGTATATTTATTGATCTATCGGTTTGTTACGTGTACTTTTTATTTTTTTATTTAAACTTGTCTCCTTCTAGCATGTATTTCTCATTACTGATCGTCGTGACTCCCCTGCATAATTAGCATTACTAAAATGGGCCAATGATTGCTTGTTTATTAGAAAAAAGTGGTTCGGTAGAAGGATGCTTAATGCTCGGCAGTTGAAAAAAAACTGGTAAAATGAAAGAATTGTACAGTAATCAAATCATGCTATACATATGTATTCTTGAATAGGGCTTGGAGCTTAATTGTATCAATAAAAAAAATGTTCTTAAATATGTCTCCGAAAACCATTACCTACATCAAAAACCAATCAACAAAAGTTTTCGAATTAAATTAATGAATCATATAAATCCAAACCATTCCAATGTCTCGCCATTGGTTAAGGCTAAAAATATTCTTCAAAGTCTATCTTACGCAATCTGAGTTCATGAATGAACAGCCCATAAGTGGGGTTCATGAATGAATCATTCATGAATGAATCAAAAGCTAAACCAATCAGATCCGGCATGCAACTAGGAACTAAACTCGAAAGTCACATTATCACTAATTAGTAGACGCAACGCACCGGCCAGTACCTAACTAGGCTGAGTCCAAGAAAACTGTTTAATAGAGTGAAGAAAAAAAGTGAAGATGCATTAATTACTCACAATTAGAGAGATAGCTGCATCTCTATTTGAAAGCGGTTACGCTGCGACGGAGACGGTATGCGTTTTTTTGAAATAGCAGTTCGAATGCTATTTAGAAAAACGCGTATGCTATTAATATATTACTGTTGTTGCGTGATCGCAGTGGATATGGTAATGTTAATGTGAAAATTGTATAGTTTTGTATATGAGAACGTGTAATGTGCTACGAGGGATCGTGAAGTTGGATATTTATAAGATAGGGCTATTGTTAGAGAGATTTTGCAAAAAAAGCACCCATTTAATAATGACAAGATTCTAAAAATTTATCGAAGTAATCGGTAATTTTAATAGAAATACTTATAAATATTTATGTAAGCATTTTTTGCAAATTTTTCGAGATATGTAATAAAATTAGTGGGAAAATAGCATTTGCAAATAACAAACAAAAGTCATAACATACCAAAACAACAAGAGAAAAACCAAAGACATCATAAATTTTGCTACGTAGATTAGCATAGATAGTGTAATTTGGCTTCTAAAGTTTTTTTATAGTGATCTGTCATCGTGTAATAATAAATCTCAACTACCTACTAACTCTTTTTAAAGTTTCTACATTTACCATAATTTATTTTAATTCTTATGTCTGTCTTAGTAACATTTTGTGATCCTTAATACAGAAGGAGCTGGTAAAATTTATTGAATCTTATCTATGGTTTTGTCAATAAAAAATCTATTAATTGATTGATTGATGGTCTACACCAATCAATTAATTTTTATTAGGCAACCACTAACAACAAAATAGAAAAAAATCATTGTTATATAGTACCCATGATACAAGAGTAAGCTTAGTATGGGGCTAGATGGCGCTGTATGATATGTCCTGAAATATTTATTTTTTTTATTGTTCTTGAATACATGATATGGGTGCTCCATTCATAAAACTACTTGATAAGTAGATTGATAAAGTAAATCGATTGTGAAACAGATTTATTATCGGACAATACCATAGTGTAGTATACCTACATATATTTTTATGTACATGCATACATAGTGTTGTGTAGTGGTATAAATTGTGACTGAAGGTAGGTACTAGAAAGCCATAATGATCTTTTAGGCAAGAAGTTATTCTATTGGATTTAAAATTATCATATTTTATTTCTTAAATCCTCATGGGCGAGTACATTGGGGCGAGCACCGATATCCTTGCAAGGATAATTTATTCAGATTTCTTTAGAAACATTTTCATTTTTTCTTTTAACAGAAACTTGATTGAAGGGAAAATATTTATGACAGCCTACAAGTCGATAATAAACATTTTCATTAATACTCACATTCTTAGACGACTTAGATTTTAACACCCGTCTGTACCTGCCCTAGAGAAGGGGGAGTCATGACCCTCAGTAATGAAGAAATAAGACTCAAATAGTGGGGATAATTAGGGAAAAAGTGTTACAAAATAACATAGGTACCTAACATGAAAATTGTATGCCAATCATCACACAACTCTATTGCTATACTAGCATGCTCCACCTTAGATCACTGAGTCGCTTATGCTAGTGTCGTTTCATATGAACTACTGATATAATTGGTTTGTATCTTAATTAAATTCTGAGTTCAACTTATAACAGTTTGTATAAAAATACGCTCGAGCTGAAAACTACAGTCCAGTTATTTTAAATCTGAAATAAATAGGTTATGTAAGCGAAGTCTAGCCTAGACTGATGCAATCATGCTATTCTTGCCATCTACAATCCAATGTACTGCTGCACACTTAACATCAGGCAGGCTGAAGACTTAAACCTATGTAATAAATCTAAATATATAAAACTCAAAGGTGACTGACTGACTGACTGATATAGTGATCTATCAACGCACAACCCAAACCACTGGACGGATTGAGTTGAAATTAGGAATGAAGGTAGATGTTATGACGTAGGCATCCGCTTAGAAAGGATTTTTGGAAACGCCGCTTCTAAAGGGGTGAAATAGGAGATGCAAGTTTTACTTCTTAATGCAAGCGAAGCCGCGAGCACCCACTAGTAATATATAAGCAATTACCTGGACGGTATGAGTCTGCATGAATCCAATGATCTTGTCCATAATAAGGTTGTCAAGGGAGCTCTCGTCCAGACCTCTCGGAACCGCTTGCTCCACCTCGTTGACTTTCGCATCCTGATCTTTCTTGATAGTGACTCCATTGATCAAAGACAACTCGTCACTCCTCGCTAGCCTGGTCAGGGTCTTGGCTAGCTTCTGCTTGAGGCAATGGGCCATATCATCGCCACTACATTCCTTGTACGTGTCGTATGCTACCCTCAAATCGCCGAAGGTGTCTTCGATAGTGTTTTGGGACGTGAAGGCGGTTCTTGCGCTTACTGATATCGCCAAGGTGAGTATGAGGATATAGTATGGTACCATTTTGAAGTCGTTCTCACTTCGATAGCGATTTAAGCACTGTGTTCGAAACTAGACCACTGAGTGCGTTTATATGCGCTTAGAGTCACGGTACAGTGGAGTCGACGAGAGGGATGCACCGATGCATTTATGTAGTTGTTGGATAGTTGAAGATAGAAGTGTTCATATTTGTATCTATCTTCATTGTTATATATTTGTTTACATGGAATTAGCTTGTTTTTATTTAGAAAAGATGTCTTCAATAAAGGTACACACAGGTTTAAATTTAACTAACTTAAAACGTTTTAATTCTGGCTGCAGGACATCAAAACAATTAACTTTTTAGTTCTATGGTTAAAACGTATGTATGCCACAGATAGTAGTACAGGTCAGATGCCCTTAAGGCAGCTTGATAATCTCTCGACACCAGAGTTGGCCACTCTCATTTGATAAGAAGAAGAAACAGTACAGGTGTCTTGTACCTGGTGTAGTTCGTTTATAATAATTGCCATCCTTAGCTCTGTAATTATAGTGCTCTTTGTAATAAAATTTGATGTCATTCTTGTGAGATGAGAAAATCTCATTGAAATTCATGAAGCTGCCCAAAATGTATGATAATTTTATCACAATGTAATTTTCTAGCTCTGTATATTTTGTCCAACAAAATTATACATGTTCCTGATGTTCTTTGAATTAATGCGCTTGCTAATATGAGGTATCTACTTAGCTCCTATTATATTTTGTTCATCATCATCATCATCATCCACAGCCCCTGGGATCCCATTGCTGGGTATAGGCCTCCCTTTATATGTGCCATCTGTGTCGATCTCGTGCAGACCTCATCTAGGTTGGACTATTATTATATATTTCCTATTATACACCTATTATCATCATCATCAGATGCCATATTTATATAGAAGTTTGGAGGTCAATAACTGGCAAAATTTTCTGCGATCTTATGTTGCTTCTCTCAGATGCGTATAGCTCTAAAAGAAGCAACTACAACTCCTCCGCTACTATTATCTCTCTTTGACTCGTATTTCCTCATGACTGAGGGTCGTGACTCCCCCGCAGAATTAATTCGTTAGGGGAGTTTTCTTGGGCAGATACATCGTGGTGGGCGCCCAGGTCCTTCCACGGAAGACGCATGTCCTCGGATATTGTGGTCCTCAAACATGTCGGTTTCCTCACGATGTTTTCCTTCACCGCTAAGCGAGTGCAAATCTACACATAATTTGAAAAATACAAGTCATTGGTGTAGGGCGGATTCGAACCAGGGTACGTCTGGTTGAAAAGCAGACACTGGAACCGCTGAGCCACACTCGCTTAGCTACTATTCGCTACTATTATAATATATTTTTATTATTTTGTATAAAATGTCAACACTTTTGTATTCGACGGTACTATAAAGTACGCACGTATGAGGTCTAGTTCAAATTCGATTTAGTGATATTGATTGGAATTATATATCTGTATTATTGTGTCTAACTGTTATTTATACATCTAAACATATAAAACTCAAAGGTGACTGACTGACTGATATAGTGATCTATCAACGCACAGCCTAAACAACTGGACGGATCTGGATGAAATTTGGCATGCAGGTAGATATTATGACGTGGGCATTTGCTAAGAAAGAATTTTTGGAAACGCCGCTGTTAAAGGGGTGAAATATTGGATGCAAGTTTTACTTCTTAATGCGAGCGAAGCCGCGAGCACCCACTAGTTTGTCATATACTACTTCATCATCATAATCTCTACATTTTCATGCGTTTATGAGCTTATTTTTGACATTTCAAACCTTACGGTTCACTAGCAGTCCTAGCGGCAAATTGTACTAAATTTATGAGTACGTCTATCTTATGAAAGAAGCCAACTCTAATGACATGTTAAGAGTTTATAGGCCCCCCTTGGTGCCTCTGACATAATTAAACTATATTTTATGACAATCAGCTTGCCTAAGTATATACAACATACGACACTCAAGCCATGTAAATAAGTAATGTTATGTAATATCATATAGATGTATATAACTAAGGCAGGCGCATCGGACTAAGTCTGCAAGGCTTGTACTTATGTAGTGAAAAAATTAATAAATACACTTCGGGTAGTGACACGAAACTTAAATCTATGTAGTTATATTTTCCTATTTTGTTGTGCTGTTTTTAATTTCGTTTCTTGTCTTAATAAATGTCTTTTATTTATTACAACATTCTATTTACGGTCACACATCCAAAAGGGTCTCATTGAAAAAAATACCACTTAAGCTTAGGTACTCAAAAACCTAGCCGCTTCAATAGTTGCTTTACATCGATAACAGCTCCTCAGCTTTCGACTATTTCAAAAACACAGTTGAATTAACAAATCTGTATGATATACATACCTACATAAGAATCTAGAAAGATATTGAAAAAAATCTGCTTAAATTGTAACACCAAATACAATAAAAGTAAACCAAGTTATGACTAAGCTACACTTACGCAACTTTACATCATTATCTCTGAATTTCCTTTGTGCCCGGCCCTTAACTTTCCATCTTTCTAAATATAGCTTGGTAATGACACCTTTACAATTGGGAATTATATTAATACTGGGTTACTGAAAAAAGGACAATATTTTTTTTAATAAATTTAAATGATTTAATACTTATGATTTAAAGAATATCCACTTGTACCAAATCCCAATTTTTATGTTTTATTTTTTAATAACATTTCAAGTTATATATGCATATATAGTCAGTTCTAAGAAGTGTTTGTCCTTGATTGATATTTTTACATGGTGCTCAACAATGTAGCGTAATTTACTTAATATTAAAAATATATTTTTCTCAAATTTAGATGGAAGCGACCAAAGTATTTTAATTCTCCCTTTTTTAGAGTTAACTGTTCTTTTGTAGTGTTTAGTATGAGCTGGTCAAATCAGATTAGGTACATTTTATTCCATTTCGAACCTATATATTACAGTTGCTCGGAAAAAAATTAAATAATAAAAAAAAAACATTTATTTCGAACTTTTAGTCCATACACAAAACATACACAACTTGCATAAAGAAAATTATTAAACATAATAGAAGCAATTAGAAAATTAATACAATAATTATAAATCAAGACAATACTAATTAAATATAAATAAATAAATATTCCGGGACATTGCACACAGCGCCATCTAGCCCCACACTAAGCAAACGCTTGTGTCGTGGGTACTAGATAACGGATATAATACTTATATACTTTTCTTTTGTAAATACATACTTATTATACATACAAACGACCAGACTCAACACAAGTAATTATATTTTTTTTTAAGTACAAAAATACTTGCGTCATGCGGGAATCGAACCCGCGACCTCTAGATTAGAAGGCAGAGCCACTACCAACTAAGCTAACAGGCCAGTCAAAATATAATATGTATTTATATGCTACGCTCTAACTCCGTATACTAATAACAGTATAACAATATGAACCTCGTTACACCTTCATCTTACAATTACGTAAGTAACACTTTCTTTCTAAAAATAGGCTTAAGTCAAAGGGTACAGTGATATTACTGTCACGAATACCGTGAGGTGATAGACCAAGATGATGAATGGACTAGTATTTTCACAAAGGATCATAATTTTTAAGAGACATTAGTATCTAATACTAGTATAACTGTTACATATTCTTTTTTGTAGTTTTCGGCTTAAAGAATTTATGTTGCACATAATTTTAATGACCTTTGCACCTTTCTTATCCTCCGATATTTGTGCAATAAATGTGTTTTTACATTTTTATTTTGGCTTCATAGTTCAAGAAGAGGGGCCTATGCTCAGCATTGGGCGATAACAGGCTGATGATGATGATCATAGTTTAAAGGATTCTTAACGTACACATGTAGGGAGAAAACTCTAAGAACCTATATATATAAAGGTCCACTCTTTAGTTGTTTTTTCCTATCGCTAGATTATTTATAATGTTTACCGGGGGTCCAGACACAAAATCACTGATTGCCTAGTAATTAATCAGTAATGTTTGATTATTAGTAAAACTAGATTCTTGTTAATTTCAAAATAGTAGCAACTAGCATAGTATCTCTAGTTTCTGCCCTTTCGGGTATACTAACATCAATATCAACATAAGTTTATTATTGACTACTCTGTTAGCTTAGTTGGTAGTGGCTTTGCCTTCTAATCTAGGGGTGCGGGTTCGATTCCCGCATGACACAAATAATTATAAATATTTAAATTTGTAATTATTTGTGTTGAGTCTGGTCGTTTCTATGTATAATAAGTATGTATTTACAAAAGAAAAGTATATAATATGTATTATATCAACGGACCTAGTACCCATGATACAAGCGTAAGCTTAGTATGGGGCTAGATGGCACTGTGTGATATGTCCTGAAATAAATATATTTTTTTGTTTATTATATTATCATTAATTTAATATAAATAACAGTTATATTTGCGTTAAGATGAGCTCAAAACCGCCAATACTAGAAATTCTGTTTTTTTATACACAGATCTAAAAGTATGTTTTACAGTAAACAAGATCGGTCCGCTGCTCGAATGTAGAACGATCACGCTAACCAGGGTATTACTGGTATTGCTTTACTGATATGAAACGAGAATAAAAAAAAACGATCCGTTATCTAGTGCGTTATGATGCTGTTATATTGGTATTACGTTCTAATCTGTAAGCAATCACTGATTTACCCACGTTTTGTACGCATAAGGTAGTTTAAGTAGCTTTTGTCACTTTTAGGAATCTAACTAATTTGTACTCTGTATTCTGTGCTACTACTCTCTCTCTCTCTCTCTCTCTCTCTCTCTTGAGTCGTATTTCCTCATGACTGAGGGTCGTGACTCTCCCGCAGAATTAATTCGTTAGTGGAGTTCTCTTGGGCAGATACATCGTGGTGGGCGCCCAGGTCCTTCCACGGAAGACACTTCTTGTCCTCGGATATTGTGGTCCTCAAACATGTCGGTTTTCTCACGATGTTTTCCTTCACCGATAAACGAGTGCAAATTCACATGTAACTTGAAAATACAAGTCATTGGTGTAGGGCCGGACTCGAACCAGGGTACTGAATGAAAAGCACACACTGGAACCGCTGAGCCACAAAATACAAAACAGCTAAATACAAAGTTTTTGTAATAGTTTTTCACTACCTTTGTGATATTTTATAAAAGTTCTTTTATGTAGTAGGTTTTCATTTCACTGCATTCCAACTGTTGTTAATTATGTTAATTAGACACCATGAAGCTGAATCACATCTTAGATCACACCAACGCCATTCAAAGAATAGCCATAGTAACCTAAATATAAGTTTGGCTATAAAATTAGCATCTTATGTAACTAACCATACAATTTACATCCTGCAGACACTTTCTTATTTTGTTCTGGTGGGTATAACCTTGGGTTTAGTCAGCAGAATTGGATTCAAAAGGGGACAGAGTTTTTTTTACCCTTAAATATGTATAGTTTTTATTATTATTTACTATAGTAACGAGTAAGTTGGTAACTTAGGTCTGGCTTGTTAAAGACGAACAAGGCTTTAAAACAGTCTCCTTTAAAATATTGTCGAACAAAAGTTTTCATGTTCATTAGATTGTGATATAGCTCAATATGGTTATATTTTTCATTGATTCTCAACTTGAAGACTGATCAATTAATATATAAGTATAGTAATGATTATAAATTGAAAAATAATTTTGTTAAAGTAAATAGTACTTATATAGTAAGTACATAAACAAAACAACCTGTAAATATAAATATTATCTGCCTACCTGGTGCAAAAAATAGGGTTAGAATCAAAAAGTTGTTCGATTTACTAATAAAAAAATAAATTGTTTTATGTTGCAACTTGTAAATCTGGTATATTCTCTTTTCTTTAATCTAAGGTTATTTTGCAACTAACGACTGTTGGACTATAAGTACTATGAGAAACCCCATGACTAGCAAATTTATACAAACAAGTTATAAATACCTTTTGATATCATTTTATGTTCTGCATCACGATACTATACTTTGTTATACATATTTTCGTTTTTTTTTGTGATAGTGAAAGTGGTTTGTTAAATATGTATGTATAGATCCTTTGTTTGTTGAGCTTTGTCCTTAAATAATATATTTTTAGCATATATGTACTGTATTATCGATATAACTAACGCATAGCCATAAAATACCTAGTACATTTTAACAATATGTAAGTTTAATTTATGTAAATAAAAGCTAGAAATTAAGCTTAGTAAATTTTGTTAAAATTCTTTTAAAAATACTCCCCAATACTAATACATACATACATAGTTAAAGAAATTGCCTTACAAAATGTATGCAGAAGTTAGTTCACTTTTGGACTCTACGCTTTTAGAATAGCAGTTTTATTCTTCGTAATATAAACGTATAAACGTATATAGGTATATTGTCTGACAACTTCTTAAAATTGGAATCATTTTTTTTAAGATTCCCTATCTTATCAGCATTTTCATTCTATCATACCGTAGCCACCATAGTTACCCACAAATCAAACTCCTTAACAGCCTCATCACTCGTGTCTCGAACCCCACTGACACACATAAACTAATCCGTTTAGAATAATTTATTGACACATCAAGCCCAAGTCTTCTTCCCAGACATTGCGTCACCGAGGTATTTGTGCCACGCACCTACGACATCCTTTTCGTAAAAGAAAAATAAATTTCTCTTCACACGCCTTCCTGCGTCCGGTTCACGTCCGAGCTTTTCCTTTAAAATACCATAAACACACCATGACAACCATAAAGCAAAATCCACAACAAAAAACAACTCTAACCCAACGCGATAGAGTCCAAAAGAAATGCTCTAACAACTTTCTCAACCGCAAACATTAAGTTTGCTATAGCCACCTGATGACCAAGGCAAAATACCGGTTTTGGGAGAGACGGGCCAATCAAAACTGTACTTTATTACTTCGGAATAAAGGAAAGAAGAAATCAATCACATGTCCATAGAAACACGTGAAGGTGTATGAACTGCAGACGTGCTTTACCACGACAACGATGTATGTACCGTAGACGAAAATATGAAACAGGCGATTACAGTCTTTGCTGCTTTAGGCATAGAGGTCAAAGGTATTGATGATGAAGAGAAATATGTAGAGGAAATGCAAAGAGGGGGAGGTTACATAAAACAAGTGAGATACAGAAATCAGATGGCCCTCTGGCGGTGCCAGCGAAAGCAAGCGTTGACTTATGTATGGTGGTCCAAAGGCCAACAGATAAAAATTCTTGACATCAATATTGTGATGTTGAAGACTCTGTGGCTAATTATTTCGTCTGCATGAATCAGGTTCAAGTAATGTTGTTGTACTGGGAAGACTGTTTTCTTTTAAAAATAACAATGCTATCGGATAAATTAATTTGTTCGTTATGTTTAATCAAAATAAATTAACTAGCATATGATAATGATATTTATATGATATTTTGGATGTACTTACATTATAAAAATCAATCAGAGATATTTTTTAATGTTCCTACACGACAATGATTTTTCATACGGTAAAATGGAGTTTAGAATATTATATAACATTCCTATTCGTAATTTTCCGTCAAAGAATTCGTTGAATTTATTTTATTTAATTATTTGATATCAATAAATTTAATTGTTTTAACATGAATTTTATTATTTGAGAAAATCGTTATAATTAATGTAATAAGTAAAACCAAAAATACCTACAGGAAATAAATAAAACAACAAACATGTAAGTAGTAAACAAGTACATAACTTATTAAATTTTACGTACAGTTATTGTAAAAGCAAAACTATTGCATCAGACGCAACTTTTACTGCAAAACCGGACGTTAAAGAAAAAAAACACTTTCACCTTTAGTAGTACCTACATGTTATTTTCCAAACCGATATTTGACCACAAGCAATGCACCCAATTACAAGCTTTATAATGATAGGTTAGAGAACAGAATCGTGTGAAATGATAGCGTTGGTTAAGACTTTTTTTTGTTGTAAGTTTAGTATATTCTGAAACAATGAGAGGTCAAAGGCTCAGTTGGTTATGCTTTTAAATAGTGATGTAAGAATTCTATCTTTAGGTACATAGTACGGGAGTCATATTTATTTTTCGTATATTAACTTTCAAATTGAAATACTTAAATAAATAAATATTCCGGGACATTGCACACAGCGCCATCTAGCCCCACACTAAACAAGTGCTTGTGTCGTGGGTACTAGATAACGGATATATTACTTATAAACTGAAATAATAAATAAGAAAAAGCAAGAATGAAAAAGAGAATTATTAAAATAGATTATTTTATTTATTTTAATTGAAAGATTGGAAATAACCTATACTTCATATAGAGGTATCCACAAGGAACTCGTCTTTTTAGAAAATCCACATAAAACACCAAATGTAATTGTACGGTTTTGGAATTTTCATTGGAAATCCTTTGTAATATATCTTTTGAATGCCAACACATTTCGTTCTAAGTTTTCATTAGGTTTTACTAATCATTAAGTATATCAGCGAGCTAGATTGTAGATTACAACGTTGCTTAACATCAGGCAAGTTGTATAGTTAAGCGTGAGCCTTTATCGTGTAAAAAAGTCGCTATGAAAATATGTGTAACACACTTACGTATACTGAACATGACATTTTCCATTGAAAACTAGAGTAAATGATAAAAAAACTGCTTTTTCATTGAGAGTACGTTAACTATACAGTTCTGAGTACCTGCTCGTAATTTGAATTATTGTCACCTACATGTTTGACCGCGAGAATTAAACTAACCGTTATGAAAACGCGAAAAACAAGTTGCATTCTTTATGGTATCCAGTCGAACTTTCTGAACAAAAGCGTTACTTTTCCAACTTAAGCGCGGTAGTGTCTGCGTACTACTAGTTGAAGAACGTGTAAGTAAGTTGCTGATTGTATAGTACGGCAGTCGTTATGCCATGTCAGAGGCCCTTAGGGCGGCTTGATAAACTCCCAACCAGAGTTGGCCACTCTCATTCGATAAGAAGAAATAGTTTTTTAAGTATTTTCTTCTTTTTACACAAATAGAAAATACGTTGAGGCTTCTATTTTTATCACTAAATTATCACAATTTATCAATGAATGCAATCTATATCATCATCATTACTGCTCTAATTTACATACACATCCAAAAATACGATAACAATCACATAACAGCCAAAAATTACACTCTTACATCATTTCACGTAACATTCGCGTCTATTCTCAAGGAAACACACATAGACAATGTAACGTAGACATCTAATCAGCTATCGACATATACTAAAACTGTTAAAAAAAATTGACAAACAAGTCCAATCTGGACTGACTTGTTGCACGAATTCATTTTGGATATGAATAGTATTGTATTTAATAAGTATAAGGTGATCCTTTGAAAACTTGACAACACAAAAGTACTTGTAATAGCCACATATAACAACCTTTCTTAGTTACAAAAAATAACGCCCTAAATTAACCTGTTCCCCTGACAAAAACAAATCAAAATTATATTAGCTATCATTGGGCAGTCGAGAATCGATAACAATAACTTTATGTATAAGGTAATATCTTATTATGAATGTATATTTGCCAACCTGAAAATTGGCATCAAGATTAAGGAAATGTTGTTCCTATAATGTGACTTCTATTGGAAAATAAGTCGTTGAATCCAAATTATCTTCATCGAATTTTCACCTCATTGTCAATCTGTGGGAACACACCGTGAAGCTCTGTTCTTCTGTTCCTTACGAAAACAATGGCAAAGTTCAACGGAACATAACAAGGAAAGTCTATATAACCGACGGACAATTGTTACAATTTCATACGTAACATTTTCTTCATACAAATCGGTGCTTTTTTGATCCATTTTCTGTGTTTATTAATGTCTTAGCCATTCTGTAAAAAAAATATAGATTTTTTTATTAAAAATTGATTTGCGATGTAGATTACTAACAATTTCAAATCAACATTAATCTGTTATTCCAAAAATGTCTTCGACAAACGTCTCTTTGGCAGTCCTATTCTTTCTTCTAGCAGAAGTTATTACCATCCAATTACAAGAAGGAGAAACGCTAAACGAAAACGACGTAAATGATTCTCAATTGAACGAGTGTATTAGTGTTCAAAGAAGCTCGGAACTTGGCGTGTGTTTTGGGAAAGAAGTGCTAAATAAGTTGAATAAGTACGAAGAAGCAGATTCGTTTAGTTTGGCCAATGGGATCTCTTTTGTCCGTGATGAGAAGACGCCGAGAGATATCGCCAGCTTTTTGGACAAAGATCCTATGGATTTTCGGTAATTTATTACGTATTAATAATAATAAAAGAATGCACTCAATAATTTTCCAAAATATGATACACTAACTGAAAAAGTAAGCGATATAGACTTTTTTTGAGACGTTCAAAAACTAAGTGTCTTTGAAGACCTGCCATATTCTACAACAAACTTTTTAAAGAAGCATGTGCCACATAATTGCACTCATTCTAATTTAATTTTAATGTCACTAAAGTGCCTTAATTTAAGATCAAAAAATATTTTTGTCCAAACTGCAAGTAGTTAACATACGAGTATACGTTCAAAAACTCTCAACTTAACAATTCTTAATAAATACTCTAATTTTTAGCAAATTTAAAAAATCAATCCAAAAATGGGCCTGTTATGTTTTGAAAGTGGAGGTACCGCTTTTCAGGTTTTCTTGTATTTTACTACGTAAATCCTTGTGTTTATATTAGATTAGAACTTTGAAAATAAAAAGGCAGTTCCTGTTGCTCAAACATCACATATAGATTGATTTTTATAACAGTAGGAAGACAAAAAATTTCGAACAACAAAAACTGACTTAGAACTTTCAAAGTTCTGGACTAATAGTTAAACTATGTTACGTGGTTTAAATATTAGACTAGACCAAGTCCGTTTCAGTTATTCGAAAATTGTCTGTCTACTGTCATAATAATCAATCTGTCAAAATGTAACCAATGATAAATCAATATTTCAACTTGAAGTTAATATTTTATTGTTTATAAGTAATGATGTTTGAACAACAAGACCCCACTTTTTATTTTCATAGTCCTGGACTAATATTTAAACCACATTTTGTAATAAGACCCAAGAAGTTTAACATTAAAAACTCTTTTTTCCAGCTCTATAATAGAAGATGCAAGCAACCTAATATCTAAAAGATCCCTTCATTGGGACCTAAGCGTGCTTTATCCAGGACTTGTAATGAGAATCGGACCAACTTTGTCGAATGGCATATTGGAGTTTGTAATGGACCCCAGGATTAAGGATCGGGCTTATCACCAGCAATCTCAGGGGGAATTATCTACAGGTAAATTCATATTTTTTATCTTTAGTTGTAATAACCGGCGAGCACTTACGTCAATTATAAATTATGTTGAAAATTAGCTCGACAAGTTTCGGAAAACTGAGGTTTCCATCATCAGGAGGACGAGTCAGCACGCGCGTCCCGGTTGGCCGCCAGTTAGTTTTTTTTATCATCGTAAAATGTAAACAGTGCGATGGATTATTGTGTTTTATTGAAGGTTTTAGGTTAGGTAAGGATCAAAATAAATAATATAAGCTGCATTATAATTCTAAAAAAACGAATGTATTTTAAATAAATATCATTAGCAACGACTATTGTGGAAACTTTAATTTTAATAAGTAGGTACGTTATTGTAAGTGGATTATATTTTCAGTTTAAATTAACCATCTAAGCAAACACAAGTTCTAAGTAACGACCTAACAAGCAAATATCGTGCAATTAAATTTAAAAACTCACTAAAATTTTATTGTGCTAAAATATAAGGAAAATGTAAGTTAGCGCCATCTACAAGTTTACTTCTGAACTAAAACGAAGGCCAGCTAAAGTGAATGAATGGCGTAGAGGGTTTCCCAGCCTTGAACTTGACTTCAGTGTTGTAGCACCATCTGTTATATTACGGGTGAACTTCTATGACTCATTCCACTAGCGTTTTTCTTATTGCAGTTAGGAAATGGTTTGTGGTTGTACTTTAGATTCGACAGTCAAAAAAAGAATGATAAAAATAATACAAATTATAAAAAAAATATTGTATTTTTTAGCTTAATCAGATAGAGATAAAACTTTAAAATATATATGGATCATGATGGGAGTCGGAGATAAATAAACTTTATAAATTTCCCCCATAGTAGCAAATTGACCAATTCTTGCACATAACTATTTTTGGGCCAGGAACCATCTCTTTCTTAAGTCGTACTATCTCATGACGGGGGTCGCTCCTTCGCAGACTTAACACTAACCAAAACACTCGCTTATTATCAACCGCCTAAAAAAGGTGTTTAGGCATAACTTGTCAAAATAGTCATCATAATTATCTGTTACCAACTAAAATAATATACAGATGATATACAATGCATTACTAACTGTTACCATTTTCATGTCCAGGTCGTCTTCTCGCCAGAAATCTTCTAGTACCATTCCTCCTCGGCTTCAAATTCCAACTATCAACCTTATTACCATTACTGTTGGGTCTACTATTGATTGCTAGCAAGAAAGCATTCTTACTTGCAAAGGTTGCTTTATTGGCTGTGACAGTATTTTCTGGATCTGGCTTCGGGCAAGGTTATGGGCAAGGTTTTGGAGGATATCCCGGACCTTCCCTGTCTTCTTATACGTCTGGATATGAGCATCCTGGTCATCTCCATGATCATCACAGTTCTGGTAGGTTTTTTTGTTGTTTTAGGTAATAAGGTACTACATACATATGTATGTAAGAAAAACATTATGCAGGGAGATTTCTATTAATAAATGCATTTTGTAATCGCCGAACCTCTTGGATGGATATTTTTTAGTTAATTAATGATACCTTCTTATTGATTTACTGAAACTTTTGCGTTTACAACCAGATGTTTTGTTTCATTTACTTACTAATTAACATACTCAAATAAAGTTTTTAGTAAAATATTTATAGTGGCCAACTCTGGTTACCACTAAGTTGATAAAATTTGTTCAGAAGATTATTTGAAAAATACAATATACAGGAATTCTCTGTTTGTCTTATTTCTACAATAAGTTCTTATTCTAGTGGGTATTTCGTTAATAAGCTTTAAAAAGAATTCACAAAATCCCACTTCTTATTTAAATCCTTGCACCATACACCAAAGGCATTTACAACTTCTCCGATGTCAGGTTCAATGACCTCATGCCGTTGCACTGTTACGAAACCTTCTGATGAATTCTCCTTCAGATATAAAGGACCTTAACCCAATAGACATAAAGCCCAAAATGCCTCGGACAGGTTGTAAGTATCCATTTGACCTATTTTATATAGAATCTTATTATCAAAGGGATAAAGTTCAAAATGCTTGTAACATTTCTGATGAACTTGACCTATTTTATTGGAAAGGTAGTAAATAATAATCTTAGGAAAACTTTCTCCCATTTTTTTTTATTTATCGTTTTGAAAGGCTTTCTTATTCATATTTTTATGTTGTAATATTATATTAATGATGCTGTCAGCTTTGGATTTAATCATTTAAATAGTAATTTATATCATGGATATTGTGGGATTTAAGGGCTTTTGTATGATTTCGTATAATATACCCAAAGCGTAAAAAGAGGAACACTATTACTTAGGTACTAAGATTATATTGTCCGTTTGTCTGTCCGTATAAAACTGTCTGTAACTAGGCTGTATCACAAAAAACTGTGCTAGCTAGTCTAAAAAATCTACAAAACCAACCTGGATAATAAAATTGACATTTACTATGTAATTTAAACAGGTTTTTATAAATTGTTAGTTCGATTGGTTTTAGGGTTTAATCTGCTTACATACCTATTTAGGTATGGAGGTTATCTTAGCTGCTAAACAATTAATGAGCTCATTTAGTGTCATTCTATTTGGTTCAAACGCATAAAGAAGAACAACAACACACTCACATATATTTGTGAATTATGAAATTGCGATATTTCTTTCCGAAATTATTTAATTAAAAGGATTCCGAAATACCTTTTTAATTAAGTTATGACAATGAAACTTATTACACGTCTAAAAGTGCCTTAAATCCCGTTTATTATAATTTCAGGTTACTACAGACATCCCCAGCACTCCGACTATTACTACCGAGAAAAATCATCATCATCATCATCAGCAGAGACGACAGCAACGCCCATCACGCCTGATGAACTGAGAGACAGATTGGAAAGGTTCTTCATTACAAAGAAAGATGAAGATAAGGATGGGAAGATTAGGAACGCAAGGAACTTTGCTTGGACGCCCATTAATACTGGTTAAAATTAGTTTTTGTGTAGATATTAATTAGTCTAGGTCCTAAAACCGTCTTATTACAAAACGCGGTTTAAATATTAGTCCAGGACTTAAAAATAAAAACTGGGTTCTTGTTGTTCAAACATCACATAGCAATCAAAATGTCAACAAAAATTGGAACTTTGATTTAACATTGGTACATTTTGATAGTTTGATGATTATGACAGTAGACAGACAAATTTTCGATCAACTAAAACGGACTTGGTCTGGACTTATATTTAAAGTAAGTTTTGTAATAAGGCCTAATGAACAAACAAAAAGTTAAGTTTTAAGTACCTAGGTATTTAACCGATTTTTTAAGTCGATTATGTAATTTACATTGCACGCAGCGTTGTCGTTTGTAGTTAACAATTAATTAAGTGTAAAAAACCAATACATCCAAGTGTATTGAAAAAAAACTTGTAAAGTTTACATTGTAGAATGTACAATCATTTATATATTTTTTTATGATTAGATCTAGTCAAGTTTGATAAAATATGTATGTATGGCCACTTCAGTATCATTGTAATTTATATCAAAATAAATCTAAAAACGTAATTGTGTCTTTATTTTTTTTTTGTATAGATTGCTGATGTCTAGAATTTGTTTATTTAAGAATGAATAAGCAGAGGTACTTTAACAACACTTTCGTATTCTATTCATATACCTATTTAAATCCGTATTTAAATTATACATAGATCATCATTGTTTTACTCTAACAAATGGAAAACAAAAAACCGAGACGAGGTCCGACGTCTTCCACCTTCGTTCGTTTTCGGATCTCAGTATTACGAACCCTGTCGCGTAACGTAAATATAATCAACATGTCTTTGTAAACCAAGACCATGTCGATCCCTAAAGCTAGCTTCATTATGGACTACCAGTATCACTGCACCAATTAGCTCACTCTCTCCGATGCGTAGATCCTGCACGCAATTACTCGCTCTGGTTGTCTCCGTACGCAGTCACGGCCATTTCTTTATTGCCCCGAGACAATATGCGTTGGATTAGTTACTGGTTAGAATGTAAGTTATTGGTTAGTAGGTAAGTGCTAATAATAGATAGGGAAGGATATGTGAAATGGCGTTTAAAGCTACGTTATGAGGTTTTTTGGAAGGAATACTCATGCCTAAGAGTGATTTAACCCTAGGTTCTAATTTAAAGTTGCGTAGGTACAAGTAGGTTCGTAGTATTATTATAATGCTCAGTGGTATATAAAACTCAAAGGTGACCGAATGACTGACATAGTGATCTATCAACAAACAGCCCAAACATCTGGATGGATCAGGCTGGAATTTGGCATGCAGTTAGATATCATGACGTAGGCATTGAGAGGTGAAATAGGGGATACAAGTTTTACTTCTTAAAGCGGCCGAAGCCGTGGGCACCCACTAGTCTTATTTATACAATGACATCTAATCTGTGTTATCTTTTGAACGTTTACTTAATTGCCTTGGCAACCACAGAAACGACGGATAAATAACCATTTTGATTAAACTGGCATGAGTTGCAACTAACCTAAATAATACAATTATGATGTTAATAGCTCGTAAAGTTTCTGAAAATTCGTGGAAAAACATATGCACATTATGCATACAAAATATTCCGCTTGTCCTTGCGTTTGGAAGCCTAAAGCATAGATTGTACTGATATAACTTTTCAATTCAATTCAATTCAATTATTCACAAGTACAATATGGGTAAGTGAAATTATATAAAATTATAATAGTATCTGCATCTTGTAGCCTCACGGCAAGCAAATATAGGTATATTGTGATAACCTAAATATCTATTTTAATCTTCTACTTGATCGAATTTGCCTAACAAAAGAAGTTCTAAAAGACATTACCTGTGTGAACAACCAATCAAAACCTCTATCCAGGAAGTACCAAGAACGATTCATTGACTCTTCTCTCCACTTTCATATTTTTTCACTGGATGCCGCCATCGCGTGCCGCCTCTCCGTGCTCCGTGCAGATAGAACGAAGAATTTGCGTGCAGTCTGCAGATATTGTTCGTTATGGTTCTGTTTTAAGCAGTGATATGATAAGTTAGAGACATCTCTTTTGACACCTTTTTTAGCGCAGAGATCCAACTAGTGGCACCGAACTGTGCTTAACATCAGGCAGGCTGTAGTCAAACGTAAACCTATTTCGTGTTATAAACCTGATGAAATTTAACAGCAATTAGTCTCTTTTTACCTTTTTTTTAAGCTCGACACAGAGACTTAACTTGTGGCACTAAACTTTAGGCAGGCTGTAGTCAAGAGTAAGCCTATTCCGTGTTAAAAAAAAAAGTGTTGACATTTCTATCGACCGATACAATTCGCACTATCTCCAGAAGCCGTCGTCGAAAATGTCAATTGAATGGTTTGACACTTGCCTCAGCCTTATGACAAAAATATTCTGACATTATAGGCTTAACATTGTTGATGAATTTTCAGCAGTTTAAAGAAAACTTAGGTACCAGTGGTGGAAATTTAGTTACGTAAAAATTATTAAAATAACCAAATGTTTTCGCAGCCAAAACAAACTATTACGTAGTAGAAATTTAGCTAAGTGAGTTAAATCAAAATATTTGATTACTGTGAACAGCCAAGCATTTGCCTGCCAGGTCACCTACCCGATACTATGACCTAAAGCGTAGTATGCCTGTACTGGAAAATAGCTCAAATTTACATTATTTTATATAGGTAATTATGCTTCTCTGTTCTAAAACAGCTTATTGAAGTTTTGATTGAAATTTGTTATTATCATTATTTTAGTCAAAGGACGGCCACATTGTGGGTTGAGACATATACGGGTTTGAAATATATTATTCAGTAAGTTTGGACCTACGTGGTAAGTCATTAAGTTAGAAATCTGTAATTAATGAGATTCTTATTATGTAGTTTGAGGTTATTAACTGGGTTGGAGGAGTTTTTCAATATACATATTTACTTAAATGGTTAATTTGTTTTTTTTTTCATATAAATTCTGAAATTCAATGTTCTATAAGACGTGTTAAAAATGAATTCGATGGGCTTATTTTATTATTAAAGGAAAAATAATTGACAATAATTTTTCAAACCAGCAAATAAACTAAAAAAAATAAGGTTAACTAACTAGTAATGGGAACTGTATCAACTACTTTACAAAAATATACTTATTTATGTAACAAAATTCCTAAAATTGATTAACACTATCTATATTAGGTTTTTCCCGAAATCTTGCTTCACAGGACCTTTTCGGTACCTAGTGCAAGTTTCCGGGGCTACCTTACCTACGTACCTGATTCCTACTTGACTGCACCTGGCAAACTGTGTTCCCAATGAATGTACGTGTTAGAATAAGTATTTTTAGTCAATAAACAATTTGAATTTGAAATTTCCTGAGTTTAGCCATCCCAATCTCTACTATCACTCCTCTTTCACTGTGCAAGCTGTTCGCTTGTGGAATGACCTGCCACTTAATATCAAGCAGGCTAAATCCTTGCCCATATTTCAGAGCTTGGTTTTTAATCATTACATTTCTACTTTGTGATGTTAGTTGGTGTGTGTAAGTCTTTTTACTTGAAATATGTTCTGCTTTCTTTTATTTTTGTGTGATTTCCTTCAATGTATATATTTCCTTTAAATATCAATAATATGTAGTTTTGTGTGTAAGTAGGTAGGTATGTTTGTATGTTGTTTGCTTTGAATGTTATATTTGTTATTGTGTTTTATTTTTAAATTATTTAATATTGTGTTAAGTACGCCAGCTTTACGGATTTCCTCCAGTGTTGTCCAAACTAGGTTACCTGGAAGAGATCACTTTAGTGATAAGGTCGCCCAATGTCCCTGGTTACCTTCCACCTTTATGTTAAATATGTTCTTTTTTATTTTGGTGTACAATAAAGTATATTTGAATTGAATTGAATTGAATTGAATTTGATATATATAAAACTCAAAGGTGACTGACTGACTGATTGACTGACTAATATAGTGATCTATCAAAACACAGGCCAAACCACTGGACGGATTGGGCTGAAATTTGGAATGAAGGTAGATTTTAAGATGTAGGCATCCGCTAAGAAAGGATTTTTGGAAATGCCTCTTTTAAAGGGGTGAAATAGGGGATGCAAGTTTTACTCCTTGACGCGAGCGAAGCCGCGAGCACCCACTAGGTCTTTGTATGAATCATATTTTTACCTTAAAATTCTTAATTCCACTAATAATCCAATTAACTTCTCAACCATCATTTTTCTTGCTAATAGCGTGCTTAATTACTGCTAAGTATAAATGACTTTGTAAGTAATATCTCAAAGCATTTCAGACCTGAAAAGAGTTAGAGCAAATCTGAGAGCCTACTATGAAATCATAAAGTAAAATGAAACAGACGTTGCTATAACCATAGGTTTCGTTTCGAGATAACTGGGGTAAGAATATCAACAAAATAAAAACAATCATTATGAATATTTCAGGACACATCATACGTTTTTTTTTAAACCGTTTTCAATTATTTATAAACTAAATAACACATTTTTTTATAAGGAATGGGTTTGCAACTGCCTGTAATTCCCTTGATGGTAAGCAATCATTACGGTCTAATAAATTTATTACCTCAAAATTACCTAAACATGAAAAGTATCATTCAAAACGATTGGCGGAACTATCAGTTAATTCATTTACTAACAGTCAATCTCAAATTCTCATCCTTTGAGGTTGCTTACTAAAAATCATTACAATCTTACTTTGATGATTTAAGTAATAGAGTAAGCATTGTACCGCTATATAGCAGTGTAACACAGGTGTTTGTGAATCAATGTGGAAATCATGTGGAAACGGAACATTATTGTTCCGTTCTAATATTGAACCGTTTACTCTAGAATACTACTGCTCTGATAGGTAAATAGGTGTAGCCAATTTGATGTGTACTGGGGGCCATAGATTACCTCCTTCCTTTAAATCTTGTTGGTCTATCTCTTTGTAGCGGTGTAGAACAACAGACCAATGAATGATATTTTTTTTTACTTTACAACGACTTACTCATGTATTGGAAAAAAAAAAACAGAAAATAGTGTAAATGATCTTTTTTTGAAAAAAGGGTCCTAATATCCTTGATCCATTATTACTTAGCTATATTTTAATATATTAACAAAGGAAATAAATGCGTATAAAAATTAAAAATAAAATCAAATACCTTATTATTTATTTCATACCTCAAGTACATTTCGAAATTACAATCTAAGAGCAAACTAAATAAATTAGAGAGTAATCAATGATCATTTAGTCACTTTCGTCATCTGAAACAATTGACAATATTAACTTGGCCAATAACGATGATATCTTCTCCTTCTACTAGGTATATAAAAATAAGTCGGGTTTTCCTTCCTGGCGCTATAACTCCAGAACGCACGAACTGATTTCCACGGTTTTGCATTCGTTGGAAAGGTCTTAGACTCCGTGAGGTTTATATACTTTCATTATTTTTTGTCTAGGTCTATATATCGAATGCTTCCGTTTTATTTGAGTGTTTTTATAGAATGCATTTGTCATGTTTTTTTATACCAACATTTATAATAAAAATCTGTACATTGAACTCATCACATCAATATAGTAGTCGTGGAATTTGAAACATTGAGGATTAAACCGTATATAATATAATGATGTCGGTTGTTTGTCTAGTACGGCAGTCGTTAAGCCAAGTCAGAGGGCGGTTTGAAAACTCTCGGAACTAGAGTTAGCCAGTCTCATCCGATGAAGAAAATGTGAGTTCTTCATATACTTTGCCTGAAAGTCGTATATTTTTGGTTAATTGAGATATTTATTTATGTTTTTTATGGGGTTTTTTTTCTAAGTGAAAACGAATATTTGGATGTTAAGTTTACAAAGCCGTATTAGTGTTATAATAGTGCTAAATATGGATGACACGTAAAATTCTACATAGGTCCCGGCTGTTTGTCTAGTACGGCAGTCATTAAGCCATGTCAGAGGGCCTTAGGGCGGGTTGAAAACTCTCGACACCGGAGTTGGCCACTCGCATTTGATAAGAAGAAGTGCTACATATTGCTTAAGTTTGGTGTCAGTTATAATAATAATAATAAAACCGCAGGGGCGACTTTATGGCGAGTCGTCGGTGAGTGGCGTCACCGCGGACCCCGATTCCCTGGGGGCTAAATGAGACCCCCTGCCTCCCGGCTTACCTTGATTGGCCGTCCGGGAGTGGAAGACGCAAGAGCTAAGTACCTAAGCTCCAGGGTGGAAGTGTTAAAGGGCATAACGCCGCTAGTACCGCTCAGAGAACGCGCAGCACACCTCTCGACACCCTAAGCCACTCAAACCAATGTTGCCCTTCCGGCGTAATCTTAGGCTGCCTTCTGTGGAGGGCCCATTTAGTGAGTGGCAAGTCATCACCCGCTATATTTTTTATGAATGAGGCATAACTGGCGGGTGCCGTTCCTCGTACAATAGACCAGTTTAATTAAGTCAATGAACAACTCAACACAATAGCCTGTAATATTAATACCATGTCTGCAATAGTTACTTTATATACCTAACATCCTCTATCTGTATTTTTTACTTAATTTTAAGTATAACATTGTAAAAGGCCTCTCAGTGTTGGCTACGGCCCCACTGATGCCTTAAAAATACCGGGCGTAAGGCCCGAGAATCTGTGAAGTGAAATAAAGAAAATAATAATAATAAAAACGTTTATTTGCAAAATTACATGGGTATATACATGCAATAACTTAAAACTAGAACTATACTAGGCAACTAATTAGTGTGCTAAACAAGATATATTATTGAATGTTGGAGATTTATGTCCATTCACACTAGGTATTCCTGTGTTGTGAATGGAATTTTTAGTTTAGTTGTAATATCATATTTATTTTTTGTTGTAATATCGTATTTATTTATAATGCTTTGAAACTAGTATTCCTCTGTGAAAATATTGATGTGTTAATATTTTTAAACAAATAACGATAGCAACCATACCTAAATTTAATGCAGGTGATTTATATATTTAGACTTATATTGAGCCTGAGAAGCGCTAATAAAATGTCAAACTTGTGGCCAGAAGAGTAACACATGCTAATTGATTAATAATTATAAAATAAGTATATTGGTGCTACCATGCATAACTTTACTGTAACTAAATATATATTTGATTTGAAGTATTTATTCTTGAAGTAGCAGTAATTTTTAAGGATAAAGTACTGTCGCATGCGAAGGATGTCTCCTGACTCCTATCGCGTCAAATTATTACAATATAGTATGGATTTATAATATAGTATAATGAGTTTAAAGCAAACTGTATTTACTTTTGAGAACTTTCTGTCAAGATTTCTTCATAAATGAATATATTCATCAATCAGCTGTTAGTTATATTAAATTTCTATACTATTACTGGTTTTGTGTAAATTAACGAAGGTTTTGTAATAATAATGCATGTCAATGATTTCGTTGTTATTCTGATATTTAACGTTTTATTGAAATGTTAAACTAGAATTTAAATATGTTGTTTAAGACCCTGACAATAAAAATCAAATAAGTAGCCTCTAACAAAATTCAAACAGTTTTTATAATTTAAAGTTTGTCTAATTAGTAAAATGAAACACATTCATTGAAGTTTCCAATTTTATCGACTGCTCTTTCATCTTTTGTTTTAGTAATTTGAGTAACAAAACATTAAACTAACTTAAAATAACATAACAGAGTTTCATTCGTCTCACGAAAACATCATAATCATTATCAAAATAAATAATACATTCACAAACAAAAGGTACTCGCGTAACCCCACATTATTATTTAACGATTACAATATGTATGTATTATTACGAGATTAAACATGATTATAGGATAATTATTACTTGTCTTAATCGTAACAGCACCATACAACATACAATATAATATAACCTTAAAACTATTTTTACAAAATTGGACAAACGAACGTTTTGAAAACAGAAATGCACAATACCCGTCGACTAAAACTAACTTATAATATGCCTTATTATTAATAACAATGAGAAACTTTCTCTTCTCTCCAAGAGAAGATTATTATCCATTAATAGGATAAGAGGCCGCTGGTGACAACAACAATTTATAAATTATTTGTCAACTTATAAACTTAACAATATACCTAAACGAATATTTGGTGCAATTGATTATACAATAAAAATGCATACATTTATCCAAAGTCACCTACGAAACTACCACTATTAACTATCATTATTAAAATGATTATATGCACATAATATTTCAAATAATACTCCATTACCGTAAATGATAATTAAACTAGCGATAAATATGTCAGTGTCGTTGAATAAGCATATTATTATATTCTTTACAATAATATATTCTTATATTTTTACTGAATTAATAATAGGTTTCCATCACCTACAGTGAAAATGCTACCGAAAACCAAACCAAAACTTTGGAGCATTTTGGCGAAATGCTTGGTGCTTGTTAAATGCCGAGTCGTTGTAATTCTAATAAGGAGTCGTAAGGTTCAAATTTCCGTTGGTTTTTATATCTATTGTTTCTTAGCGTATGCTTTGTAAGCCCTGTCTTGGGCAGCGGCTTCGTCTTCTACGCTTCTTCTGTAGTGACCTCCAGGGCCGGTTGTGTCGAAGTCATTACCGTAATGGGACGCCGAGTACGTGTGGCTCTGAGATACCTGCGGATGTTTCACGATCTCGTATGTCGTCTTCTCGTGCGATTCGCCAGCAGACACCAGCTTCTTCAAACCGATGATGGCGGACAGTAACAGAGCAATCTTACCGATCAGCAACGCCTTTCCAGCGATGAGAGCGATGGCTTGGAACGCGATGGCGAGGAAACCTCCCTTGATGGCTATACCGGCGATGATCGGTCCCATCATCTTCTTCAACTTACCCCTAGCTTCGTCCATTGATCGTCCGATGTCGTCCCCGACGGTCGTTGGAGAGATCACAATCCTGTGGGTCTGCATCAGCTTCGAAGTAGCCAGTTGGAGGAATTTGTCGATCCGCTCCGATGGCAGAGAGTTCAAGTCACCATCAGGAAGGGAAGATGGGAAAGCTCGTCCTGTTTCCGGCCTCTGGACGAGATTGATTCCGTCGACGATCGGAAGAGTCTCCGCGCGGGCAGCTCGGTCGATGAACTTGGCGGCTTGGATCTTGAAGCACTTGACGATTTCCTGCGATCTCTCGCAGTTGTCGTACATCCTGCCCAGGAGTTTCAGGCTGGTGGTGAAAGTGTTGCCCGAAGCTGCTACACTGAGGCACACGAGGCACAGGACTATGCCCCTGGGCCACGTCATGTTGTCTCTCTGTGTCCTTCAGTCAGTTCGAGGACCAATGTCCGGCCGATGCGGGCGCAACTATTGAAATGTGCACAGCATACATGTGCACTGGCATTTATCTATTTTCACCGGGAACTGCATTTATCTATAAATCTTTTAGAGCGTGCAATCGTTGCATCGTATCGTTGAGCACTGAGTCTTGTGTTTACACGATGGTAATTGAGTTAGTGTGATGTTATGTGTATGTGTGTGTGATAGTAGACTTAGAAGCTGACCACGGTGCATCGGCATTGTCAAGGACGCCGGCTTATCAGTAGTTTTGCTTTTCTATTTTCTTTAGAAAGTTTTTATTATTAAAGTTATGATACTGTGATTCAACGAATGGAACATGATGCTGTACACAATCACGAGGTAAGAAAAATATGTGTACACGTAACTTTACCATGAATTAAACTGAATATTTTATTTATATAGGTCCTGCAGCAGCATTCAATTAAATTTTGTTCCTCGTCTTCATTCATAGTCTATCCATTTGCATTGTAATACGTAATTAACACAGAAATTTGCATGCGAATTCATATATTAAGCCAGTGTTTATGCAGCCAGCTCTTGGATGGGTGACCAGAAAGCGCCATTTCTTTTAGATTCGCCCGAGTATGTTGTAAGGTCCTTCCTCAATATATTATAAGTCCATGTTGTTTGCTACAATCAACGCCACAAACGACAGTAGTTGTAATGTTTAGGGTGAGAACCTGTCGACACAAAAATTATCACTCGCATACGATAAAAAAAGTTTATAAACTCATCTTTCGATAATCTCGAACAAATACCTACCTTAATCTACTGAGCCTCGGGATATTTCATCAATGCAAATCTAATGCGTTAAGCGGTGCGAATATCCATACAATTAACCTACATAATAATATAGTTATGCATGACTTTGGTAAATAATTCATCTCTGATATTTCAATTCAATGATAAAATTAATCAATAGAGGAATTCTACGATGCTAGGAGAAATATATGTATGGCATATAAAAAGACTATACTTAGAAGTGCGGATTACTTTTTGTTTATTAATACCTAATGTCGGTGTGTTATATTTCCATAGGTATGTATATTTTATGTGTTTTCGAAATTGACATTATGGGAAAAATACATCAAAGATCTATATTTCTGCATTTTTAAATAACATGAGTGTTGCTGATTTTATTAGATATGGAAAAATCATTTCTGTAGTTGTGTTGAATTGTGTCATGTGTTTAAAATTTAAATATCCTCTTATTCCCATTTATTGAAATTCTAAAGTCACACTTGAAATATTTTTTTGTAATAATGAACTGAGTATATCTGAAATTTATTTCAGATATACCTACTCAGTTGATTATTACAATATTAGTTATTATTATTATTGGCTTTTTGTTTTATTTAGGTGATATATTTAATGTGACTAATGCTTTTTCCTTTTAGCTATGTTCCTTCTTATTGACCTAAAACGAAGTTAAATAATTTAAAGTAAGTAACTTTCTCTGATGTCAACATTTTCAAAACTACCATATGGGCCTCTGACGTAGCTTAAGTTTCTTTACTGTCACACTGCGCTGTGTGATATGTCCTGAAATATTTATTATTATTATTATTATTGCTATTTTTGGCATGGTTTGCCATGAGCTTAACCCGTATAGTGGTTGTTTAATTTTTGCTCATATTCCAATAAAAAGATTTGAATGAATTATTTCATGGTGTGGACTAATTGATACGTCGTACCTACCTACAAACTTAAAGTGAGGTCTTTTTAAACAAATTTAAATATATAAAACTCAAAAGTGACTGACTGACTGACTGATATAGTGATCTATCAACGCACAGCCCAAACCACTGGACAGATTGGGCTGAAATTTGGAATGAAGGTGGATGTTATGACGTAGGCATCCGATGAGAAAGGATTTTTGGAAGTGGCACTTTTTAAGGAGTGAAATAGGGGATTTTACTTCTTAATGCGAGCGAAGCCGCGAGCACCCACTAGTTGAATATAAATAACATAATGACTTTGTTTATATAGTTACTAACTTCAAGAAAGAATATATCTCGAGTATAACAAATGTTGTTATAAAGGCCCTCCACGATGTACGCGGAGTATTAATCCACCAATATCTACTATTATTTTGTGATTACATATTTCCTTTTGAAAAACTAAGTAATAAAGCATTATTATCATTATATCAATATCTCAAGCTTATCTAGTATGTACACTGTACCTACATATAAACAAAATCTCTCTCTCTCTCTGTAAGTCGTATTTCGTCATGACTGGGGGTCGTGACTCCCCCGCAGAACTTCCTTAGGGGAGTTCTCTTGGGCAGATACATCGTGGTGGACGCCCAGGTCCTTCCACGGAAGACACATGTCCTCGGGTATTGTGGTCCTCAAACATGTCGGTTTCCTCACGATGTTTTCCTTCACCGCTAAGTGTGTGCAAGTACACACTTAACTTGAATATGCAAGTCATTGGTGTAGGGCTGGAATCGATCAGGGAGCGTTTGGATGAAAAGCAGACATTGGAACCACCGAGCCATACCTACTAGCTATAAACAAAATAACTAACGTCAAATCCTGTAACCGTTTTACACATGTTATGATAACAATGGGCTAATATTTTGATAACCTCATATACCTGGTATAAAAAAAAACTATTCATGGAGAAATGGAAGAGTAAAAAAAACTTGTATTTCTATTATGTTCATTTTGATGGTAATTTTATAATAAATTATTTAAGAACAACATACAATTGTTTCATAATTTGCAAAGTAATTGGGTACTTGGTAACTGAAAACCTTATATTTTACAATGCTAGTTAAAAAGAAAAACAATAACTTGAAACACTGCCATCTAGCAGAGAAGCTTGGAACTTTTTTCTTAGGCCAACGCGCATGCATGCGAATACCATAGCGAAAAGCGTATGTTTTTCTATGCATTGCTATCATACTCTTTAGCATTTAGTATTCGCAGCGCCACTTTGTATAAGTTTCTCATCATCTTTTTTTCTTCGTGATCATGGCAAAAGTAAAAAAAAAATACACAAGTTTATTTGTAGTTCAGATTACGTAAGTCTTTTAAAAAAATATTGGAAATAACAGGTTTATTAATCAAGCATATATTTTTTCAAAAAGTTTTTAAAATATAATCAATGCTAAATTTTGAAGAATACAAAAAGAAACGAACTTTTTGATAAAATCTAAAAGTTTTTTTTTTACATACGTATTGATACAGTGTTGTTTTCAGCAGAATTAATTCTTAAAATCATATAAAGCAGTCAAATACATACGTAAACCAAAGTCCACAGCAATATGCGAACAAGTCGGTTATATACCACAGTTATATACCTGCCATTAAATGTTAAATTGGCATGTATAATTTAAACATTGCATTAATTGCGATGAGTAAAAGTTATTACAGCTATTTTTTACATATTTTTTGCTTTCTCCGTCAATTGTGCATAGAAATAACCTTTGCTTACCTGCTCACTGAAAAATGAATGTTACTGAACCTGTCGACTACAATGGCTACTAATAAATTAGTACATATTAATAACTAGTGAACGTCCGCGGCATTGCTCGCATTAATTTATAATAAAAAGTACCTAGCCTATGACACTTCTAAGTCCTCATACTACCTACATTCCAAAATCATGATGATCCGTTCAGCCGTTGTGATGAGCGTTTAAATAAACATAGAAGCAGAAAAACAGACAAAATTTTAAGAAATTTTTGGAACATGTTCTGTTATCAATTCGTAGTTTCTTTAAAACATTTTTTCTTCTATCAGACTTTTGGCTTTCAGGTTTATTATATGTACATATAGATATATAATTGTTTACATGTCCATATTTAAATTATTCCTACTGTTCATAAGGTATTTGCTAGATCAAAACTGATGTTACATATGAATTTATATAAAAGTTATATTTTATTTCGCAGTAACGAACGTTAAAAGGCCTTATTTAAATAAAAGCGGTCTAAACCCATACAAGTATATTATATTCATACATGTATATTACATGTAAAAACAACAACACAAAAAGTGGAAAGAAGAATTACCTGTTTTGATTTGTTCTCTAAATTTAAACCTACAAGATGTATTCCACCATATTGTATGGCGATTAAAAGTGGTATCACTAGACATAGACAAGACTACCCGGACACTCCCAAATACTACCCTTAGTACAAATTGTAATGAAGATAAATAGGCAACATTTCTAGAAATTCTTGGAGCGTGTTCTGCTATCAATTCTTTTTTTTAACTATGACGGGTTTGCACTTGGCCATAGTTTACTTGATAGCAAGCAAAGGCTATGGCCTAAGATGGAGCGTGCTTACCCGATAAGAACCAATACCCGATAAGAACCAATTCACTCTCGCTTTGAAGATCGCTGGATTATAGTGCGTGGGGAACAGAGAGTTAGGTAGGGAGTTCCACAACCTTGCGGTACGAACAATAAAGGTAGAAGCGTACCGTTTCGTGCGGGTCTTAGGAACTTCCACCATAAACCGGTGTCGTCCTGCCGTACCTCTACTCGTCCGGTGATAGAAGGTTAGAATTCAAAGTATCTCCGATTTTTTTTATTTATATTATGTTTAGACTTACGAACCTCTTCAGTACTATTATATGTATATATAATACTCTGTTTGTCGCAACATAGGTTGATTGACAACCTCCAGAAAATTAAAACTCATCATATATCTTTGTTGTAGTAAATTATATGAATCGTATTAAATTTATGTGCCATAATTAATTAATAAAAGAAAGAAAAAGTATCGAAATAAAGTTAGCTCTTGAACAACTCCCTTTTAGCCATTATCAAATACCTATAAAGTGTGATTGTGATTTTTTTATAATACGTTGTCTACAGTTTTTGAATAGGAATTGCACGATTATGTTAGTTTGATTATTTCTTTATTCAGGCGTCTATGACATATAACCTCGTTGCTCCCATCATTAACATCATCAGCCCATTATCCACGCATCACGTGCCAGTACCATCATCAACTCATGGGAATGATAATTTAAGACAATAACTTTTACAACCTCGGGCTTTCACTTGGAACCCTTAACGCAGGGTCAAGGTGAAAATTTGATGGGAAATTCAGCTGTTTTGGGTTTTGTTTTGATGGTGAAAATTGTAGTGTAAAGAACAGATGATGGATACAAGTACAAGACTAATTATTCAAACCGAGGATAAAAATTAGAGCAGCTTTTCTTGCCAGCCTATAACATTAAAATTTCACTAACATAATAAAAAGTACTTATTAAAACAATGCCGTTAAACCTGCTGACATTCAATAGTATTTTAATACATTAGTGGGTGCTCGCGACTTCTCTCGCATTGAGAAGTAAAACTTGCATTCCCTAAAGTGGCATTTCCAAAAATCCTTTCTTAGCTGATGGCAACGTCATAACATCTACCTGCTTGCCAAATTTCAGCCCGATCCGTCCAGTGGTTTGGGCTGTGCGTTGATAGGTCACTATGTCAGTCAGTCAGATATATAATATTGATACAGACATTATAAATTAAGACGCACATCATTATACTTAGAGACATCATCATTAAGAATGTTGTACACGTTTATTGCCACCAAGCTATTAGGCTTAGCGGGTGTCAAGTTTGAAATGTATATTATTCTTAGAACTTATAGCAAGACTAGAGGCGTCCCGTGGTGTTACTCGTGTTAGTTCAGATGAATAACAAAAACAAAGTTACTTTAGGTTTTGGTTACGTATATCGTTGGTTCATTCTATATAATAATAAAATAAAATTACAAAATATTCCAAACTAGCGGAGTTCCTGCGGTATAATCTAAATATATGTATATATACTTTAGGGTGACTGACTGACTGATGTACAATGATCTTCTAAATAAACTGAGGCTGATGTAGTGATCTTTCAAAGCATAGCCCAAACCAGTGAAGGGATCGAGCCGAAATTTGGCATGCAGGTAGATGTTATAATGTAGGCATCCGCTACGAAAGGATTTTGGGAAATGACACTTTAAAAGGGGTGAAATACCGAGCACAGAAAGCAGCTTATGGACTATCACTAACCACTTTGTTGTGGACTGACGGAAGCACGAGAACCTGACATGCGACAGTTTATCAGCTTTAAAAAAATATCTCTGATTTTAGTCTTAAAATATCTTGAGTCGTATTTCCTCATGACTGAGAGACTGGGGGTCGTGACTCCCCGCAGAATCAATTCGTTAAGGAAGTTCTCTTGGGCAGGTCTTTCCACGGAAGACACCATGTCCTCGGATTTTGTGGTCCTCGAACATATCCGTTTCCTCACGATGTTTTCCTTCATCGTTAAGCGAGGGCAAATCCACACGTATCTTTAAAATACAAGTCATTGGTCAAGTGGGATTAAAACCAGGGTACGTCAGGGTAAAAGCAGACCCATAAACCGCCGAACCACACTCGCTTGAAAAAAATTGACCTCAAATAACTGTCCCTCCACGAAAATCAAACCCGCGATCTCCACGAAAATCAAACCCGCGATCTCCACGAAAATCAAACCCGCGATCTCCACGAAAATCAAACCCGCGATCTCCACGAAAATCAAACCCGCGATCTCCACGAAAATCAAACCCGCGATCTCCACGAAAATCAAACCCGCGATCTCCACGAAAATCAAACCCGCGATCTCCACGAAAATCAAACCCGCGATCTCCACGAAAATCAAACCCGCGATCTCCACGAAAATCAAACCCGCGATCTCCACGAAAATCAAACCCGCGATCTCCACGAAAATCAAACCCGCGATCTCCACGAAAATCAAACCCGCGATCTCCACGAAAATCAAACCCGCGATCTCCACGAAAATCAAACCCGCGATCTCCACGAAAATCCCGATGAAAATTGAGTGAAATCATTCGCATAGTTTGTATAGAGATAAAAGGCAATCGAAAAGAAACGCTTTTTAAAGGGTTTTCTTTGTATAAGAGCATAAATAAACTACAATATGCTGTGTTCATGTGAACTTTCTACCATTACTATAATGATTTACTTTGAATGTGCGTAAAAAGTGAATTTACGGCATTTGCATGGTGATAAAATACATAAAGTTAATATTTGTGCTTGCAAGATAATGTTTTCTCTTTTAAAACTAACGAATAATTGGTACAAAGATTATGAAAGGACTCGATTTTCGATCGAGTAACTTTATACAAGCGAGTTTTAAGCGAGTGTGGCTCAGCGGTTCCCGTGTCTGCTTTTCATCCAGACGCACCCTGGTTCGAATCCGCCCTACACCAATGACTTGTATTTTCAAGTTATGTGTGGATTTGCACTCGCTTAACGGTGAAGGAAAACATCGTGAGGAAACCGACATGTTTGAGGACCACAATATCCGAGGACATGTGTCTTCCGTGGAAGGACCTGGGCGCCCACCACGATGTATCTGCCCAAGAAAACTCCCCTAACGAATTAATTCTGCGGGGGAGTCACGACCCTCAGTCATGAGGAAATACGACTCAAAGAAAGAAAGAACTTTATACAGGATCAGATTGTTAATCTTTACAGACATACAATACGAAACTTTTGTATTTATTTTGAACTAATGTTTGTCCACGGCTTTAGTCGCATATTTTCGCGTGACATATATTCACAGAAAATAAATAAATAAAAGGTTGAATGACATCACTAGAGACAAGAACGCTGGCTGGTTCCTTGCGCAAAGGATTTCTATAGCAATCCAGTGTGGGAATGCAGCCAGCGTTCGTGGCTCCATACCACATATGGATGTTTTAAATTAAGTTTAAATGTAAATACTCGTTTTTAGTTTTATTAGTGTATATATGTGTATATATTGTTTATTATTAATTTAGTTAATTAATAATTACGATCCATTCACAGATAATTCACGATAATTATTTTCTATAGTTTTGCCTGAATACGGAACAAATAAACAAACAAACGTTTTATTTCATTACTAGAAGTTGCTATTGGACATAACTACGACCAACTTTGAGACGAAACAGGCTGTAGATGATGATGATTTCTTTATTAATATGAATTCTTTTTATGTATTTTTAAGTATTATTGCAATATTCTTGTAAAAACATCGTGGGCGTGTAAAAGTTATGTGAATAAAGGAAATTGGGATAAAAACGTTAGGTTCGATTTTTTTTGTGTTATGGCTTTTGCGAAGATATGACTTCGCAATCTGCCAATGTCAAATGGGAAGATAGGCCATCAAACTGAGTTCGAAATATTGTAAAAAACTTAAATAAAAAATCAAATAATAAGCTTAAATCTACCTCTATGCCTATACTAATTACATACAGTTACGAACCATCAAATTCATCGAAGTGTCAATAAAAATTAAAATAACTAACAAGAGAGTGTAAGTGATTGTAAAGTTTCATTACTTTATGGCAAACTAATATTTAGATGTAGTGTTGAAACGTGCTGACGATAACATGATAACTGAGGACCTGGAGTCAGAAGAATTTGGATATGGCTTTTGATCAGTGTGCTAGTGTAACAAAGAATGTGAGGTAAAGTTTTACTTCTTTGAAAAGCAAAATAAGGTTATCATTAATGTTGATAGCAAATATACTGGTCTGAAGTGACACCAACATAGAGCATTTTGGCTGTAGGAAAACCGATCAGAATAGGTATTATGTCTGCAATAATTTCTGTAAAATATATAAATAAAATATCTTGATGGGAATAGTAATGAACTTATAGGCCCTTATGTATTTTGTTTAGCGTCATATATGTATGTATTTTTTTAAACAATATCAACCTTTTTTGACAGTTTATTACATTTTTCAGACAAATCTAGACTGTCTTTCTGATTATAAATCTATATCTAGACCTCTAGTCTTACTTATGATGGCTTACCATTTCTCCAATCAAAATTAAATCAAATTTGCGTGAATCCACAAGCTTTAATAAGAGCTTAACCAAAATGCCGTATCCACATTTCTCCTCTACCCAGCTCAACGATCGCGACCCCACAACCACGTCAATTTTCCATTTCGCTACACACTCACACACACAAACCTAAAGCTGCCTTTACACCAGCCGCTACCTCTCATCACTCCATACAAAAGATGCCAGTCTTCATTCATTCCCGCCCAGTGTAAACGCGCTTTACTTCCCTCGATTAGGCATCCACAAGTCTTCTTACACTCACGGCATAGCCTATAAATAGTCGCTGCAATTGCAAACAGACCGACAGTCTTTTTTTGATAACCATCCAGCAAACATGTTTGCCAAAATTGTGATTTTCACGTTTGTGCTGGCGGGAGTCAACGCCAATGATATGGGAGCTAAATACCTTATGAGGGTGTACGAGGACTGCTCAAGAACGGAAATCATGCCCTGTTTGAAGAAAAAGGCCATTTTGTTTTTTGATCGAGCCGCGAGAATGGAATCGATTCCTTTGGTCGAAGGAATCGAAGTGGTCAAGACTTCAAAGGACGATACAGCCCCTTTAAGTGAAAACGAGATAGACGCTAACCTGCCCAGGAGTTTGCCAGAAAAAGACGCAGCATTAAACCAAATGCTATGGGATCGACTTGCAGCATTCGCGAATTCAAGGACTGTCCAACTGTCTCTGCCAAAAATGAGTGGCCAAGAAATAGGACGAGGCATCGAAGAAGGTAAAAACCCCTTTCCCGATTAACAAATTAACACCCCAGCCCTAAGTTGCTCACTAAAAAAATACCCTGTCTTTCTTGGTTTTGCAGTTGAAAACTTTATCGGAGAATCTCGCAAAAAGAAAGCAGGTAAACTATTCAAAATTTTATTCCAAATTTAGTGACTTATGTAGTAAGGATAAGTATATGTATTATACTTATGTAATTGGCTTTAGTCTATGTATTTAGTGACGTAGATAGCGGTAAATAATTGGCTATACCTATCGCTATTTAAAACATAACTGATTATGTTTACTGCAACAATTAGTAATGGAAATTCAAAATTGCTGCGGTAAAAGTTGTCCTTAAATACTTTTTTGGACAATGTTCACAGAAAATAATTTTCCATTTCAAGCAATTTTACTAAACTTGGGGTTTTGTGGGCCATTGTATGGTGTATCTCTTTAACTTGTATTCTTTGAAGTCAAGAAGATGGGTTATGTCAGATTTTTCACAACTTACATCGTATTAAATTAAGCTGACATGTTGTCATGTACTCGTAACTTGTATCTAAAATTTAGGTTTTTTTTTTGTTTTTTTTTTACTTGAAATAGGCTCACACTTGACTACAACTTGCCTGATGTTAAGCAACGTTGTAATCTACGATCTAGCGCGCTTACCTAGAAGAAACTGGTTTACACTCGACTTGAAGACCGACAAATTATAGAGGTTAAATAATTATACGTTTTAACGAATTTTCGCACGTTTTATCTTAAAATATCCATCAATCTCGGATATGAAACTAGTTAATAGGTACTGGATTTAAAGCATAAATTCTATATATTATTAGGTATTATAGTAATTGTACTATGAAGGTTACGTTCATTCACAAACACGTGTTAAATGTTTACATTTTAAACTGGTTTCGGTCGATCAATGAGTGAGTCAGCGCAAACGTCGCTCACAAACACTATGTACCACACACAAAACAATGAAGTTTTAAGGAAATATTACATTTTTTAAACTAAGTTTACAAAAAAATGCTATGTTTGTGAGTAGAATACTGAAGTTTATTAATCTAGGTAGTTTCTTTTAGACAAGCGTGCTACTTCAATATAATCAGATTGCAGTATACAGTAGTCATTTCTTGTGTAAAATGATTTATTTTACATAAAAAATCACACATACCAGATATACTTCTAATACATTTTTTTTATGGAATAGGAATAAAAACGATCAACTATAGATTGTTATATGTATAGATATCTCATTATTTTTATATCTATGCAAATAAACACATATTATTCTAAACAATAGAAACATTCAAACCCACAACTTAATTGAAATATAACACAGCTCAATTCGCCCGTTTTATCATTACAAAGTCAAATTTATTCAAACTAACATAATAACGCAATTCCTATTCAAAATCTGTAGAAACTGAACTATAAAAATGTAAAATTTACAAAATTCGTGATCATACAAATTTTATGGTCTGCAAAATTTGTTATTTAGTATGTATGAGGTTGCAATACACCTGTCATTAAATCAATTCTATTAATGAGAACAAAAACTTTTACTTGATACAATTTTCGGCTCAGAAAATTAAAAACATGCGAGTCATCTTACGAGATTGCTTTTTTCTCACAGGAAATTATAGCTTCCAATTGTATGTTTTATTGTATACTTATTTGGGTAAGAGGGAAATATGTTAGTTTTATAAGACAACAAAGTGCCCTAAATAATTATTAATATAAAATAAAAAGGCAAACATTTATTTGTATGCGATTCACATTAAACACGTTAATTTGGAATTACTTACTACCGAAATCTTCAAAGATTTACTGGTTAACCCAAAATTCAATTGAGTCATCTTATACTACGTTTATTACAAAAAATTTAATCGGGTTTAGTTCTTTGCTTGCTATCAGGTAAACTATGGCCAAGCGCAAACCCGTTCAAGTTAAAAAAAAAGTTAAAATAAAATAATATACAAAAACCATAAACATAGATCAAGCTTTTACCTGTTAAGCTAAGCCTGTTTCTCTAACCATATCTGAAACCATCTATATATAATATCGACACATAAAAATAATGGTCAGTACACGTATTAATATGACGTAGTGAAACCTCAACCACGACTATATTGCTAACCATTAAATATGCACTTTGCAAAGATTTAACTACCGTTTTGCTAACGTATCAGTTTTCTATGATATTGCTGATGCATAAGTAGGATGATAAGCAGAAATGAACTACTAGCAAAGTTGATAAATGAATGTTGGAGTGTTCTTAGAAGTTTTATATGTTTATCGTATATATCAAGCTTGAACATTTTAATGGCGTCTTTTGGTGTCGGAGGCCAAGATCCGATTTGGGTCGTTGAGCCAACCTAGTTGGATCCTTATAGTTTTTTTTTAATATGGTTTTTTTCGGGTTTTTTTTTAATCATTCATAGATTTTAACGCAAAGAACTCCAATTAAATCATGTGTTACCCTTAAAATATATCAATGCAATAGAAGAATTAAAAACAACGTCTGCGTGACAAAAGCTATGAAATTGAATCGTCAATACTTGCATCCTGAATGAAAATAACTTTTATTTCAGAGACACATTAAATTACCGAAAATGTATTTTAATTGTCACAAATTAACTTTTGTATATAAAAAATAAAAATTGTCGCAAATTTGCTTCTTTATCTAGATATACGACAACCACTTAAATCTTATAAGCACATACTCGTATTATCTCTTACATATTATTATATACATATAATCCAATACACATTCATTCATCTCAACAAACATCAAAACCATACAAATCCAAATCCTAGCTTCACCAATTAGCTAGAAACTCGGGAAAGCAGATGCATCTTGGGAAAATCTTAGAATCGTGACTTTGTCTCTGCAGGTCAAAGTGCTTATAATAGTAAAATTTTGGAGAAAGGTGTAGCCATTACAGTATTGTATCTAATGTCCACGGTAATCGCCTATGAGGTATATTGTATTGTAAATATTTAGCATGAATTTACGGTATTTTTATGGTTTAGTTGATGATTTTAGTGTGGAATTTCTTCTTGAAATTTAATGGCATGATTAGCAAAATTTTATTGTAGTAGCTTTATCTGCGTTTATTTGTATTTTTTCTGGATTACTGATAGAATTTGTTGCCAAGTAATTTTTGTGGGATTTTCCTCAAAGAAAATTTTATTGACTGCTTTAGTTTGATTGGAAAACCTTAATCAATATTACATTGAGGAATAAAAAGATTTGTAAAACTTTAATCTTATCAGTAAAGAACCGATACAGAATGCGACTTAGAAATAATAATTAATCAATGATTTTTTCCTGTTAAAACTATTACATTGAGGAATAAGATGATAATAATAAGATAACAGATACCCATAAAACATACCTTACCTAATACCTATTTAACTATACTAGTAAGGAAACAAAATTAATAAAAGGAATAGCAAACAAATCGCCCTCGTAATTAGCAACTTTAAAACGATAATAATGAACGTAAAACACGCACGTACATAACTTATTTCCTTGTTAAATTCAATAACGTGCGTCTAGCATGATGTTTATCAGCCAATCTTTATGGAGGGTTTAAATTTTGTTGAAGAATTTCTGGCAGGTCCATATAATCTTGTAATAAATTGAGTCAAGAAAATGATTTTCCTGTTAATTGAAAGAAATTGCGGTTAATAAGACAGTTTACTGTTTTTAGGTTGATTTTAGTTTATTATACTTTTGGTGTTGAATGTAGGTAGTATTATATTGTGTGAATAAATTATTTCTTTATAATATTTTTAGGGGTATATTTTGAGAAGTATTTTACAACTCATGTATTTGTAGAATAGTTGCATTGCCAGTAGAAGTGGCATTGCAGTAGATTATTTATTTTTAGTAAATTCTTCAAGAGGTTTATTTGTATTATGATAATTTTAACATATCAAGAAGCTCAAAAAATAATTATTTTTGGCTTATTTACTATCAGAAAAGAGATAAGAGTTTGAAAAAATAAAAATGTATGTTCTATCATTAAATTACCAACAAAGAAAATTAAAGTCGGTGGTTCCATGTATGATTCCGCCGCTAGCATTTGTTTTAATGTTTTTAACCGACTCCAAATAAGGAAGTTTTCTCTTCGTCTGAAAGTTTTTTAAGCAAAGGGTTTCCTTGCTAAGAAAAAACTTTCAGAACGTACTTTACGTATGGCTAAAAATAGAATAGAATAGAAAATTCTTTATTGCAACACACCATAATAATTACAAAAAATGAAAAAAATACTCGTACTAGTGCCACAAGTGGCGACCTTATTGCTAAAAGCAATCGAAACCTTTTCTGACAGTAAAAGCTAGAAATTTTTCCCATCACTAACCACCCCATCCCTACACATTCCAGGTCGCGGCAAGATGAAGAAAATGATGGGAATGATGATGATGGGAGCCGCCATGAAGATGGTCGCCATGACGCCGCTGGCAATTGCTGGGCTCTTCGTGCTGGCTGGGAAGGCTCTCATTGTTGCTAAGGTACATACATCATCATATTAACAACAAATAAAGGGTGTTTAGAGCAGCCAATAGAATTAAAGGAAACAAAATCTATATTATCATGATTGCTTACCATCAGGCGAATAACGGTCATGTGCAAACCCATTCCTTGTAAAAATAAATAAAGTTGTATGAATATAATAATAGATAAAAAAACTTGTATGTACCTACTTATATAAAAAATATATTTGGGAACACTTTAAATCCATAACAGAACATGTTTCAGCAGTTTTAAGATTTTTGTCTGTTTATCTGTTTGTCTGTATATCTGTTTGACTGTTTATTTAAACGCTCATAACGCGGAAAAGGCTGAATGGACCATGATGATTTTTATAGGTAGTATGAGATCCTATAATGTCATAGGCTACTTTTAGTCACGAAACAAAAATAATGCGAGCAAAACCGCAGGCGTCCACTAGTTTTAAATAAGTACTTAGAATTATCCAAAGTAGAAACCACTGAAATTAGTGAGCTTACAATAGAAATTCACATAATAACCGAAATCAATGGCACTCTATGCGTCAGAAGACCATTGACGAAAACCACAAAAGTAGACAATAACGTAAAAATGAAATTGAAAAATTTCAATAGAACTTTTGCTTTCATTACCTAACCATCAAGATATAAATAATTTAGAAAAAAATGTTCTATTTTTTAATAGAAATCAATAGGGTGCATATCTGTGTATTATAATAATATTTTATCTTTTTGTTAAATAATGCTGTCTGCACAAGATCGACGCAGATAGCATATACAAAGAGAAGGCTAAGCCCAGCAGTGGGATCCCAAGGGTGGATGATTATAATGATGATGAATGCTTTACGAGTCAAAATCAAATCAAGAATTTAGACAGCTGTTACTAAGCCACTTCTTACGTCTTTACGGTGATAAACTTACACAAAATCCCTTATAAAACAAACATAAAAAAATAAAACATTATAATTGAATCTTTATTCCCCTTGAACTATAATTTGTCGGTCTTCAAATCGAGAGTACCTAAACCAGTTCCTTCTAGGCTAGCGCGCTAGATAGTAGATTATAACGTTGCTTAACATCAGGCAAGTTGTAGTCAAGCGTTAGTCTATGTCATATAAAAAAAGAAACATAATAAGATAACCAACACCAACACACCCTCTCTCTCTCTCTCAGTGTGAGTCGTATTTCCTCATAACTGAGGGTCGTGACTCCCCGCAGAATTAATTCGTTAGGGACGTTAATAATAACACACTACAAGCTATCTTATAAAAATAATTTAACACCTAGAGAAAGCACTCAATTATTTCTAATTAAATGGAAGTACCTATAATAGCATAATTGACGACACTTATACGTGACTGTCATTGTTATACATATGTACATACGTGTGCTTGTTCACATATAGCTTTGACACCGTGACCTGTGAGAAAGTGAAGTGAATTAATGGTATATTATTTTGCAAAGATATAGGTAACATATTTGTGATTATTGGTTGACTTGGATTTCGTTTGATTGAGTAGCAATATTATTCAGAAACCATTTTACGTTTTTTATTCGTGAAAACAAAATAATACAGGATACTACAGAAATCTTACGGTGTCAAACTAGAATCGGTGCCGCGGTGTAGATCTTTCATGAGATACCTTTGATAAACAATTTTAACAGTCATTGAAAACTAACAGAAAGCATTCTATTATTTCTAATTAAATAGACGTTTGATAACATAATTGATGACACTTATACGTGACCGTCATTGTTATACGTGCACTTGTTCACATATTTAAGTCAGCTTTGACACCGTGACCTGAGGGAAAGTGAAGCGAGTTTATATATGTTATGATGTATACTGGAAGACTGAAACTTTATATTTACGATTATAGATTTTGTTTGATAGAGTAGCAACATTATTCAGAATCTATTTTATCAGTTATTTTCTTTCACAATAACAAATAATACAGAATACTACACAAATCTTCGCTAGCAGTCACATCTTTCATGAGATATAAATTATAATCAACAATTTCTGAAAGTTGTCACTCTTCCTGGCATGTATTTTTTTAAATAACTTTTATTATTTTATTTATTCAGACATGAACAAATTAAATAAAATATGGCAATTATTTTTGAGCAATGTTTTCGTAAATGCAAGAACTGTTCTACAAAATTATATATACCTACATCCGTCTCATAAAAAATAACAAAAATCCTTTTAATATAAAACATAAAATATAACATAAAAAGAATTTATTTCTTCATTTATAAGGTGTTTACAGTCAGATATGTAGGTTTAACATGATATTGTATAAACTAGATTTTTGTGTATTATCTACTGTATACTGATAGGCAAACCCTGGATATCACACTAGGTCTATTCCTGTGTTGTGATATCCAGTTTTTCTTATTTTGGATGCAACATAGCATTTACTTGAGGTACCTAATGGTTTTGTATTCCGTGCCGCCACATACATATGTCACAAATGGCTAGCAAAAACAGTTTGTGTACAGAACACAACCAATAGGGGTAAGGTTTCTTAGCACTTAAAAGACAGGAAAAAATAACTTTAAACAATCAAGACAAATACAATCAAAACAAAACAAATTCAAAACAAAACAAGAACGAAACGATAAAAACATGAACGGAATGAATGAAGTTGAAGCCTTTTTTATGCATTTTGGCATACAGTACAGCTGTTTTGCCAGAGTTGCCTGATGTTCTTATCTAATATACTCATACGGAAAGTATAGCTTCTCTAAATAAAATTTTAGCTACATTCTAAGCAAAGAAATTTCACGATATTCCACATTCCTTTTATTTCCAAAATGTTAATTGTGCTTTCCATTATTTAACCTAATAATTTTAATGAATCGTGTTAATTGTTTGAGCATGGGAAATATTTTCTTGTACTTATTAACTTTCCTATTGTAGCTAAGATCCCTCGTTTTGATAAAGCATTTCTTTTGAATTTTTCTTGACATATTTTATTACTTTCTAATTGTTATTTCTAATGTAGTATTGGTTCAACTTTGACTGGGGTTAGTTTTGTTTTGTTCGTGTGCGATTATATTTAATGGTGACCGATTTAATCTATCCTATAAATTCTAGACGTATTACTAAATGTAAAATTTACAAACTATATTATAAATCTTTATTGTGTTTATGATAATCGAACCAATAAAATGATCCAAAAAAAGCTTTGTTTATATAGACAATGTAGCCATTGTGAAGTGCTAATATGAACAGTGTTTCACACACACCCGTATATGTAGATAATCCCTTATTAATCATCGATACATTTAGTTATTATGCGTATCACTTAACAACATGCAATACAATTGATTTGTCACTACAAAATATGCTATTGCAGACCTTTATATATCTTCAGTTGTAACAAAGATTCATAAATAAAGCTTCCCAAGCTTTCAAGTAATATTTCCATCTAAGTGATATTTCCCAGAAAGCCCTAGGCAGTACACGGTACTAAGCTCTGTGACACAGTTGCAAATAATAAGTCTGTACCTAGTACTCAACTGCAAACAAACTGTGGTTAATGTCAAGGTATTTTGTGTAGCGTTAGAAGATAAAAAACTGGGAATTTGTTAGCAAATTTATTAAAACCATTTTTTAAGAACTCAAAATGTACATAATTTTTCGAAGGTAAGCGTTGTAAAATATAGAAGTAAAATTTTGTATTGCTGGGTTGTAAAACTATGTTAGGTATGTTTAAAAATTAACTATAAACATCTAAGCAAAACTCTCAAACAATAACCAATCACTTTTCAATTTAAAAATCAAATATATTTTTTGAGTAAACTAATCAAACGATCTCCGTCTTCCTCCATAAAGTAGCTTGTCGCTATAGACGCCCCTTCTATAACGCGATATAACTTGAAATACTTGAAATTCGTATATTATTCGCCGGTCCATCGCAACAACATAAAACGATAGTCTCGGAAACTTTAATATTCATCAATTTTTCGCAAATTTGACGGAAAATGTATGGATCAACTGTGAAAGTCATATGATTGAGAAAGCATTTAAATAAATATAAAAAAACATTATGACGACCCCTGAAAACTTCCAAGCTAAATAACAAGATAATTATTTACTAACGATTACGTTTACCAATACAATATATGGCATGTTATTTTAGCCCTCATCCTCACTGTTAGTCAAATTGTTTTCAATACTAAGCGCAGGGGTAGTTGTTTTGGGCAGACATCCCTCGAAGTGCCCAAAATAACTTCAACCATCAGTGATACGCTTTACATTTGGTGCGTATACAAAAAATGTATTAACATTTTTATTATATAAAATTACACGTTACATGATAAACAAGAGATTTTTACGTGGTATAGGTTTACGTTTGACTACAGCCTGCCTGATGCTAAGCATTGCTGCAGTCTAGCGTGTAACACGCTTACCTAGAAGATACTTATTTGCTTTAGATTTCAAGAAACCTGGAATTTAATTCAAAAGAAAACACAGCTTCTGGTAAAGTGTTCCAAAGCTTTGCAGTCCGTACAATAAACATAGAGGCAAAGCGCTGTGTTGATGCTTGATCAATAACAAACAGGTCATAGGTAATAGGCGAATAACCGAGTGACGCTAGAGGCGCTAGTGTAGCATCAGGTCTAAATGTTCTCGTTAGCAAATCTCACCAATTTTCTGCTAGGATCGCTAGTGGATTGCAAGGATTGAAATATCAAATTCGTTCAGACGTTTTTTTCTTTGAGCCACAATACATTTTCAAAACATTTCATTTAAATAGACACAATAAAGTGACGTTTGTCGGCATCACATCATTCCAATTGTAACAATAAAAGTTTATGATAAATAAAAGATAAAGATAAAGATATTTATTAATGATATAAAATGAATACTACAATATACCTATGTACAGTGTGCATCATATTATAAAATCTCGTCAGTAATATAATTCATAATTCCTTATCAATAATAATATTATTTGTATAATATTAAAAAATATTAATTAACTAAAAATCCAAACAATTGCACAGCATATAACAATTATATTTTATAAGTATGTTCATTATTATTGGTATGTACAGGTACAGTTTCGTCAAAAGTCATGTGACTGTAGTCATTATTGAAATATTCTTTGAGTGTGTACAGTGTCTTATCGAGTAGAAGTTTTTTTGTCGAATTGATGAACGTATTCTCATTTGTCATAGTCTTTATTTTTTCTGGAAGTTTATTGAAAAGTTTTTCACCTATAACAGTAGGCAATTTTTCAAGCATGGCGAGACGATGTTTTGGTTTTTGTAAAAATAATCCATCGATTCTTCTGATCGAGCTCTTGTCTCCATTTGAAATTTTGATATTGTATAGATGAAGATGTCTGTGTACGTGTTTTAGAATTTCCAGAATGTATTGGGATACTGTCGTCAAAATTTGTAGGTTCCGAAAGTGTTCTCTGCATGGTTCGAGATATCTACCTCCAACTAGAACTCGTATAGCTCTTTTTTGGAGTTTTAATAGAGAAACACAAACTTATTACAGAACGCTAACACATTAATATGAGTAAAGTTGTTCTTTTTTTACACTCAAACAACGGATCTATGCTATTTTGATTAAGATTAACACATTACTTGTATTGAGTCTGGTCGTTTGTATGTATAATAAGTATATATTTACAAAAGAAAAGAATATAGGTAAGTATTATATCTAGTACCCACGACACAAGTCTTTGCTTGGTGTGGGGCTAGATGGCGCTGTGTGAAATGTCCCGCAATATTTATTTATTTACAAAATCTTCTTTTATCTCAGGGTAAAAGTATAGTATAAAGTTGATTATTTCAGAAATTCTTACTTGGTTCTCACATTTTTTCCAACCCTACAACACCATCCTATTACTAGAAAGGAACAATGTTCTGTTTTATATCTGGTACTTGGCAGTCACGAATCAGCTTTCCATTGACTGAATCTGGAGTAGAGATGGATTCACACGTTCAAGAGGCGTGGAGGGTAGATGCTATCTAACGTGTGGATGGTTAGGTTCGTTGGGTTTAGATTTTGTTGATATATATAGGTATAATTGTTTTAATCTGGTAATAATTGTGATATATAATAATAATAATAATCCTTTATTGGTTAAACTTACGTGTTACGTACATGATTGCATAGGTATAAGACCATAACAATGTTTATGCACTACGTTGGTAGGTGTACTAAGCCCTGTACTAGGTACACCTAAATATCCTAAAATAAAAACAACAACAATTGTTAGTGAATGGTATGAAAAAATAATGTATAAGACGTTGTTTTAGCAAAAGTAGCAGTTTTCTAACCGTAATTATGCGTAGAGACAGGTTTGCCTCATCATCTGCCGGCATTAATCATTTAACAGAACTTTTAAAGCTCTTTTAGCGGATATTTGTATCCGATAATTACCAATACGAAGTCGACCTAATCAGTTTTTGGTAAAGTTATGAAATAATTACATTTCTTTTAGAGGCACATTTGTGATTCCCAAATTTAATGGGCCATTTCATGGGCCCTTGGGGCAGATAAAACACTTAAAGTTAGAATTCGCCAATCTCATACGATAAAATACATAAGTAAAACCATTCTTTCGAAGCTCTCAAAAATATCTACTATAATAATTTGACGTATTTAGAAGCACACCATACGAAAACGATCTACAAATTAAAGACTCATTCCTCACAAAAACACTGAATCTACTTCTCAATCCCACCTCTTCTCAGATACTTGTACCCCATAATATCCCCATTTCTTGGTGAAAACACCATACAATCCATATATCTGGGTGACCTGTGAGTTGATCATGCAAAAACACTTCTCACAAGCAAACGATTAAGTTCCCATTATTGTGCGCTTCTTGTTCGATTGGAACTGGGGTAGTGGAGTAATGTCAATGCTATTGATATGTACAATGTACTGAGTTTAAGATCTTGGTGGTAATGAGAATATATAGCAGGTGGTGGTATGGGAAAGGCGTATGCTTTGTTATCTGATGTATGACTTTATTTGTGTAGCTTTGATTATGTTAGAAGTGTTTTCCAACTTTTACACTTTAACTATTAAAAAAAATGTTTCCCTGAAGGAATCAGCTGCTACAACACGAGAGACACCTTTCTCTCAGCGTAGCAGCTGCTCGACATTTCCTTTGTTTTCAAAAATACCGTATTTTAAAATATATAATTAATCAGTGTTAGTATTATAAAATCTCGTGTGTACAATAAACTTATTTTGTGTGTGGATTTGTATTCACTGAGAAGTAAACAGGATTTTTAAATCCATTATGTCCGAAAATGGCTTATATTTTTAAAATACCTATCATATTGTAGATATTTAAAAACAGTAAGCAATTCATGGACATAATATATTTGAAAATCCTGTTACATAATAAAAAAACATGTTACAGAATCATAACATTCAAAGACATATTTATGTGGTAAAATTTTAACTTAATATCCTCCGATATATATTTAAAAGCCCTAAAGAGTTCAAGCTAAACTTAACTAACTAAAACTATCTAAGCAAATTGATTCTACAGGGGAGTCACAATACTTAGTAATACGAAATACGACTCAAATGGAAGAGGGTTTTAGCCTCCATTAATCTGAATTAACTTGACAACTTATTGTAACTCCCTCTCTTGAGTCGTATTCCTAATGACTGAGGGTCGTGACTCCCCCGCAGAATTCATTCGTTAGGGGAATTTTCTTGGGCAGATACATCGTGGTGGGCGCCCAGATCCTTCCACGGAAGACACATGTTCTGGGATATTGTAGTCCTCAACATGTCGGTTTCCTCACGATGTTTTCCTTCACCGCTAAGTGAGTGCAAATCCACACATAACTTGAAAATAAATAATAAATAAATGAGCAATAAATAACAAGTCATCGGTGTAGGGCCGGATTCGAACCAGGGAGCGTCTGGATGAAAAGCAGACACTGGAACCGCTGAGCCACACTCGCTTCACAAGTTATTTTAACATCTACTTAAAAATCATCAATGCCCGAGAAATTGACCTAAAATACTCAATCAGTTCAGTACTTAGGGATAATTTCCCATCATAAGCAATGATTACATCTCACATCCGTAGCTAACCTTTGATATCCGATCTTTCCCTAGTTATATAGAAAGTTGTAAGTATGGGTAATTGTGTGTTGTGATGGACTCGTTGAGTTGAAGTCTTTTTTTTTTATATCGAACTTTTAAAGTTATTTTTAATCCAAATAAGTTTGGTTTACCTAGAGAATGTGAAAAATAATAATATGTTTAAAAATGAAAATAAACACAAAACAGTTCCAACTACTTAATTAAAGTCAAGTACAACTAAGGGAGTTGCACGATTTAATATATTTTTTATGCTAAATTGCTTCAAAACAAAACGAGATTTGTTAAATTTTGTTAAAATTAAATTTAGCTAAGTAAATTTAGTTGTTTCAAAATTGAGTCATTATAGTTATTTTTAATCCATAACTGAAAAATATGTGCCAAATTTAATAAAAATATCGAATCTTATTTATATTAGGTAAGTACCTACTCGTTTTAATTAGAATCAATACCATATGACATACAATTTGCTTTCATCATAAAAATAAAAACAATAGACGATCAACTTATTCTCTGCCATCAAATCAATCGGAATACATAATGATATATCAGTCTTACATGCAACCTGTATTTTCCAGCCAAATTAGACTGTATCCTTATTGGTATAGAGGTGACATTTGCTTGTAAAATTCTGGTTAAATTTTGACTACCTACTATGAGTTTAGTAGGTAATATGAATGCTGTCGTCCTTCGATAAAGCGATTCGAATAGTTTAGCTTCGCTTGCGCATTTTGATAAAGATGGTATTGCCAGGTTATTTTATTACCTTACATTTTTATTCAGGGAATTAGAAAAAGATGGCGTTTAAAAAACAGATTACAGCTAATATTTATATTGCTTTTATAACGTACAATTTTGACCATTTATGAAGTCTTTAATTAATTTATTATATTGTATATTTAATTACGAAACATTATTTTCATGAAGTGAATTCATTCATCAATATTCACAAGCTATTAATATTAATAAATTAAATTAAAGAAATATCTCCATTGTTAATTCTTATTATGACGGTTACATATACTGTATTTTCTTCGGTAAAATTACTAAAATATCTAAATAATAAATAGTAAAATATAAATGAAACAGCATTTTTGCCGAAACATTTTTAACAATTATAGGCAAAATAAAGAAACCCATACAGGCAACACTATCACCGCACAACTAGCTGCCAGTCACTTGGTAACCTCTGCATAAAGTACTTGTAACCTATGTATTTTAGAAAGCAAAAAAAAAAACAAAAAAAATGTACAAAGTTGATAGCTTAGAGACAATTAATCCGTTTTGTAATTTAAATATCAAAATTAGAACAGTCTTATAAATTTCCTATGGTTGTGTTTTTATATTATTTGCAATCCACGCTTGGAGAGGTTACCAAACAGTTATTTTTTAAATTATTAATAATCATAGTATTTTGAAAATAATTTGAAGAAATTTACATATTATTTTTCCTAAAGTTTTTCTAAGTAAATCTCGTGCGGCTCGTGTTTTATTCCGAGCCGTACGAGATTTACTTTGATCAATTGAGGAAACATCATCGAAAATGGACTAGACGGAAAATATTAACAGGGTAAGAAAAAACCATATAAATGCACACTTAGTATACGTTGACGAAGAAACACTATTTTATTTTTCTCATGACTAACAAAATTGGTATGTTAATTTTTCTAGAGTATTTCAATCGAAAAGCACATTAATTTGAAGTTATAAGTTATATTTTCTTTATTATAATATAATAATAGACTTTTTTGGTGCAATGAGATGTTTTATCTCTTTTAAATTTTACTGATTCTGTAATTTTAAAGATATATAAAATTTCGTTTACAAAAGTAATATAAATACTCATTTAATAAATTCCATATTTTAAATATAGGATTTAATTAGATGATAAGAATTTTGTGGATTATTGGTTAGAGTAATTTAATTTTTTCTTCTATTTACTAATATGTTTTAATTTTTTTTTCGTTTATTTTTTCATTAAAAACCATATACGCTTATCAGCTAAAAAAGAATATAAAATTCAGTGCTGTAAATTTTAATATGAGATTGCGGAAAGCTCGTAAAATAATTAATCTTAGGCCCTGCGCAGACGGCACACTTTTTGTGCGATCGAGTCTGCGGCGCACAAAAAGTCTGCATGGCGCGCAAAAAGTCGGTCGTGGATATTTCACAGACTCAACGCACACGACGCACATCTTCGATCATTTTGTCGGCAGAGCTGTAGGGACGTAGACGCTATGGAAATTCTTGAATTAACATAGTTACATCGACCCCTGGCGCCATGATAATAGATCGCGTGCGTTACGTCCACCCCTATCAAATGCAGATAGCCGACTAAAGTGTGCGCCGTCTGCGTTAGCGCGTTGAAGCAAACGTTCAATTTTTTTCACACACTTTTTGTGCGGAGCGGCGCGCCGCGGCGCGGTGCGGTCTGCCCGAATACACGGATTTTTTGTGCGCCGGACTTTTTGCGCGTCGTATGCGTTACTGCATATAATTGCATAGGTTCTATTTTCACAGACTAAAAAGTGCGTCACGGATAGTCTATCGTCTGCGCAGGGCCTAAGCTGTACTTTACTAGGAATACATTTATGTACACTAGTTTAGAATTCTTGAAAATTTTATTTGAAATAATGATAATTGTGAAATTGAAATTGAATATCAGCTAAACAAGACACATGGTTTACAACATTACAAAATATCTGTGGTTATCTGTGGTCTCTTATCAATGGTTTGCGTAGCGTTCATGTTAATTAGTCAAGTTAAACAACAGGAAAAAAGTTTTGTAACCATATTGAGTTCAATTGTTTTAACTGTTCTAAATATTGAAGGTTTTCATTTGAAATGAGACCTTCATGAATAAATTTAGTATTCACAACAAGCATGCTACTTGTAAGTAAGTTAGTTAAATTTATAAATTATTTGTCAGTTAGTGGATGAATCATTAGAAAAATATAGCTTCTATCTTTACCAAAAATGATTTCTAAATGGGCCTAACCATTAAAACCGTAAATAATAACAAACATCTATAAATATAATATAAGCCCACAAATGTTTCATGATTAAATTAGTTTAAACCGGACTTCCTCGCGTATTATTTTATGCGGGATTATGATTGCTGTGTGAATATTTGTGTTAGGGGAATTATTAGAAGAGGGGAATCAGATGTGAGGAAATTGATAGGACGTGATAATGTACTTGCGGGGGATTGCTGTAATATAATTTTCAGACTGGCAAATATTTTTATTGGTACATATGTTAATAAATACGCTACAACGCAACCCCATCTCAGCAAAATGTTCGTTATGTGGAAGCTTCGCATTTGTAAATTTTTGCTTTCATTTGTTATTTCTATTGTTTTTTTTTAAGACAAGTAGCTAACAGGCATACGTCTAGCCTGATGGTAAGCTGTCGCATATGAGCTCCTGAAATGTCTGAGCATACCAGTTTTAAATATATTTTTATTATTATTTTGTACTTTGTTTTAATATGTAAACATAAGGACATACATATATAAATAAGACGAAATCCGTGAATTCTACGCATACTCCACAATAAAATGTCTTGCTCATAAATTCAGAAGACAGACTGTATAATACTAACAAATCCTTCTCTCAATTTCCAGATCGCCCTCCTCCTCTCTGGCATCATGGTCCTCAAGAAACTGATGATGATGAAGGGCGGCGGCGGCGGCGGCGGTGGAGGCCACGATAGCCACAGCCACGGGGGCGGATACAGCAGCGGCGGGGGCGGCTGGTCTTCCGGGGGCGGTTCTGGGGGGTGGGAGAGGCGGCTCTCGTCTGATCTCGCTTATAATGCTTATAAGAGTGATCCGGACGCGTAGGCTTACTAATTAAGTAACTATTATCATAACATGTCTTTACCCTCATCATTATTATCAGCATCCTTATATCAAATGAAATCAAATGAAGCCCTGGAGAAATACGAGTATGTAGTGTTTTTCCGCTGCGACTGCTCCTTAACCGACTTCAAACACTACATATTTCTCCAGAGTTTCATTTACAATGAATTTCCACAAGTAAAGCCTGATTCAATATCTTCAATAAAATCAAATCAAAATATTTTTATCGTAGGTTTACTAATTAAGTAACTATTATCATCATTATGTCTTTACACTCATCATTATTAGCATCGTCAGACAACCTAACATCAAATTCAAAATATTTTATTGTGTGTTACTTATATACTCATATCGGATGGACGCGTTAAATGAGTGAATATTGAGACATCTCAATATTATTATATTTTTAGTCTCCTATTCGTCTAATGCTGAAACCTAGGTATCTACCAATGATAGCCACTTGATTCATCGTCGTTTTATTCGACTAATTGGGACACATTAGTATAATCTTATGTCTTGCAATGACGAGCATAGTTCGGTGATAATCTTAGTTTTGATTTGTTTCTCGGATGTTTTGTCAAATTCTGAGAGGGCTTGAATTTGCTGTTTTGACAGAATAGTTGAAAAAATATTACATTTTCTTATGATCAAAGCTTATCACTGCAAATGGATGCATTTTTTACTGTAACGGCTTAAACTTTCTATAATTTGGTCGAAAGGTATAATTTTAAGAACTTATCGTTTTGCACATTGCAGTCTGTATTTTATTCTTTTTGTAAAATTTTTTGACTGTATTTCACACCACTTCTGCGCATATTTTATAAAATAAGTCTTTAATTATGTTATTATTCGATCTTTTTCTTATTCTTCATATCCTTTCTTCATATTTTAACTTATTTTATTTTGTTACAAGCGTAACATCACCGCTACGTTTTAAATATAATGTATAGGTACAAACTTGCTTGTGATAATTTTTATGCCTACTTTGATGGTCTATCATTAATAATATTTATCTTCCGATTTCATAATTTCTTTTGTATGTTTATCTTGATCTTTATTTCTTTTTTAACTGGTTTCTTTACGTCTGCTAAGTTAATTATTTGCTATTTTATATGTGTTAATTATTTTGTTTGCTCTTGTTTTTCTCTTAATTTACCTTTTTATTGTCATCAAGCCTGTAAATGTATTAATTAATAGATGTATTCAATTAACTATTTTAAATAGTTACAGACATTGGTGGTGTGTTTACTTTAGAGATAATGTGTAAAAAAATTGCTCTTTAAGAGCAATTGAGGTATTTTTTATAAAAACAAACTATTTATTCTAGATTAAGAAATAGTTTAAGTAATTTATTGTCTTATTTATTACAAAATGACCCTGTGCCTGAATACTCAGTGAATTTGAAATAAATTATTTGATATAATATAATCGAGGTTTACTTATTTAACACTATCACATACATATTTAGTTTTTTTTAAACATTATACTAAACAAAAACTGTAAAAAACATATGACGCCTGTATCGTTATAATTTTTATCTACACTAATGTTGTAACATTCTACTTATGTTTCCAATACTTGACTTATAATTACTACTGTTATAGCACAGACAACAAAACACTCAATTTAAGCAATTTCACATGATGTTATAATATCCAGATCGATATCGTAATAGCTCATTATAACATCGAAAAAGCGTGACCAACCTGATTGCAGGGCCAATCAGGTTGGTCGCGCTGCACTCTCGTTGGTTAGATTTTAATGGCGGCAAAATCACTGTGACAATACACGTACGCGTGAATTTAATTTAATAAATTATCAATGCATTAGTGAAGATAAAGTAGTGTATGCAACTGCATATAACACGGGTATTAAAACACTCGTTACTATTACGAAACTCACTGCGCTCGTTTCATAAACTCACACTCGTGTTTTAATACCCTTAATTTATATGACAGTTGCATAAACTACTATTACATAGTGACATCTAAGAAGAGTATCTATTCCTGTCGTATATCTGAAATATAGTAAATCTGAAAATATCGGACACTATATTTTCAGATTTACTCATTGATAACATTGAGGTAAGGTGAAGCTTCTAAACACGATACATTTTTTTTGTGTTCTTAATAATATAATATTGTCCATGGAGTTTTCTAAAACTAAAGACAAATATTGTATCAAATTAAATATTTTCCAACCCCGGAAACAATCTCAATTTTTAATTCGCGTGATTCTGGAAGAAACTTTAATATGATACCAAGCACTAAAATAATTTTACTTATTTTATTTAACTATTGCAACAGCAACAAAGTTACGATTTAACTGTATTATGTTGTACGCCATCTATGTTAAACGTTGCAAACTTTTACAATGCTTAGTGATCAAGTCACTTAGTTGTCGAAGTAAACTCAAGCTGTAACTTAGGTTCAAGATTGAAACAAAATATAATTTTATTTTGTTAAACCATTTTATTGGTTTTAATGAAAGAAAATATTTTTCTACGTCAATAATATCCCTAATTTAATGCTTACATGTTGCCTGCAGTAGGATACATGTACTACCATGTTTATGATATCTTTGCGTAGAACATACTCATATTATATTGATCGAACTTCACTTTGCAAGTTTGTTTAGTCGTATAATATTATACAACTAAATAAAATTATGTTTCGACAGTAAAAAAAGTAATAAATCGTTGTTTTTTTTTTTTAATACTATAAAGTTTGTGATGACATGTATAATATTCCTTATGTATATTTGAAAAAGGTACTGAAATAATTCTTAAAATGTCAAAGAAATAATTGATTTTATATCTGATTATGCCAAAGATCGAAATTATGTTTCTTTAATGAATATCAAGTAGCATTCAATAATAAGGTATGAATGCTGAAAAAAAAAATTAATATGTATAAGCATTACTAAAAAAAATAATGTATACAGCACTCACCAGCACTCACCAGGGGGCGCCCCCTGGTGAGTTGTCTTCGTAACACATAGCTGGAAACGTACATCAATCAAACCTCATCACATCACAGAAAACTGCATCAAAATCCGATTAGTTGTTTTGGAAATATAGGTAAAATTGGTTTGCATAAACTTTTTCAATTTGTTGGTTTATTGTTTTTTTTCTCAAAAAGGACTCTGAAATACTGGACTGAATGAAAATAAATATGGAACCATTTCGGATACAATTCTAATCTAGTTAAAAATAATTGTTGAAATCGGTTCATAAATAAAGGAGTAAACGCAAAACATACCCACAAAAAAATCAGAAAACTTGATAACGTCCTTTTTTGAAGTCGTTAAAATTATGATAATAGTTTACATTGACAGCGCAGATATATCGTGCTTAACACTCATTTAGCAAATATTCAGAACCATATTCGCTATTTGGTTCATTATTCGTAGAAATAACAATTATCCAGTCATACAGAAAAACGTTCGAAGACTTATTAAAATAAAGACAGAGCTTAAGAAAATCAAAACAATTAAACGGGTAGGGGTTTTCTTCGCAAACGCTAACTATTTTGTTTTATATGTAACTAGTGGAAGCCCGCGGCTTTTCTCGCATTATTTCAAGATAAAAAGTAGCCTGTGACACTCCTAAGACCTCATACTACATAGATACCAAAATTCGTGATATTCTGTTCAGGCGTTTTTGTGTAATGAGCGTTTAAATAAACAGAGACACATATAAACAGACAAAAAATATTAGAACTGAAAATTTTAATATTTATTTATCAACTTCATACCATTTAATTGTTTTTATTTTTCATTCAGTAGCTAATTTTATTAATGCAACGTAAAGACATTCTAACCAGACATGACCCATAACTGTGACGATATTTTCTTTTGTTGTGAAATAAATATTGCATCAAAAGCTTAACAATACAAGCTTTGCAAAAACGGTTGCAAAATACATATTTAATAATATTTTATATACAGAATATTAAAAAATTAATGGAAAGAAAGAAGGAAAGCATTTATTTTTCTTTTTGTTATTGGTGCGGGGCGGCGGGATTCGAACCAGGGCGCATCAGAATGATGGAGTCACTTCCACCACCAAGCTACTCTGCTATAGATATAATACTTATTATATTGTTAGTAATTTAATGTAGCAGTAGTTAGAAAACAAAAGCAGCAGGAACGCCATCTTAGATAAAAAATAATTGTATTATCTCATACCCCATATCTGTATGTTTCCTAGTCTCAAACCAAACTGCTCACAAGCCGTGCAACCCGCGTGGAAACCGTTCATATCCATACTCATTACTTAATTGCTATTATTCTGTAAGCAAATTGGAAAAGCGGAATCGGTGGTTAATTATTTCAATTGATTTGTTAATGTTTGAACTTGCAATTATATAACTTAACATAACACAAAACGTTAAGATTATATTATCTACTAACTGGACTTGTGGCGAAGCTCGCATTTGGCGATTTTTTTCGAATATTTTATTTTGAAAGTTAAGCCCAAAAAGAGTTGAGCTATCTCTGTGTGGTGATATTCGTGTAGTGCTCTCAATGTAAAGCTGACGAGAGCTATCTCTGTATAATAAGGTACCTTCTACGTATGGGGTCTCACGTAAATAACCATATTATCAAAATGAGAGTTTTGCTGAATATAGGAAGTACCAATCTAATTACCGGGGTATTTATTTACTATAATCTATACTAATATTATAAAGCTAAAGAGTTTGTATGTTTGTAAGTTTGAACACGCTAATCTTAGGAACTACTGGTGCGAATTGAAAAAATATTTTTGTGTTGGATAGACCAGAGGAAGCCTTTAGGCTATATAACGTCACGCTGCAACTAATAGGAACGAAAAAACAATGGAAAATGTGGAAATAACGAGGAAAATTTTTCATCTTTGAGAGCTTCCGTTGCGTGTGCTGCGAAAACGGTTCAAGATATCAAAAAATATGTATGAAAGAATTATTTCTCTTGAAAAGATCTAACAAAATGTTTCGAACAGTATATGTCTATCTTTTAAGATTAACTCACTAGAACCGTTTTTATGATAATAACTATTCCACGCGGACGAAGTCACTGGCACAGCTAGTAAAATATGAAAACAAGGGATGAAAAACTTAACATAACTACTTCTAACTACTACATAAAAAGGGGCTCTTAGAAAATCTTTAGAAAAGCCTAAAGAAAAACCAAAGTGCTCCAGCCTACCTACCGCTAGGCTACTACCAGAGGGCAGCGTGCCCAGCATACTGGCCGCATTACCTCGCTGGATGGCAATACTGATACGTTGAGCCAGAAAAAGGCCAGCATTTTGGTCATGCGTCGCGTCAACCAAGCGCTCCGAGAGGTTTTGGAAAATAGTATGGGATCCCGGACCCCACGGCCCCAAAGTCTCGACTTCAAAAGGCTCAAATATGTAACCTCGGCCGAGGTTAGCATATTTGCGTCTCTTGTGATGCTCGGCAATAATAGCCGCCGTTCCAGCCCGACACCGTGTCAAAGACAGATGAGACGACGCAAGTTGCGTCCCACACAAGGGGCCGACCCAACTTCCAGGGCACAAGAGTCATACCGTCAGGTCTTTTAGGCGATAAGGCCGCCCAATGTGCATTAAATTAGTTTTTATATTTCTTTTTATATTGTAATTTCTTTGGTGTGCATTAAAGACATATCTTATCTTATCTTTTTCCATCGTCACGTGCTAGGCCGCTCGATTCGAGCATAGCTGCAACATTGGCAGTGGAAAAAGCCCGGCGAATGATGTCGTTCAGACTAGCGTGGCGGCTAATTCTACCAGCACTCCTCGAACATGAGAGGCCGTGGTGCCCGAGCTGGTCGACATCAGTACCACACTGGCAGCGATGCGGCTCACAGCTCCTCGCACCCAAACGCAAACTAACAGTTGACAGTGACCCGAAGTGAGTCTTTGCCTCCGATACAAGATATCGCCACCGGTCCCGTTAGTAATATAAAGTTGTTTAATTTTATATAAAATTAAAATGTATTGCTGTCATATCCTCATCTGGGGGCACGGCAGTGCCCCCGCCAAGTCGAGCGCGAAGCAAACTGCAGTACCATCCTTTACTGGAACCATTTCGCCGCAATTTCAGCCCCTTATTTGAGAACCTCTGGATAGGATTAAAACGCTAAAATTTTCGCCATCTAGAAATTCGTAATAACACACTTTAAATCCAGAATTTCAAGTTGGTAGATTAATGAGTTCCGAAGTTATGCTAATGAAAAGTTTCGCATTTTCGACACTGACTCACTCACTAGTCATCAAAATAGAACTAGTACTTCCCATACACCTAGAGAGCTAAAATTTGGTACAGAGGTAGATTTTAGCGCCCACATAAAGGAAAAATTGTCAAAACAAGATTTATGGAAGATCTGGACTACCTGGTGACCCTGATGAGAAAACGTAAGAGTACAGCCAAATTAGCGTTTTTATGAGAAATATGACAACGCAGTACATGCGACGTCAAAATGAGCGGGATGCGAGGCCAAAGGCCGAGTATCACCATCACTTTGGCCATCATACCTTGGAGTACCATAAGGGATCTCGAAAACTATAAGAGATAGCGGGTTGGTGCTTGAACTAAATATGATGAGAACTGGTGGTATGTATCGGATCTTACAAAATCATCATCATCCTCAGCCAACTTTCTACTGCATTCAATTTTCTATATTTATATATATATAACTGTATTCTACTCAATAAATAAAAAATATTAATATACATATATATATTAGTCCACGTCCTGTCAAAAAGAAGTGATATCCCACCAAAAACATTCTGTAAAAAATTTGCCAAGTCTCGATAGAGCTGCTTGTTTATCTCTAAAAAGTAATGAAATCTCTAGAATTAGTTAAGCCAAGTCTAAGGTTCCTTACTGCGATTTATTTATTATTATAGTTAATTTTATGTGACTTGGCCGTTGACTTGTAAGTAGTAGATTATGATTAATTAAAGTTTAAGGGAAACATAGAAACAATAACCAGAGTTCTAACGAAAAATTAAGATAGATTAGAATCAGAAAAAATAGTTAAATGGACTCTACATAATAGGCAAAAACTTTAGAAGATTTGAATAAATCTGTAAATAAATTAGTAAATAAACTTGTATCCACTAAACGTGTAAAGAATGTTCAACGGCAAAGTACCTATACTTACTAATACCTATACTTGTGTCATGCGGGAATCGCACCCGCGACCTCTAGATTAGAAGGCAGAGCCACTACCAACTAAGCTAACAGAACAGTCATAAATGAATGAATGCATACAGAACCCATACATACAACAAACTTTACTCTCACTTACTTTTTTACAGCTCGTTTATCCCGCGTCTATGCTTAGCAAAATCTAGGCATACAATCTAAGCTAGAAAGAGTAGATTGCCTATGTCTCGATGGAGAAACAAGTAACAATCTTTACAGTTGTAATTGTCTTGTAATGATAATACTTAGTAGGTACTGTCAGTCAGAAATTTGAATCTTCTTTTTATCGAATGAGAGTGGCCAACTCTGGTGCCCACAGTTTATGAAACCGCCCAAAGGACCTCTGACATGGTTTAACGACTGCCGTACTAGACAAAGAACCGGGACCTACAATTTAAAGTGTCATCCGACCCACGGAAGCGCCCAAAATGGAATGCCACTTATCGGTCATCCATCCAAGGACTGACCGCGTCGGCCTTTGCTTAACATTTGAAATTTGAATAAAATTAATGAACGAAATTGCTTCTGTTGGAACAGTGTTGGTTCGATCAGTCTCTAGATAAAGATTATATTTTTTAAAAGTAAAATACTAGAAAAACTTAATCTTTAACTATCGTTTCGTGGATAATTTATTGTATGTTAAATGTTTTATTAATTCAGTCAAACATTTTATTTATCATTTTGGTACTTTTGAATGCAACTATACAACAGCTGATTGAAATTATAGCTACGTAAGAGTAGAACACGCTACATTAAAGGTAACTGTCGATAGTTTAAGTTTATCGACTACTAGCTGGTGCGCGCGACTTCGTCCGCGTGGAATAGTTATTACCATAAAAACGGTTCTAGTGAGTTAACCTTAAAAGATAGACATATACTGTTCCGGACATTTTATTAGATCATTTTAAGAGGAATAATTCTTTCATACACATTTTTTTGATATCTTGAACCGTTTTCGCATCACACGCAACGGAAGCCCTCAGAGATGAATATGTTTCCCCGTTTTTTCTACATTTTCTATTGTTTCTTCGCTCCTATTAGTTGCAGCGTTATGTTATATAGCTTAAAGCCTTCCTCGATAAATGGTCTATTCAACACTAAAAGATTTTTTGAACTCGCACCTGTAGTTCCTGAGATTAGCGCGTTCAAACAAACAAACTCTTCAGCTTTATAATATTAGTATAAATTACCACACTTGTAAATTAAATGTTTTTACTTTATTATTACAAATTTCGTTCATTGATCAAATCAAAATACTTTATTGTACACCAATAAGAAAAGAACACAAGCATAAAGAAACGTAGAACACAGTATTGGGACAGAGGGCGACCTTATCACATGCTGTGATCTCTTCCAAGCAACCTAGTGTAGAAAACAACGATATAAAAACAGTAACGCTAATTCATTGATGTCATTTACTCTAACGGTTATGAAACAAACAAGCTTGGTAGATTTGTATTGGAGTAATTTTGCCTGATGCCTTTAGTTGTGAATTAATGTAGTTGACTATCCAAATGTTACGAAAATGACACAAATTAAACATTGTGACATTAAAACATGAAAACACACATACAAATAAATATCAAAGCATTGTAGACTTCCAGTAAAAAAACGAGTAGGTACATTTTCAGTCAATTAAAACACGACAATCTCCAACAACGACGTCTAAATTTGTCAAGTTTAACAACATCCAAGACAGAGCGACACGAAAATAGCTCAAAATACCACTTTAACGAGACAAAATTACCCATCTATCAGAGAAAACTGAATCAGTCCGCTGCCATTATCGGAAGAAGCCACGCGTTTCCTCCAAGACTTTTTACTTTTCGACTTCTGTATTTCACCCATATTGGAATCCACACCTAAGGAAGTTGTCGGTAGAGCGTGAACGTCGGGAAAAACGCAACTTTACCTACACATGTATATATACAACGTCAGCCTTCTATAGTGATTCAGTTTTACGCGATCGTTTGCAACAAAATGTCGAGGCGAGGTTAATAAGTACTGATAGAAAGTGAATTAACAAACGTAAACATGAAGTGTGTGACTTTTGCCGTGCTGTGTTTTGTGGTGTTATCCAGAGCTGACGAGTACGAGAATAAGCTGACGAAACTATGGTCTTTATCGAGTACAAATTCGGACGGTTCTGCTATGGTAAACGTGACGAGTGCTTCGATTGTAATACAGCCTACAAACTATGAATCTTCCAGGACTTATCCCAAAAATGCTTTTAAGCCTAGAGCGATACCGTTGAAGGTGGAACAGCAGGTTGAAAAGAACTATTATCAAAATGCTGAGTATAAACCAAAAATACTTTTCCCTGGTAATTTTTATTCGATTTCCAAAGAGAAAAGTAATGTAAGTGAGAGACAGGCGAGGGCCAGGTTTGTGCCGGTGGCCATACCTTTGCTGAGGAACGAGGAGTACCAGAGATCCTTGGATGAGGATGATGATGATGAACAGCCCATTATTGAGAAGCCAGAAGGATTCACGGAGCAAGTCGCATCGAGACGATCGCTTTCAGGTGGGTCTTTACTTGTGTTTTTTTTTTATTGCAAGTAAGAGGTTCTTAAGGCGATTTAATAACTCTAACACCAGAGTTAGCCACTCTCATACGAATTTACTTACTAAAATTAGCTAGCAGGCATAATCACGATCAATAAATCTTTGTTTGTTTAACTATATACGTACATATTATATACTTAAATCGCTTCGTCAGCTAAGTAAATTTTGATGAAATATGGAGAACCAACAGTATTACTTCAGGAAATGAACTGCCAGTCAGAAATAAGGTGTTTTTTTTCGGGTTTTGCCTTATTATTAAATTTTATGCAATAAGGGATAAGGATATGGGAGAAAAAATAATCCCATACACAATTCTATATTATATACTAATAATTATGCATTGTTAAGTTTAATGTGACGCAATTCTCATAATCACTTCATAACTCAATTATCACGCATTCATAATTTCATTGACACCTCAATTAACTTCAATGAGCAGTATAGATCGACTCAAACTATCATCAAAAGAAATAATTGGCAGAGCATATAATTTCAACCGAAATTCGTCATTCGTTAACGGGCCCACCGAGTGTGACGGAAAAGTTATTACAATCCAATTTTATTTTCATTTTATTTTCTTCGCATGTTAAAATTACGATGCTTGAAATAAATTTACCAGATCCACGTATCATTAGTTTAAGTGTTGTCGTGAAATGAAATTGAAACTTGTTGTTAATTTATTGACGTCGAGTTTTTCATCGCTTTTCCTTTCTTTATTGATTACTAGTCGATGCACGTAGCTTTGCGTACATGGTATCGAGTAATAAGCATTTGTATTTTTTGAAACCCTATACTAACTCCATGCCTAATATCAAGGTATGTTACTTTTGGGTTCCTATGTAACCTCCATAGTAAAAATCACTATGACCCGTTGCGTCCTCGCCGAGTAAAAGAGACCAACAAACTTACAAACCAACAATCTAACTTTAGTTTCAAATATGTATATATAGTGATTAATTGTACTTACGAAATTAATTGTTTAATATACATGCATAGATGACACATAATTATGCACCAATTCTTAGCTGGTTGGTTATTGCTAAGCAACTTTCGGTGATGTCAAAACTTGGATGGGTGACCAATGGGTAGGAAGCAAACACTAGTTAGCAAAGTCAAACAACTTTCGATGAAATCCGTTCTTGGATGGGTGGCCAATTGACCATAAATGGTGTTTATACCTGTGCGCTTTCGTGAGTCAGATAACACTTAAATAAGCAACTAAATTTAGCAAGATTTTAGTCCTAAGCCGATATGTTTGAGGACCATAAAATCCGAGGACATGCGTCTTCTGTGAAAGGCGCTGAAAACTCACGACGATGTAACTGCTCATGAGAACAACTCTTCTAAGAAATCCATTTTACGGAGGAGTCACGACCCTCAGTCATGAGAAATTAATACTGAAGGAGGAAGATTTTATTTCAGATTTTCGAAGAACCTAAATTGTTGATATTGATGTACTTCATCAAACTTAGAAATTATCAGTTAATTATCAGCATTTCTAATTCTCATTTATTAGTATAAATGACTTATGTCATTGCAAATATTTTAAGACTTCCGCTATTCACGCTATTATAAATCTACGTGCAACATGCAAATGCAACCATGCGTGATGTTTTTTTGTCAAATGAAAGTACTTTTACGAATGTTATGAAAGTAGCGAGTATTACTTGGTTATTATTTACTGACAATTAGAAATACTTTGATGTCTCTCTGGAGTCGTATTTCTCATGACTGAGGGTCGTGCCTCCCCGCAGAATTAAATTCTTAGGAAAGTTCTCTTAGGCAGGTGCATCGTGGTGGGCGCCCAGTAACTTCCACGGAAGACACATGTCCTCGGATATTGTGGTCCTTAAACATGTTGGTTTCCTCACGATGTTATCCTTCACCGTTAAGCGAGTGCAAATTCACACATAATTTGAAATTACAAGTCATTGGTGTAGGGCTGGATTCAAACCAGGGTGCGTCTGAATGAAAAACAGACACTGGATCCGCTAAGCTACACCCGCTAGGTACTTTGATGTGCTACTTTCATTAATAAGAATTAAAATCACATGTAAATCCAGGGTCAAGTTTATACCTTTGCTAAAATCTTTATATACCCAAATTGTCGTTAATTCATTCAACCATGGGAGCGTGAAGAAAGAATTTACAAACACACTTACCAACTTATGCGTTTATAGATTATTAACTGTACACTCCAAACATATAGATTTTATTACAATTATGTGTTTCTTGTTTATATAAATTAGTATTATCATACCCTGTCCTTTTTATGTCATAATCATTTATCGTTAGAATGAAAGTCACTTTCCAATATGAGCTACAAAAACTGATGCTCAAGTAATGTCATTAGAATTTCTACAATATTATATTAATAGTCAGTCTCTCCCTCTCTTGAGTCGTATATCCTCATGACTGAGGGTCGTGACTCCCCCGCAAAATTAATTCGGTAGGAGAGTTCTCTTGGGCGGATACATCGTGGTGGGCGCCCAGGTTCTTTCCAAATCCACACTTAACTTGAAAATACAAGTCGTTGGTGTAGGGCCGGATTCGAACTAGGGTGCGTGTGGATGAAAAGCAGACACAGAAACCGCTGACCCACACTCGCTTGTACTTGGTTATAGACAATGCCATTACATCGAATTTACCTACTCACCAATCTGATTTTATTGCAAAAGTCTCATCAAGAGGCGGGTGGTAGAAATAATTTCTTTGCGGCTTTAATAAATTACAGTTTTACCGCTTTTTAATATTTATCCTATTGTATTGGGAATAAAGTTTATATTCCTTTCATACTGTTATCAAATCTATACTAATATTATAAAGCTGAAGAGTTTGTTTGTTTGTTTGAACGCGCTAATCTCAGGAACTACTGGTCCGAATTGGAAAAATATTTTTGTGTTGAATAAACCATTTATCGAGGAAGGCTTAATACTATATAACATCACACTGCAACTAATAGGAGCGAAGAAACAATGGAAAATGTGGAAAAAAACGGGGTAAAATATTCATGTTTGGGCTTCCGTTGCGTGCGCTGCGAAAACGGTTCAAGTCATGGGTAACAGCTATAATTTATAAAGCTGTAGAGGTTGTTTGCAGAGATAAATATGATGCTCAAAATAACTATTCAACACGGACGAAGTCGCGAGCACAGCTAGTAATTCATATTTCTTCATTATTTGCTCTCCGCTTCCGCCTAGTAACTGTAAAGTGACTTATTTTTGCTCTGATAACTTGATTGGTCAAGTTAATGATGAGGTCAGTATTATGGAAATAACTCAAAGTGGTTTTTGCCAAAGACAGTTTCTATACAAATTTAGTTTTTTACGTTGAGTTAACACTTAAGTGCATTGTTTTATATAAATGTCATACAATTAATACATAATTTAATAAAACAAAACTAAGGTCAAACTAACTAAACTTTAATTACTTCTACTTTATACATTTTCTTCGCATATAGACTATATACTTCACTCAAAATATATTAACTTATCTGACTGAATAGTGTAATAAGACCTCGAAATTATTATTTGACTAATAAGACTCTCTTAATTACTTATTTCTATAAAAAAGGTTATGGATTTTTGGGATGCATATCTTTGAAATAAGAGTAGATATAGAGCCAATTCTTTTTTACGTAATATAGCAATCAATTAAAACTAATTAAAGGAACATCAAAATCAAAAGCCTACTTTTTACACATAAAAACAATAATAACCGTATTTGATTTGCTCTCAGTAATATTTTAATTTTATTTTATTACTCTCTAGGAAATTGTAGCAATCATAATCTTGTGGTCACTACTTCATTTAATACCGAATATATAATTTACAATTATTATGTAAATCTATATTGATTTAACATAAAAAAATATCAAATAAAAATGGAAATCACCCTGTAATCAAATAATATTAACATTGATATTGGAAGTATTGATACTATAATGTACTTACTATGGCTTTTAAAAACATTCTAAGGCCTCAATTCTATATAACATATAATTCAAAAATATTCGTGTAGAACAAGGATTTAATAAGCTAGCTTTACATTGCAAGACAGACGCTTGGCACTCACGCACTCTCTCCATAAAGCCCTAAATCTGACCCCACCATTATTTCCGCTTGCATCTAATATCTATAACTGAACCAACCTCTAGTACATATAACTACATAGCTAGGTTTGCTCTACTGGTTGTCACGGGCGGTGCGATCATGGAAATGTAAGGTTTGCAATGATAGAGTTGGCGACCAGAAGTAATGGTCCGTGTATTTGATGGGTTTCCTGTGAAATGGTTGTTTGCGGCCTTATTACAAAACGTGTTTTAACTTTTAGTCCAGGACTTTGAAAACACCAAGTCCGTTCTTGTTGTTCGAAATTTGTCTTTCTACTGTCATTATGTCACGAGATGGGTCGACGACATCGTCAAAGTCGAGGGTTTAACCTGGATGAGGTCTGCACAAGATCGACGCAGATGGCACATACAAAGGGAGGCCTATACCCAGCAGTGGGATCCCAAGGGCTGTGGATGATGATGATGATGACTGTCACTATAGTCATACTGTCAAAATGTTGTCAATGATAATCAACGTTTCAATTTGAGGTAGACATTTAAATTGTTTGTATTTGATGTTTGTCAACAAAAACTGACTTTTTATTTTCAAAGTTCTAGATTAATATTTAAACCAAGTTTTGTAATAAGACGGTTCGTGTTTGTTTTTTGATGTTCGAGTAGAGTATGTCTAAGTATTGATAGAATATAAATTATTGCTTGTTTTTAACACTTGAGGAATTTTGAATATGTAATAGCTTGAAGTTACGCTCATGTTTTAAGATAAAATGTAGATTATGTGACTTTCAGGACATTAAACTATCACCATACCAAGAGTCATGATGACCTAAAGCTAAATTGTGACGAGAAATAAAAATAAACAAACTAACAAACACACTGACAAAAATGCTAAAATTTTTATCCAAGCGAGAAATCGTGCAAGCAAGCGTTTTAATGTAATGAATTACGAATTAACAATCAAACAAAATAAAATATATTTTTATAGACCTAGCTATTGATATAACTAACTGTGAATTATTTAAAACTGATATATTTTTTACAAACTATTATTATCATGAATGTAAATTAAACCTGCAAAAAAACTGCTACGAAAGAGTTGGCTACGTGTGTCTACGTACGTAGCCATATAAGCTACGAAAATCGCCCACATGGCTTTAAACTAATTATTTTATATATAAATTTCTAAATGGATTGTCAAATGAAATCAAATCAAAAGTTTTTTAATGAACTTCAACTTAATAACGATTAAACAGCCCTGTCAATACTGATCAAAGAAACTGAATATAATAATTAAAAAAAAATGTCACTGAACTATACAGTTACAAGATATATATGGGCCACTGAAATTTAGTTTAAAAAACTTGCATTAAATTCCGCAAAATATCCCCTCATGAAATCACTCAGACATTCTTTCTGTCACAGCATTTTTCCTGTCACCACGATATAAATTACTACCTCAACTGTCTTGATAGAACGAATAGTTAACAATTATAAAATCGCTTGGTTAATAGATCCATTCAACCGTGAAACAAATAGGAAGTTAATAAGTAAATGTGCAGGAAATGGCGTGTTTACAATTCTACCTTCCTTGCAATTTACTACTGACCTAATGTAACAAGGTGTGTTCAATAGAAACTTGAATAAAAATGGACTAGAGGGATTCGATTTACATGATTGTTTGGTATTAGATGCAGTCTTACACACACAACATCACACTGCATAAGTCGAAAGGTGTTTCTTTTCTTACGCACTAGCCTTAAACATTTTAAATGTTATGTAACGATGTACTTTTAAATTGAAATAACTTTTTGTTTAATTTAGTGTAAAAGTCATAACGACCTACAATGAATTTAAGTCATGATTTTGATAGATTAACATTTTCGTTTTTATTTTTTTACGTGAACACACAAATCTTATTACTTTTACTTAAATGATTGCACTACATTCATTAATCAAAGATAGTTAAATAGTGCACTTGTCTTTTACAAAACTATTCACTGTAGCTAAATTTAATGTAAACGATTTTATTAACCGTCACATACGCACTAGTTTCTATTTCTGCAAAACTTTCGTGCAAAGAATTTGACGTAATCTAAGTAATCACTAATCATAATCTAGATATATGATATGTTTGTTGACAGTCGCAATAACAAGGCTACTCAGCTTTAATTGTGTTTGTTACGATCTGAGTTAATACGCGTTTACGCACGCATGTGAGAATGAGAGTTGTGTTTCTTAGTTTTTCATAGTAATTACTATCATCTAAATTTATAAGCCGGGCCTAACTTCGAGATCTAGATTGAGTTTTAGTCAACTCCTTGGCCATATTATTCCTTATACGACTTTTTATGACTCTAGTTTTTATCAAAGTAATTTTACTTTAATACTTTTTAAAGTTTATCATCATTATCACCCACAGCCGGTTTTGTCCCATTGCTGGGTATAAGCCTCTCTCATAGTATGCCACTGGCTTTGATCTTAACCAGCCTCATCCAGGTTTGACCCGCAAAAGATGTTATGTCGTGGAGTTAGTAAATTTAAATACTTAGTAATAGTAAAAATTAAATATACTTTATTTTTTATTATTAAACAATTTGCTACTTTATTTCCTTCCAAAACACTATACTAAGTATTGAAATCATTTATTAAATATGTTTCATTGCCGAAGTTACGTGTATCAATTCGAAGTTTTAGTTCAAGTCCAATCAAAATGAAACTCTGGAGAAGTAATAGTGCTTTTTCAAAGCGGAAAAACGCCTGAATTAATATATTTTCGAGTCCAACCAATTCTTTATCAAAATAAATTACTAACCAACATTTCATCTCAATTCCAGACATGTTAGGCGTCAACGACGATGACGATGAAGAAGAAGACGACGAACTTGACGGCGAATACGAAATAGAGGACCTAGAAGCTGGCAAGAAGAAGAACAAACGAAAGAAGACCAAACTCAAGCCACACAAAATGAAGAAATACATGCTACCACTTCTCCTGGCCTACAAGATGAAGTATTTCGCTCTGGTCCCGGTCATGATCGGAGGTCTAGTTTTACTGGTCGGCGCGACGGGCTTAGCTGGATTCTTCTTCGCTCTGTTCGCAGCAGTGATGGGATTACAGAAAGGTGGATATTGACTAGATCCGTGAGTGAATTAAGTCGACGAAATTGCAGTTGCCATCCAAACTTTTGAGCCTAGTGGGGTATTTTACTAGTACAATTTGAGGTCATATATAATATGTTGACAGTACCATTTTTCATTTCATACGAATTTATTTGGTGTGATTTGTATGTGACTTTGTCAACCAAATTTGATCAGATAACTTGGTATATAGTGATAAAATTCAATTATATGGCCACAAAAATGTACTTAGTAATGCCTAGTGTGGCTTTTCATTTTCATTTCAAGTTTGAAGTTCCATTTTAACTTTAAGCTAGTCTTTAGAATTCCTGTTAAAAAACTGTATTTCAATTTCAGTGTTTATTCCATCTTGTTGTGTGAAATAAATTGTGAGGTTTGAAATTTTCGTTTCTTACAGACTTTTACGAATGGATCATAAAGTAAAAGTTTGTAAAAAATTGAGGAATTATTATCACATGTCGTCAATACGTGATATTAATTATTGTTTTGTGTATGTTCAAAACTAAATATTCTGTAATTTTTCGGAATCCTGTTATTTTGTACTGATTTGGTTTTAATTTTCAAAAAACAAACCAGTTGTTTGTTTCAGTTTTTCATAAAACATGTTCATGTTGTTAGCTGTAAGGTTCGCGCTGTTGTAAATATTTCCATTATTTGTAACGTAACTTAAATTATTTATTAAATAATGTGTAAGAATTATTTAACTACAGTTAGTTACCATAGCTTAGACAGTTTGTATTTATCTATATTAAAAAATAATAGTGATATAAATGAAACAATTACACCACATTATTTTGGTTGTTTATGTATTTTATTGAAAAATAGTCACTCATATCAAACCGTTTTTGTAGGTGTTTTCGTTAAAAAAAAATGAATTTGTCAAAGTGTAGAACTGTGAGTGTGGAGTGTGTAGTCTTGTGTGTGTGAGTGTGTAAAGTGTGCCTCCAGATTAGTAAATTGGTAATAGTGTATGCTTGCAAGTAAAACATTAAAAAGACAGAAAGAAGTCAAATTATACGTATGAAAATTGTAAATGAATCAACCGGTTAAAAGACTAAACATTTCTGAAATACTATATGTTTATACGCTGGATATTCAGGTTCACTTTAGGTCTTTAGGTCATCTAAAATTACTCCTACATTGGCATCGCCACAAGTACTAGAATGTGACTCTAAGATTAATTGGTCTTTTGCTTACCATCAGGCAAACTATGGCCAAGTGCAAACCCGTTTCAGTTTAAAAAAGATACCTATATTATGAGGAAAATAAACGCTTAGATCAATTTTAGTTAAAAACAAAGCAGCTTAGATAATATTTTTAATCATATAAAAATCTAAATTATTACTAAATGACTGGTATTGTGCTAGGAAAAACATTTAAAACAACATTATTCATAATTCTTGTCAGTAAGTTTAGAAAGAATATGTTTACTTATGTGAGTGTACAGTTGATCAATTTGTTAGTTACATTAATAACAATTTTAATGTAATAGATATAACCCAGAAATGAAGTAATGACTTCACAATCGATATTTATAAGTCGAGTATTGAGTAACTTTGGCATAAGATAAGATATAAGAATTAAAATGCAGTAGGCTTTTCATAAAAAATGTTGTTTAGCAACATTTATAAATTACGAAAGATATATTGATGATTCCCACCTGAAATTGTAGACATCGTAACAAAAACCACACATCTGAAAAACCAACTACACAATTGCATTTTGTTTTCTTTCATTCATTCATTTTGTTTTCTAGAGTCAAGATATTTGCTTATCCACCAATTTGTGATACAATCTATCTTTTATTATTTCTTAGTTTCCAAGTTATACTAAACAACAAACAGTTTATAAAGAAACAAAAGTACACACGGAACTAAGCAATTTTATTATCCAATCTGTAATACTCTGCAGGGTTGAGAACCGGCACTCCTGGTATGTCAGATAGATAGTCTTCGCGTCTCTTGTAGTGATGATCGTCATAGTAGTGGTCTTCTGTCTTTGATGGTACTTGGATTATTTCTACCTGGAACAAAAATGGTTTAAAAGCTTAGTTTAGCATGGTTATAGAAAACAATTTTTTTAAATAAAATAATAGATTAAATAACTGTTTATTTAGATTTCTATGGCATTGATACTGGCGATCATACGAGGCTGCCGGAACTTATAGGTGGGCCAGATGGTAAGCAGCCATTGTCAGCTATGGAGACTCGCAAAGTATTACAATTATTGGCCACAACAAAAACTGACAAAAGAGGTATCAAAAAGAAGTAAAAGTAACAGGCAAGTCTTTGTACAGTTTTTATAATAAAAAAACATTAAAATAGCTACGAGTATAATAAGAGAAGAGAAGATACCAACACATATATATACTGTATAGTATACATACATCATACACACATAAAAGCTTGAGAGTAGATAAGATAAAGACATTGTTACCTGTGTTTTAGTATCATCCTTTCTGTTCTGGTAGCCATGGGAGTGATCAAACATGCCCTTGAGACTCAGGACAGATGCCATCACGGTTGAGAAGAAACCCATCATCAGACCTGTGGCACATTAAATAAGATATTAAATGGTCTTAATTAAAAGTAGGGGAAATTCTAATATTTTTTAAGTGATTCTGTCTAGTATCAAAATAAAAAACTGTTTTAGGGGCCTCTGACATTGCATAATCGAATGATACGTTTAATTTTTAGATAAATTTTATGTAATAAAGAATTAAATTCGGACCCGTAGAAGTTAATCTTTAGTAGGACATCAAGGCATGCATTTTACAATCAAATATAGGCGTTTATTTCATTCTGCTCGATGTCAAGAAACACTAATTTTCGATAAATAACTAATTTAATTTCCGATATTTTGGGCTAGCTTTGACAAAACCTTATCACTCTGAATTATTGAGCATATAAACACGTTTAAAACGGACCCTCAAACAAGGTTATTAATAAACAAACAACCCACATAAACTAAGCCATACCTTTAGCGGACAGAAAAGCCAGCGCTTTCAAAGCGATAGGTATTAGTAGGCTCTTCGCAGCCAACAAGCCAAGTATGAGAGGAAGTAAGTATCTCTTCTGCATCTTCTGGAACTTGTTGTGTCTCTTCTTGTGTCTCTTACCACCGCCGTCGCCACCACCGTGACCATGGTGCATTCCACCATCACCTGGAAAGAAGTTAACATCAAATAGAATCATCAAAAAAATCATCATTAAATATAAAGAGCACTGAATAAATGTCAACATTAAATAAAATCTGTAGCTTCAAATAAACCTGAACAAAAGTAAGCATCAAATAAAATCTTTAACATCGTATAAAAAAAAACAGATCGATACGTTAAGTAGAAGAAGAATATTAGAAAAAGAAGATTATATTTTTAACAGATTTCTAAATAGGAGGTGAGTTTTTTATTCAATTAAATACTTTTGTATGTATACTATGGTGATTACGTTCATTAAATTTCATAGAAATACCATTTGTCTTTGTGGGAACAAAATCAAAATACTATCTGTAACACCGACAGAAAACAGTTAGCAAACTGACTAAAAAGACAAGCAAGTTCATCTTCTTTTGAAATGGTGTCATGCCTTATTACAAGCCTTTTCGTTAAATTGTAGGTCCCGGCTGTTTGTCTAGTATGGCAGTCGTTAAGCCAGGTCAGAGGCCCCTAAGGGCGGTTTGAAAACTCTCGACACCAGAGTTGGCCACACTCTTTCGATAAGAAAAAGAAGATAAGTCTTTTTAATTAAAATTGGTCTTTTCAAAAAGTAATTACTAGGATTTTTTCAAATTCCGCTGATTTCATCACTGGATAAATTAAAATAGTACCTTTGTTCAAAAACTTCACAATACACTTCTTGACGCCCTTTGGTTTTCGTTTCTGTTTCTTTTTGCTGTGTTTCTTCTTTTTGGATATTTTACGATTTTTCGGTTTAGCTGTGGTTACTTCGATAGTAGCTTGAAATTTACGTGACGTGTCTGTATCATCTGAAACTGAAAAAAAAGTTACAAGACACATGAAAAAAATCAAGTTCTTTTTTTTTATTATTTTTGTATACCTATGGTGGAATAATCTATATTTGCATTAATCAGATCACTTAAACTCACATATAAAAGCAAAAAGAACTGCACTGCACATGATTTTAGTTTCAACTATTCAAAACTATTCAAAGTAAACAAAGTAAGCAACGCATATTACCTTTCAAAGATCTTGGAGCAAAGTTTCCATGAGTGAAAATCCACTCCAACGGCTCCGATGTGTTGATGCCTCTAATTCCATCTCGATTTGGTCCAAATCCTATCAGAGTCTCAGTTTTCATTATACCGTAGTTGTTTGTATTGTCCAGGATCAAACCACGGGAATAAGGCATCATTTTGAAGTCTTTATAAAGATTTATATAAGACAGAATCAGAATTTATGATAAAAAATAGCATGAATACATATTTTTTTCTTGATTTTTTTTCCTAACTTCTAGTTAAATTGTACACAAAAAATAATTTGACGCACAAGGTATTCAAATTAAGTTAATGGGGTTGCTATAATACGTTAATTGAATTTGCTTTGTAAATTACATTTGTGTTTTTTATTTGTGAAGTGTGAAAAAAACGATATATAGACATTAATTACGTATCGAAAAAAAATTTAAATTTCAAAATTTAATTTTTTTTATCGCTAATTTTATATACTCGTAGTAGTTTTTAGGAAAACTTTCACCACTTTTATTGAATCAATTACGGAATCATAATAAAATCTGGTAATTTTAAGGTCGTGCTCCAAAACTTAGGCAAGGATTTTAGAAAATTATAACGCTATGAAAGATTCACTTATAAGGTAAACGTTTGTCATAAAATCCTACACTAAACTGCCATACATACGACACAGCTCTGTTTTATATGCAAAGTAAAATCAGGTTCACAGGAACCTATGAAGCATTACTTTAATGACACGTAGTTAATATCTAATTAACAATTAACGTTTGAAGGAAAGTTCATATTAGTGACGGTGTGTGACCATTTGTGTTTTTGACCCTGACTTTTACCATTTTAGAGTCAATTTAATGCTAAACATGTAGTTTTTACCACCTACTCTATGCTTTCTCAAAATGTGGGAAATTGTTCTGAAGATTTCACTGCAAAGTAAGTAAATAAGGTATATTTAAAGTGGCAATCAATTATCTTTCAGCCGAAGAGTCTCAGATTTTTTACCTCTGACATAACTTAACAACTAATCTGAAGATTAGCAAGTAATAATAGTTAAGTTTTGTAACTTGTGTTGAGTCTGGTCGTTTGTATGTATAATAAGTAGATATGTATTATATTATTATTATTTTCTATATGTATTTACAAAAGAAAAATATTAAATGTATTATATCCGTTGTCTAGTACCCATGATGCATGCGTAAGCTTAGTATGGGGATAGATGGCGCTGTGTGATATGTCTTGATATATTTATTTAATTTTACAAAATATCCACAGAATGACGAGCGTTTCAAAAAAAATACTATAGCTAAACTATATACAAACTGAAAAGCACCAAAATACTGTCAAAACTATTTATTAGGTTTAGTTTGCATGGTACATAATCATTACTGAATATTACACCTGTCTTCATAAAACTGTGCTGAAAACGGATTATCCAGGGCAATGGTACTTTCAGCTATTTTGTCCCGAACTTTATCAGAGACAATGTAAATTCCTCCAACCATTTTCCTGACTCCCCTTTCTATGGCCATTCTTGGATTGTGTTTGTGGAAAAATGCTTTTACCCTTCTGTGACGTATTTTGATCTTTCGTCGCATTGGGTGAGGTCTACTGAAGACAGATCTTTTCTTTTTAGGAAACATCACGGGCCGCTTCTTTGGTTTCTTCTTTCCCATTTTGAATTATGTTTCGTACCTTTGTATTGGGGTGGAAGCTAGTTTTCTTTCGCAGAAATCATTGTGGAAAGGGTTTGATGGTGAATTTCTTGTTTTGTTATTTTGTACAGAATTTCCTTGCGGGATTTTACATTTTGATTTTCTAGTTTTGATAATGTCAGATTGACATAGTGATGACAATGTGGAAGTTTTGTTTTGGGAGCTGTCCAAACACTACTTTCTGTGAGATGGATTATGAAGTTTTGTTGTTTACCAAGAAGATTGTGTTTTTATTACAATAAGTAAGTTTTAAAATAAGGTCGCATGGGTTTGGTCATAATATCGCTGGAGTAAAAATAAAATAAATAATTGATTATTAGAATGAGTATTTTTACATTACCCAAAAGGCGTTTTTTTTTTTTTTACTCTAGATAAGCAACGTTATAAAACATATACTACACGGCTATTACCATTACGCTCTTGCCTAGAAGAAACTAGTGCACTCTCGATTTGAAACCCAATAAATTATTACCTATAGTTGCCATCATGCAAGTTTAATAGGTTAATTGTTTCCATTTTGGGCGCTTCCGTGGGTCGGATGACACGTTAAATTGTTAGTCCCGACTGTTTGTCTAGTACGGCAGTCGTAAAGCCATGTCAGACGCCCTTAGGGCGGCATGATAAACTATCGACACCAGATTTGGCCACTCTCATTCGATGAGAATAAGAATAGGTGTATGCTTTTTTTATAAACTCTTAAATATATTATTACTTAAATAAATATTACAAAACTAGACACATCACAATACTTCGCCACTACTTCTTTAAAAAGCCGCCTTTTGGTGAATATTAAACTGGTTTAGGTATTTACTTTTTTAAAGAATAATTAAATCGTTTCTTAGTTAAAGGATTATAAATTAGATTACATTTCATAGATATCTTTTTTTCCGACGTATGTTTTCCACCGCAAGGAGCACCTGGATTCAATCTGCACAGGACCGTGACGAGTGGCGTACTAGAAGAGAGGCTTATGCTTAGCAGTAGGCGATAACGGGCTGATGATGATGATGATGAAGTTTTCCACGTCCAAGCTATGATGTAAGAAAGTAAGCCATCATAGTTTGAAGCCGGTTGTTGTGTAACACTCACCCACTCGGTGCATACGATGCAGGCAAGACAGTATATGGGTGATTTGTAGATAAAAAAAAATCCATTATTTTTTTCTTTATTTTTTTTCTGGCGTGAGGTGGCCTTTATCCGGGACGCATGGAGGGGAGCTCTTTTCCCAGTAGTGGGACAATATAGTTTAACAAAAAAAAATTTTTTCTATACATATATTATTTGTTACCTATATTATAACGATAGATAGGCATATAAATGGAATTTTTTAATAAAAATTCATCTAATTACAATTTGCAATATGAAATAGTCTAGCTATTTTACTACACATTTATATAGGTCTTCAAATCTAGAGTTAATAGGTATCTTCTAGGTAAGCGTGTCACTTCCTAGGCTGCAGGAATGCCTAACATTAGGCAGGCTGTAGTCAAACGTAAACCTATCCCACGTTAAAAAAACATAAATATGCATAAACCTAATATGAATACAATTTTTTTTTAATTAACACTGACTGTAGGTATTATAAACATTGAAATGTTAAAAAAAGATTAAATATTAATTTTATACAAATTATTTCATCCTTAACTCGTATATATACTGCCTCCAATCTAAATAGAAAGTGGCCGGTCCCAAGTTCAGTGGCATAACCTTGAGATGGAGCAGGAACTCCACAGGCCCTGGGAGAAAGTGACCTTGGACGGGATTGGGTAATAGTTTAACTTGTACTGGATACTTGACCATTGTATAGGTAGACTATGTTAGTTTTTGATATAAAAAAATATACACATATTTTTATGATAAAAACCATTTTTAATTGTTATAGTAGCCTTTCCATAATTGTTTAATATTAAATAATTTATTTTCTTTGTAATTGACTAATATATATTATACCTGTATGAAGACACAGGAAGGGACTAACCGACATGGCACGGGTGTACCCTCACCCAGTTTGTAGGGTTAGTATCTAAGAAATATGTACAAAAATTATGAATAAATGAATTATGAATTTTTAATTTTCAATACCTGTTGTAATAAAGCAGGTAGACTGGCTCAAAATGAAAGCCTCGGCAGATTAAAAAATTTGTGACGACACATTTTATTTGTTTGTTCTCATGTCTGAGGATCGTGACCAGCACCTTCTCCTTGATGACATCTTTCCACTTCCTTCTGTCCTCGTCAACATGCTATGCATTATAAACCTATATTGCTATTTTATTTATTTAATTACATTATCAAAACTAAAACAAAACTGTGATATTATTTACCGATCACATGAAAAAACAAAGTAAACTGCGTAAGAAATATGTTTAGTCTAATAATGTATCTGATATCTAATGTCGGAGTAAGTATAGACGGAACAGCAAATAAAAAAAATGTGATGCGAATTTGGTCGACCAACGACGTTTGGGCTAACGTTTGGGCTGCAAATTTAGGTACTGGCTACCTAACTTGTCTCGTCTTTGTATGAGTAGAATAGTGGCATTTGCTATACATATACTCGTATCTTTGTTGCAAAACATGTGTCTTAGATACTAGAAAAATGTAAATCTATGGTCTAAGATGTACAATATATATATCCCACCAAAAACATTCCGTAAAAAAATTGCCAAGTCTCTATAGAGCTGCTTGTTTATCTCTAAAAAGTAATGAAATCTCTAGAATTAGTTAACGTAAAATTAACTATAATAAGAAATAAATCGCAGTAAGGAACCTTAATATTTCCTAATAATCTTTGAAGTTGACACGTAAAAGGACAAAAATGACCCCAAAATGTTCGTGAAAGCGAAAATATGGTAATATGTTGGGTAAGTATGACTTATATTGTACGGAATGTGTGAATGAGCATCCTTGTGCCAACTTAACCGAGTTTCTCTTCTTATTTATGAGCCAAGGACTTTGACAATGAAAAAAAAACTTTTGGCTACATTGTATACATAACAGAATTATTTTTTCTGTAAATAATCTTCATGCAGTGAGACAGGTACACTCTCAAATTATTTTCTTTGTTTGTTCTTATAATAGGAAAGAGGGGAAAAAGTCTTTGTACAATACAATCAATTTTCTCATTTTATTAACTTTATCGAAAAGTAATATGTCATCAAGAATTTAGGGAACTCTGAAACATACATACTACATATATACTCTGGACATACGTATATCTGATTTGTGTTTTAGATCTTACACGCAATCATGTACGAGATATGATTTTAAATCGAAATAATATAAAAACTCATAGGTGACCGACTGATTGACTGACTGATATAGTGATCTATCAACGCACAGCTCAAACCACTGGACGGATCGGGCTGAAATTTGGAATGAAGGTAGATGTTATGACGTAGGCATCCGCTAAGGAAGGATTTTTATAAATGCCACTTTTATAGGGGAGAAATAGGGGATGCAAGTTTTACTTCTTAATGCGAGCGAAGCCGCGAGCATCCGCTAGTATTAAATAAAATAAAATATCGTTTCATTAAAAGAAACGAATAAAAGAATATATCGAAGTTGGCCACTCTCATTCGATATGAAGAAGAAGATTAAAAACTAAAACTCTGCATAGCTAGACTTCCAAGTAAAACTACAGTGTCGCTTGTGTAGGAGTTGTTTCAGGTATTGTATTGGTCAAAAGCCTAACTTTCTAGTGTTAAAAAGATAACATAGACTCAAAGCTTACTCGTACATTGCAAGAAACATATAAGCTTTTTAGTTTGCAAAAAAAATAGCAGTGCATATTATATACTCCTAACTTTCAATTGTACAAAGAACATAATAATATTTTTAAACTATTTTTACCTTAATGTACCTATTTTTATCTTGATAAACGTTGTAAAGATTAGCTTGTAGGAAATTTTTGGGTTTAATCTTGTATTTTTTTAATTATGTCGTTGTAAAGAAATGTTAGGATAGAAGTATATTTTGTATATATGAGACTGAAATCTGAAACCAAAATGATATTCAGTGCCAAAAATTGGTTGTAATTTGGAATTGGACGCTCTGGTTAAGGCTATTCCACGTGATTTTTTTAATTTGAAATTCCTTTTCATGCACTTTTATTGGCTCTTGAAGTAGTTTTTTTTACTAGAACAGAGTGTCGCTCTTTCGTTATACAGAAAAAAAAAACAAGTTCCTCACTTAGTAGGTTAATGCAGATGATGATTTTAAAAAAATATCAGTACAATTCATCTCAAACATTCATGAATAGGTTTTGATAGCATCAATTTCAATCAATAACGTATTCGTCACCACGCCTCTAAAATACTACAAAGCTTTTCTGTCACTCATTTTTTTATTAATCTACTATGTATGCCCGCGGCATTGCTCGTATTATTTCGAAATGAAAAGTAGCCTATGCCAGCTCTGGTACCTCATATAATAACTACCAACATACCAAAAATTATGATGACCCGTTTAGCCGTCTTTGCGCGAAACATGTTTAAATCTATATAGGTACTTATGTACTATAATATTATAGAGCTGAAGATTTTGTTTGTTTGTTTGAACGTATTGAATTTTTTTTGTGTTGGATAGTACAGTTATCGAGGAAAGCTTTAGGCTATATAACATCACGCTGCAACTAATAGGAGCGAAGAAACAATGGAAAATGTGGAAAAAACGGGAAAAATTATACATCTTTGAGGGCTTCCGTAGCGTGCACTGCAAAAAAGGTTCAAGATACCAAAAAAATATGTATGAAAGAATTAATGCCCAAAAAAACTATTCCACGAAGTCGCAGGCACAGCTAGTATAAACAGAGAAAATTCTAAAAACTGTGGCAGCTGAAACGTGTTCTGTTATCGATTCAAAGTATGCACAATTTTTTTTTTAATGTTTTCTACTTACAAATTATTTATCATCCCTAGCTTTATTATATGTATATATTATATATTAAGTGACAAAACAGCCTGGTTAAATTCCAACTGACTCACTAAGTCTTATTTTCACCGATTACGTTTGAAAAATATCCGACCGTCGTTTGTACATTTGTTTTCGTCAAGCCTTTTTGTTGTAACAACAGAGGTACCTAGTACGCGTACAGAGAGTATGAATGGACGCTTGGGTTTTGTATAGTCGAAGCAAGTGGTTTTGATACTTTTGTAGTAACAGTTTAATAGCTGCACACCAAAAGATATACTTGTAAATAACTATTTACTTACTAATACATATGTATATTTATGTTTTATACTATCTGTCTGTACCCATAAGTGCAATAAATGATTTTGATTTTGGTTGGTTAGGATTTTATGATTATTTAAGCAACCATCTTGGTTATTCAGGCACGCAATATTAAAACACAAAGATGGAAACTTTGACACTACAGTAGGGACAAGATAATAGGTCACTTTTGACATTTCATCAAAATTCAACAACGTGACCTTGTACCTTGTTGAACTGCACAATTGCTTAACTTTTTTCAATTACGTTTACATATTTATTGTAATAATGACCGATACGAGTAATTTTACGATTTGCTTTCACTAATAAACCATTCTAAACATAATAAACAATTTCTGATCTAAAGAACTGAACGTCGTTACAATGTTGCGTCAGTCAACCCTTTTTCTTTTTAAACACTAGGGATGTTACTCTAAAAATCAAAAGCTGATAGGATTGTAAGTTGAATCGAATGCAATGATTACTTGTGAAGAAAAGCTTATTTGGGCACAAATAAAGGGTCATGCAGCGCGGAACAATACTGAACCACCCTTCAGTACTGCTAAAATGATGACTCTGCTACAAACTGCATGTGCAGAAGTCACTACAGAAGACTGGCGAAAAGTCGTGGAGAAGACAAAGAAAATAATTTTACAAGATTTTTGACTGGCCTGTTAGCTTAGTTGGTAGTGGCTCTGCCTTCTAATCTAGGGGTTGCGGGTTCGATTCCCGCGTGACACAAGTATTTATGCATTATAAAAAATTATAATTACTTGTGTTGAGTCTGGTCGTTTGTATGTATAATAAGTATGTATTTACAAAAGAAAAGTATATAAGTATTATATCCGTTATCTAGTACCCACGACACAAGCGTTTGCTTAGTGTGGGGCTAGATTGCGCTGTGTGCATTGTCCCGGAATATTTATTTTATTTTATTTATTTATTTTGAACGAAATGTGAGAATAGACAATATTATTGAAAATGAATTAATAATATCTCTGAGTGCTGACAGCAGTGATGAAGATAGCAGTTCCGATAGTTCAAGTGAATAAAAGCAATTTTTTTGTTAAATTACGTAGGTCTTATTTTGCTCCTTTAATTTATGAAAGAAAAAAAAATAATGGGACAGGGATTCGCATGATCATTTTTAAAATTCACATATATTTCAAGTCTGTATCGATTCATTCGATTCATTCATTTAATCGATGTTTTTAAGCAGGTCACCTCACTATGAATATAAAACTGACATCTGTCAAAAGTGACCTATTATCTTGTCCCTACAATAAAGTTAGAACATATCTTACAGAACAAAATAAAAATGTAAGCAACTTGAAAAGTATGTAGGTAGATATTTTTTGTAATTATTTTATAAAACAAAATGTTTTTTTTTTTCATAAACTTTAATCAGATCTCATCGTTATAATAATTCTGTCACAGCTTCGCTTATATCATATTTTATGAATTTATATATGTATACTCATCAACCTAACTATCTCTTAATCTTTTTTCATTATTATTTAGACCTACCAACCGTTTATTTATCATCAAACCGAAAAAACATTGTTCCTCACAACTATCAAGACCTCACAACCCTCCGCCCAAAAGTTCAAACAGCGCTCAGAACCAATTCTTTCGTCACCCAATATAAAAGCGTGCGTATCCCGATTCCATCTCATTTTATCCTCGACGGCTGACCAAGAAGGACCAGTCTCGAACCATCTAGAACCTTCTAGAATTATCAAAAAATCTCTAGAATTATCTTAAAGAATCTTTGAAAATGAAAGTGTTGTGTTTAGTTCTTGTTGTTGCGATTGTGGGGTGCAGTGCTGCGCCGGGGGTGACAGAGACAGAAGATAAGATTGAGCTCTTTTCAGGGGTTGCTATCGAAAAGTAAGTAAAATTCATTTTTACTCATTATTATCATGTTTTTAGTTTTTTTTTTCAGCTGGTCAGATGTAAATGTCAAATGGTTGCTTACAAAGATCAAACTGTTCGTCATCGAACAAGAGTCTGTTAATAATTCTGTGACCTAAAAGCTTAAAATGCCTTAAAACCTTAAAATGTTAAGATGGTTAGAAAATTTCAATACCATAGTTTGCTAATATGATACGAATTTATAGTGTCTGAGGCAATATTGTTTATTATGGGTTCTGAAATTTGCATCCAATAAAATTCGTTTAGATATTTTAAGTAGAATGATCTTTTGCTTTTTTTGTGAAATTCCTGTTAGTTACAATTTGAATGTCAATCAATAAAAAAAAATTACTGCAATAATTATAGTTGTTAGAAGTATGTCTCAAACTTCATTAATATTGTATGGTTGAGAATGCATCTATAATTGGGCCGGATTTTTTAAACCATACATGGTAAGGCTTATTAGCAAACGATGTAACGATAAGTAAAACTGCAATTTTCATGTCTCATCTGTCCTGTATTACTTCTGAAGAATATCAGTTTTGTGAGTTAACATTTTGGTCTCCCATTTAAAAATATACTAATTGGTAATTTCCTTCAGTAGTAGATACCTACAATTATTATCTTCGTCCGCCTAGCAACAACTACTTCCAACAAAAGTCAAATAAATATGCTCTAAATGTACCTATAAATAATCTAGGTCATCTAAGTTCATGACTCCTAATCAAATAAACAAATGAGGTTCTATTAGGAAATCCCAAACTTCTTTCAGCTATTAATGCTCTTTAGTAACTTTCACTCAACCTTTTTTGTAATACCCTATTCATTACTAACTCATCAAGAAGCAAAGAGTTGTTAAGTGTATACCATTAATTATGATAAATCAGTCTTAATAAGCTTAAGTAGTTCTTTCCACGAGCATTTTTATTGTATCCCACTTTCCACTAATATTATAATAGCGAAATGTTGATTAAGATGACATTTGAGATGAAGATTAAATTCTGGACTAATTAATTAATAAAAGGCTACTTATTAAACTGTAATGACGCGAGAAAAACAGCAGCATTATATGTTCATCAAAATAGATAAACATAAATATCGTAAGTAGAATTACAAATGAAATAAAAAATATTAAGTCTTTAGACTTTTCTAAAGATTTTCTAAGAGCCCCTTTTTTGTAGTTCCTTTGTTTTTATGTCTTATATTGTAAATAAACTACTATAGATATGTCTTCCATCAAAATATTGTTGTTTGCGTCCCGATATCTCTGTCAAATGACAAATAAATAAAGTATGCGTAGCATAATTATTTTATAGATTATTTTCAGTATTTTCACATTAAAGAAAATACGTCAAATCCCTTGAAAACTGACCCTTAGTTGCGTCTTCAAGCTTACTTAATTAAGTTACGACTCAACTTGTAACTTTAAGTAACAAAAACAAAAGCGAACGCAAAACAAAACGTGTGCTACATTTGTCAAATACATAAAAGAATGACACATAACTTTTAGAAACCGATTACCTAAGTATGTGTATGTTTCCATACAGAAAATAAGTTTTACATAACGCGATGGTTTTCTAATATTTCTATAGCTTTGACTCATTAATAGGTGGCCTTTTGTTTTATTCATAAAAATGATTAATGAAATGGTTAACTGCAGTTAGACTTTAGTTATTTATTCTTTGACTTTAGTACTTTTTAAATGGACAGTAAGACATTTCACTGAAAATGACACCCGCCAAACATACAGTATTTAAGCCTACTTTTTCAGCCTTGTCGACCACATAAATCGTATTTTTTTGTTAAATAGATCAAAAAGATTTATTTTAATAGTTATTTAACTATTGCTGTCAACTATTATAAAACTAAGCCTTAAAATAACTCTCTTCAGTCGTATTTCCTCATGACTGAGGGTCGTGACTCCCCCCCAGAACTAATTCGTTACGAGAATGTGCAGATACATCGTGGTGGGCGTCCAGGTCCTTCCACGAAAGACACATCCTCGGATGAAATAACTAGCTAATGTATAATAATATTCTAAACCCAAACCTAGCCAGCCTAAGACCTAGTTTACTTTCAAATCCGTAAACGTAAATGAATCATGTAAATGAAAGTATCATCTGTTTCAAATACCATTTAAACTCAGTGACATAGATTGCTTTAGACTTTTGAAAATGATATGCAAAATACATTAGTCACTTGTAATATCCTTTTGGCGTGAGGAAGCCTTCGACCGGGACGCATGGAGGGAGTTGGGGGAGACCTTTGCCCAGGAGTGGTACAGTATAGCTTAATAAAAAAAAACCTTTTATTGGTACCATGGCTAGCTATGAACTATGTAAGAAAAAGTTATTTCGGTTGGCAATATTTATTTCGGTTAAAATTTCAATTTTTTTATTACATTACCTGTTCGCAAATAAATATTGCTTACCTTTTTTAAAACACTCGTTTCTATTATGAAACTCGCTGCGCTCGTTTCATAAACTCACACTCGTGTTTTAATACCCTTCATTATATGACAGTTGCATAAACTACTATAACCGTACCGTCCTGTGATGTGTCTGTGCCTTGTAGTAGGTTCCTAGAAATCCTGTTAAATAAAAATAATAAATGAATAAAAGACATTTATTCCAGGCTTAACCCATAGTTACTCCCATGTAACTCAGGACACATCCACTCTGACATTCTTATATGTAGTATAGTTAGATGAGAAACTACTAATTTTCGATGTATGTATACATATGAATGTTATGTTGTATAAAGAGAAAACACAGAACAATGAGACGTGCAAACTAATTTAGCTAAATAAGGTGACAACCCGTCACGCGTAGTTTAGTATTTAAAACGTATTTGTAGAAAGCGAAGAGTTTGTTCAAACAATGCATTTGATTATTTGGAAATGGAGATTTTTCTAACATAGTAATTACTAAAATTTTGAAAGAGTAAAATTTGGAGATACCTAAAAAAGATCCTATATAAATTGTTTTATTACATTTATGTTTTGTTATGGTAAAATGTTACTGAAAATATGGAAATGATATTAGCAGTATTTGAAAGCGACTGTTAATGAAATTATTCGCATAAAAGTGTAAGAGTTTTATTTTTTTATGTACGTGCGTGACGTCACAGCCAGCCCCAACGGAAAACCAGCGCTGCGCTGGTTGCTTCCACACGACTAACATTATGCTGAATTGAGGCTGTGTTGTGGCAGATTTTATGTTTTTGTGTACCTACCTACTTAAGTGTGGTTGATGTTCTGTTAAATCTGCCACAGTTTTTTCTTTCTTTCTAAATCTCGCAGTACTAATTTTATATTTTGTTTATTTACAGAGATTCAGCTGGAGAAGAGAAGTTAAACGTTAAATTCGCACCGGGAGAGCTCAGGGAAGCTGCAAGAACTTTTGAAGAAGGTATTTTATCTTTACCGACACCATTTTATTTTAATTGATTCATAGCAAAAGAAAAAGTATCTGCATGGTGTAACTCCCACCCAACGAATAAATTCTGTGGGGGAGTCACGACCCTCAGTCATGAGGAAATACGACTCATAAGAGAAAGAGAGAGAGAGTAAACGAAGATGGGTCGACGACATTGTATAAGTAGCGGTCTCTCTATGGATAAGGTCTGCACAAAATCGACACAGCTGGAACATGGAAAAAGAGGCCTATGCCCAGCAGTGAGATAGAGAAAGCTGTTGATGATGATGATAGCTAACAAAGAGTTAAATGGGCAATATCCTATTTTTTTTATCAAATGAGTGTCGGAATATAAATTTCTTACCAACTTTAACCCGGTTCAAAAGTAGCCTTTATTAATCAGGGATTTAACCTATCTCCAATCTAAATTTCATTCTAACACTATCAAGTAACCCCGTAGTACACCACTAGTTCCATATACATACGAGAAAAGTGCAGGTCAATGCCCTATGACGTGTATAATGTAATCGTTTCTCGGTCAAGGCTACACACGGTCTTGTGGCGTAAGTGAAAGGGAGGAGCGAAAGTGTGGTAGCGATTTGAGTGTGGATAAGTTTGAAGGATTGGGTATTTTTGTGGCAGTTTTTTTGGTGTTAAAGTTTTTTTTTTATTTTCATTTAAATATTTTATAAATTAAAATAAAATGAAAACATTGTTTTCACTTACTAAGAATTTTTGACAATTTTATAGTAGACACTCGTTATATACGAGTATTCTAATTAAAGGCATATTCTTAATTCTAAATCCAAAATAATGAATACCTTAACCCATATAATTTTTTTACAAAAAATAATTACTTAAAAAGTTACCGGCATTGGTTTGATAAAAAAAATAATTCTTTATGTATACTTTTCTACATAAATCATTTTATTCATATCAGTTCAGCCATTTGAACCTGAAAAAGAAACATACCCATTTCATCAGCCCATATAATCTTCTATGATTATTTCGTCTATTTTTTTCTTATACTAAAATTGATTAAAAATGTTTGTTTCAGCCCGCGGTAAAATTAAGAAATACGCTCCTCTTCTCACCGGTATCGGAGTTAAGGCAATCGCAGTGATAGGTCTCTTATTCGGAGGCTTAACATTGTTGGTGACTAAGGCCCTAGTGGTGGCCAAGTTAGCCTTCTTGGTGGCGGCGGCCCTGGGGGTACAGAAGCTTCTTAGCGGCGGTGGACTTAACAATATTAGTGGGAAGGTGGGTTCATTAAAATATTTTGTATTTTTTTAAACAAGATAGGCTCGTGTTTGAATACAAACTACAACTCGCCTGATGTTAAGTTGTTGTACGTTGTAATCTACGATCTAGCGCGCTTGCCTAGATGAAACCGATTCACTCTCGAGTTAAAGACCGATAAAATTGTATAGTTCGAGGGGAATATATCCGGCAAGGAGTTCGCACGATGAATGTCGAAGCAAAGTATTATATCCGTTACCTAGTACCCACGACACAAGCGTTTGCTTAGTGTGGGGCTAGATGGCGCTGTGTGCAATGTCCCGGAATATTTATATTATATATTTATATTTAAAACGCTGGGTGTGTTTATTTCTATCAAACAGATAAGCTTTAATCAAACGTGATTCTTTTAAAAGCTAAATTAGGGTTAAAGTTAACAACAACATGCTAAATGTAACTGTAGCTTAAGGTTATTCTATTGCCGTAGAAGATAAACGAGCTTCTTTATAATAATATTTATTTGGCTATCGGACACTTTTTAGAAGAATTTTCTTGTCATTACACTATTTTCTTTTTGAAATAAAATTAATAATAATGTGGCATAATTAAGGCACTCGCCAAAAATTTAAAGATGTAATTACATTTATCGCTTTATATATGTATACACATTTTTTTTTAAATCATACATGAAACCTTGTTATATTTCCGCAGTTTTTATCAATTCTTACACGTATTTCAACAATTATCTCACAATATATTTCAAAACAACAAAAAAATAACTCATTACAATTTCTCATTGCAGATCGCCAGCTTCAACTCGTCCCCGCAGCAATGGTCGGCACCTACCGGCTCCGGGTCATCCTACCCCTACGCCCGCTCCTCGAGCATAGCGCAGGACGCCAACGACCTTGCTTATAAAGCACAACTTACTTCGTAAACTTAATAACTTTAAATTACCTAAAGCTGGTGGATTTCGTTTGGGTAGTTAAATCTATCTCTATTTTGATAGTCTTATCAAAGTAGGTAAATATAACCAACAAATAAATAAATAAATATTCCGGGCGTTACATACATTGCACACAGCGCCATCTAGCTCTACACTACATACAAGTTGTGTATTGTGCTTAAAACACTACAGTACAACAATACAAGGTAGTATAAAATTTTAGTAGATTTTTTTTCTAAAGTGGCTTATGCTTGTATATTTGCTGAATAATGCTAAATATTCATTCATATTTTTGGTACAATGTTATATTTTTTTATAAACCCAAACGAAATTCATATATACTGTGGTCTAGGAGAAGAAGTTAAAAGGTAGTTCACAAAAGGTCTCGTATGTAGATTAAAATAAACATAAATCAGAAAAATTGTTTTAAATTAATCAAAGCTGCTGTCTTTGAAGATTTTTCTGATTATACTTGCGAGAAATATTCGTCTGCAGAATTTTCTACGTTTCTTTACATTTATTCATTGTGTAATAATTTGAATTAGTAATTACTTGTGTTTTGTCCGATTTATTTAATTTATTGTAGTGTGTTTGTGATTTTTATTTCACGTATGTAGATGGCGTGAAAATAATTAATAATTATGACTATTTATTAAGTTAGAAAGATGGCGTTGAACTACAGATTTCCGATGATCTTTCATTAACTATTATTAAATTAAGAATTTTAATTAATCATCTTGCTAAAGATTAATGAAAAAAATAAAATAATAAGCTTGAAGAAAGAAAATCACACATATCCGTCTTATTACAAAACGAGGTTTAAATGTTAGTCTAGGACTTAGAAAATTTTAAATCGGTTCTGGTTGATCAAACATCACATACAAGCAATCTAAATGTCAACAAAAATTGGAACTTTGATTTAACATTGAAACATTTTGACAGTTTGATAATTATGACAGTAGATAGACAATTTTAGAACAACTAAACGGACTTGGTCTAGACTTATATTTAAACCAGGTTTTGTAATAAGGGCCATTAATTATGTACGCTAAATTTTACTACACTATACTATGATGTAATAAGTACATATACATATAAGAGACTAAATATCTATAATTCTAAAATTAATTGGTTTTAGCAAGATGATTCAAATGTAAAATATTTAATCATTCAATTGTACTTAATTTATTTAAAGCTGAATGCTGGTGCATGTTTTTTGTATTATTAATTTTATTGTTCGTTTTAATATTTAAATTTTTATATTCCTTAACTTATTTAAAATAAACTGTACAATATCGAAACATATTTGGATAGTACAGGGTAAATCTTATTTATCAAAAAGGAAAATATGATTATATTTTCTTAATTTAAAGAAAAATACGGGTGCTTGTGTCATAGACTTTATTATAAACCTATTTATTTGTACGAAAATAGTTTAAAAATGAAGACTGTGTAAATTCGTATTAATTACTCTATTTATACTTAGACAAGTTAATAAACTACAGATAAAAATACAAAATATTTTATTTAACTCCCATTTATAATTTTAGTGATAAATATTATCATTTTATAAAACGAATTTATAATATAAATATTTATAATATATGTATAAGTAAATAAACATGTAGGTAAATCTATATGACCGCAACAGATATAGATTAATTAATTATAGATTAGGTAAAATAATATGTATTTCAATTACCGAAATTGTCAAATAACTATAATCACTTTTTTTTTAAATTTAACTACATATTACATCTTTTTTTACACTTCAGAAAATTTATCTTTTTATACATGTACCCTCTTCATTCTTATTATATTTTAAGAATGAAGAGGGTACAAAAATCTAAATGTATATAGTTAAAATCGATAATTGAAGTGGTTGAAGGCTGATTTATATTCTTAATTAATGCGAGCAAAGCTGCGAGCGTCCACTAGTATGAAATAAGTCTGTAATATATCCCATTGAATACAAACATTTGCGATTTCGATACAACATGTACTCGTGGCGCCATCTGTTGAGCTCCAAAGAAACTACAAAAATCTTAATTAATCAAAGGTTCTATTAGAATTATAATAAATTATGTCTTTAACTGTAACATACTATTCACAATCATTGTTTGGTAGTTAATTATAAGATAAGAACATTAAATCAGGAAATAGAAGAAACTTAGGAGGCGCTATTCAAAAAATCTCGTACAATTTCATACATAAGAAGTAAGAAGTATACTTATTATTCTATTGTTGAAACTTAACTATAAATAGATATATAAAGGTGTTCCTACCACGTTCGTATGAAAATGGCGACCTATAAGCCTATGCCAGCCGGAACTCGTTATTTTATAATATGTTATTTAATAAATAAACTATTTATATATTTACTAAATTAATAATAAACAATATATACACATATATACACTAATAAAACTAAAAAAGAGTATTTACATTTAAACTAAATTTAAAACATCCACATGTGGTATGGAGCCAAGAACGCTGGCTGCATTCCCACGCTGGATTGCTATAGAAATCCTTTGCGCAAGGAACCAGCCAGCGTTCTTATCTCTAGTGATGTCATTCAACCTTTTTTTTAATATATTATATGAATTCACTTTGTCTTTTTCGGTCACCCATCCAAAAGCTGTCTGCGGCGGGATTTGCTTCGTTTTCGTAAAAGTACAAGTTACCATAAGTGTATGCTGCCTCTGTTTTACAACTCTATACCTAATACTGGTCTTTCTTAACGCTTTTTCTAGTTAACGATGATATAAAGTATGATTAGACAAAATAATCCTTTTAAATGCTTTTAATAGTAATTCAATAACTGACTGCCTCTGAAAACGGATTTGGTTGCAAACCTTATGTTAGTACCTTTTCAATATTCTTTACTATTTCAGATATCTCAGATACTATAAGCATATACAATTTTAAATAGTAAAAAACATAGTATGATTCATTTATTAATGAGTAGGTATGTACCTTAAAATATGTAAATCAAGAAAAACTGTCATAAATAATTAAGAAAAAGAAAGTTAAGTCACATCCGACTCTACTCCCAAATCTAAATAGGAACCGGATTTTTCATTTCCAACTTATAAATCAGGTAATTTTCTAACCTGTGAAAAAAAAACATTAACATGCTCTCGGCCCGACAGCTCGATAGAAACTAACCAGAACAGGCGGATATTGTATCTTTTATACTAGTTTTCATTATAGGAGAATGTGAAAAAAAACAACATGCCATCTTCACGCACACATAGATAGATGCGTGTGTACAGTGTTGTGTGTATACGACTTTCACTTACACACACATGAATAGAACGTGGCAGAACAAGGGTGGGTGTGGAGTAGATTGTATTGGTATTTTTGGTAGGTATTAATATAATATTATAAGTTGGTCGGCAGGCAATGTATTAAAGAGATTGTATAATAATAAAATTTATATATGATGGAATTGAAAATATAAGTTGATTGAGAATAATGATATAAAACTATTTGTTTCAGTTGGTTCTAGAAAAACAATTGATCCAACTTGCATTGACTTGGTTTGAGATATACTTAAAGCATAATTGGCTGCACAGCACATAATTTGAGATAGGTATAATAACATTTTATTATATATTATCATTCCATTTAATAGTTTTATATTCGATATTTGTGTTATGTACTACTCTTATATATCTTATATGTTTATTCCATTCAAACAAACATATATCTGCATTTGTTTTCTTAATTCTACGCAAGATGCCCAGTGAAATCATACAAACTCCTTAGAGAAGGCAAACATTACAAAAATATTTTGCATCAAAAACCTCTCTATTCCCTTTTCTGTTCTTATTATGAAAACACTAAACTTTCACCACCACTACAGGTGTATTTGTGTGTTTGTGTGGGTGACACTTTCACTCCTAAATTCTTGTTGTATTTTTCTACGTTTTCTTTTATTTATTTTCTCATACGCACCTTTTTATGATTTTATATGAAGGCGACGAGTTAATAGGTATCTTCTAGGTAAACGTGTTACATTTGACTACAGCCTGCCTGATGATAAACCAAAACTATTACTTCTAAAAGTTCTTTATTGTTCTTTAGATGTTATAGTTTATACTTAGCTATAAATTTATCTTATTATGTCTTTAATTACCATAATAATGAAAAAGAGTCAAAAACTGTGTTTACATAATTTGTTGCATTATAAATTATAAGAACTTGACAAAACTATCTGACTATTCATTATTATTAGCAAAAAATGTGAACTTTTTGTTGAGCTTTGCAGTAGCTTTTAAAGTTAATCTCGTCTATATATCAAAACTTTAGTTCTTGAAGCTTTTTTTTACAGTACCTACACGTTAATCCAAACTTATGTATCACTAAGAACATAATTGAATTTGTTGAAAAAATATTTATCATATTTGGGCTGATAATTCTACGTTTGTCATTTTATATATTTATTATTCAAGCGTCTATTTTTAAACTAATCCAAGTTTGCACTTGGCCACAATTTGCCTGCTGGTATAATAGAACATGCCTGCCAAAGGTTTTTGATAAAATGACAATCGACTTTATAGATAAATTAAATTATAAGTTTCTAAGACTAACTGAGTTACTTATCGATTTCATCTATACTTTAAAATTACTAAAGTTTTTGAAACCATCAGTTCATTTTTATCTTCAGGTGATGTTTGAGATTCGGGTAAAATAAAGATTGTTGAAAATCTCTAACTATACGACTAAATAATTATTTTATAAAAAAATAGTATTGAAATACATTAATTTTTCAATCTTACTGATCGCTTTTTTTTAATATAACACATTGTTTTGATTTGAATTGACAGCTGAATAACTTTTTTTACAAAATAAATAGTCTCTTATTAACGACAAGAAACTATTTTGGCTTACTTTTACCATGCTGAAATTAAAATGTATTCAAATTATTTATTACCAAAGACGTGTTTCTTAAATTCAGAGATCTATATAAAAAAATATAATAGACCTAACATTATATAAATTTCTAATCTTTATTTTTAAGTGGTTTAGATATACATACATACTTAGTTATTATCTCTTTCTTATCACCTTTTTTAAGTCATATTCTTCATTTTTAGACGGCATAATTTCTCTTAAAAACTATTCAATTGGATTTTTTTTGTACGCTCTACCCAGTTTTTTCCTTCCAGGGAAGGATTCATCAAGCTATATGTTAAATTTTTCCCCAATTCATACATATCCATCGAAGCATCTTATACCTATTCTCTATTTACATTTCACCCAATCAAACCTACTTTATTTACCTATCCCACACTCAAACGTAAACAATCCAAACCCACCTGTTCACAAAAATGCGTTTCACCTCCGCAAGAATTTGGTTTCCAAAGTCTACTCCGCCTTTCTCTCCGCTTTCTCATCACTTCGTAAACAAAATGCCCTCAATGACTCTAAAACATAAAACGACGTAAATACTAGAAAACATCACGCAGAAATAAGCCTAGTTGAAAAGTAAATAGACACGAAAATGACCTAAAGTAGATGAGGAGAAGCAACTGGAAAAGTCTACCACGCCTTAAGAAAACTTATCCGACATTTATTGATACACAAATGTAAACTCTATTGTACTCATGTAAAGAATAAGATTCACTTGAAGTAGTCGTGGGTATAGGTGGCCGCAGTTGGTAGAAGAAAACAGGTGGCCATGAGATTTTCTTTTTTAATTTCTAAGATAAACTATATCTGAATGAAGATTTTTTACATACAAATATAGAAAAAATAGCGTGTGGTTGCGTTTAGAATTTAATAAATGACATTGATATGATATGCTTGGAGCAATTTTTTTATCAAGTCATTTGAAAAGTATAACAAAATTGTAGTTTAGTATATTATGTGAGTTAAATATGTGAAACAGCTTTTGAAAAAACTGCAACTATTGCAGACTATTTTGACAGCCTTTTTTATGTGTTAAAGAACTAATTAGCAATATATGATACTTCATTGATTATATTTTAGATGGCCGCTACGGTAACCAAAGTAATCTAGGATGAAAATAGCTAATATTTTAGTCCAAGATGCAGAACTAGATACCAAACGTCATAACAATATCAAACAATTTGATTTGAGTTTGTAGGAGGAAACATACATTCTTTTTATACAAGTATGACTAATTTTCCGTCCATAAATATTTTTGTCTCAAATGTTATGTGTCTGAAATGTTATATAACAATACAATAATGTTCAAGCAAGTACATACTTTCCTAATAAATAAACATAAAACAGGGATCACTGTACACGATCATAGCTTTTCATTAAACCTCATTGTGATTCTTTTATGTTTTTTTTTAGTAATTAGTCATTTATTTCAGGGGTTCCTGCATTTTGCAACCAAAATCAACCATATATTAATCATTATTTATTTCATATACGAGTATATCCTAATCTATGCATACCGTGAACCTCTTTTAACAACTACATTTACCTTCAACCAGAAAAAATCTCAACACACCTACACCATTACAAAATTTCATTCACCCCTTACATAACAGCTGAAGTGAATTTCGCAACCAAATTCGCAGACGGATGTGAGCAGTGAAGGTGAAAGTGTCTGGAAGTGGCACACACCTGTGGAAAGTCATGTGAAAGTGACGAGCGTTTTGGTCACTTCTTGGTGGAGCTTTGATTAATATTGCGCTTGTGGGTGGCAACTAAAGATGGTTTTTATGTTTGATGGATATTTTTAATTCACTGCCTTTTTTATTCCTATGTCATCATTATCATTAGACCATTATCGCCCATTCCAGAGCTAAGGCATGTCTTCTTGTACGCCACTCGTCACGTAGATAAATTATAATAATAATTATGTAGATCGACACCTTAAGAGACTCTCGTTGGAAAGTTGGGTAAAGGGCCAGATACAGAAGGCAGTGATCCTTGACATTGCGCGTATTGTCCGGAGGTTCCTTTCTTTGTAGCCTCTACCACCGGTAGAGTGGTGGTTACCGGCGGCATCACAAATTTTAATTTTTTATGATGCTTTTTTATTACATATATATATATATTGTAAAAAAAAAGTTGTATATAAATGAATACGAAAAATATGTAGATCGTATCCAGGTGTTTAGTGTGTTTTTCCGTTTGTTGTCGACCCATCACAAATGGTGGGTAGCCGACACTTGAAAAACCCCATGTATTTAGTATTTTGCAATAGGCTGTCAGTTTTTTAACTACATTAGACTACGACCCTCTTGAAGTATGTATCTTTGTTTTTGGTTTTTTTTAATTGATTTCCTTAATCAAAAGAACTTTCTAACAAAGGTTTTTTCTTTGAACTGGAGTTAGATTTTGTTCACAAATTTTCAGTAGTCATAATTTCAACATTTTGAAGAAAGATTATGATCCCGCATAATATGTAATATTATGATTAAATTTTATGCAATGAATAGGTGCTAAGTAGTAACAGTGTTTTATTAGTTTTTTTTTCTACTTACTTATGAGCAGTGATTAAATTTATAAGTGTTTTCTGAATTGTACTTCCTACAAATAAAAACTTAAAGTAAGTAAATAAATCTCAACGAATCATCACTTATTCATTCAATTGATAAATCAAATATCATTCTAACAAAGATTTTATAAATAAATAAATTAATTGGTATTGCCACTAGAAAAACATTTAGGTAAACGGTTACGAACACTAGCCATTATTGAGAAAATCTAGTAATTAATTAACGGAAATCTTGGCTTCTTGACATGGATTAAAATCTCCTGTGCTTTACTTTTCACAGGCTTTACATAAATTTGTCATGCCAGATAACTATTTGAAACGTATATGCCACCAAATTTTAGATGTGAAATTAAAATAGTAACATAAAAATATTTTTTTGTCAAATAAAAATTACTGTTTTTTCAACCAACCACAAATATTTCTTATCTATCCGCACAATCTTGACATTGCATGAAATATGTCATAAAAAGTCGATGTTGTTTGTATTTATTGTTAGACTCGCCTGATGTTAAGCACCGTTGTTGTTTAGTAATTTTTAAACAGTTTAAGTATCAGCTACGAATATGTATATCTTTACTTTGAGTCGTATTTCCTCATGACTGAGGGTCGTGACTCCCCCGTGAATTAGTTCGTTAGGGTGTTTTCTTGGGCAAATATATCGTGGTCAGGTCCTTCCACGGAAGACACATGTCCTCGGATATTGTGATCCTCAAACATATCGGTTTACTCACGATGTTTTTCTTCACCGCTAAGCGAGTATAGATCCACACATAATTTGAAAATACAATTTGTGTAGGGCTGGATTAAAACCAGGGTGCGTCTGGATGAAAAGCAGACACTGGAACCGCTGAGCCACGCTCGCTTTTTAACGAGTATATAGTGTACATATTTATTCGCAAAAATACGCTCACCTCTCCTCACCTTAACGAAAATCTTAGCTTTATCAAGTAAATGACTGTACCTACAATATCTTCTAAAATCCATCAAGTAGCAATACAAGTAAATGTCCGTATCTACTACATCTATCGCTTGCAGCGCTCACATTTCTCCAAAGTGTGTCGGTCCGGGTTCAATGGCCGACTTTCACGGCCGCCATCTTGTTACCTAACTGCCAGGACTGGGGCTGTACTACGATCTTTGAAATGTAGTTCTTGAGGTGTTGGTGTTTCATGAATGTTTTCCGTTAGACGTCATATATTACATATATGGTATATTGAAAAGTTCACGTACATTCTTGGATATTATTTTGTTTGTTATAATCTGGAAAAATAGTGTGACTTTTATAGAAAGGAGAATGATCAAAATTATCATTTCTTAGTATATATAGTCTTAACGACAATAAAAATGATAAAAACTTTAATCATTCTATTCTGTAAATTTATATAAAAGTTTTGTATTTCTAAATATCTATTTTTAGAAGAAAAAAAACAAAAACGACCTGGATAAACACCTATTAGACTAGAATACTATAGCACTGGATAGAAATAAATGTAAAGAGGGTAGGGAGGCCTTTGCCCAACAATGGGACAATACAGGCTCTTAATAATAATTTTTCGAAATAAAATTACGAGTATATCAATGAACTATCGATCCAATTCTACTCTTCATTTCTATTTGGTTTTTCTAGCAGAAATTCTGGAAAAAAGTTATTATATGCATATAGTTATATTATATAAATTGTGAAATAAACGTGTATTAATAGCATTATTTACTGTTAGGACAAATATAAAATGCTCCAGCACATATATTTCAGCAGTGTTAGTAAAATCCATTCAAGCAATGGTACAAGCCCCATGATGTCACATAAAATGAAAGTTGCCTTTTTGTTTGACCACGGCTGTGTATTGTATGAACTTCGGTAACGTTATGCAACGTTTTCAGGAGCTTTTGAGACGCATGAATGGTTTTTTGAGAAATTACGCAAGGTTGACGAATAAGGATAAACTGATTTCGGTTTCCGGAAAGTTTATTCATTGGTTAAGTTATGTTTATGATTAATTCAGCCAATCTATTACTGTTTATGTATATTAAACTAGTAATAAGTTAGCAAATGTCGTTATTAGTTGTTATGGCATCATTTCATAGAATTAAACATGATAATTAAAACCTTTACATTATTTTGGCTTGTCTTACAAACGCAGATGCAAAATGACACATGTCATGTTTATCTAGATAATTCATAGAAATGTGTTGTAGATAAAAATGTGTAAATAACATTTGGTCTAAATATTTTTCAAGTCATTTTTTCTGTACGACAAACGTTTATGGAGTTTATTGTAAATATCATTCATAAGATACATATAATACTTTATTTACAAAAATAACTAACTCATATTTACATATATTCCACAAATATATACAAAAATGACTTAATCATACAAAAGATACTTTAACCTTTAAATTAATTGAACTTATTTCTGTGATGGTTAAGCTAATTATACAATAGCAGCTAAAAAATATAATAGGTAAGCGTGTTACACCCTAGGCTGTAACAATGCTTAACATCAGGCAGGCTGTAGTCAAACGTAATCCTATCCCACGTAAAAAAAACCTAAATTTTCTTAAGCACAGATCTCCACATAAGAGGTATTATTTGTTTCTCCGTTGTAAATCGTATCTTGATATTACTCCATACGTCCTGTTCAATGTACCTCCTTGTATGTGTGTGTGTATTGAATGTCAATGACACCCATACATACACGCGGAGAAAGTGTATAATCGTGTGTATGTACTTATAGTAGTGAAGAATGTGTGGTGTATTACTTTGATAGAAAAAAAATATATAACAAAGAAAGATAAGAATATGAGACTATTTTTTTAGGATCTAGAGATTAATATTATTGTAGTATTCATTGATAATGTTATGAATGGGTTAATGTAAAATACTTAAATAGGCTAATGATGTTTAATTATATTTCGTAAATTTCATGCTTCAGATATAATTTTAAACATTGTAGTACTTTATCTTCGCATGAAATTTATTCATTTAATATTGACCGAACTTCACTTTGCAAGTTCATTTAATCATATATTATTTTTTTATATCTGTACTCATACAAATTCACCCAATCTCTCTCGTTATAATAAACATAATTTGGTATATAGAAAGAAGTTTACTATCACAAAGATTTTATCGTACGATCTTATCCTTTATATTTCTTTCGACTCCTGTCCATCCTACGGTTGCCTGGAAGAAATCGCTATAAGCGATAAGGCCGCCAATTGTGGCACTATTTTTTTAAGTATTTTGTGTTTCTGTTTGTCTTTTTTTTTCAATGTGTGTTACAATAAAGAGTTTATCTATCTATCTTAGCAATTTGAACAGCAAAATCACACTCAGAAAACACCTTTTTTGTGTTGTAAGTGAATAAGACCCAATATAAATTCCTCAGGCCTATGTGAAAAACATAATTAACAAACATAAAAATTTTACGGTCTTCACCAAGTCTATCAAAAGTCAAGATTAACGGAATTTCTTTATCTATGTATTAGCCACATAGATGTATGTATATACGTATGTATGTAGGACATGGCAAGCCATGGGGCACCTAGTGACATGGTTCCATATGGTGATTGTTTAATAATGATGCCATGGAAATAGGCTTTGTTTTATGTATGGTAGAACGTATATATATACATGCAAATACGTATATGATATATATTATGTAGAATGAGAATCCTACAATCTAACTTCCCATCCCTTATTAAAGATTATTATAATATGTAAGTAAGAATGTTTGTTACTTCTCTCTCTTGAGTCGTATTTCCTCATGACTGAGGGTCGTGACCCCCCGCCAAATTTTTCGTTAGGGGAGTTCCCTTGGGCAGATACATTGTAGTGGGCGCTCAGGTCCTTCCCCGGAAGACACATGTCCTCGGATATTGTGGTCCTCAAATATTGGTGTAGGGCGGGATTCGAACCAGGTTGCGTCTGTATGAAAAGTAGAACCTGGAACCGCTGAGCCATATTTGTTTAAACCGAAAACAATATTAAAGTGATTTTAAAAGTATATTTTGTAGAGAGAGGTACATCATTAAGAGAAACAACTCAGGGGAGAACATTATGTAAGGTATGTTACTTCTTACATGAAAACGACGTCAAAGTGATTTAAATATATTTTTTGCACAGATATTTATACTATTTAGAAGACTAAACTAAGAGACTAAACTAAGAGTGTGGCTCTGTGGTTCCAGTGTCTGCTTTTCATTTAGACGCACCCTGGTTCGAATCCGACCCTACACCAATGACTTGTATTTTCAAGTTATGTGTGGATTTGCACTCGCTTAACGGTGAAGGAAAACATCGTGAGGAAACCGACATGTTTGAGGACCACAATATCCGAGGACATGTGTCTTCCGTGGAAGGACCTGGGCGCCCACCACGATGTATCTGCCCAAGAAAACTCCCCTAACGAATTAATTCTGCGGGGGAGTCACGACCCTCAGTCATGAGGAAATACGACTCAAGAAGAGAGAAGACTAAACAACAAAAAGATCACAAATAAAAAAAACTACTTTGAGCGCGTTCATGTCTTTTGTATAGAAACTAACGTTGCTTACTTACAAATGCATAAAAGCAAAAAATATTACGTAAATCTGCTACAAAATGTTTTTAATTAAAAATAGTGCGGCTATTTTGTACACCAACAAGGATTAACAAGAATTAAAAAAATGTTAGTAAAACGCGTTGAGCTCTTTTGTATGGAGAAAATGGTTTTATATATTTATAGTTCTATTTTTCATCTCATTTCCTATCTACAATTTTCAAAAATAAGTGAAAACTTAAAATACAAGTTTTGTAGTTCAACAATTATTAAAAATAAAACTATGCTACAATCACTAACGAAATCTTGTTATTCTTTTTCCTAAAATGGAGACCCCTATCGCCATCTACTGACTTCTTACCAAATTGGCATTAACTACATATTTAAACAACGCCATCTGTTAGGAATGCAGATAACTAAAATGAAAGTGAGAAGACAAAAAAGATAAAAAGTGACGCGTAAGCGACGGTCGTCGCAAGATGGAGCTTTTTTGTTTTATTTTTTATTTGTAGGAGCTGTATTATGACGATTTTTATTGTTGTTTTTCACGTGGAAAAACGTGCTACATTATGCACATTTTTTGTGTTTCAAGAGATTGATGCATATCGTATATTAAAAGTGTGCTGACTGTAATTGTATTTTATGTAAAGATTTAAAAATCAATTTACATTAACCAGTTGATATTATTCTGTTTTTTTTTATATATTTCCAAGGATGCTATTGTCTATAATGTACAGATAGGATATTTATTTATTTATTTTATCTCAAAACCTCTATTCTAACCAGCAAAAATATTTTTGTATTTATTGTGTAATAAACTTTTTTAAGACAGCCTCAATCTAAATACCTACTGATCGTACATAGAGGAACGAAAACAATATATAATAGTTATGGAAGTAAAGAAAAGAGAAAGGATATTTTTTGTTGAAATGTCATACTTCTTCAATTTAATTTTACATAACAAGTTATAATTATTATATTGGACTAAAACCATCCTTTACCTGCATACTGTAACTAATTATTTCTACGGGAAAGTAACTTGGATGTTTTCTATCATAAATTCTTAATAATGCCCGTAAAGAAACATTGTTGCAACTTTTCTTTGAAAAATTGGCTCAAGATTGAGCAGATAAAAAGAAAGCTATATAATTACATAGTAAAGTTTAGATAAACAAATACTTGTCGATATTCTTCTAGGTTTATTGTAATACTAGTGGATGCTTGCGGCTTTGCTCGCGATATATCGGTATAGAAAAAAACCTTTCTTATTTTCAAGGCTTTATTTAGAAAGACAAATTAACAGACAATCAAACCATAAGAGAAAGACTAAATAGGATTATTTTGAAATTCATATAATGTAATTAAATCTTCAATTCTTTTAATACTCATCAAAGGGACGTCATTTATGTTATCAAAAATGGTTTAGTATTAAAATGCCATGTGAAATTAAAAAAAAAACAGGACATATTATACAGCGCCATCTAGCCCCATACTAAGATTCCGCTTGTATCATGGGTACTAGATAGCGGATATAATACATAGATTCTTTCCTTTTGTAAATACATACTTATTATACGTAGAAACGACCAGACTCAACACAAGTACCAAATTACAAATAATAATATTCATAATTGCTGCTAAAATAATATTCAGTGTTATGCGGGAATCGAACCCGCACCCCTAGATAAATAAAAAAAATATAATTACAAGCATAACACCAGTAGTAAACAATACAATATTACAAATTTACCGCTTTCTTGTTCCAAAACATATGGCCCGCCAAAATACAAAACTACGTCAAATGTATAATTTGTAGTAATTGTAACTCTCGCGTAACTAAATTGTTTGTGTTACGCTTATGTACGTAGAGAAGAAAAAGACGGAGTTTTTCATTAGTCAAGCATGAACGATACTGAAAAATCTGATTATTTGTACTAGTTTAGTTTTCAATTATTTTTTTTCAATTAGTTTTCAATTAAATACAATACGTTATTTAAAAAAACACATTGTGTTACTCATTCCCTTCAGCAATTTAAAGTTAAATTATGTTTTTATGTAGAAGTAAGAATTCGTCCGTTACTTTTGTACATCAATGGTTTCGCTCTTATGAGTTCGTGTGTGGTTTCTATTATATTATATTTCGAAAACCACAAATTGGTTCAATGTGTGTGAAAAACATTTTCTTTTGAAATGAATTATAACAATTTACACAATGTTAAATGTATCGAGTAAACATTATTTTTGGTTATGGACTAGTTATTTACCTATTATATTATAGTCATTTTTATATAGTTGTAAAAATACTTAGGACACTTCCTTATTTATGTTTTTTTTTACATTAGATAGGCTCACGCTTGACTGCAACTTGCCTGATGATAAGCAACGTTGTAATCTACGATCTAGCGCGCTTGCCTAAAAGAAACCGGTTTACTCTCGTATTGAAGACCGACAAATTATATGTAGTTCAAGGAGAATAGATATTCGGGCAAGGAGTTCCACAGTTTGGCTGTTCGCACAATGAAAGTCGAAGCAAAACGCTTGGTGCGAGTCTTTGGAACCTCAACTGTATAACGGTTTAAACGAAGAAGTAAATTAATAGGTACCTATTGTTTTTACTGGTTGATTAAAAAGAGAATTTGAACTAAACGATTTGTTAATATTCGAAATTATTCGAGATAAACTATTGCCTATATTATGCTTATCCAAGTTTTATAAATATCTGCACACCAAATTTCATCCAAATAGGTTCAACCATTTGACCGTGAAGACGTAACAATTATGTGTACACAAATAATAACAAACATTAGCTTTTACATTTAATACTCTTATAGGTGTAGGTATATATGCACATGCTCAAAATTTTCTAATGAAGTAGAAAATGCAATACTGTTTGCTTTAAAATACTTAATGAGATATTGGTATCTATTTAAACATGGTGACATCTTTATTTACAATCTCTTTCTTTGAGTCGTATTTCCTCATGACTGAGGGTCGTGACTCCCCCGCAGAATTAATTCGTTAGGGGAGTTTTCTTGGGCAGATACATCGTGGTGGGCGCCCAGGTCCTTCCACGGATGACGCATGTCCTCGGATATTGTGGTCCTCAAACATGTCGGTTTCCTCACGATGTTTTCCTTCACCGCTAAGCAAGTGCAAATCTACACATAACTTGAAAAATACAAGTCATTGGTGTAGGGCGGATTTGAACCAGGGTACCTCTGGATGAAAAGCAGACACCGGAACCGCTGAGCCACACTCGCTTTTTATTCGAATTACATCGGAATTTATTCAGTAGTTTATGAGATATTGGTATCTATCTAAACATTTGGTTAAACATGGTGACATCTTTGTTTACAATAATGATACATAAAAACAGGGGAAGAAAAACTTAACATATGTACTATTTCTAACTACAAAATAAGAAGGTAATTTGAAAATATTAAGAAAAGCCTAAAGATAGTCTAAGTGCTCCAGCCCACTGCCAGAGGGCAGCGTGCCAGCATACTGGCCGCATTACCACGCTGGATGTGCAATGCTGATACGTTGAGCCAGAAAAAGGCCAGCATTTTGGTCACGCATCGCGTCAACCAAGCACTCCGGGAAGTTTTGAAGCATTTTTTTTCATGGTGATATTTGTAGTCTGTGTTTGTGTCATAAGTTGTTTAAGATTTTTGAATCTACATACGAGTATTTATTGGTACTATTTTGACGCATTACTAGTACCAAATTTTTTTTTTTTGTGTGACACCTTCAAGTGAACGTTTTTTATGTATTCTTCTTCTTCTTGTCTAATGAGAGTAGCCAACCCTAAAGTCGAGAGTTTTCAAACAAAGTTTTGGTTGTTTTTATTTTTTGTATTAAGAATAAAAATAATAGGTATCTTTGTCGCTAAATGCTATCTCTCAACAACACATTAAAAATTAATATTAAACTTTAAGTTAAATTTTATTATAATTTATTATGTTTTAGCGATAAAGCCGTCTTTGTGGCATTAGATTTAAAACTTATTTCTCTTGTTTGCAGTGTGTCCGATAAAGTATAAATCTATCTATCTGTCTTATTATCTTTACACTATCACTTCATTTTAAGATGAGCGCTGCAAAACATGTGCATATATTTAAAACTTGCACATCTTATAGCACAGCCATATTTTCACTTTAAATCTAAAACTTTATCCATTTGTCGGAATTCCACGACTATTCCTATTCACACGGAAACAAACAATATCAAATTTACAAACAGATGTCAAGTATCAACTTAAACGAACAATGTAGCTGACCACTAAATTGCCCAGGTAACCCGTGTCCCAAACACGGTCAAAAACCGATAGTGAAAACGATTCCATTGTTACCACAACGATATCTAGTAAATTTGACTGTAATAAAAACAAATCTGCAGAATCCGAAACAATGCAAATAGAATAATCATGCAAGAACACATTTCGAATGCGTACGTTGATCGGTCAAAAATAAACTAAGAGTCAAGTGAAGTTGTGGTAAAATTGACAGCGGAATCTCAACCTTAGCTTGAAAAAAATAAGATTCAAATTGGTTCAAACAACTTTGCACATCCTATGAAAATTAGATGACCATACATAATTACAATTACAGAGTGAAATCCACACAAGACAACACGTCGTGCGAAAATAAGTCTTAAAGCTTTAACAATAAAGGGCTTACACTTTTTGAAGTCGGTTTCAAAACCGCAAACGGGAAGTTTCAGTTTCGGACCAGAACTCTCAGACCAGGGGTAATCATCTCACCACAAAATATGAAATATAAAAGGTTGACAACGTAATACTTGTACACAATTTCACAGCTGACCATAGCAAGTGGACGCGCTAATCCAAAATGTATCAAAAAATATTTACATTCGTCGCCATCTTGACCTTAAGTGCTGCTTTACCGACAGACGAGTCAAAAGTAGAAAAACGCGTTAAAGACTGTTCCGGTGGTCTTTTCAGCCCAACATGTTTGAAAATCGGAACAATATCCTTAATCGAGAAGTTGAATAACAAGGAAGAAGTATCCTTATTCCCTGGAGTCAGTCTAGTCAAAGAAGTTCAAGACAAGACTAAGTACGAGACAGTTGCAGCGGATATGGCAAGGTCATTGACTGGGAAGCCGGATGAGAAACTGGACAAGTATCTCCTGTACCATGTGGGGAATTTCCTGGACAGCCATTCTTTGAAGTTCAAGCTACTGGATAAGGAGACGGTGGAAGAAGCTCAGGATGCAGTGGCAGAAGGAAGGGCTAAAGGATATGGTGGCGGGAAGAAGGGCATGGGAGGTCTTATGGCTATGGCGATGATGATGAAAGGTAAGGTTTGCTTTTTTTTTAATTATAAGTTACTAACAAACTATGAATCACTTTGTAGTCCGAAATAAATAATTTTGAATTTGAATAGCTTACAAACAGCTACAAATCTGTCACCAAAGACAGTTTGGCCTGGCATCCTCAACACGCGTACGCATTAAAATATGTACAATCGTTATGCAGATATTTAATAAACGGAATATGGTGACTAATCTGGTAATAATGCTATTCTTATGAAAGCCGTCGAAAACAAAAAAAATGGAACAACATAACATCACAACAACATCATGTGTAACATCGTCTCGCCTCCACCCCCACCACCCCAGGACCCGCGCCCGTGTCCTGGCGGGCCGCTCGCGCGGCGGCGCGCAGTCTGTTCTGAAGATGGATGTCATAACATCCGAAACGCGTTAACAACATATGCAAATTATACGTGAGTAAAAACCGTTTTTATTAACATATCAAGAAAATGGAAGCCAAAAATACCAACAGAAGAGATACAATGCGGGAGCTCCAGAATGTAATATCGCAGCTCCCTCGCGACGTGTGCTTAATGACCGTGCTGCCTGAATTTGGAGAGCCAACTACCGTCTACCGATGGTTCCAGAAAGCATTACCCAAATGCTGTGTCAATCCTTTACCAACTCTATCCCAGAGGAGAAGCTATGTGATATATTGGCCAGGGCCACGCTGCAGTTGGTAACCCGTCAGCCTCGGTTCTGGTATGTGACCCGGCTCCAGGGGCAGTGTGAGACACCAGCTTTCCAAGATGTGGAGAAACACGTGCAGGCTGCACTGCGAGGGGCCCAGCCAGGTGGCGCTGCTGAGATTCATTCAACAATATCAGAAAACCTGCTATATCTCTCCATCCCAGTCTCGGGCGAGCAGAGCACACTGTATGTAGCTGTGCCAATGAACATCTCGGTGGCCTTGGTGTCCACGCTGCGGTTCAGGAAACTGCTGCAGGGGGTTGTACAAGGTCTAGGCTACAGCACCCACACCGCAACCAACCTGCAAGAGCACAACATCTCGTCCCTGCTCCGCACCGTGTCCCCCGCGTCGGGCGGCGCCCCGCTGCAACTGGCGTCGGCGGAGCCCTGCGCATGCCGAAGTTGATGCCACAAAACGCCGACTAGAGGTTGATGGAGTAGAAATTGCATAATGTCCATGACTACATCTATTTAGGACAAAAAGTCTCTTTCCAGGTGAGACAAGAAGACAAAATTGCTCGTAGAACTAAAAACGCCTGGAAGAGTTACTGGTCAATAAAAGATCTTATGAAAGGAGAGCTTCCACTCTCCCTCAAGAAAAAGTTTATGGACATGTGCATTCTCCCCATCCTAACATATGGCGCGCAGACTTGGTCCTTGACCCAAGATCAGAAGTTCGCTCTCGGAGTTTGTCAGCGAGCCAAGGAGCGTAGTATTCTGGGAGTAAAACTCTCAGATCGTATCCGTAACACCATACTACGCTCCAAAACTCAAATCGCAGACGTTGGTCAAAAAACTACTAAATTGCGGAACACCCTGCCTGACTCCCTGTTCCCCGCGGAATATTACCTTGCGATCTTCAAAGCGAGAGTGAATCGGTTCTTACTGGGTAAGCACGTTCCATCCTAGACCGTAATGATTGCTTACCATCAGGCGAATTACGGTCAAGTGCAAACCCATTTGTAAAAAAATAAAAAATAAAAAGTGGAACTGGGCGGGAAACATTTGCCGGATGTCGGATGACTTATGGGCGAAACGCACCACGCTTTGGACTCCAGGAGTTGTCTGATGTCGCGGCAGGCCTAGACGGAGATGGAGGATGAATTAGACTCCTTTTGTCAAAACTGGTCGCACAGAGCAATAAACAGAGATGAGTGGAAAGAAGATAGAGAGGCCCTTGCCCAGCAATGGGATGGAACCGGCTTTTAATAATAATATGTCAAGAGAAGGTGGGCATCATGTCGTATAAGGAGTTCAAGGAATTGGATTGGATTGCCACATACAGAGCTCGCCTTTAAATTAGTAATGATGTTAACGTTTGACTACAGCAATGTTAAGCACCTCTCTAGTATAGGATTTTGCGGATATTTGAGTCCAAACACTATTGACGCACAAAACACAACAACAACCACTGTGTGTGGCGTTTGTTACCACTCATTATTTTTTTAAATATATGTATGTACCATTCATATAGAGTAAGTTAAAATAAACTAGGTATAGAGTAAGCAAGTAAATCATATATAATTAATATGTGACTTACTTGAAACTAGGTTACTATTAGCTTTTTTTTTCAATTGTATTACTTGGGTGTTTTTTTATTAACCTATACTGTCCCACTACTGGGCAAAGGTCTCCCCCATTACTTAGTTATTTTAGCAATATTTAATACCAGGTTTACGCTTTCTTAGCTTTCAATCTACATATTTTAACATCTGCCGATATCAGAAATGAAAACTTAATACAGTAATTACTTTATTAAAAACCCATAAAATAACTACACATTTAAATCAGTCACCTCAACACAAATGAGTGCCTGCGATAATAAACCAAAACAGCTTTAAAACGTTCAAATTTCAACGTTATTTTTAAAAGTGTAAGGTTTAAAATCGGTATGAATGTTGAAACCTTTTTGCGAGCAACGTTGTATGAAAATATAATGGCCGTAAAGTACTCAGTACTAATCATCTATCTATGTGAGACATATAAAAGAATGGTAGAAGGCTTACTCTTATCAAAGTGTAACAGTACTTGAGACAAAACAGTCGTCATGTATCGTGTAATGTATATTACTTTATTGGCGATAGCCTGTGCTTTACCAAGTCCTGATACCAGAGAAAATGGTATCGAAACTTCAACGAAACCTTTGGAGAAGAGCAAAGAAAGTCCAAGAACCATAAAAGACTGTTCGAATGGAATTTTCAGTCCAACTTGCTTGAAGATCGAAGCCATATCTTTATTAGAAAAACTGAATTCCAAAGAAGAGCTCCAATTACTCCCGGGCGTGACCGTTGTGAAGGAAGTCACGGAAAACGGGAGTAGAGCTGAAGAGTTTGCTGCGGAATTGGCCAGATCTATGACTTCCAAACCCGATGAGCGTTTGGACAAGTTCCTTTTGTATAGATTGGGGACTTATTTGGATACTCATACGGTGAAGTTGCGGCTTCTCGATGAGAATACTGCAGAGGAAGCCAGGTCTTTGGTGGGAGAAGCTAGGGGAAAAGGAGGGTTAGGAGGGAAGAAAGGAGGGATGGGTGGCCTTATCGCTGCGGCACTTATGATGAAAGGTATGTTATAGGGATGAGTTAACTATGTAGGTCATTTGATTTGATGAAAAAGAAAAGCACAAATGTATTTTGTAATTGCACAGTGTATATATTAACACAAAAAACATTTAATCTTGTTTTTTACATTAAATGCAGTTTGCTACGACGAAGTTTTAAACATTTTTTTGTTATACTCTTACGTTATATTCTCTCATTAAATACTTATTAATAATGAAAAAATTATAATATGTGTATTAATTTTCTCAAACTTGTAAGTTACTGAAAATAATTCGAAGTTCTTACTAAGTACTTAGTTTCAAAAATAAATTCGACGCCTCTCAAAATTATTCTTGGATATACGTAATTTATGTACTAAATCCTTTTTTGCATTAAATATAAACATCGTACTCTGTAAAGATATTATATTTATTTTACTATCTATAGCACCAATTGGAACTTTCTTAGAATAATAAGCTTAATAAATTTTTTGCTATTATTAAAATACACTTGTAACAATTGAAAATACCATTGTTTACAAATAAAATAAGCCATAATGAGTAAAAATAACGTATAGAAACAAACCAATCAGAGCGTGACAATAATTATACTCAAAAGAGACATTGTTTTTTCATTTCACTTACTGTCACTTTAATTGGTGTACTTGTGTTTTGTCATTTGTAAGAAAATAATGATAGCCTAGAGATGGTAAGGGAGTGTGGCTATAGTTCCAGTGTCTGCTTTACATTCAGACTCACTCTGGTTCGAATCCGGCCCTACTCCAATGACTTGTATTTTCAAGTTAGGTGTGGATTTGAGCTCGCTTAGTGGTGAAGGAAAACATCGTAAGAAAACCGACATGTTTGAGGACCACAATATCCGAGGACATATTGTGTCTTCCGTGGAAGGACCTGGGCGCCCACCACGATGTATCCGCCCAAGAAAACTGTCCTAGCGAATTAATTCTACGGGGTAGACACGACCCTCAGTCATGAGGAAATACGACTCAAGAGAGCGAAAATCAAGGTTCTATGGAAATCAAGATGTTGAAAAAATGCTTCTTCATCTTGGATGGAAGATAATAAAACCACTAAGTGGTTGGATGGACTTAAATTTGTTCAATTGATATTATTGATAAATATCTTTCTTATTCACATCTAACGATTTAATAATGCTTTTGACTGAGGCTTCATTGCAGTTAAAACCACTTTTGACCAAGAGCGTCAGTCAAAAGTACTTTTAACCGCAAATTTGTAGTCAAAAGTACTATTGACCAATAATTTTCAGTCAAAACCACTTTTGACCAACCTGTTCAGTCAAAAGTACTTTTGACTGGTTAAGAGTTTTGACTGCAACATAATATGTACATTGAACAGAAGTGGCGATTTTATGGATCATTGACGTACTCCTACGCTCGAATGGTTTTTTTTGATAGAATATCGTCTGCATGAACTGATGCTGTACCCTCCTCATTTCCAACAGAGTTTTCAATTAAATCGGCCATTTTATCGAATTGAACGCTTTGGAAAAGTAAATCGGCTTGTTGAACACCCGCGTCTTCTCGATCATTTGGCGCACAATAAGATAGATAGATAGATATATTTTATTAACATACAGAATTCTTTTTGAGTCGTATTTCCTCATGACTGAGGGTCGTGACTCCCCCGCAGAATTAATTCGTTAGGGGAGTTTTCTTGGGCAGATACATCGTGGTGGGCGCCCAGGTCCTTCCACGGAAGACGCATGTCCTCGGATATTGTGGTCCTCAAACATGTCGGTTTCCTCACGATGTTTTCTTTCACCGTTAAGCGAGTGCAAATCCACACATAACTTGAAAATACAAGTCATTGGTGTAGGGCGGATTCGAACCAGGGTGCGTCTGGATGAAAAGCTGACACTGGAACCGCTGAGCCACACTCGCTTATCTAGCTTAGCTAACATACAGAATGACAACTAACTTATTACAATGATAATAAGTGTTGGCATCGGTCATGTCTCGTCAAAAAAATTACTAATTAAAATTACAATAAAATAAAATTAAACTTATAGTTATTTTAGCTGTATAGGGGCTAGATTAGATAGTATATATGATATGATAGTATATATAAGTATTTGTTCCCGGGTGCCTTTTCCTATCACAAAACTTGCCTGCTCTGGAGCGATCTCTTTCGACAAGTCTTTAATCGCTCGTTTAGAATATGCAATAATATTTTGCTTGAGTGTGAAATTAATGCAATAAGGCGATATTTGTTACATTTATTTGTGGAGCCTTTATTGTGCAAAGGGGCAAACACTATGTGAGACAATCAGTAGGCCATTCTCCCGTCTGCCACACCTTGTTACAAATAGCGTGAAATATGTGGTATCTGCGTTCTCCAAGGGCTTTTATCGTCTCGACAGGAGACAATGAACTCTTAGCAGGATTTTATTATACACGAATTTTCAACACCAAGAAATAAGTTATTTGTACCTATTTAATTTACATTACTTGGTTGTAAACTTAATTATTCACTCTTGTTTCAGGTACTCTAATGTCAGTCGGTATGGGTGCGCTGGCTCTCCTCGCCGGCAAGGCTCTGATGACAGCCATGATGTCTCTGCTCCTATCCGCCATTATTGGCATCAAATCGCTCTCCGGCGGCCAGAAGTCTACCACATATGAAATTGTCTCCAAACCTGTATACACACACTCACACTCACATTCAACAGCTCATGAGGATGCGGGAGGGTATGGACATTCGGGATATGGACGTAGTTTGAATGCGAGACGACGCAAGTAATTGACGACGGTTTTAATGTAAACCTAAATCTTGAGAATGGTTGACTGGAGTGTTGTCGTTTTCAATTGTTTTCAAAATATTAAATTGGTGAAAGAGTTATGCATCGATTAACAAATTATGTTGATTTAGGTTAGAACCTGAATCGATGAGTGATTTGTTGATAAGATTTTGGCCTTTTCACTTGTTATTTAAACATATTTTTGTTTGATAAAGACAATGCTTTGATAAGCTGATTCTTGTTGATTTAGGTAATGTTACTGATGATAATTTAAGAGGCAATTGTTTATTAGAAAATATTATTTATTTATTATGGATTAATTTATTGAAATGGCGCGTTTATGGTGAATGAATGTAGTTTTAAGTTATTTATTGGAAGGTTTGGAAATGTTACGTTGTCACTTTTTGGTTTTCATTTGTTTTGTTTTATTATTTGACACGTTTCTTTAAGGATTCTTTGTTTCTTTATTTATTTATTTTTTTCATGAAAGTGATGATGTTTGTAACATTTATTGCGTACAAATGAGTATTATTAAAATAAGTAGTCATTAAGTAGTTTATTACTTAGAACCTGAATTTTATTTAGTATATTTATGTATTTTATTTATTAAACGTAATCATTTATTTATTTAAATAAGGCATATTTTATCTATTTATTTTGATTATATTATACACCACTTATAAGCTCTTCACTATTAGAAAACCTTTATTTTTGTATATTATTTTTTTATTTAAGATATTATATTTATTTGCCATATTTATGTGACTTTATTTTGTCCTATGATATAATATATTGTGTATCTCATGTAGGTATGTATATTAAAATAATTAGTAAATGTTTTGTATTGTATTTTTTTTGTTTTTTGCTAGTATCTGTACATAATATGTATATATATTTTGTAATATTATGATATATGTATATGAACATTATTTAATTTATGTATTTGTATGATAAATATGTGATATTCGTGTATTATTTTAATATAAAAGCTACATATGTTTTATTTAGTTTCGCACATGAGAAAGCAATAAAGTTCAAATGAAACTTGTAACTTTGGAATTCTTTTTTGCCCTGAATAAGAATAGGTACTTAATTTGTAAAGTTGATCACATATTATAAGAAAAAAAAAAAGAAAAAATAGGCATAATCTCATTTAGTGTGACACAACTGCAAACTTAATATTATTATTTATAGTAGTTACATAGTTACTAACAAAACTGGATCTATTTTAGTTGTCCAATAAAGAAATTTTATTATTATATTATTATTATTAAAGGAAACAAGCTGTACTATGTTAATAAAAGAAGGTGTAAAGACAAACATGAAATTACTAAAAGCGTTATATTACCTACGACTATGATGATGATGATGATTATGTTGAGTTCTATCTTCATTAGTTGTCTTAGTTCTAAGTTATTTCTGTTCTCAATGAATAAAGTTTAGTCAGTCAGGAATAAGTTTTACTAGTGAATAAAATTTATAGTAGATAGAAATGAATGCCTACGATCAGTGAAATTTTAGCTAAGTTGTAGAAGCCTCGATTGACAGCTAGAATATTATAATATGTTATAGTAATAGCTACAGCAGTTACAGCTATATATTATAGTTCCACCACATTGTCGCTTCCAGATCAAAATGTCAAAATAAGTACAAGCAAACCCGTTTTAAGCGTTAGCGTTATGACATAGCTTTGAATACAAATTTATTATTTTCCAGTGACTCGTAAGTATTAATATAAATAAACGAACATATATACCATACATGCGCTATTTCCGTTCTAAACAAAACTAAATCTAACACTTCTCTACAAAAATAAACCTAAACTCATTCCAAGTCATTCTCTAGTTTTTCTCCTTTTGCAGCAATCAGTTGAGAGAAAGCACCTTGGATTCTTAACACTTTTCCTTTTACTATATAATTCTAACACCAGATGTAGCCACTCTCATTTTTTTTTCCTTTTACTAAATCTACACCAACACACTGATGGTGGTTGTAATTGCTTTCTTTTGATAAGAAATGAGCAATTGGTAGGTTCTAATTTAGATTGTGAAATAGATTTTGAACGAAACGAATGGGCATCGAGAATATTTACCTACTTTTGTATGATCTTTGTATAGATTAATCGAAATCGATGATTTACTAAACAAAAAAGTTCAGTTTAATATATGAATATTACGAGTTCATAATTTGTTATTAGAGAGATTGGGTAGAAGTTATTTTTATCAGTATTTTAAACAGCTTATTTGGCATAAGATTTAAGTACTTACCTATGAAAATATTATGTAAAAGTAAAACTTAAAGTTCAAATTTAGCTCAAATTTACATCGATAGTTCAATGGCACAATAAAAAAAAAGATTGAAAGGGTAAACATTACTGACGTGTTATTTCGAGCAAAGCATATACGATATACCAAATTAACAAAGATACAATTTTTTACCAACTAAATATCAAATCTAATCAAATATGTTTATTTGTCATAACTTAGCCTACTTACAGAAAACTATGCTAACCTAGGTATTACAGAAGTTCACATCAACAAGGTTAACCAATTAACTGTTTCAGATACCTATACAACATTATGATTATCAATAGCTCTAAACTAAAGTTATTTCCCACTCTATACCAAAACGATTATTATAATCGATATCATTACTTAGTCGTATCAATTCGATCACATTATTATTTAACACTAATCACAACAAAGGATTATCTCAAACCGTAAGAAAGCAATTCGCTTTCGACTTTTCCATTACCCTCCCTAAGCAGCTGTTTTTGTCTTATTTTTAAATCTAACGCTAAGCGAAAGTGCTTTTTCAAGGTAACAATGAACTGCACCAGCTCAATTTAATCTTTTTACCTTTTCTTTGCTCTCTATCTACTTTTTGCAGTCAACGACTATAAAATAAATTGTTACCTGATCAACAATATCAGTCGATTGAGGTTACACGAAATGTGCAGTTGAGGTGAAGTGAGACAAAATGTTTAATAAATATGTGGTTATCGTTGCGGCGGTAGTGTTTCTGTGCTACGAGACCAATGGAGCTATCGATGGAGCGGATCTGAGCCAACCGAACCAAATACTGGATGTGCCGAAGACACCTAACAACACTGACAGAGCAGGACGTTCTATGAACAAAGAATGCAACAGCTTCCTCAGCTCAAAATGCTTGAAGATCCACGTCCTATCCTTCATAGAAGACTTGAGCTCTCGCGATGAGCTCAGTCTTCTACCAGGACTAAGCATCGTCAAAGACAATGCTTCAGCTGCAACGAGCCCTGAGGAAATGGCTGCGGAGCTATCCCGGCAATTTCCGGGAAAACCTGAGGAGAAATTGAACAGGTTCCTTTTATACCGAGTCCAGGATTATCTGGATGGACATTCGTTGAAGTATAAGTTGCTGGATCCTCAGACTACGAAGGAAGCTATGGATATGGCGAAAGGAGATAAGGAGTCGGTGGGGAGGAAGTCTGGCGGAGGAGGAGGAGGGCTTGGGGGAGGGAAGGGAGGAGGAGGTGCTCTCATTGCTGCTGCTATGATGATGAAAGGTAAGTTGGTGAACTGTGAATCTCTTGAAGATGGCGAAGTAGTCTGATTTGTGCTATGAACTTGTTGAAAACAAATGTAATTCTATGATTTTTGATACAATGAAGTTATAATTATAGCTTGTCACTTTAATGTATTCAAAGCTGGGATAATAAAATTACTTTACTGTCTACAATAACCATAAACCCTGATACGAGTATATACCTAATATTATTCGATTCATAAATGATATATCGGTGTTTATTTATTCAAACCTATATACCGCAAAGCATAAAATTATTATTCAAGTGTTAAAACTAAAGCCTTTTACTAACGCCTACCACTTTTCTCATGCATCTCAGGTACACTTCTCGCCGCTGCTCTAGGCGCGCTTGCTCTTCTCGCCGGCAAGGCGTTAATGACGGCGCTCATGTCCTTACTTCTCTCTGCACTCGTGGGTCTCAAAGGCGGTGGTGGTGGTGGAAAGACCACGTATGAAATCATCGCCAAGCCAGAAGTTTCCCATCATCATTCCCACAGTCATGAGGAACACCATGAACATGACCATGGTCACCATGGCGGGTACAGGCGAGCATATGATGCGGGATATAATAGCTATATGCCCTATGATACTACCAGTAGCTAAATTGGTAACAGATATATCGAGAGTAAACCGGATTCTTCTAGGCAAGTGCGCTAGATCGTAGGTTACAACGTTGCTTAACATCAGGCGAGTTGTAGTCAAGCGTAAGTCTATCTCATGTAAAAAAAAATATTTTTGAGGCTCAAGATTTGAATTATGGTTACTTTATTTATCACAAAGACGTTTAGGAAAAATTTAATAGTATATATTGTAAAATGTCTATCTTGCAATGTTTCTAAAGCAGTCAGAAATTGCTCATTATGTATTATCGTAATATTCGTATTTATTTATTTTGTGTATATTTGTGTGCTCTGAAATTATAAATGTGTTAACCTGTTCTACATTTATATATTTACATCTGTCACCGGATTTTTTTTTTTTTTTTATATGTAATGTCGATATTAATCGGTTATATGCCAAATTTATTAATACGTATAATGTTCTCTATATTTTGTATGCATGTACATATACTACCATTAGTCTATTTTCTTTGATCTTAATTTATTTTTCATTATTATTTCATGGAAATGTTAGTGTAATCTAGAAATAGGTAATTTATTGAATGTTTGTTGAATTTTGTTTAATTTATTGCAGATATTGAAAAGGCGTGTTAAAGATTTAATTTATTGGCCTTAGTTGTAAGAAAGCTTGTACAAATATCTTTATTTTATTTTTCATTTATATATTGTTATATCTTTTATAATATTTACCATCTATTTCAATCATATATTTCCTATTCTTCCCACCGCAATCTTTGCTTGATATTTATTTATATATTTTTGCATATATACATATATTTATTTGTATTTTTTATCATCCATTTTTAATTGCTTTTTATTCACTAATGTACATATGTATGTGCTTTCTTTTCATAATATTCATTCTCGTTCCATTGTTATATTAAGGTAATATTACTTGATTACTTTGCTTCTTTTCTTTGCCTACTCTTGTAATAAAAACTATTACTTATTATGTATTATAATTTATAAATTGCAGTATATTCACTGTGATATACTTATAAAAACATGCTAATAATTGTTTTCTATGAAACCAAAAACTATTGTTACTCTAATTTATTCTTGGTATAAGTATCTCTTTATATAATTTTGCGTATTATTTTTATGTTAATGTATATTTAATTACAAGCTATTTATATTGAAAAGTGATTCATTTGTTTTCCTCTCTAAGACTTTCCCTCATCATTATAAGAAAAGTAAAGTGTCGTAGCAAATCAAGATAAACGACAATTTTCTTCTTCGTAAACTAATGACTAGGCAAGATTATTGGGGTACATTTTCTTTGTCTTTAGATAAAATACGATTATGGGATTTTAATTGAGAAAGCAGATAGTTAAATAATTTTACCATTTTTCTATGAAAGGATAGATTTCTCGCCACTTAAGAAATAAAAAATGACCTTAGTATTTTGGACAGTATCAGTGTAGGCACAAGTGTAGGTAAACTAATTTCAAATTAAATTATCTTGATTCTTAAATTCATTTATTTCTGCACTAATGAGTAGGTATACATAGAGATGTTCTTGTAAAGTGAGCCACATTCGTTCGGCTCTCGGGACACAAAACATTATGTAATAATTATCCTAATATAACCACATTCGTAAACATACAGATATACATCCATACCATTAATCTATTACAGAGATATTATGTACATATCTCCATAATTGTATTGTCTCTAGGGCACTAAGACTACAAAACCTCAGACCCGCCTCCTCATAGAAATAAGTATAGAAAATTAAACGTTTTCACAACACAGCCTTGCCTTTTGACCTAAAACCCCATAAACAAGAAAATAAATAACTTTTCTCCTGCCTTTGGTTTTTCATTTGATAGAATTTTTAGTCGAGAATGGATCTTTACAAAATTATTCTTAACGTTTTATTTTTTAGCGTTGCAAATAGTTTGACAATTAAAAACAATGAAGGAGTATTTAATGTGTCAATAAATAATAATAATAATAAAGAAGTAAATAGTCCAGACAATGTGTTTAACGGAGTTTATTCAGAATGTATTATGCATTTGTCGTATTCTTGTTTGCAAAAGAAAACGTTGCTGTATTTGAAAGAGCTGAATAATCTTAGCGAGGTATCAGTGCTTGGTGATTATGTGAAATTTGGTAAGTACTCTTTGAACTTATTTCGTTTGAAAATATAAAAGAACTAAATAGACTCTAAATTTTGCATTTCACTAAATATCAATTCAGCGATAGAGTACTTGTGACAAGACAAATACTTTGAGACACCTTCGCTTTGAGCAGATAAAATTACTGTAAACTGTAACTGTACTGTAAAGCGAGTGTGGCTCAGTGGTTCCAGTGTCTGCTTTTCATCCAGACGCACCCTGGTTCGAATCCGCCCTACACCAATGACTTGTATTTTCAAGTTATGTGTGGATTTGCACTCGCTTAACGGTGAAGGAAAACATCGTGAGGAAACCGACATGTTTGAGGACCATAATATCCGAGGACATGTGTCTTCCGTGGAAGGACCTTTTTTTTTTACATTAGATAGGCTCACGCTTGACTACAACTTGCCTGATGTTAAGCAACGTTATAATCTACGATCTAGCGCGATTGCCTAGAAGAAACCGGTTTACTCTCGACTTGAAGACCGACAAATTATAGTTCAAGGGGAATAGAGATTCGGGCAAGGAGTTCCACAGTTTGGCTGTTCGCACGATAAAAGTCGAAGCAAACCGCTTGGTGCGAGTCTTTGGAACCTCAACTGTATAACGGTGCCTTCTTGCCGTACCTCTACTCGTACGATGGTAAAATGGGGCTGCAGGAATTATATTATGCAATTCCTCCGCACACTCTCCGAAATGCAACCTGTAAAAAACCGAAAGACTGGCCACCTTACGGCGGTGCTCAAGGCTTTGTAATTTTGAGCTACAGAGTGAGTCTTTCGCGATGAGTTTTTTAGCCCGCTTCTCAATTAACTCTATCGCCTCAAGCTGGTACTTGGCAGATCCATCCCAAAGGTGCGAACAATACTCCATACACGACCGAACTTGCGCTTGATACAAGATACCTGGGCGCCCACCACGATGTATCTGCCCAAGAAAACTCCCCTAACGAATTAATTCTGCGGGGGAGTCACGACCCTCAGTCATGAGGAAATACGACTCAAAGAGAGAGAGAGAGTAACTGTACTGAAAACAGTCTTAACTGATTTTGGTATACACATTTATTAGAGATCTATTTGTCAACAATAGACTAGTAATTAAAAGCTTAATCTCAAGTATACGCTTTCATAGCATGTGTGATCCCGACTGCTCATCAAAATATTCATTCGTGAATTTTAGTACAATTTCTATGTAACTTAGTGATTGCTCTAAGAAATTTCATAGGAGTAAAACCGCTAAAAACAGCTACACAAAAACAACCTTTACTAATGTTACAGTGAAAATAAACACCACAACCACGGCTGATGATAATGATGACACGGACAGCTCCGACGAGCTTGCGTTCATGATTGATAAGGCGGTGGACGAGTTCTTCGATAACCATGTGCTGAAGTTCAACGCACTGGGCAGAGATATATCTATACCGCGGAATAGTAAGTACTCAAATAAATTATTATCCTTATAAACGCTCTAAAAAATACAAATTTAAGATTAGCAAGTGATTAGAGTAAAGTGATTTGATTGTCGATAAGGTTAAAAAGCGAGTGTGGCTCAGCGGTTCCAGTGTCTGGTTTTCAACCAGACGCCCCCTGGTCCGAGTCCGGCCCTACATACATCAATGACTTGTATTTCTAAGTTAAGTGTGGATTTGCACTCGTTTCACGGTGAAGAAAACAGAAAACATCGTGAGGAAACCGACATGTTTGACGACCACAATATCCGAGGACATGTGTTTTCCGTGGAAGGACCTGGGCGCCCACCACGATGTATCTGCCCAAGAGAACTCCCATAACAAATTAGTTCTGCGGGGGAGTCACGACCCTCAGACCTCGACCATTTAAAAATATTTGAATCTCGAGCTAATCTCAAAATAATTTATCTAATCATTTACATATAATAATGTCATGGAGTGTAAGTGATAATTAAGTATCAATCACTCCGAAAAAAAATTAACTAAGCAATACATGGTTCAAATATTCTTTTATAATTTGCACTCCTATTAAAAGAAAGAAAACATGAATAGGTACTTCCCAAATATTTACAAAAGCTGTATACGTGCAAAACCTAATGTTCAAAATATGTAACATACATTCCTTTCTCTAGTGGAATTCGTGGGCAGAAAGAAACGTAAAGGCGGCGGCGGTGGCGGGGGCGGACACGACAGCATGATGATGGGTGGCCACTTCGGACACGACGACGGAGGCAAGAAGAAGATGATGATGATGGCTATGATGTGCATGAAGATGAAACTTATGATGGTAAATATAAGAAGGTTTTTTTAAGGTGGTGGTAGCCAGCGATATAAGAAGATGCATTTAATAGAGTGCGCACTTTAAAATAACAATTGCACAGACCACATCTGCTTATAGTACTCGTAATACTGGTTGTAGATAGAAAAGAATAAAAAAGAATGCCAATCCACGAATGTTATAAAAATTAAACCATGTCAGAGGCCTTGGATAAACTCTCGACACCAGAGTTGGCCACTATCATTCGATAAAAAATATTACCTACTTATGACAGTTTGAGCGTGTCTTCTTGTATGTGTGTTTATAACTTCTTCACTACTTGACTGGCCTGTTAGCTTAGTTGGTAGTGGCTCTGCCTTCTAATCTAGGGGTTGCGGGTTCGATTCCCGAGTAACACAAGTATTTATGAACTTTAAAATTTATAATTACTTGTGTTTAGTCTGGTCGTTTCTATTTATAATAAGTATGTATTTACAAAAGAAAAGTATATAAGTATTATATCCGTTATCTAGTACCCACGACACAAGCGTTTGCTTAGTGTGGGGCTAGATGGCGCTGTGTGCAATGTCCCGGAATATTTATATTTATTTATTTATTTATATTTATATAATTTAGACCATACACCAAACACAAACACCCTTGGGGTCAAAAATTCGGCCATCTTTGTAAGAAATCTCAAAAATATAATAAACCAGTAGCTATAACGGCTAAAATGATTAGAATAATAATTGGTATACTAGTCGACGCCCGCGGCTTCGCTCGCATAATTTCAGGATAAAAAGTAGCTTATTACCTACACTCCTAAGATCCATATGTAAGTATAATATTTATGTAAGTATAATATTTATGGCATGTAGGTGTATGAAAATCTAAGTAATAAAATGATGATAATCAACAATAAAAATTAGACGAGTTCTACCCATGTCCTAATTTGATGAAAGATTTTAGATTTAAAGCTGTGATCTAAACTGAAAATATGGAAGTAATGTTTCTACTATGTATAAATACATACTTACATATTTATAAAAAAAAAACAAATTTAAAAAAAAAATACTTTCATATTTTAAATATTAACATTTATGTTAATATTTAAATTAAATCTGTTAAATCTTATTGAAGGTAAAAATAAAAAACAATATTTGATTTAAACCTAAAACTTTATAACGTAATTTTATACATATGAATCGATACAACTATTATTTAATACGTAATTGATTATAACACTGAATATCACAATACTTTTAGTCTTCATTATAAACACAAACACTTAACGTACGAAATGATATGGGAGGCAACTGAATTATATCTAATATCAGGAACATTAATATTGATACAAGAAATATGCAAACAGATATTAGAATAGACAATTGCCTCGATATTACGACTTATGTTATAATAAAATGGGATGTATGGATATTTTATATCTGTCATACTAAACGATGTTGAACTATACCTACATAAGTTTTTTATGTAGGTAGTATATACTACCTACATAAAAAACTTATGATAATCTGCTCAACCGTTTTTGGAGTGATGAGCGTTTAAATAAACAGATAAACAGACAAAATTTATAGAGATTGTTGGAACGGATTTTACTATCAATTCGAAATATCTCCAAACATGTCAGTGTAATCAATGTTTAGACTTTCGACCCTCATCAGCTTGAGCTTCAATTCTGGATATTATATAAAATTAAATCTTTGGTAAAACCAAAATCAAAAATTTTGTAATCGTAATGTACCTAACATAAAGTTAACACTTATTCGTTCTAAAAATAAATTAAGAAAAACATTATGATCCAGTGATTTTATTTCTTTTCATGGATTCGGTACACCTGAACAAACAAACACACCATTACGAAAGGGTTTTGTTTAATAAACTTTCACCAAATCAACCGTTTCACGTTAGAAGCATAGATTTCAGCTGCGTTGGTGGTGTAATGGTCAGCATAGTTGCCTTCCAAGCAGTTGATCCGGGTTCGATTCCCGGCCAACGCACATTTTTGTTGAATTTTATGTCTTTTTCTTCTTCATTTTTTCAGATGGTACCAGCTATGATGGGAATGATGGGAATGATGTCTTTCAAAGGAATGATGTTCAGCATGATGTCATTTATGATATCGAAAGTAAGTTAACAGCGGTTTTAATTAGGTAGCCAATAAAACGTATTCAATTTAGAAATAATATTTTTCGCATATTTGGGATTAATTCTTGTAGAGAGATTTATTCCCTGCATGGGTTAAAATCTCTGCAAGATTTAACCACTATAAAAAAATGTTGGTTGGTGTTTCATCCACATTAAATAGGTAAGTGCTTGATTATTTTATTTTTGAGATAAACCTTCATAATTTATTATGTTTTTAACTTTTAAATACGTACATAGACTATAGATGCATTGCATTTACGATCTTCTCAGGTAAAAATTGCTATTATATTTTTACAAGGCGTTTACCTGTAATCTAAACAGAAACAAAATTGCTTGTTTTTAATTCTACGCGTGGTTTTGAGTTAGAATTGTAAACTTACCACCACACTTAAGATACAGATTCTGCAAAAGTAATATTAATTTATTTTTAAATAAGTAATAGTAATTTATTTTTAATAGATAAATAATTATGTTTGTTTAATAGAATAAAACTAATTCGATGTCTTAGTTCAGAAATTAACAATCAGGATTATTATATTTATAAAAAGAAATAAAAAACACACATGATAATTGTTTTCAGATGATGCTTCTAATGAAGATTTTGGAAAAAAAAGGCAGCGCAGGAGGCTTAGGTGGAGGCGCCGGCGGCGGTGATGGAGTGAGTAACTAACTTATAAAGGAACAAATAATTATTGCATCATCATCAGCCAGTTATCACCCACTGCTGAGCATATGCCTCTCTTCTTGGACAGCATAAAGTTTGTACTCAATGGAAACTATTTACATGAGTGTGAAGACTATCATTTAGTGCCTGACAAAAAGAACTGAGCAAATTTCATTTAAGAACGCTGGTTATGATTTATTCAGTGTATTTAGTTTTTACTTACTTTTAGTTGCATAATACATAATTGAAATTGAACCTAATTATCGTACATGCTTATTATTATGAAGTTTAGTGTGAGGTCCTTAAAAGTTTTTAATATTTACCAGGGTTGGGCTGCAGCTGGAGGAGGAGGTGGTGCCTGGATGCCAGCAGGTATAGTCACAATATAATTACACTCACAACCAAACAATCCAGGTCAAACTTGTAACAATACCTTTGCATCCAGGTGGTCAAGACTTCGGGGGCGGCAGCGGAGGATACGACGCCAACGCCCAATGGCAAAGCAGATCTATTGCAGAAACTTTAGACATCATGAACAAACCCACAATATATTACAAGAACATTAATAGCCAGAGAAAATATGACAAATCATTCTACAACGCTAATTTCAATAAAGAAAATAATATAAACAAAGATAATTTCAAACCTTACGGGGCAGTTTTAGAAAGTCCCGTATTAGGTGTAACGCCTGAAATAAGTTTCATAAAGCCAGCGGTGCGATACAATGACAAAATTGATAAGGATATTTATAAAAAGCCGGTTATAGAATATAAAATGTCTAACGTAGAGTTTAACAGTAACGAGCACGACTTAAATAATAATGAGAATCAAAGTAAAGATGAGCATAATGAAGATCAAACATTTGACCACTTTTCTCGAGTAAAAAGAAGTGTTTCTTTTCTGCAAGTAAACGACAGTATTAAAAATTATACAGAGACACCAAACACCACAGAAGACAATATAAAATATCCATCACTACCTAATATTGAATTAAATACAGCAGTAGAAAAGTCTAGATCAAAACGCAGTCTTTTTGATCTACTCCAAAACTCCTACGCTTATTGGATGAGCAAAATCTTAGGCATAAACAACAATAGACGAACGAATTTCCAAAAGTACAAGATCATAAACGGAGTGAAATACGTTTACTATCCTTTCAAGGCCCAAAGAACAAAAACACCAAAAGAGATCCAGCTAACATCCACGGTAAAAGTAGAAGATGAATTTAAACCAATTATAACAGCTGAAGACTTCAACAAAGGAGAAATCATGGAAGGAGCCGTGGAAGCGAGAATGAATAGAAAAAAGTTTAACAAAATAAAGGATACAGTGAACGACACAATGGAAGATAATCCGTGGGAATGACTATATTATTTGATGAAGTTTTATGTGTTAGAAAACATTGTCGTTCCGGACATTCGATCGTATTTATTTTTGTGAATAAGTTGTTACAAATATTTTTAGAATACGTAAGTCATAGAGATTTTGTTTGAAGTGTACATTTTCTCTTATGTTGACAAAAATTGTGCTTCAGCGCTATCTATGAATTTGGAGACGAACGTCCAACGTGTAGGTTAAGACTTAAATAACATAATTTTAACTTGTTTATTATAAATCTAAGTCCACGTAACTAATTTTTAATTTTAATATTAGTACCTTTGTAAATACATATGTATGTACATGTATAAGAAGTAAATAACTATTGCAACTCCATGTGTTTTTTTATCATCTTAGCTTCAAAGCGCCATCTACGTATTTCAGCATGTACTAAAATAATGGCATACCATACCCGCTGATATCACGTACATTATACCTAATATTCACAATTCTTCTGATTTCTTTTAGTACTCACTAATATGCTAGATGACTCTGATAGAACAGATATAGTTTTCTTCTCTTAGTGGCTCCTCATGAAAATACGAAAGCAAAAAATGGTTATCTTTAGTAAAAAATATACACAATTTCATAACAGAGTATAATATCCGATATGGTCTAGTGGCTAGGATACCTGGCTCTCACCCAGGAGGCTCGGGTTCGATTCCCGGTATCGGAAAATATTTTTGCTATTTTTTTAATGACTCTGAACATTTATTTTCTTTTTCCACATGTTATATCTATGTGCCTACTATCTACTGTAAAATAGAATCAATGATATTAAATTTACTTTCTTTGGTTGAGATTGAGGTACATACTAAGGTCATATTTTTTTTATCTAAGACTTGGACAGGTAAGTACATACCTTTATTGAAGTTTAAAATCTACACAAAAATAATTTAAATGACGTAGATAAGTACCCCACTTACACCACAAGATTACCGCGAAGATACTTAAAATATTAACTCTGTTATACCAATCATCATCCATTACTGCATACACAAAATCTGAACAATGACGTTAATAGAATTACCAACTTGAATGGCAATTTGTATTCAAGCAGCCAAAACGCGCCCAGTTGGCTGTCGCTTTCGAAAGATGGGGCTGGTTGCACTTAGTAGGTGGTTGTCGGTTAGTTTTTAATGGACTGTTAAGCTTTTTTATAAATACTAGGTAGTTTTTTTAAGGGCGGTGAAGATTCTTTTTAAAAACTCAATACGGATGTTGGTCATTCTAAATACGAGTATAAAGAATTCGCTAGTATTGCAAATTATGATGGAATTCTTTATCAAACTGAAGCAACGTTATGCAACTTACATTTTTATTATTTTGGATATATATATTTTCGGATGCTAAAAATGGCCAATGTGACTCAGCGTGGTAATGAGGCCAGCATTCGTTTTTAGTTATTTGCCATTTTTGCACCCAAAAATAATAAATTGAAGCTGCATTTATATCACAATATTTGTAAACTTTTTGACACCGTTTCCAATAAGTTGTTTACTTACTAGCGGTAGTAATTAAAATTTTAATGTAGACTGTCATAACACACACACAAAATAGAATTGAACAGTTTTTTTTACATTTAATATGAAAGCTGCAAAATAAAATAGTTATCCAAACTAATCATTAAAGTTAGGTGCATCTTCCATCCTAGTCCATAATTATTGATTACCATCAGGCAAACTATGGTCAAGTGCTTACCCAATTCGATTTACATGAAGATATAACCACTAGTTAAGTTGATCATAGTTTTGTAAAGCCAGCCCTTCCCAGCGGCCACTACACTCGGTCAAAGACCTAGATCTTCACCTTGCTCTTGACGCGAACGTGGTTTGACAAAACGAAGAGATGGGAAAAGATGCTGTCGATATTGGTGACCATTTTATAGCATTACCAGTTGGTATCTGAACAAAAACGTTACGATAATATTACTTACTAGTGGGTGCCCGCAGCTTCGCTCGCATTAAGAAGTAAAATTTGCATACCCTATTTCACCTCTTTAGGTTGCCTACGTCATAACATCTACCTTCTTATATTAAACTTTTATTGGAAAATAAGCGAAAATAATCACGAACGGCAGGATTCAAACCTGCGTAATTCTGCGATTTGATTTTCGCGCCTGGCAGTTAGTAGACCGTAGCCTAGTGGTTAAGGCGTTCTGACGGTAGCAGAAATACGCAGGTTCGAATCCTGCCGGTCGTGATTATTTTCGCTCATTTTCCAATAAAAGTTTGATTTAAAACAACCATAGTGCAGGTTAGCACTTAATAAATTAACTCATAATTAAAACGCGAAAGGCCCATTTCTCGTCATATCAGGTGTCCATAGTACTTCGATATGAGTGCAGTTAGACATATTCTGACAGCACAAGTGGCGCCATCAGCCGCTCAGTCTGAAGTGTATGGAAATGATTGTGGATTTTCGCGCCTGGCAGTTAGTAGACCGTAGCCTAGTGGTTAAGGCGTTCTGACGGTAGCAGAAATACGCAGGTTCGAATCCTGCCGGTGTCGATTATTTTCGCTCATTTTCCAATAAAAGTTTAATTTAAAACAACCATAGTGCAGGTTAGCACTTAATAAATTAACTCATATCTACCTTCTTTCCAAATTTCAGCCCAATCCGTCCAGTGGCTTGGGTTGTGTGTTGATAGATCACTATATCAGTCAGTCAGTTAATCAGTCAGTCACCTTTGAGTTTTATATATATAGATACCCTACATCAATAACTTTCATTTCAGCCTATGGCCTTTAAAACTTGTAAATACGAGTATATTAATAAAAAAACATTGAAAAAAATATTTACTTCTTGACTGGTAATCGTAATATTTAGAATCATCTAATGCTTCTGGGTTATATTAAGTATTCGTATTTTTATAATAATAAAAATTACCAATTTTTATTTCATTATTTTATCATGGTTAAAAGCAAACAAATAAGTTTAAATCTTCTTGCATACAAAAGACATCAACGCGTTACGGTTCGTTTATATATTGTAGGATTTATGTTATGTTTAGCTTAGATTATGAGGGCAATAAATTAATGTAACTCTCCAAATTGTAACAATAAATTCAGCAAAGATCGAAAACTTTTCAACACGTGGCATAGACACCTTAATCATGACTGTAATCTTGGTTGGAATGTAAAATAAAGTTTCTTCAATACATTGTAGGATAAGTTGTACCTAAGATCATCTCAATACTCAATAAAAAAGTGATAATGTATCCCATCCCAAGGTCGTATACACAAAATTATCGGCATTTTCATCAATCGACACTTTCTCCATCCTCGCCTCCCATCACTACAGCGAATGTGCGAAAGAGAGCTCTCTCGTAGCCCCCGAGATAAGTTTAGTGAGTCAACACCAACCGTGCGAAGTGGGTGTGCACCGCGCGGACACATCGAGTGACCTCATTTTGAACTTGGAACGTAAACAAAATTTGGCGGGATCCTGGATTTTGTCGACGCCATCTTGTAAGTCGATCGTCTTTTGTTTTTTTTACGTGTTAAATTTGATTGTTTGTTTTATTTTGATTGTATTTGATGTGATAATTTATGTATTCGGTACAATATCTGTGCGGTTTGAGTGAAATGTCGCCGTGTCCGGATCGTATATTGGATGTAAACAAACATTTATCTCTTATATCTGAGGTATTGGGTGGACGAAGAAATTCTTTTGCTACCTACTTTCTATTTCTTATTTAAATTCGTTTTTGCCATTTTACTTTCGAAGTTTAGCTTTAACTTGATAGTTAAGATGTTTAGTTTAGTAAGTCGCAAAAGGTATTGAGATTTTAGTTATATGGGTGGCATTTAGTAGCTTCTATTATCTGTAAGCAAGGCTAATAGCACCTATTAGTTTGCTAAAGTAGATCAATCGCTAATTATACCTATTTGTTTTCTAGCTGGACACTCTCTTGAGTTGCATTTACTCATGACTGAGGGTCATGACTCCCCCACAGAATTAATTCGTTATAGGAGTTCTCTAAGGCAGATCCATCGTGGTGCCCACCACGATGTATCTACCGTCCGTGGAAGTGGAAGTGGTCCGTGGAAGGACCTGGGCGCCCGCCCATGTCCTCCAGGTCCATGGAAGACACATGTCCTCGGATATTGTGGTCCTCTAACAATTAGCTAAGCTATATATAAGGTACATACATACATACCTTTATCTCTCAAATTGAGATTATATCTTATTCTGCTAATACTATTTCGTCAAGAGTTTTCAGGGCACCGTTGGGGCCTCTGACAGTGCTTAATTATTGGAAAATGTATGTAATATATCGAGATATGTTTGTACAGGCTACAGGTTTATCGCAAGATATCTCAGCACTCCAGTTATAAAACCCCACCAAAGGTCCTTTAAAAACCTCAAACTACAAAATATTTTGCTCATAACTGTCATTTTGTACAATTGACTCTAGAATCCCGTTATATATGTATTGTTACATGGTTAATTACGCATAACTGTAATAATTTGGACTCATGTTAATTATACATCGTTAACCTCTAGTACTGAGGTTAAGTATATAATTTTTTACATAGACAATACAAGATGAAGACACCTCACTTCCTCTAGATATGACATATTGCATATTGCTAATTAGGGTTATAATCCCTCGCCAATCGTACCTATACATTATGGATAACTAACTTTTTTCTATTTTAAATAACAAGAGTATTATGTGTTATGTAACAGAATTATTATGTTCTTAGACTAATAATCGTCTATGCAAACCGTTCAGTCAACCACCAATCACAAACCAGAACAATCACGCATCGGTAACAATGGCCCAACCAGCATTCAGACGCAGTTTATGACAGTTCGTAGACGATCAGTTTCAGGGGTCTTTTACCAATCTCCTTAATTAGGTTGAATGTAGAAGTTTATTCGGAACGTGTACATTCATCATCATTATCTGTAACTAATTGAGGAAATAAGCCTACTCATATAATGAATAGAAATAGCTGTTTTCCGTTTTTTTTTTGCCCAGGATTTAATTTTCCTGGTCTGCTATCAAACCCTTGAAACCCGACAGGAGAAGCAATATTGAAAAACAAACAGATTTCAAGATTTAGTATTAAATAACCGGTCTATCAAATGATTCGTAGAACATGGATAATATGGTAGGTATATTTATTTATCTGTGCCACAGTTTCCCCGTTTTAATGAGATGTCTATAAACTGTGACGCTGTTTATTTTTGTGACACATACTCATGTTAACGTGACAGATGCAGTAATGCGCTTGTGATGTCATATAAATGTCATTTGACGACAATGAGTGCACGAGGGTACGTTTTTCAGGGTCAGAATTTTGATATAATTGTTTTTGTTATAAAAAGAAAAAGCAATATCGGTCTTATTGCAAAACGTGGTTGAAATATTAGTCTAGGACTTTGAAAATAAAAAGCGGGCTCTTGTTGTTCAAACACAAGGATTTTTTATATCATCCCTCTCTTTCCCTCTGGATTGTTCTCTCTTTGGTTTTGTGAAATAAATTTTATATGAATAGAAACCTTATGTTCTTAAATTTAAAGTTCATTTCCTATAAATGGTAAATCGGGGGGGAAATCGGTCAAAAATGAAAGGCATATAGAGAAGGCTGTTGTCTTGCTCCAACAGCTTGCCAGTTTAAAAAATAATGTGTGATAAATGTCACTGTCAACTTAAGTTTTGAAATATTTAGCAATAAATAATATTATTTAATTTTATTTATTATAAATCTTACTTGACACATAGAAATCTGAATTAATTTGTGAAATTAACACAAAATAAAATAAGTAACCAATTTAATATTATATTATTTTTCACACAAGCAACATTAAATTATGATGACATTATATGACAAAAGATGGCGGGAAAATAATAATTTCATATGTAATTTGTAAAAATAATTTAAATGTATTTTATTGTAAAATAATAACAAAATGGTAAGAACTTGTAGTGTTCCGGGATGCAGAAATGAATCTTATAGTGGTTGCAATATATCTTTCTACAGGTATGCTAAAGTTTAAGTAAGATTACATTATAGGAACTAAGGTACTAAATAATTTGTGCAATATGATATTTTTTCAGTTTTCAAACATCAAAATAAATTCTCCAAAGTTTGCAGTCTACACTTTGATCCAAAATCTTTTAATACTTCAAATTCTCTCCGTTTGTTAAAAAAAGACGCTATCCCAATTCCTGCCGTGGTGAGAAAAATTTAGTAATTGATTTGTAGCTATTAGTAGTAGTGCTGATAAAAAGTAGGCAAGTCATATATTCTTACACCATGGTTTCACATACGATTCCTTAGTATTGTATACAGTTTGCTTTATATTGGTGTACATAGTTTTAACCATCACTCGTTTCAGTTAGAATTTGAAACACAAGGAAAACGATAATGTTAAAAATATAGGATATAGGCAACTACCTACATGCAATTCAAATGTGAACTTGTAAATAAATATTGTAATTGCTGCAAAATGTTTATGATTTTGATCACATCAATTAACCGACCTCCCTGTCAATTAACCGAATCGATACTATTATAAGTTACAAACTAAAGTGCATTTTAATTTGTAAGTAAGTTTGTTGGTGTTTGTTATTTAACGCGTCAATAGAGCTAAGGATCATCATGACTGGCAAGATGCAGGTAAAATAGGACCGCAAAAGAGACTGCTCCCGATTTGGTAAGAAGATGAATTGGTATATCCTAATTATATAATTTATTGTCACCCTAGTTAGAAAAAGACAACTGCCTTTCATACTTCGCCTCGCTCTGCTCATATTGGATCAGCAGTAATATTTCCCTATATATTACTTCCATGTTCAAACATCACATACAAGCAATCAAAATTTCAACCATTGGTACATTTTGACAGTTTGATAATTATGACAGTAGGCAGACAATTTTCGAACAACTAAAACGGACTCGGTCTAGACTAATATTTAAACCACGTTTTGTAATAAGGCCCAAAAATTACAATTTATAACCGCTCTGCTTGTCGATATGTACATAACTAACGGCATTCAATATCTTTACTTTTACGATCTACATATTATTATGTAGCTTTACACTCGACTCTAGTTTAGAAAAGTTAAAGTTGAGTTAGTATAAGTACTATATGGGGACAAAGTTTTACAGCCTTGCTTATAAAATAACTGATCAATGAACTTACTCCAAAAATAAAAACATGTAGCTACGTGTGATCATCTATCCATATATTGACAGCATAGACAGTCGCATAATTTCTCTGCATTGTTCAATCTTTTATATCAAAAATAAAATCAAAATCATTCAAGTACATCTCGTTAGTAGCAGAATGAAATCAATTTGATTTCATTCTGCTACTAACTTAATACGGTCTCTTCAAAACAAAAATGGATCTATTTTAGTTAACCAATAAAGTTTTTTTATAATACCCCCAACCAACGGTAATGGCTTTCCTCATTCAGCAATGTGTCAAGCAAATAATCACAGTCTATGCCCAGCAAAAACTAGAAGAAAAATTGATTAATCAGCGATCTTAACCGCTTAAATTCCGCTTAACGCATACGTGTGGTCACCCATCCTTGGCGAGCGCGTGTTGGAATGATAGCGTGTTGTTATACGGTTTCTCTATCTATACCATACCGGCTTTCGATTGAATGATTGGAAGGAAGTGACATTGTTGAATGTTTGTAATTATTGTAATTACATTTGTATACATATGTATGTGTCAAGTCTTTTTGACAACATGCTAAGTATTGAAAATGTCCATCACACAGACAACTGCTTAGTATAGAAATAAAAATAGATTTATTAACCCAAAGTGAGTCAGTTATAAAAAAAATACCAAATAATTTAAGAAGTCCGTGTAATAATTAATTTAATTTCGTAGACAATTTACATCTTGTATCCGTGAGAGGTAATAGTACCTAATTTGTAAAAACCTTTAATTAATTAAATAAGTATTACCCCCAAAACTTAAAAGAAAAAACTATTTGGTCATATTAATTTCAGTTTAACTGTGAACATCAGTTATTCGTAGACAAGGTATCTATTTGGCCACCCATCCATACCAACTGTTGTTTAACTTGGATAAGGGCGAGTCAGTCATTTAAAGCCAATTAAATAGATTCCATAATATAGTAAGCCGCACTCTGGCACGAAAAAGAAACCGAATACTACTTGGCATTTGACCTAGGTTCTAAATCTAGACTCATCATTTGTCTAATTATAGAAATCCAGTTTATCGCGTTTAGCATTCACACGAAAGTAATTCAACATATGATTCATTCAATGTGTTGTCATCATATGGCCAAATATACAATCTTAGTATAGACAAGTAGGTACACGTTTTTCTAGTAAACAATTTTTTTTAAAATTTAATACTAAATGTTAATATAGTCAGACCTTGGATGAATGATCAGACAGTGGCATTCCATTAATGCACTGTTTTGGGTCTGATACTGAAGATCCTGATATATTTATTTATTTTACGCTATATAGTACCCATGATACACGCGTAAGCTTAGTATGGGGCTAGATGGCACTGTGGGATGTGTCCTAAAATATTTATTTGTTTACATTACCTTACCATCCACAATAACCTGGCAAGTGTAAACGTTTTGACAAAGACAATTTGAACAATTCTCGACAAAAAACTTGTCACTCTCACACCTGTACAATGAAAAAAAAATTATGGTGCCTTTTATAATCATTGCTTTTAAAAATAGATTGTATGTCTTGTAAGATGATTCACAAGCAATTCCGTCTGTGCTAAATCCGTAAAATACCACTAATTATCTTATACCTGTACAGGTATAAAATGAAGAATAATGGTGCCTTTTACAATCATTGCTTAAAAAAATGCTGAGGTTCCAAAAACTCGCACCATGCGGTTTGCTTCGACTTTCATCGTGCGAACAGCCAAACTGTGGAACTCCTTGCCCGAATCTCTATTCCCCTTGAACTATAATATGTCGGTCTTCAAGTCAAGAGTAAACCGGTTTCTTCTAGGCAAGCGCGCTAGATCGTAGATTACAACGTTGCTTAACATCAGGCAAGTTGTAGTCAAGCGTGAGCCTATCTCATGTAAAAAAAACTCTTCAACTTGTTAGATGATTCACAAGCAATTCTGTCAGTGCTAACTCCGTAAAATACCACTAATTACACAGCCAGTTTCCGACATGAGTGATTCCATTCGGTTTGCATTTCCATGCCACCTGTCCGCGCTTTCTACGGAAGCTGTTGGATTGTAGCGTGAGCCTCTTTTTCCTTGTCTTTATTTATTTTGTTGGGAAACGTTGTACTTGAATGTTAATGAGTAATGCGATACACAATTTTAATTCGTTTGGGAAGATTGTTGCTGTGTTGTGCAAAGTTTGCTCAATGTAAAACCGCACTAACTCATAACTTTCCTTCTTAATATTACAACTAGCTTTGTTGTTGTTTATTAGAAATAACTGGACATCATCACACAGGTGATGACCTAGTTTGATGTCCAGGGTTCACCAACTATTGTAGGTATAGTCATAAGCCCTATCTCATAGTATTTTTTTTAAATGTTCACTACTGCTATATTTACCTGTTTCTTTCTAATAAGGTCAAATAAACGTTTTTAGGATTATTATTTATTATTGTTTCAGTAAAGTTAAACTACTGCTTAGTGTTTTGTTTTTCCTCTCATTAAGTTTTATCGAGGCATGTCAGAGACCCTTAGGGCATCTCGATAAACATTCGATACCAGAGCCAGCCATGGAAAAGACGAAGAAGAACACTGAGAGACAAAATAAAACACTGTTTAATTAAGCAGCTAGAAGCTTGAAACACATAGATCAGATTTTTACAAGTAAGGCAAACTTGTGGTAATTTTTGTCTATATTTAGTTTTGGTGTTAAGTTGTGCACAAAGGTTTAATTTGTAAAAGCTTATATTTTATTAATTCAGATATATTTTGAAGAGAAATCCTATAATGTTAGACCCGTAATGATTGCTTTTACCATCAGGCGAATTACGGTCAAGTGCAAACCCATTCCTTGTAAAGAAAAACCCACAGTATTTGCGACTTTTTACTTATCCAAACAAATACCAAAAAGTTGCTATTCTTACCGTATGAGTGGACAACTCTAGTGTCAAACGTTTTCAAATTCGCTGGCGTGTTAAAATTTATGTTTGTAACTGAAACTCCGGAGAAATAGGTATGTAGTGTTTTTCCGCTGCGACTGCTCCTTAACCGACTTCAAACAACAAACTTGATGGTTTTTAGGTGTGGTTCAAGTTTATTGTTTGAAGTCAGTTAAGGAGCAGTCGCAGCGGAAAAACACTACATACCTATTTCTCCAGAGTTTCATCTACAATGGATTTCCACAAAGTAACGCCTGATTCAATATTATCTTATTTATGTTTGTTGTAACTTTAATTATCCTACACAGCTAAAAGTCTTCAATATATTGGTCAGTCAACATTCCACGTGTCCATTACATTTCTCAAAGGGCACCGGTTGCACTTTCCCCAGAACCGGTACATACTGCATACTGATGTAAAACATGAACTTATTCTTTGTGTACTGATAAAATACTGAGCACAATTTGTTATCTCAAAACTCTTATCAATCAATCAATAATTCTTTAAAGAATTCTTTACACCACTAACAAAAGAACACAAGCATAAAGAAATTTAGATCATAGTATCTCTAGTCATCTCTTCCAGGCAACCTAGTTTGGACAACAACGATAGGAAAACAGTAAAGCTGGCGTACCTACTAAAACTAATACTTAATAATATTTATCAAATAGAACAACTAAGAACCTAAAACATGTAAAATGCCTACATTTACATTAATACAAACAGAGAAAGGAAAACAACACATAATAAACCTACTCAAAAAGAAGGAGAAATAAAAAAAAACCTAATCATAATTTACCTCTCATCATAATTTTATGTGGCGGTTTTTTTAGCCATCTAAGTACTGAGGGTCGTGACTCCCCCGCAGAATTAATTAATTGGAGTGATTTTTTTAGCAAGTTCGCCGTGGTGAGCTCCTAGATTCTTCCACGGAAGGGATAATATGTATATGTGTGATAATCATGCGATGACAAAAATGTGAAATTTTCTGTCTGTCTGTTTCCGTTTTTTATTCGCGCCACTCAGTGATCACGGATTATAATATTTTTTGACATGAGGGCGTTGCATAGGCTACTTTTTATTAAATACCAACGAGTAAAGCCCCTGGCATCTATACAAATATTATCAAAAGTTAATCATCAAAATAATCTACTATATAAAAATAAGTCGGGTTTTCCTTCCTGACGCTACAACTCCAGAACCCACAAACCGATTTCCACGGTTTTGCATTCGATGGAAAGGTCTCGGGCTCCGTGATGTTTATAAAAAAATGAAGCCATCTGGTGGCGAAACGGAGTTCGCGGGGTTCGCTAGTTTATTTTAAAACTGTATAACTAATAAGACAGACACTAAACTAAACAATTCTTTACTTCCATCCATCCTATTGTTGTTAAAGCGCGTAAAATACAACGATTTATCAACAAAATGGCCGTTCATTGTTGAAAGAAACTCACAATATGAATAAATACTCATTTTTATGGACATAATATATTGACGACCTCCTTAGTGGGTTTGTAGGTTACGGACTTTAAATGATGTGACCGCAGAAAGCTGAGAGATTCGTATTATGGAGCAAGGCCGGTGGTTAAAAGCTGGAACTAACGTTGTCATTTTAAGTTTGTATTAAAATTCGATTGTGGCGCTCTTGTAATTGATAGAAAATGTCAACTATAGTTTTAAGGTAAAAATAGTGTAGGCTTAAGTTTTGGTCTTCAAACGTGACTAAGAATATACTATCAAGATGACAACCTACATTGTTTTTAGAAAGGATTTTATTGCTTTTCTCCTTTTCTGATAGACTTGTATGAATTCGTATAATTATACGAATTATTATAATGCTATAAGGCAAAAGCACTTACATGTGACTAGAAATTTTAAAATTTTTCAAAACAGATTCATGCACTTAACTTATTATAAAAAATACAACAAAATATTTGCGCAATATGCGTACAAAAATGTATTTTTTTACTACTTTCATTCTAATTAAACAATATTAATCACCAAAATTACACCTTGATATATTAGACAATTAATCTAACTTAATATTCTTGAGTACAGTAAAATAATTCACATTTACTGGTTTAACCTACATTAAAAAGTGAAATATGTTCATCTCAAGTTTTACAGTATCGTGAATCGTAACGTCAATGCTAAACGTAAAATAAGTTATGCGTAGTAAAGGTAGAGTTATGTTAGAATCCATTTTTTTTATCTTTATACTTTTCAACTTCAATACGGTGTTGTTTGCTCTGATGTTTTTTTTCTGCTGAACACTTGCAGTAGTTTTGACATGAAAAATAAAAAAAAACATTAAACTATAACTTATAGGGCAACAAGTGGCTATCTAATCGCAATGAACGTACTGTAAAAAAACTTTTTACATTAAGAGCTACATTAAGGTCAACATAAATCTTAAGCGAACATTAAATTAACGAACTTCTTAACAATTGACCAATTTTATCATTGTCAATATTTTACTGAAGTCATAATTTGAGTTTATATGTAAAATGTAAAAAATTAAAAACATAATGTATGTGAAATACATCCTGATATATTTTTCATATGCTAACTTTACCAAAACAAATACATAATATTAAGTACCTATATATCTCAGAACTAATAAAATCACAATTAAATACACCATTTACCAAAGCCTTTATCAGATAAAAAGCAAACGCTTCCAACCCACGACCCACCCAAAAATCTCCAAGTCCGTGCTTTCTCATCTCCGACAACATTCGTTATACTTTTATTTTCCTTTTCGTCAATACAGAATACTTTCACTGCAGACCAGTTATGCCATAATAGTTAAAAGATTCAGATCTATTACTGTAGAGGTCGTAATTGTGCTTACAATTTTATGGTCCGTAATAATCGATCAAAATAACTCGGCGGTTGTTGTACGATGAATTGAAAATCGATTTTTCGATGGTTAGATAAGTTTATTTAAAATCACGATATTTATAAACAGTCGCTACATGTGAGGATGCCATTAATTTTACATAGTTATAGGTGGTTATAGGTGATGTTCGAAGGCGGTTTAGTTTTGAGCGACTCTTCTAGCTAGAACATTCACCCCTAAAATAGGGTATATTAGTCATGTGAGGATGCTTCAGTAATTTACCCGTAGGAAATACGTTCGCCGTAGCCGAAATCGGCATGGAATACATCATCATCATCATCATTTATAAACAAAATAGTTTATAGGGTGTACAGTTATTTGTTTGTTTGTGAGTATGTCTGTTGTGTGTATGTCTTTATTCTTATTAATTTTTTTGTTGTATGGGTGAGTTTTGTTTAGGTTTTTTTGTCTGTAATCTAACTTGCCGAAGATAATAAGTTTATATACAAACATTTTTCATGTTAATTACATTAATTCATAATAAAAAAATATTACTTACGCAGTAAATTCTTATTATTAAGAAGTTCTTTAGCATCATTACATACGCATAAAAGTCAGAAATAAAGTTAATATTAATTGATATTAACTTTTTTTATTTTTTTTTAATAATAAAAATTTCGTTTATTGCTCCAAAAAAAAAACTATACATACATGCACTATAAACACCGCACTAGGCGAACCTGTGTCGCGGTGTAATTAACTTTTTTTTATTTATGAAATCAAGTTAATTGCGATATAGAGATAAAATTGGTTATTAAAATAGAAACTTCTAATAAAATGAAACAATAATCAGAACATTCATTTTTGTTCATTAAATTAAAATGTATAACTTTTTAAATCAAGATTTTTTCGTTAGTGATAAAAATATACGAACCGCAATCAACTGCTGAGGAGTCTTTAGGTTTTTTCTCTGATATTCAAAACAACTGTGTATAATCAAACAAAAAATATCGGAAAATACAATTGATCGAATTTTCAACATCATCATCATCAGCCTATCAACCACTGCTGAACATAAGCAGAAAAATACACTAGCTAAAATTAAATAAATTAATATTCTAAAATTGTCACTGTCCTCATAATCTTGACCTTCAAGTCTAAAAATGCAGAAACTTGGAAAAACTCGATTTGCTAAACAGATTCTCGTAAAACTTTCACTGGCGGAAACCGGTTGGGGACAAACATTCTTCTCATGTTTGTGTATATAGTCATTAGCGCATACATTTACCGGTTAATTTACTTATTGAATAGAAACGGTGATTTCAAGAAATGTAATTATACAAACAAATAAACGTGGTGGTGCTAAATAGGGTTGGGTTTATACAGAGTAAACTTTCAACGCTAATTAACTTGCATGAACGCTTAACATTGCATGCAAGAATTGTATTCAGAAAAAATATGAGTATATTATTTATATTGAACACAAAACCTCTCGGAGCGCTTGGTTGACGCGACGCATGACCAAACTGCTGGCCTTTTTCTGGCTCAACGTATCAGCATTGCCATCCAGCGTGGTAATGCGGCCAGTATGCTGGGCACGCACTTAGATTATCTTTAGGCTTTTTTAAAGATTTTGTAAGTGCCCCTTTTTTGTAGTATAGTTAGTTTTTCTTCCCTTGTTTTTATATTTTATTATTGGACACAAATAATATAATGAGCAATATTAATAGCAACCAAAAGCTGTATTTACATCTTAAACAGACGTCTTATATATCAAAAGATATAGATTTTTTTATAATTTATGTTTCATTTCACTTATCAGAATACTTAATCACAATAATTTATTACAAATTTTCAATAAAAATTAAACATTAGGTTTCAAACCACCATAAACCTTTTTTTAAGTTGGATAGGTTTACGTTTGAACCTGACGTTAAGCATGGCTGTAGCCTAGGGTGCAACACGCTTACCTAGAAGATACCTATTATTTCTAAATTTGAAGATCTTCCATTCAATTATTATTTATTAATAATAATGAGTTTGAATGTGCTATAAAAACAATGTATGCCTAATTATTGCTTTCAAAATGAGAAAAACTGGATGCCACAGCACAGGAATAGAACTAGTGTGATATCCTGGGTTTGCCTATTAGTGTACATATATACACAAAGAACTAGTTTATATAATCCCCTATGTTAAATCAACCTTACTGTAAATACCTTTTGAATGTTGAATGAAATAAACGCTTTTTATGTTTTTATGTTATGTTAATTATGAATGATATGTGTATGTAGGTACTTTATCTTTTTCTTTCCACATTCCACTGTATAATGACAGTTTAATGCTTAATGGAAAAGTTTACTCGCACGAGGCAAGCTTTTTGGCTTACTGACGAGTTTCGTGCGTTTGGAAAGTGTTGTTGTACTGACCTACAATACGTTATAAAGAAGCTTTTTGCCACCAATAAAGTTCCGACAAAAAGCTTCCGATATGAAAAGTATAAATATTTCGTTAATATCTAGTGTTGTTTATCTATCTTATATGTAATTTAATCATTATAAATATAATATAAACAAGTACTAGTTACTAGAAAAATCTAACCACATACAAATCTGATCTATAAATGAATCCCAATAAAAGTAAATATTTACAGCGTTTTAATAATCAAATATAACAATAGGTATCTATTTTGTCGTGTAATATGTGTTTACAAGTAAACATTCCTGAAACAATATTTGAAAAAGACGGCACCTATTTTTAAACCCAGGCATTATTAAGAAGTAAGTTAATATGACAGCGGCCAATTCTGGCATCTGGAAATTAAAGTTTAGCGAGTGAAGAAACAATGGAATGTCGTGGGTAACAGCTATAATTTATAAAACTGAAGAGGTTGTTTGCAAAAATAAATATGATGCCCAAAATAACTAGGTATTCCACGCGGACGAAGTCGCAGGCACAGCTAGTATGTAATATGTAGTAAGTCAATTTTAATGTAAGTACTTTCTTTAATTCTGTATTCCTTAATTGTATATGGATGGAATTCCGAAAGAAATTACTTCTATTCTATTCTGCTAACTGAGCTACGGGCGCTCCACCAGATATAATGTATAACAAGCCTTTACACAGTCTTTTCTCCGCATGTTTTCATCCATCATTATAAAACACTACTTAGATCACATACCATAACATGTTCTTAAATAATTTCACTTCAAATCTCGTGGAGACGAAATCAAAAGTCGATCAGGTATCTGACATGCTTTGATGTAGAGATACTGGATGAGATATGATAGAAACATGATTTAAAGTGTGTTATTAAAAAAAGTTGCATCCGGTAGAAGGGCGCCATGTTTGGTTTAGTGTAAGTCTTTTTTATACAAGTAATGAGTTTGCACTTGACCGTAATTTGCCTGGTAAGGTTAATTGGAAGGTACATCGTGCATAAATTATAAAGGGGATGGATTAGAAAGTGATTGACTCATATTTTATAATTTCTGTATACAGTTACAGTAAACCATGACAAATCAATTTAAGATGTTTAATAGATTTTTGCTAAATTTGCATAAGTTTACCATAATTAGTGTAGGTAGGGCTAGAGAGTGCTGTGAGAAATGACCCAGTTTTAATTTATTATTAAGACAACCGCCGCAAATAAATAACGCTAATATAACATTTTTTTTTTTAATTTTAAGTTTAATTATGTGTAAACAACTTTTCTACAAATTGTAGAAAATAACTACACATTTCGAGACATTTAGAATCAATATGTTTCATGTAAATAATGTATAAATATGCCGAAACATTTGACGCAGCGCCATCTAGCCCAACACTAAGCAAACGCTTGTGTCGTCAATATCTTTTCTGGGCAAAATACTTTTACAAAATCTAATCCTCAACGTAATCATACACCTCAAACACTATATCTCGGCTCATTAACAACAAAACACATCACAACAACGACCTATAACGACAGCCTCGTTCGATAAAGCATATTATTAGTCACATCTAGTACGCATGTGATCTTTGTCACACGCACGCGCCAGGAAAGCGTGACTGATTGCTCGGGATTCTACTGCTGGACCATTGGTGATGATTCTGATAAGGAAAATACTGTCGTCATAAGAAAAAAGGTCGTATCTAACAATTTTGTCAAAATTGAGTTATGAACATATTCGGAATCAGTAAAAAAAGACGCATCTGTTGGAATTTTTGAATTTCTTTTATTCCAATATTATAGTAGTCAGTCTTATATGTAAACGTATTTTATACAAGCAACTGTTTAGACAAAAGTGTTTTGTCTCTCGCATTGTTAAAATACGTTCTAAGACCGAAAGTATATTTGTATTACTTTAATAATCAAATTATCTCAAACAAAAATAAACGAGCGTGGCTCTGAGGTTGAATCGACTGCTTTATAATCTGACGGTCTGGAATCGAATCCAGCCTGAAACACATCACTTGTTTTTCAAGGAACTGCACTGTTATGTTCACTTCTATCATATAAAAGAAAGATAAATTAAATTATGTAGTGAACAAAATTATTTAAAATAGAAAAATGTATTGTCAAAACTGTGTTTTAGAGAGGCAGTGTTCTTCAGGCGGACAATATGTTCGATATTTGGCTTTTTCTTTACTCGGCCGATTAATTAATTTTCATTGAATTGATTACAATATAGAGTTATTTGGTATTTAGTATTTACGCTGCCCTCTGGTAGTGGGCTGGAGCACTTAGATTATCTTTAGGCTTTTCTAAAGATTTTCTAAGTGCCCCTTTTTGTAGTAATTAGAAGTAGTATGTTTAGTTTTCCTTCACTTGTTTTTATATTTTATTATTGTAAATAAAGTATATATAGTCTGAAAAAAAAGAGTAATTGAGTATTCCTATATAAACCAGATCAAACAACACATGACATGAATATCGGAAAACGTTAAAAAAGGAGGTCTCAACTTAAAGATCAAGACCATTGATTAGTCAGATCAGTTTCACCACCTTGTACATTTTAATTGCGGTTTCATCAATCATCATCATCCACAGCCCTTGGGATTCCACTGCTGGGTATAGGCCTCCCTTTGCATGTGCGGTTTAAGGACATCAAAAGTATTTACTTTTGTTCTAAGACTAGGAATATCACAAAAAAGAAGGCTCTTCATACAAATAATTTCAACATTGACTTATTTGATTGCGTTGTTATAATTATTATCATCTTTAAAGTCATATGATATGTCTTCATAAAACACCGTATTTCGGATATTCAATACGTATAACGATCATATATAAATAAAAATAAAATGTTCCTTATACACTACCGGTTCGTAAATGATTACTTTTTTCAAACATAGATGGCGCTGATCACAACTTTTATAAGAGTAATACCGTAGAGTAATACAGTAACAGTACCATATTATATTACTCTATGATTAGTACGCATAAAAGTCATGTTCGCTGTAATGTTTCCTTTTTTAAAATCTAGATGGCGCTGATCACAAATTACTCCCAACATAATCTTATAAGAGTAATCTAGTAAGGGAAAACTAGTAATTATCGACAAGTGTGTCTCTCGGTCATAAGGGTAACTAGTCTTGTAATTCCCTTGCCTTTATAAACCTGTACTTTCCTGTCTCAGGTATGACCAATGAGGCGAGAAAAAATACTCGTGGATGTGACAAAAAATCTTGTAAGTATAGAAAGAAAATCAAGTAAAAATAAGGTTTTTAATTAATTTTACAAGAACGCTGGCTGGTTCCTTGCGCAAAGGATTTCTATAGCAATCCAGCGTGGGAATGCAGCCAGCGTTCTTGGCTCCATACCACATGTAGATTGTTTAAATTTAGTTTAGATGTAAATACTCTTTTTTAGTTCTATTAGTGTTAATATGTGTGAATATTGTTTCTTATTATTTTAATAAATCTTATTAATTTTTAAATTGTTTTTTTTTTCACACCCTGGTAAATTATTTTAACAGGAAAAATAAAGGTGTGTCCTTTTATAAACGAGAAAGAAATCGAGGTTGTAATGCATACATTTTCTATCACTCTATGAGGTTATGGTACAAAAAGTACGAATATTATGTGTTATTTTTCGCCAGGTATCGAAAAGAATTTTCAAAAACTTTCTATAACAACAAAAAGTGAAGATATGTAAGAGTATGCATGGAAAATTAAGGTCATAGTCAGTTAACAAAAAGTCATTATTATTATATTTTTGCCAAAAATCATTAGTCACTTCCACGCTTTGAGAATAAACAGCATTTTTTTTTTATTAAAAATAAATTGTTGCCTGTAAAAAAATTGCACACACCCGAGTCATGCGATCTGATAAGTAAAAGGTGTTTTTTTCTTGCCATTTCCATTTTTGGCTTCTTTACGAAGATCATTAAAAATAGCTGATCAATCGGTGTGAAATCTAATGCACAATTAACTACTTTTTGCTCATACTCCAGCATTTTTATCCAATTATAGAAAGCCTTTTTTTCTTCAAAATATGATTTACTGTTCGTTTCGAGATTAGAAGAAGTATTTTGAGAGACTTCTATACCTACATGATATATTGATGAGTACTTAATAATTGTTTCTTTTTCAAGTTTGCAATTGTGTTACTTAAAAAAGGTGTTACCAGTATTTTGACTAACTGATCAATAATACAGCTTTATTGACTGTGCATTATTTTATAAAAAAAAATCTATATTTTATTATATTGATTAAAAAAATATGCTTTAATACAAGTAGGATAATTGGAACACAGTGACTGGATGAAAATTCAAAATTCCTCATATAAAAGTGAAACTTTCTTGAAACTCCGTTAGTTTTTGAACGGACAGACAGTCAGACGTTCCATTCTGTTAGCTTCGAGCTATCTGCAGATTTATTTTTATTTTGAAAATCAAGTTTTTACATATTTTATGAAATAAAACAAGAGTTATGTACATAAGTAATCGGAGTATAAAATACATGTTCTTTATTTGATAAAAATATAATAAGAGTAATATTTTAGTTTAAAAAAACATTCAGGAGCGTTTTATTTACATCATTTTTATACTTGAATGAATAATATGAATTCGCCTACTTCTGATTAAAATTAATAGTTTAAAAAAATGGATTGAAGAATGAAAATCTGCATTAATAACTAAATTAAAATTAGCATAGGTATGTACTTGAAAATAATAATATATATGTTGAATTATGTGCACATTTGCGCCGGGAACGATTAGGGGTGGGTTATTTAGTTGATATGTATTTTTTTTATAGATTTATTTATTTTACATGTGTTTATTAATTGTCATCTTATAGTAGGTTCTAACATTAGTTATAAATCCTATACTTAAGTTTTACTAACAAAAATGGATCTATTTTAGTTGTCCAATAAAGATTTTTTTTTAATTTTATTTATTTCTATTTTACTAAATAAATTTATGAAAACATCTTTAAAAATTAAAATTTTGTTGCTCATCCACGATTACCACTTCTTGTAAGCCGCCATTCATTCAAGTTGATCAAACCAGCTTTTTTTTTTTTTTTTTTTTATTAAATTTCGGTAGGTATCTTAGACAGAATCCAAGGCTTTCCACATGGTGTTTTTATTGACATAGCTAGATCCATACACGCAACTCGGCGATACGTTCTGTATTGCTCGAGTGTGCAGAAAGTACATGTATATCTTCTTTGTAGACTTGTTTAATTTTGTTGATATACATATATATTGTATATATGTACTTAACGTTTTCTTATCTATCTATTTATTCCGTTTTATAACTTTTTTACATATTTTTAAACAGTATTGCAGAAATTTGTTTCTGATATTTTCATTTGACATAATGTTAGCTAAATTTTCTTTCTTTATTTGGACGTAGTTAAATAGAAAGGACTCAACCCACACAAAGTCAGTTTTGAGATACGGGGTTTTGAAGTTTCAGCGTTCATTTCTCTAACACAATGTTACATTTCTTAAATTTTTTGCTGGTTAATTAAAAGAAGTTTATATATATTTATCTTTTCATAGTATAAAGTGATATATTTTGCAATAGATTTCAAGATATTAAGTGAAATCTGGCTTGAGTCCTTACAATTAAACTTAAGTTTGTTAAGACGGGTATATTTTTTTATTTTCTCAGAATGTACTCAAAACTACTCTTAGTCCAGAAAATGGGTTATTAAAAACAAAATAAGTAGATTTTTTTTGGAGAAGTTATATATTTATTGACCTTGAACATAATACTAACAAACTCACATAAAAACACCTTTATTACAGAAAAATAAAATAGAAAAAACAGCGCAAAAATGGCGCGCATATCAAATTTCAGTCATCCTCCAAGTCAAAATCAAGATTTGGCCCGTATCCATCAACATCCTCGTTGATATTGCTGTTTCCTCTAAAGTTTTTATAAAATGCATGACAGTCTTCAGGTATTAAATTAAGCATGGATGTGATATCATCGAGTTTTGCTTGAGGAATAGGTTTTCCCTGGGGCCAAAGAACTTCAAAATCTTCTTCTGAGAAGTTGATTAAAACACCTTTATTTCTTTTTGACAAATCTATCTTGTGTATATCTCCATTCTCTGATGTTATTGTAATTAGGTATGGATTTTCTTTTTCAAATAAAATCTGTTTCGTTTTTAGCCAGTTTACTTTATCTTTATTTATATCTATTTTGCGGTTGACTATATTTTTTTCAATTTTTTTTGTACTCAAAAAATCATGTGTTTTCATTCTTGTAACGCAAAGTGGGTTTTTCTTTCTAGAGATTTTCATGTATTCTTCTGGGGTGTAAACTCGCTCGTGATGTTTAAGCTGACATTCAATTTTGCTGAAATCAGTATCATTTGGCAAAAATGAATGGCCAGTCTCTAAATATTTAAATGTTACCGTTTTAAGACTTGGGTGACTGTTTAGTATAACTTTTAACATTAGGATAAATTTAATATTTCTGTTTTGTCCCCCACAGCAGTCGCTCCAAAGAACTAAATTTTCTACGTCATCCCTCAATTTGTTTCTAACAAATTTAATAAGACATGAGCCATCTTCTTGAGCTCCTCTTCCGGCTTCCCCTTCAACCCAGATATTGCATTGTCCTTGATCGTTAGAGCCAACGTGGATGCCAGCATTGTAAACTCATAGCTGGCGTTTGTAGAAAACTATATTGGTGGGTATACGAGGCAAAGGTAGAGTTTTTTCAAGATCGTAAGTAACACATTCAAATTTAGGATCTGTTTTAGCACGAGCCAAGTCGTCAGACATTTGTTTACACACAATATTTAAAACTAGGTATGACAATACCTAGTTTTAAATATTGTGTGCCATTGTTTTGCTCTCTTCTGTAATGAGACTCGTATTTTGGGAGGGAATTAATGTCATTTTTCACAAAACGGTATCTTCTTCAGAGGTCTTATTCCAACCACCTTGTTTTTGACCCCTTTTGTCTTTATAAGATTCCTTTACTCGCTTTTTAGCCAAACACATGTCAACTTTTTTTGATGATATTTGAAAAGTTTTCAAAAACATTTGCTTACAAACGATATTCTCGCAAATGTAATATTTTCTTGTGTATTTTTTAGGTTTCTTCTTACCGGTTTTGTTTTTCGTTGAGGTATGATCGAGTTTTCTCAAATTCTTTTACATTATTTAAAATATATAACGCCTGAGCTTCATATGACCCCAATTTAATAAAATTATCAAATTCTTGTTCTCGTGCTTCTTTCAAAACAAGTAAGAAACAGCGTTGCTTGCAGGTGCACGAGTAATCTTGGAATACCTTCGGTCTAACTATTTTTTCTTTGACATAATATATTAAATTCATGTATTTCCTATTTTTCTTCTCAGAAAGACAATATTCTGGGTATTTTCTTTTACGTCCAGGTTTGGAGCGGCCCATAGTTTGCAGTGCGTCATTGTTTTCTGTAACGGAATGAACAGCTTCAGCTTCAATCAATCAATCAATCAATATAACTTTATTGTACACCAGAAAACAAAATACAGAAACAGCTTCGGGTTGAACAGCTTCAGTATCTGTATCAGAGCCTTGGCATATTGATACCAGTTCATCAACTGTTGGATCGTTGTAAATGGCACTTGAAACAATGAGCGCGCTTTCATTGTGTCGCAGTTCTGTGGTCCTGTCAGTTCTATTAAGATTATTGTGCAGTATAGCGACATGAGTTTGCACCAAACCTCCTTGTATGCTTTCATCTTCTGAACTGTCAGTTTCAGAAACTAGAAAGCTCTTCCTTTTTTTTGCTTTACGGTTGAATACGAAGCATCAGTTTCTTCTCCATCGCTGTCAGGTATAAAATCAGAATCTGTATCGTCGTCATAGTCTCCATCTTGTTTAAGGTTACTTATACTAGCACCATTACCATGGCGCGTTTTTGACGAGTCAATAAAATCGTTTTCACTTATAGAAAAATCCTGGCTAAGTGTTTCAAACATTTCTAATGTAGTCGGTGACATGTGTGGTATTGGTGACTCATTGTTTTTATCTTCTTTCCGTGAAACAAGAAGAGTTAGAGGAGAAAACGCAGGAGCAGCGGGTGATTCAATACCTGATAAGAACAAGAAAAATAGCACGTCAGAGTCATAGTCAGTACTTAATTCCTTGCCTGCTTTATTTTATTACAAGATTGGGTAAAGAAAATTGTAAAATAAAAAGAAATCAGCGCTTTCTGACTTACTTGTTTCCGCTATGTCAGTCCGGTCAGTGTTCGAGAAAATGGCAGAGTTGTCAGTTTAGGATAGTAATTTTTACCAACAAAATGTTGCCACGATAAAAAAAACTGTAAAGTAGTAATAATATATTAATGTATCATTTAGTAATACCATAATAAACATAAACACCACAAGTTGTTTCAGTCAAAATTAAAAGTATTTGTATCAGTAGCTAAAAATATTCTTTAAAAACGACTCAGTCTGCCTGAGTCAATTTAGGTTATTTTATAATTAAAAGTGCTGTTCATCTGAAGCCGTTTCCCTAAAATATCTAAGTGTTTTGAGTTGTTCCTGATAAACAAAAACAAATATTTGGTTTCAGTAAACGTATAACACAGAAACAAGCCAACCTGTTTGATTCGTTTCTGATAAATAGAAACAGATATTTTGTCCCAATAAACATTCAACACAGAAGCGACCCAAGCTGTTTGAGTCGTTTCTGATTAGCAAAAAGAAATATTTTGTTCAGTAAACATTTAACACTGAAACGACCCAACCCGTTTGAGTCGTTTCTGATAAACAAATATAATTATTTTGTTCCAGTAAACATTTAACACAGAAACGACCCAACCTTTTTGAGTCGTTTCTGATAAACAAAAAGAAGTGATATTTCCAATCAAAAATAATTCATAGAAAGGTTCCAAACTGCATGAGTTTATTCTGGTTTATCGACTGAAAGAACATGTTCATAGAAAATACATTACTCAGAAACAATTCAAGCGGACTGAATCCGTTCAGCAAATATTTTTCGTGTGCTCTTCATACTGTGGGTTGAGTCGGGGTATCGAGAAAAACTATTTTCTGTGTACATTATTAAGATAGGGTCTTCACTACATGAGAGATTTGACCATTAGGAGTACGATGGCATACTTAACTCAATTTTGGCCAAAGTGTGGGTTGAGTCCTTTCTGCTTAACTACGTCCATTTCATAGTCTATTTCTTGTTCTAATTGATACCTCTCGCAACCATACACGGGACAATCTGTAATGATATGAATTACTGATTCTTCCTTTCCAGGTTCGCAGATGCACGATGGATTCTCCTTACACTTGAACCGGTGCAAGTATTCGGAGAATCCACCGTGCCCCGTTAATATTTGAGTGAGTGGACCCGTAGGTTTCAGTTTCTTCATAATTTTAAACGCCATCTCGACGTTGGGAAGGAATATCTTGGTGACAGTGGCAGTGGTCCCTGTTTTATACCTGTTATTCCATTCTTCCAGCGAGTTGGTGCGTATCTGTCTCTTTACAAATGAGACTGGGCAAAGGTCGTAGGCGGGTTTTGTCCTTGTCTTCAATGCCGCATCTTTGGCTAGCTGATCTGCTCTCTCGTTTCCCTCTAGACCCGCATGAGCCTTAATCCAAAATAATTGCACTGTTTTCTTTTGGACTTCGCAATCTTCAAGATATGCACGGATTCGTACGGCGAGGGGATGGAGAGAGCAATTTTTCACTATCACCTCAAGTGCAGATCTCGAGTCACTGTAGATACCGAATGATTTTTCGGGACGCTTAGATATTTCACATACGGCCTTACATATTGCCAGCAATTCTGCCTGGAAGACGGTGCAGTACGGAGACAGTTTCCATTTCCGGGAATAGGTTTCGGCACCATTGGTCCAAAAAGACAATGATGCTCCAACCTTCCCTTCAATTTTGCTGCCGTCTGTAAAAATACGGACCTCCTGAGTATCGTGCGTGGACAAATCGGTTTCATCTTCCAGGCATATGAATTGGCGACTTATATGTTTAGCCGGGTGTGACAGCTCAGTATAAGAGGCTCTATGTTCAATCTCTCTGTCCTCAAGCAGCAACTGTGACGTTCCCCGTTTTGCTTCGTATAGAGCAGCTGCCTCTCGAATTCGTATATCAAGAGGAAGCAGTCCAACTAACACCAGCGCTGAGTTAAGTGACACAGTCCGATATGATTTGCAGAGTTTTTGCATGAAGCCTCTTTGCACAGAATTCAGCTGCTTTTGTATGGTAAGTTTTTTAGTTTCTTTTGCCCAGACACAAGACGCGTACATTACAACGGGCTCCACAACTGCTGTGTATATCGTTCTAATCACTTCTGGGTGAAGGCCCCAGCTGATCTTTGCGGCTCTGGATAGTTGTTTGTAGATATTTAATGCTTTTCTGCACACGTGGCTAGCGTGGCTATTAAAAGTTAGCTTATTATCGATCCAAAGCCCCAAATTTTTTATTTCCGGTGATATTTTGATAGTGACACCATCCATGCTTAGACGCGGGGCGTCATACTGGAGTTTTCGGGTAATCACTAACGAATTTGTTTTTTGTGGTGCAAATCTGAGTTTGTTCCTTGCGCCCCACTCCTGGACGTGGGCCAGGGCGGCGTTAGCCCGTGTTTCAACCTCAAGTCCTGTGTCTCCTTCGGCCACGAGAATAACATCATCGGCGAATGCCTGAACGTAATCGCCTCGCTTTTCCAGTCCCTTGAGTAAGGGGTCCAAGAGGAGGTTCCAGAGTATTGGTCCACCAATGGAGCCCTGGACGCATCCCTTTGAGGTTTCCTTTGTTATCTCCTCTCCAAGGTACCTGACTTTTACCTTACGATTTTGTAGGTAGCTGTCCATGATCCGTCTTATTTTTACGGGGCACTCCTCCTCCGCTAGGCGAACTCTTATTGCAGGCCACCAAGCGCCATTGAAGGCGCCCTCTATATCTAGTGAAATGACAGTTATGATTTTCTTCTCCTTTAGCTTATTACGGATATGTTTGACCAAATCATAGAGGGCGCCCTCCGTGCTTCTCTGTGGCATGAAGCCATACTGGTAAGTGCTTATACGAGGAACTAAGTGCCATTTAATGCGGGCTATAATCATTTTCTCAAATATCTTGCCCATCACTGGTAACAGTCCAATGGGCCTGTATGAATTTGGGTTTAAGTAGTTCTCCTTTCCTGGTTTACGGAGTATTATTACCGTAGCTTCTTTCCATATTACAGGAAAGTGACCCAATTCCAGGCATTTGTTGAGCAGTGATAGACAAGACATTTGGTCGTGGAGAATAGCTTGCAGACAGATATCTGGTGTTAGACCGTCCGCTCCCGGGGCTTTTTTGGGGTTGAAGCTTTTCACTGCGTCCATGAGCTCCTCAGAGGTAAAAGGTGGTTCATGGTTTTCATCATGTTGCCAACCGTTTACTTGTTCAGCCGTTTCTCGGATATTCGTGTGAATAGCTTCATCCCCCAGCTTGCAATTCACACCATTTGTGCGATTAAAAGGGAATCTTACGCATGTAAAGACTGAGTTGACTGACCTACTCTTGGTTCCGGGTTTTTTAATATGTGTCAACAATAAAGAGTTAATCTATCTATCTATCTATCTATATACTTCTTCCTATGAATCACTTGGTTTCTTATGTTCTTCTTCTTTTTGGTAGATATACGTTTGGTTACCTCTAGTTTTTAAACAACCCAGAAGGCCGCTGAAAAACTGACATGGCTTCTCAAATGTTTATAATTTAAAGTGGATTTGCATTAGAGAAGCCAACTCTAAAACTAAACCTCTAAAAGCGAACCTTCGTAGTAAGGACAGCGAGATTATTGAACTAGAAAATTATAATCCAGGGGTCTTAAAATCCAGAGAAAAAAGGTTTCTCCTAGGCAAACGTGCAACTTCTTAGACTACAGTGGTGCTTAACATCAGGCAGGCTGTTGTCAAACGATGGCCTATGCCGTGTTAAAACCAATTCTAGTACCGAGGGTTTGCAAAAGGCATATTCGTTACATATAATAACAATCATATTCTAGACGAACAAACTTTTGTGTATGTAACACATATAATAATAAACAATCACAATAATTAAAACAACATACCAGAAACAACCGAACAGAGAACAGAGAATTAAAAAAACAATCGCAATACGAAATAAAACATACAATATGTGTAGGAAAAGTTACTATACATAGTTCTGTAGTTGAAATTTAACATCTCTAGCACTTCGGTAGCTTTCGCTTACTTTGATATCCCTATCACTTTCAATTTAGACGTGCGTCACATGGAAATCATAAAATTATGCATCTGTTGTCTAAAGTTTAGCCACAGCTTTCGTGTTACGAAATCAGTTGGTGACTGAATATAAATTGTTTCTAATTTTTTTAATTTCGTTACACAATTGTCTGACAGACAATAGACCAAGATTCAACACATTTCCGTGGTAAATAGTGTTAAACCATGCGAAATACTCGATCAAATAATTGACGAAAAATTAAGTTATAAAACATGGAATAGTTACGGTTTCATCTCAACTTCCGAAACAAAAGCAAATCGTTAAATAATAGATATGAATTAAGCTATTCTCCACGCTTTTTGAGCACAAAATATTATATAGGCTGATCTAAATCAAATTTCTCTTTTTGTTACAGATGATGTCGAGACAGTTTTGGGTTGCCAAATTAAACCTAATCTGTAACAAGACGTCGGTCGAGAAATCAGAAAACCAGACTTTGGAAATTTAACAACGGGTGTCCCTGTCAAAGAAAATTATACATTACCGAGAATCAAAGATGAAATCGAATGAAATGAAGAGATAAAAAGATCCTATCTATTAAATTTACACAGATGACGAAGCAACAGTGAATAAACTGGAAATAAAGACCAAAATGACTAATGACGATTCAAAGATGGCAGTACACAACGAACACAGGTATCGGAGAAGAAATTTTCTAATCGATTCTCCAAATATGAGTATAGCAAATATAGTCAAAGCCGCAGTAGTGCTAATTTTAGTCATTAATACGAAAGTGTTAGCCAGTGAGGTGTCAGAGAAAGATGAGTTAGCAAAACGGATGAGGATAATCGAGAGTGTGTCTGGTAGATTTTTCAATGACGTGTATACCAACGGTACTTTTAGGACTGGTAACCATTTGTGGGACAATATTCTAAATCAGTGCAGTGCTAAGCCTTCAATGAGTTGTTTACAAAAGAATGTGTATTCTTATCTGAACGATAAGTTGGATTTTGATGGTGATGTTAAAGTGACGAGTGGAATGTGCTTTAAAAAGAACAATGTGAATATAAACCAGTATACGAAGGAAGCTAATATTATATACCTCACTGGAAGCAAGGATGAAGACAGTGCTAGGTATCTGGATGAAGATAATGAAGTTGGTGATGAAGATGAACCAGGTACTTAATTAAACTTATTTTATTTCAATATTTCCATGGTTTCTGGTCGGATTTTGATATTTAACACAAAATTGGGTTTACAGCAATAGGTAGTCATCAGTTAATTCCTACGGCTGTTCTACGGCTCAGCTCTCGTTCTTTCGGCATGAGAGTAGATCACTCTAGGAACCCTATTCTTACTGCCTCCATAACAAACATTATGACGATCCACGCTCAAAGCAAACCAATATACCAATACGAAATGCAGAAATTTCCTTTCAAAAGATATCTTTAGACTTTCTTGTTAGTCAATAGTTCCTAATTAGATTTCAAACAAGATATCTGACGAGACATTTAGATATGCGTTTACCATTTAGCACCGTGAAACCATATGCCTATTAGTATAGTCACCTGCCTATATGTTTGAGTTTAAACAAAGAGACATCCATATTCATGTCATGTGACATCCGTGGCTTAGAAATCTTAGCGGATGCATCGTCCAGTTTTGAAAGACCTCTAGTTCTAAATTAAGTTCTAAAACGTTTGTCAGTTTAAACTGGTCATTCGTATTGCACCCTAACCTACTTTCTTTAAGCAAGTGTGTTGTGAATTTTAAACGCCAATCACTAAGGTCGTTTAGGTCAGTATCCATTTGTAAAGTAATTTTTCATTTTAATGGTAAACTTTCTTTCCTAGTTAACTAAATGTAGCTTAAGAGACCTTATCCCTATTAACTGATAAGCATTTTTTTACCGAATAATGTTAAATTACAATGTAAATTAAAGTTTTGTAATGCCTAATGCAACGTAAAATCGTGAAGAAAAGCTTTGCTTATGCCTATAAAAATATTATAAAAGAAACAGGTTCAATAATTCGCAAATGAGCATAAATTCTTAAATTGATATAACGCAACTTGATTATTTTAACTGTTAATTATCTATACTTACATGTAATAAAGCTGAAGGGGGTCAAAAGTCTGAACATAGAAGATTTAAGAAAAATATTGTTTGGATATATGTACATACATACATACATACATTCGAATTGATAGCAGAACTCGTGCCAACAATTACTAGAAATTTTGTCTGTTCATCACGCAAAAATGGCTGAACGGATCATCATGATTTTTTATGTATGTAGATGGTACGAGGTTTTAAGAGCTTCGCATGCTACTTTTTTATCCTGAAATAACACGAGCGAAGTTGCGGGCGCCCACTAGTTTTTAATAAACAAAAATAGCTTCTGAAGAAACCACAAACACAAGAAAAATAACAAAATGTTCAGAACAAACGTAAAAAATACATTCTAAACCACTCATGCATTCGGTGGTACTCGTAAAGTAGGTATTCGATACAGAAAATAATTTTCGTAAGTAAATCTACATTCGTCTCACCAAAATTATTTAAACATAAAAACTACTGCAAGTATGTATATCTAATACTGTTATGACTGACATAACATAAAGAATCAATGGCTGCGGTGTCAAAATTCACCTTGACCCACACCGTAACCGTTATTATAATAACAATACTCTCTAATATTGTTATCACTATTACAGAGTATTAGGTATTACTTACATCATGTATTTACATCATTCATCTTTATTTCATACTCCTCCTCCTTGCGTCGTAGTCCTCATTTCTGAGGGTCGTGAATCCCCCCACGGGATATTAGTTTTTCCTTAATGATGTTCTTCCATCTGCAACTGTCCTTAGCGACGTGAAGAGCATCATACAGCTCGGTATCCAGATTTGAGCGTATTTGGTCGGCCCACCAGTTGCGCTACGGCCTCTCGGCCTTCTGCCATCGACCTTACCAGTGAGCATAAGCTGTTATATTTCATACACTAACTAGTTAATTTTAATAGAAAGCAGTGTTATTCATTTGTCGAGAGTTTGCAAACTGCCCTAAGGGCAAATAATACGACTAAGTGTTAATATTAAACTGCTTTTCGGATGCTGAATTGTGAAATAAGTAAGTGTTTACATTAATTGTATAATGTCGTTGCGTTGTGTGTTATTTTAGTAGGTAGTATGTATAGTATCTCTATTATGTTATGTGACACGCATAAAGAAGAAAGTCTCAATATTTTTTTGATTTTATGTAATGTCAAAGGTTTTTTTTAAGTAGGTACCTAAGCCTTTATTACTTTACCTATGTGCGTGTGCTAAATAGATTTTTTACTAATAATTGTATGTGGATATAGATAGTGGCACGTGGGAGAAGAGGCCTATACTCAGCAGTGGGTGAACACGGGCTGACATGATGATGATGATGATAGATAGTGGAGATAAACCAATTTGTTTTGTAATTAAATTATCGCGTTGTATATTTTATTTCATCCTTAATATTTATCAGTTAACTCATCGCGTCTTTCTTCAAAGAATCTATTTTCCAGCAGTTAACTTTAATATTCCATCTCTTGATATTTTTAGAAGGAAACATCTGGGCAAGAGCAGCGCAAGGCAGGGAGTATTGGCGTAAGAGGGAGGAGGCTTATACCCTGCAGTGGTTCTCATTAGGCTGATGATGATGATGATATTGACCGATGAGAATTTCCTTTCAAGTATGTTTAACACCTTTAGCATATGCATACTAACTGCGTTATCGTTCACTTATCGGCTTATCACTTTCCACTTTCATTTTTTTTTACATTCACGAATGTAGTAAACATCTCGCATTCCTTGGTGAAAGCAAAATAGTATAAAACAACAGATATAATTTTAGACTCTATTTACATTAGTATAGGCTTTAATATCGCTTGTGTTTTTAAGGTGAGTAATAGTATGCATGGTTGGGTCTGACCGCTAGTCTTTATTGTGCAATAGGTATGTATCGTATTTCAACGTAATAAGAGTTATATTTGATTGCGTAATTGAAAAATAACTTTGTTTTGCTTCACTCGATCGCGTTTATCAAGAAAATGATGGGAATGAAAATTACGTTTTGAATGTTTTGTATTAAAAATGCATTCATGAAATAATAAACAATAATTTTGAGTGGCAAAGTATTTTTTAGTATTTAATTTAATTTATTAATTTTTTTAAAGTGATTCATATGAGTGATTGGTCATAATTTAGTTTGAAATCGAAACTTGTTTGTTGGTAGGCATTTCTACAACTTTCTTTCTGTGGACTTTGAATTCAACTGTAACGTAGCCTCCTTATAGGTACATAAATAAAATTTTCGATATATATATATAATAAGCGAGTGTGGCTCAGCGCTTTCAGTGTCTGCTTTTCATCCAGACGGTGTTCGATGATTCGAATCCGGCCGTAGGGCAAGTCATTGGTGTAGACCAATGACTTGTATTTTCAAGTTATGTGTAAATTTGCACTCGCTTAGCGGTGAAGGAAAACATCGTGAGTAAACCGACATGTTTCAGGACCACAATATCCTAGGACATGACATGTGTCTAGGCGCCCACCACGATGTAACTGCCCAAGAGAACTCCCCCAACGAATTAGTTCTGCGGGAAAGTCACGACCCTCAGTCATGAAGAACTACGACTCAAAGACAGAGAGATAGGTACATATAATAAAGCTAAAAGGTTAATAATCCATATACAGTAGGTATTCGAAAACAAACACATAATATGTGTGGGTAAGTATACTTTAAATCGAAAATACGTATTTGCAGTTTTTAGTATTTTTGTTCGTTTGTCTGTTTATTTAAACGCGCATCAACTAAAAACGTATTGTAAGTAGGTAACATACAATATATAATTACTAAACTACTTTTTTTATTCCGAATTAATGCGAGCGAAACTGCAGGCGTCCACTAGTATAGCAAAACTGTACTATCGAGCGTTTTTAATCCGCCCACAGGGTATCTGACACGGCCTTAACAAACAGCCTGCTTAAACCATAGCTAATATAATAGCCAGAGTCCGTACAACATAACTCTGCGCGCGACTGGCGGCAGCACTTATGTCTAGAATTGGCCTCTCTGATGAAATTGCAATCAGAACATTTTAGTTCCAATTTTATCCACGCGCAGAGTCATCTTGCTTGAGCTCTAACCGTTGTATAAACGTCAAACAGACAAAGAGCCATTTATCTAGTAGGCCATGGTTTTATCTGAAGTACCGCAAATAAACTCAAAAGACTACAATGCATGAAAGCTTGCTGTTTTGTTAGCTATAACATCTCTACCGCAAACCAAAGGGTTATTTATTGTGAGTAATGGTAGGTATTTTAAAACGGAGGATGTTAAACTTGAGTTAAAGCAGTTTTAGACGATATTTGTGGTTTGCTATTCAGTTTATATACGTGATGCAAACTGAAAACACGATTCAGTTCTCGAATCGTGTTTTCAGTTTGCATTTTAACTGCTATCTATCTAGTTTGGCTAACGAAATTACAACGATGTGTTCCAATCCGTTAGGAGGGAAAATTTCAAATGTAACTATGGTGTAACGGCAATATTAATATAGGACAAGTGTTGCTTCGGTCAGTCTTTAGATGGGGTGAACTTTACTAAAAAGCATAGTAAGCGCGTCCGTGGCCCATAACAGCTTTTAGGTCATTGTACTGTCAGTGTACAGTCATTATCAGAGGCCCTAAGAAGGCTCTAAAAGTATGGTTTATTCAACATCAGAAAAAATCATACAAAAATATTTGTTTCTCTCCAGCGTACCATAAGTTTATAAGCCTTAAGTTACATTTGAAAGAAAATTATGTTTTTGTAAACAACCTGGGCAAAGACAATTCAAAAGAAATAAACCATTTCTTTTTATTATGCCAAAATAAACTTGGTTAGTAGAGACTAATGTCTTCACTTAGATTAATGTAGTACAAAATTAATTACCATACCTAAATAGGAATATATTTATAACATAATAAGAAAAAAAACTGCAATTTCATCTAGTATATAATCACTGCAATTTCATCTAGTATATAATCACTTCGCTCGCATTAAGAAGTGAAACATGCATTCACTTTTCACCCCTTTAAAAGAGCCATATCCAAAAATACTTTCTTAGCGGATGCTGCGTCATAACATATACCTCCATGCCAAATTTTAGCCCGATCCGTCCAGCGGTTTGGGCTGTGCGTTGATAGATCACTCACTATGTTACCTTTGAGTGTGATATATTTTATATTAGATTAACGTAGTAAAACATTTAAAAAAAACTAGAAAAGGCTTTTAAATTATTTATACTACAACAGCCAGACAACAGAAACTCTCATTTATAATTTTCTTCCAAGCATATAATGATATGATCGTGTGTCACTATGAAAAACTAAAAAGAAAAGTGCTTTAATCAATTAAAAGTGGTAGTTTCCGCATTCTGATGCGCGTAGAACAATACATATAAGTTCACATTATTTCGTAATAGAAATCATGGTGCTTACTATGAGACACACACCATTGTAGTTTTAATATTGCATTCATCATATGTATGTCGTTGTAAAAGAAAAATAGCTTAATACATAAAGAAATTAGTAGACGTAATAATTTTCTTAAATTAATAAAATGTCTCAGAAAAAAAATAGAGGTGATCACCATTCTGGTGATTAAAATTCAAATAAAAACTATTCACGAAAAAAAAAAACAAACGAAGTAAATGTGTGACCCAAAATAGGGCTCACTAAAAGCTATAAAAAGTTTTACAAGAGATTTTTCATGACAAAAACTTGAGATATAAAGAAAGAAATTTATTGAGACAGTAAACTTAAACTTATTTACTCACTAAACTTACATGTTAAGAATGTGATGCCCCAACACAGCCGCAACTCAGCCTGATGTTGATGGCACACACAGCGCCAGCACAGCGCTGATATTTTGTTGCGGCTGGTGGTGACGTCACGTACTCCTAGTGAACATAAAAACTTATTACTAAGTATACCTAACCTAACATACAACACCTAAAACAGAGAAATCAATTCTTTAAAAAAAGGGCAAAACATCATCGTTCCCATAATATTCTAATCTCGTTCAAATATGCTATAGTAACCTTAACATGATAACTATACGTAATACTCTTACCCATACAGCATAGAAAATAGAAATTAATCATCAAATGTGGAACGTGAGGAAATAAACAACAATGTGGGAGAAATGGGGAATTTGTATAGGAATGGTTTCTCTTGGCAAGACAGGGAAATTGTGAAAATGAAAATGACTTTGTTGTAAATACTTATGTTGTAACTTTAAGCACTAGATAAAACAGATAAAAAAATATTGGTGATGTTTTGCTAAAACATGTCATTCATTTAAATACTTATACAATTATTTTACATAATTCCTACCATTATATATATTTATAGGTAGGACTTCTTGTAGGAAAAGACATTCTTTTTTTAATAACTGACACTTAATGTTGATATAAATAAAGTCGCAAAATGATCTCGTATATGTTTTTAAATAATGCTCAGGCCCCAATTACTGGTTTAATGACTAATTTAAACTTAACCAAAAATAAACAATCTATCTAATATAATTTGTAAATTTAATCTATCTAAATCACAGAAATCTATATAAACAGGTACTTTAGATTTCTGTGATCTAAATATATAAAACTCAACCACTGGACGGATCGGGCTAAAATTTAGCATGCAGATAGATGTTATGAAGTAGGCATCCGCTAAGAAAGATTTTTGGAAATACCACTTTTAAAGGGGTGAAACAGGGGTTGCAAGTTTTACTTCTTACCCACTAGTGGAGAATAAACGTATTTTCTTTGTAATATTCCAGAATCACCAATAGAAGAAGTGACAGACGCCCTCTACGACAAGGGAGTCAAATTCCTCACCACCCACGACATGAAGCTCACTTTGCCAGACTTCTTTTTCGACGGAGCCACGTTGAAGATATCTCCAAGAGCATTGACGAAGACTGGGGCGCTGGTGCATATAGACCTGGAGCCGAGAGAGACTGAGGGACAGGGAAGATTGTTTTTTCATAAAATCAGTGAGTATATCTGTTCAGTATTGTAACTGGATTATTATACTGTCTTCTTCTTCTTCTTTTTATCGAATGTGAGTGGCCAACTCTGGTGTCGAGAGTTTTCAATCCGCCTTAAGGGCCTCTGACATAGCTTAACGACTGCCGAACTAGACAAACAACCTGGACCTACAATTTAACGTGTCACCCGACCCACGGAAGCGGCCAAAATGGAATGCCACTTTTCGGTCACCCATCCAAGGACTGACCGACGTCGACCTTTGCTTAACATTGGTAATCGCATGGGATTGCCTCCGCTAGCTGAGCTACAGGCACTTAATATTATACTGTAACAGTATTTAATTGTTGATCTTGGATGTCAGTGCCATCCATAATAATACTCATTTCTGTTAATTATTAGGCTACCAAAAGCAGTTAAGCAGCAGGGGATTTATTACAAAACAAGGTTTAAATGTTAGTCTAGACCAAGTCCGTTTTAGTTGTTCGAAAATTGTCTGTCTACTGTCATAATTATCAAACTGTCAAAATGTAACAATGTTAAATCAAAGTTCGAATTTTTGGTTGACATTTTGATTGCTTGTAAGTGATTTCTGAACAACAAGAACCCACTTTTTATTTTCAAAGTCCTGGACTAATATTTAAACCGCGTTTTGTAATAAGACCGCAGGAGTTTAAAGTTAAGCAGTATCACGGTGGATATAACTTAAATAAATACTCCAAGCCATAATCACACAGCGCCACCTAACCCCATACTATAGATACATTCGTGCCGTGTGTGTAAATCTAGTCCCAATCACCAAATATATATATATATTTTTAATATATGCTTTTATCGCACCATTTTTACTAAAACAATAAAATTATACTGACCAAACATTTTGTTCTTTTCCAGAGAAATACATCAGAAAGAAGCTGGTGACCGCTGCCATAGCTATAATTCTAGTCGTTAAACTCATAGCACTAAAGCTCATATTCGTTCTTCCTCTAATCCTGGGGATTACCACTGCCAAGAAGATGTTCTTGAAACTCCTGCTGTTCCTGTTCCCTGCTTTGAGCCATATCTTCAAGCTGTGTTCGTGGTACCACCAGAACTATCATACCACGAAGTATCACCATCATCATCATTTGATCACGCATCATCATAAGGTAATTAATTATTTTGTTTGGTTATTTTTTGTACATGATAACACCGGAAGTTTTATTATCTTAAGTCATAACCATATAGAATAATCTACTTAGATCATTTGCTCAGTAAGCATTAAACTGCGTAATTATTTTAAGTGCAAGCTTACAAGAAAATATAATTAAAATAGGTATGTCAAATTTTGAAGAATGGATTGTTTTAAAGTTTGAATGTAGCTAAAGGAATTAAAGGTGTCAGTTAGTTTTAACACGAGTATCTATAAAATAAAACCAGCTTTTACTGTTTTAAAATTTACCACTGGTAGACTTCTTTTTTAATCTTTCGTCGTGAAAGGTCTGGGGTGCCTAACACATATATCGCTAAAAGAAGGTTATGAAAGAGGACATTACAGTCCATAAATCACTCTTATTTTTATTTTAGTTTCTAAAATGGTATGATTCTTGTTTCTGAAATAGATTGTAACTAATTAGAATATATTAAAAGTCCCTTAATCTGTAAATTTCAGGTGCCCCACCACGGAGGTCCCTACAGCGGTCACTCGGCGCACGGGTCGCTGGTAGTGCGCCCAGGGGCGTCTGCACCAGCACCGACCTTCGAGCACTACCCTCAGGACTGGGAGCTGTCGGGACCTGGGCTTGGCAGTGAGTAAGTATACCAAGAATTGCCAAAAACTCCTATTTCTCTTTATCTCTATTCACTTGTCAAATCCTATTTAAGTTGGCCCTGCAATGGTTGTGACGATGTACGCGCTGTGCACTTATTTCATATAAAAAAACTAGTGGGTGCTCGCGGTTTCACTCGCATTAAGAAGTAAAACTAGCATCCCCTATGTCACCTCTTTAAAGGTGGCATTTCCAAAAATTCTTTTTTAGCGGATGCCTACGTTATAACATCTACCTTCATTGCAAATTTCAGCCCAATCCGTCCAGTGGTTTGGGCTTTGAGTTTTATGTATATAACTTAGATAAGAAAATGAGTCCCAAATTTCTATGAAACAATTTCTATCAAATTTCTAACAAGGACTTACAAAAACGTATAGTACACGTAGTATACACGTATAGTAGGTGCAGATAACCTAATTTTCATCTTGACTCGACGTGAGCGAAACCTTGGCATCCACTGGTCATTTATACAATGACCGGACAAATTTCGAACGAACTTAAAATCTTTAAATCTTTATTTCTATTTTTTCGCCTTATTAAACCTTTTCTATATTACCACAATTATTTATAACCATAATTAGCCTAATCGGGTTTACCGATCACTTGTTTCATCGAAACTAAACTATTTAGTATTTGAAATGCTCAGATGTGCTGTAACTAATAAGAATTTTGGTTTTTTCCAGATATCTAGCATCAGATATACATCGCAATGCCATAGCCACATTCAAGCCGCACGTGAACGATGCCAACGATATCAACGCCTGGGGACTTGGGTTGCCACCAGGTGAGATAGATTACTCTACTATTCAAAGCGGATAAATAAGAAAAGAACGTTAGACACAAAGAACACAAAACATGACAGAAATCATTAATTGCTAAGTTAAAGGCAAATCCCACTATTTAATAAGTGGAACGAAAAAGGAAAATAAACGTCCAACACACGGAAGAAAACATATTACAGAAATCATCGTAAAGTTTATTAGTAAAGACAACTTAGATTAGTAAGGTAATTAAGAGCACACTGCTTAATTAAATGTACCAAAAAAAAAACACGTAAAGGGTAAGTTGAGTGAACCTTATAATTCACATGGTATTTCACGATGTTAAATGGCGTGACTCCCTAGTATGTAAAATTATCTAACATTAAAAAGGTTATCCTGGGCAAGATCATTCATCAGGCGAATTATGGTCAAGTGCGAACCAATTCCTTGTAAAAAAAAATAACATCGTGGTAAGTGGTAAGTGCCAGATACGGAGACTACCACAAATATACTATAGGTACATGTTTCCGGATTTGAAGGCATTAGTCGCCTATGTAACTTGTCTACCTATTTTATCTGTACTGTATTATTAATGAACCTTCCGTAAATTATTTTTAGACCATAAACATTAGGCATGAACTGTTTACGATGATAAATTACCATTTATTTCTCTGATTCCAGGTCCATCGATGAACCTGGGTGAAGTGGGTGCTCCAAGCAACACCGCGCCTGCACTCAACGGACAGAAACTGCCGCCGGGAGGAGCGGGAAGGTAATAATGACTGCCCTGTTAGCTTAGTTGGTAGTGGCTCTGCCTTCTAATCTGGGGGTGCGGGTTCGATTCCCGCATCACACAATTAAGTATTTATGAATTTTAAAATTTGTGATTACTTGTGTTGAGTCGTTTTTATGTATGATAAGTATTTAGGTATTTATGAAAGAAAAGTATAATAAACATATATTATATCCGTTATCTAGTGCCCATGACACAAGCGTAAGCTTAGTATGGGGCTAGATGGCTCTAAGTGATACCTACATAATATGTCCTAAAATATTAATTTATTTAGTAATTATATCTTCATAATTAAAAGACAGTCAGTGGCATAACGCCAATGACTTTTACGCCACTATGTGTTGTTATAACACGACTCCACGAGAACTCGTTTGGACAGTCGTTCCGGGCCATCAGGGAAATTATAGAGAAGCACCCATTCCATTTAAAAAAAACTGTTGGTATGCCGTGCATATTTTATGCGTCCCAAATTCAAAGATGGTTTCAAAGATGTGTTCTTATTTCATTCAGACGATTTTCATTCATTTTCGATTCAGACAGGTTAAACAATCAATGACATTTTTGATATAATACCTAAATGTTATTATGTACCTATGTAATTGGTTTTATAACGTGTGTAATTATTTTTCAGACCAGTCGGCCCGCCAAATCCGTATTACCGAAATAAGAAGATACAACAAGGACCAAAAGATCCAATACAAGCGGAGAAGGAAGCATTGGTTAGTATTTTAATGTTTCTAATTGGCATAAAACATGTGTGTGAAGAATTGTTTGGGGCTAGATGGCGCTGTGTGCAATGTCACGGAATATTTTTTATTGTCGTTCCATTATTTGGAGAAAATCTGATTGTTATTATTTACTAGCCCCCCGCTGTATTAATATTTGCGTTAATCCGGGATTAAAATTACCTTATATGTTAATCCAGAGTCAACTCTACATCCATACCACATTTCATCCCAATAACTAAAGGTTCAGTCGTTGAAGGAAGAAAAAGTAACAAATTGAAACACATAAAAACTTTTGCCTTTGTCTTCTTCTTATCGAATGAGAGTGGCCAACTCTGGTGTCGAGAGTTGATCAAGCCGCCCTCAGGGCCTCTGACATGGCTTAACGACCTACAATTTAACGTGCCATCTGACTCACGAAAGCACCCAAAATGGAATACAACTTTTTGGTCACCCATCCAAAGACTGACCGCGTCTACCTTTGCTTAACATTGGTAATCGCATGCGATTGCCTCCGCTAGCTGAGCTATGGGCGCACCTTTCAGGGTTTTTTTATAAAATGTCTGCCTCCTCTTGCTGGACCAGAGACTTTTGTTTGTCAAGTTTTATTTGATACTTTTTTTTTCTATTTATGTGCTTTATATTGTACTGATATACGTATCACTCATTATAAGTACTCAGTAGCGGCTTGTGTATCTATTTATTCCCTTTAATAGTTCTTTTGACTATATGTATGCAATATTTTATAAATATGTATCTCATTTTTTTATCTGGCACAATAAAATTGTCACTCCAATATTTGGTGCAGTTATGTCTTTCAGGTTATTGTATTGTACTTTGTATAGGTAGTTTTTTTTTAACTGTCATCTATCCTCCCCAGATCAGAGCGGCCTCAATAGCAGCGCGAGCGCCCCCGTCTCCAGTGCGGGATGAGATCCTGCGAGTGTCCGCTGTCAAGTTGAAGGAGACCAACCGGATCAAGACAGAGACCGACCTGGTGAAGCAACAGCAACAGATACTGGCTTCACAGGATCCTGTATGTATCAGTTTTCGTTTTTTTAGACAGTACTTAAAGTCGGTTTTAATTCGCCAATAATTTATGATGGTTACCTGAAGTGATATCTGCACAAGAGACACTGGCCAGAGGTAGAAGCAGTCAATACTGGAATTTATGTTATTTTTTTTATATTTTGACTGTCGGGAATTCGACATCTAGGTCAGCTGAAGTGTCCAAGCAGTTTTGAGGTCAAAGGCTAAAACTGAGGCTACCATAATGTGCATCTAGCTTGGATGTTGTCCAAGATACGAAAGAAAAGAATACACTGTTACGTGTTTGGTTTCAGAATTATCTTTTTTAGAGAGTAGTTCTAACCGAGTAATGAAATTAAGTCACACCAAGTAAAAGTGCAATATAAAGTCTTATTTTACTTCGTCCATAACATATATTATTTTATCAGTTCGAATATCCCACCATCAAAATTTTTCTTTAACTACACATACAAGTACCTATGTAAAGTCGTCAAGCCAATGCACCTTGAAATCAGGCGGTATTACAATAACTTACTGTTCATAAACATTTACTTACGTCCTTATTAATTCTTCCAGGAAACCATAGCAGCCGAGCAGTTCTACGGAGCAATTATAGAGAAAGTGGACTCAATCCTAGCGCCAATTGGAGCGACGGAACAAGGCTGCAAAGAAAGGGCCATTTGTTCCATGTATGGGGATCCATTCAAACATGCTCCTTACAGCAATCTGGTCTCTAATGAGCTGAGCAAGTAAGTTCAAATTAGTGTCTATTATTTTTACCTTATAATCTTGAGTTTTAATTTCGTTTGCGCGATTCAGAATATGAACTGTGATTGGTCGATACGTTTTAGTTAGACAATGATTGACTGTGTCCTTATGATAGTGATAACAAGGAGATAGTAATATCTTCCAAATTTACATTCTCCATACGACAAACTTGAGTTAAAACTTTTTTACGCGATTAAATAGTAGTGATTTGCTTGCTTTGTTTTAAGATTTACTCGTAAAATCAATCTTACTCTCAAGGTCTTACACAAACACCATACAAAAAACAGAATGAACCATCATTGTGTAGTGGACCGAGCAACACATTATAATTTTAAGTTATGTTATTGTTTATGATACTAATACTTATGTATCTCTATTTTCCAGAGACTCAAGCGAGTTAATACCAGCCGCTGACAGCAAGATGGCGCTGCGTTTCTACCGCTACGTCCAAGCAGCCAGAGATGGTCAGGAACAGAAGGACTGTCTGTCTTCCTACCCGCAGTGTGAAGTTAATTATAATAGGAAATGATGATGATGATGATGTATGTATGAAGTATGAAAATCTATTTATATCTACAGACAGTGAGTTACACGCAAGTATTGTAGCAGACAATTTCAAACAGAATAAGTGTCTTAATTAGGCGTTTAAGTGACGACTCGAAAATGTCTGATTATTATCCAGTGTATAGAAAAATAATCTCAAATGTCTGTTTAAATAAATATTTATTGTAGCTTACCATTAGGATGGTGACTTGATCGCCTTTTGATCAACTGCGATAAGGACTGTTGCTTGTCGGCCATTTTGTATTAAATCACTAGATGGCCGTCATTCAAGATGGCGCTGCATTTCTACTGCTACGTAAAAGCAACGTGTACATATTTTCAAGAACAGAAAGACTATTTGCATTCTTACTTATAGAAAAAACTGATGTACTAATTTATCTGTAATATTGTGCTATTAAAACTGAAACGCGGTACTTACTATAATACGTTATTTATTGAAAGTAGCTTATTTTTATCTAAATAGGTATGATTGGAACAAACATTATGTCTTGTATTAATAGCATATGTTATATATTGTGTGAATATGTCATTTATTTTGTATATGGGTCAGGTGGAAGGAAAAACGGTTTAGAGAAAGTTATTCTTAAATTATTTTCATGCATTTACGTATTTTTAAGTAAATAATACGTAGTTAGTCCTATTCTTTTATTATGTACATATTATGGAATACTTCTTTAAATTGGTAGTAATTAGGAAAATAACTTATTTATTTATACTGTAGAAACTTACTTTTAACTTTAGTTAATTTATTCGATGTATATGAATATTTATTTATTTATTTATCAATTCATGTTAAGTTAATTTATTGACAATGTTTACGAAATAACATTAATTATTTATTTTAGTAAAAAAATCAGTCACTAGGACAGTAGATTCCTTTGCTCAAAATAAAAGATTACTTATTTTATTATGTTCTATTTTTTAAAATAAACCATACATATACCTATATTATTAGAAAATATAATATTAAGTCATAATTACAGCCAAAAGTCACGACCACTTGGCACACCCATTAACAGACAAATTTAAACGGGTTTTTAGTACACTAGACTAATATTTATTTATTTTACTTTGATATCTGTTCATAGGAAATATGAAGGTTTTTTATCGAAAAGAGCTGCTGATGATGATGATTAGAATCACTATACAAATTTATTCATGAAATCAAAACCCAGTAAATGTTTTGAAAACATAATCGCTATATGACTTTATGTTTTGTGAACAATCGCGTGGAGAAAAGTTAAATGGCAATGAATTTCAGTTGCCATTTTGTAACTGCTGTAATATTATTGGTAAGTACGTCAATTTATTTGAAATTTGTACATAATTATTATGTTAGATCCTAGTTTACGGTTCGACTGAAAAACGAAGTAAGATACAAAAATACAAAATTATTTATTTGCCTAAAAACTTTGTCACAAAATGTTTCGAATCCTGTGACCTCGTAGTAGCTGTTAGGCTGTGTTACGAGGCCAAAGTCATCTTACATACAACTTTCTAAAATAATTATAATTACAATAGATGTGTACTTCGAATTGTAGAACCAAAAAAAATCACAAACAATTATCCTCAGACAATTAAAGTATAATTTGAGAATGTCATCACTTATTTATATCATTTTTTGAGTTCTTCGCTTAGAAAATAGCATGTAGAGCTGGTTAGCGACCATAAAAACTTAATTACTTACTTACATGGTATTACACTATTTATGTTAACTTGGCCTTTTTGTTCCTTATTTATGAACATATGTACATCTAAACAGCTGAACAGATTTAAATGAAATATGGTATTGAAATAGATTAACACATTGTATCTCAGATAAACACGAGTAATGCCGCAAGGCACTGCTAGTGCGTAATATTAGTAAAATATTTCTTTCTTATTGTAACTTCCGGCTTTTTGCCATAGTACGGCAGTCGTTAAGCCATGTCAAAGGCCCTTAGGGCGTGATATACTCTCAACACCAGAGTTGGCCACTCTCATAATAATGAATGAGCATACATTTCCTGCTAACCCTGAATACCAGACAGACTGACAAACAGTCCAATAACACAATTACCTAAATACCTCCACATATTCCATAGTAAGTGGCGCCCTCATTGCTTAGTTAGGGGCGAAAGTCAATTGGAAACTAAAGGAAGAAGGATGTAGGTGAAAGTTTTTTAGGTATTCGGTCTATAAATATACTGGAAATCTATGTGTTAAGCAATATTAGCTGGAAATGGATACCCCCTGGCATAATTATTTTTTTAGAACGCTTTATGTAGGTGTACTTAGATATGACTTCTGGAAGACATTGATCAGATTTGTGAGTGTCTATTTTAATTTAGTTGTGATAATTTCTTTATTTAGTGTGTGATAATTTCTTATTTAATTTCGAAGGTTGAGAACCCGTTATTATTCTCCGTTATTTCACTGCACAGTAATGTAAAATGTATACATTTTGGTACAAAATAATAACTATAAAATAATATCTTATCTTATTATTTCAATATAAATATTTTTAAATCTTTTTATGTCTTAATTATTATTTTGTATATTTTCAGACAACATGGCCATCAATCATAGAAACATCTAGAATAAAAAAGTCAGTCGTAGAAAACTTCAACGTCCTTCTCGGCCTAACCAAACTGAATCCTTTAAAGAATTCGAAAGTATTCAATAAGTTTTCTAAACGGGTGTTGCTGCCAAGTGCAAAGCAATCGGGCGGTGTGTTGAATATTGATACAAATGAAAGCAGGATTAAAAATAACAACATACAAGTCAATGATAATTTGAAACATGCATTGAATATCATTGTCCAAGATACAAATAACTACTTTGATAAAAATGAGAATAGAACTATTACATTCAATTCAATGGATATCAATTTCGATGAACTAGCGAAAGACCCACATTTATATATAGATGTATTGGAAAGTGAAAAGGAAATTGAATCCGTTTATATACCTGACAGTATTGAAGCAAGTAATGCAATTCAAAGCACGGAAGTTCCTCCTATACATAACATTGTCAGTGAAAAGGATCTTACAATGAATATAAATAGGGTTTCTATTGACAATTTAAGGAAGAAATTTGGTCCGTCTTCCAAAATGTCTAGCGTATATAAAGCTTATGAGTACCTTTATAAGTTGAAGCCACAAAAGCTTACAGCGTCGTCTGAGGATAAAATTTTCATAGAGAGGAATGCCTTGAAACCTATTGTTATTTTTAGATAAATATTTATTTTTTTATAATATATATTAAGAATAACACAACGAAAAAAGAAGATATTTTTTACTTATTTTGATATATTTTTTGGACCCTTCTTTCTTCTACTAGGGCCAATTGCCTAGAATAATTTTAGACAGTGATAGTTCTACTTCTGTATAATTCTGTGGCGGTAGAAGCCATTTACTACCATATTCACATATTCCGCAATCTTTAATTTTTTGGTATTTTTCGTAATGTAAAGGCAAAATAAAAAACTCACGGTTAAAATTTCAATCTTAATTTACATGTTTTATTTACAGCGTAACAATAAATAGTTTAATAAATAAATAAATTAGTCAGAGGTCCGTCGTATTTTTAAATCTATCATCATCATCATCATCAGCTTAGATCTGGCCGTTGTAGGCGAGGTCGTGGGAGTCTTCGTAAGATCTGGCCTGGTAAGGTCCGCTGTGGCTGTCCCAGACTGGGGCGTGGTGGTCCACATGGTGCTCCACGTGGTGCTGGGGGTAGTGGATGACTTCGTAGTTCACGACCTTGGGCTTCGTGAATTTGAAGATTACCATGGCACCTGGAAAGAAGAGAGCAATTAGTGGTTGGTTTTAGATCTAATGATAGTTTGATAAAATTTCTACACAGCATTGTTTTGGTAAGATGATTCAGTCACGCAGAATAGTTACTTATTTTAAGATTATGTTCTTGATTGATTTTAGTGTTCTTGTTGATAATTTCTTTTGTCCATAAAATATTTATGCTGCATAAATGATATGATCTTCATTCTAACATCCAGTCTGTTTTGCAGAATCAATTAATTTTCTTGGTAAGATAAATTGTGATTTTAAGCGACCTCTAAAACTTGTACAATATAATAGAGCCTAATATAGATAGATAGATAGATATATTTTATTAACATACAGAATGACAACTAACTTATTACAATGATAATAAGTGTAGGCATCGGTCATGTCTCGTCAAAAAAATTACTAATTAAAATTACAATAAAATAAAATTAAACTTATAGTTATATTAGCTGTATAGGGGCTAGATTATATATTAAAGAACTATAAAGTTTCTTACCAGAAAGCACCAGCGAGATAAGTCCAAGAGTCAGGGCCTTCCAGGTCTTCAGAGCGATCATGGCGAGAGCGAGTGGTACCAGTACTGAGGCCTTGAACTTCAGACCCAGCAAGAAGGGCAGGATCACCTTCTTGATGAAACCGTGCTCTGGAAAACAAAAAAAGTATTAATAAAGGTTCTTTTTCTGTGACTATTTGACTAACTGTGGTATCTAGTCTTCTTTTTAAGTTTTGATCTGGCACAATTACTGCGTAAACCTTAATTAGTTAAATAATGTTTCTTATATGTAGGTAATTGTTTACAAGAATTCTGTTGTTATATGTAAGGGTGTCATGTTTATAGAAGAGCCCATAGGACCTCGGTGTGTTTGTCCATAAATGTAAGAAATAATTTGTCCACAATGATTCCACACATGCATAGATACTGCTATCATTGCAGACAGAACTCAGAACTTGATTGTTTAAGGTTAACAAAAACGAGGTTGTTTTCAAGAAAGAGCTTTTCCCATGAAAAATAAGAAAAAAAAAATTTCACTAACTGCTCTTGATCCTCAAAGGCTTGGGGAGCTTGATCTTCTTCTTCCTTCCCTCGAAGGTAGACACTTCATCCTCTCCATCCAGAGGCATCTCCAGCTCAGAAGGAAGGTCAGCCAGCAGCGACCTTGGCACATATTCAGAGGCAGCACTCCTCGAAATCTCTTCAGGCACTTTCACTTTCAGCATATGAGTTTGGAGGAATCCATCTACTTTGTCGAACAGAGCCTGAGTGGGGTCTTTAGCCATTCTTGGGTCGACCTCAGCATCTTCCAATATCGCCGTCCTGACAATCGACAAATCATCAGTGATCTTGATCTCATCATTGTTAGCCACTTGCGAAATCCACTGCAGGGTCCTTGGTTTGACGCACTCCACCGAATATTGGCTCAAGCAATCATCGTATATGTTCTTGACTAGGTTGGATGCTGAGTAGGCATTGGCGAATGCCGCTAGCGATAGAAGCACTATTAATTTAGCCATGATGCACTTATTGTCACTGGTCTTTGACGGCAGAGGCGACTGACTGCCGTCTGGTGAACTATCACAATGTATGCTAAGGAAGTTCAGGGCTTGGTTTATATACGAGCATTAATACGTGAGGTGTTATCGCAATGCGGTGGCTATCTTGGGCGATACCATGTGCGTCGGCGGTACATTTTAATTGTGTGAGAGACATTGTATTGGAAAACTGTCACTTTGATGCGTAAGGTGTGAGGGCTTTAGGTTTAATTAGTGGTTTGACTGGTTTTCTAGTGCCATTAGATTACTACTGACAGACATAAAAGAAGAAGAAAAATTAAACTCTCTCTTCCATCTCTGACAATATATAAAATTCTCTGAAATTCTTTAGTCTTCTAACCTAAACCCTCAAAATAGGCCTTTGGTGCTTGATCCCACAGATCAAATTATTCAATTAAAAATTAGCCGTCACAAGCCACGTCGTGGCAAAGTTAAGAAAATATAAAGAAATATTGCATTGACTGGAAAAAATGTGATACTTACTACTTAGTCTTCATATGAAACCGTAATATATTTTGAACACAACTAAAAAACCTGATATTTGATGTTTAGTGATGAAAATGATTTAGACCTTAGACTTTTCGAACATGGCAGTTCTAACGTGTTTTGAAACCACTCATTACACTTATTAGATCATATTTGGGAGTGTAGTTCTGATTGTGTAATTCAGTTTTCAATGTACTTTTAGTATACTAGCCTTAGTATGTTTTATGTAAATAATCAAACTGGCTTCATAAAGCAATCGTAACAATTAGCAAGCAACAAGTAGCAATTCATAAACTTAAACTTGAGCTGCAGTCTTTCTGGTGGCCTGCCTTAGTCGTCAAGTGTAAAAATCATCACTCATCCGTAATGTAAGACATCTCTTGCTTAGAAGAAACAACTTAATTTTACCCTTGGCTTACCAAATCCAATTACCATACCCACGTGTCCTTACAACTCCATTACGCTATGTTTACGTAGACAATCAGTTTTACAATGGCCATTATATAAAAGAAAGTGAGACGAAATAATCAGATCAACAGTTGCGTGCCCATTCCTTACGTAAGGCGCATTTCTTATATTGAGCATTCCAGTCATATGTTCTTGGTAGGGACACCAGGTATTGAGGAAAAACTAGAGACATTTATTTGCGATAAGATACGTGCTTTATAAAATACTAGTGAGTACACGCGGCTTCGCTCGCATTAAGAAGTAATACTTGCATCCCCTATGTCACCCTTTTAAAAGTTGCATTTCCAAAAATCTTTTTTAGCGGATGCCTACGTCATAGCCTACCTACCTTCAATTCAAGATTTCAGCCCAAACCGTCCTGTGGTTTGGGCTGTGCGTTGATAGATCACTATATTAGTCAGTCAGTCACCTTTGAGTTTTATATATTCAGATGGTAATGAGATATTTTATTTTATTATAATACGTATATATGTATGTGCCTTATAATATATAAGTTACATAGCAGATAACAAATATTCATCAACTGTAATAGTTTATGCACATAAGTAAAAAGTATTGTTATATTGAAAATATTGTTAGAAATTGTAGGAACGTGTTCTGCTATCAATTCTAAGAATCTCCAAACATTTTTTTAAATATCTGCAATAAGTATTTAGAGTATTGCCCTCTACAGTTTTATTATATGTATACATTGAAAAGCTAAAATATCCTCCTGCCCAACTAAATAACGGTCACACTAGTCTAAGTGAAAGATGTACGCACAAACGGATGCCAGTACGTGTGTTAGTTACCAATATATGCTGACCATCCGCCTGTCAGCTGGCTGGTGACGTCATACGAACCATCATCATTTTATTTATTTATTTTATTAGGCACACAACACAATACACAGAAAATACATGGGTGACAGCATAACATTTTAAAGGTATTGATCCATTCTGGGCATCAAACACATGCGTGCACAACATGATTATAAACAAGTTCAGTAAATTAAACTAAAGTGAAACAATTAACAATTAAATATATTTAATTATCATTATCTCCATCACTGTCCTGTATGATTCTAGAAGGGAGCACATAGTTCACTGTGGATTAGTGTTGATATCGGTGGTTGAAGCGCCTTCTTAGCATAGAGGCGCAATCCGGTCCCGGTCCTACGCCAATGTAGTTAGTACCTATTGTATTTCTAGTCATGGTCAATTTGCCCTTGCAGTAAACATCGTGTCCAAATTGTCTCGCTTGAAAATCTCTTGAGTCGTATTTCCTCATGACTGAGGGTCGTGACTCCCCCGCAGAATTAATTCGTTAGGGGAGTTTCCTTGGGCAGATACAACGTGGTGGGTGCCCAGGTCCTTAGGAAGACACATGTCCTCAGATATTGTGGTCCTTAAACATGTCGGTTTCCTCACGATGTTAGCCTTCAATGCTAATCGAGAGCAAATTTAATCCACACATTACTTGACAATACAAGTTATTGGTGAAGGGCCGGATTCGAACCAGGGTGCGTCTGGATGAAAAGCAGGCACTAGAACCGCTAAGCTACTCTCGCTACATAAAGTTTGAGAATAACAATCATAAAATCCAGGAATATCCTGGAAGAGATCGCTCTACGCGATAAGGCCGCCCAATGTACCTAGATTAAGTAATTTTACTATAAATTGTTTCTGTATTTTGTTTGGTGTACAATAAAGTTATATTGATTGATTGATTGATTGAATATGTTTGTATGTTGCGTGGAACAACCTTGGCGTTCTCATCGATTAAGTTGCCCAAAACAAAATACAGAGTATAACCCACGAGAATTTATTAATTAGTTAATTCTATGCAAGAGTCACGACCCTCATTAATGCGGAAAGTGACCCGAGGAGAAGGAGCTGATAATATTAAAGTAAAATTTGAATCGACTTCAAAAAAAGGAGCTTGTCAAGTTTTTTTAGTGGTTTTGTTACACGATTACTCCGTTATTTATGAAGCGATTACATAAATTCTTCTTCATTCCATAATTTTTTTAGAGCTAGTTTTTCCATATCAGGAACAGTTACCTACACTACACTAAGTTATTCAGACAAGCTCTAAACGTAGCTAAGAGGTTATAAATCAGTATTAATGAATAATATGTATGCGTACTAGATTTCTAGACACATGTCGTGTGCAATGCCTAATGCACCAGTGAAGTCTAGGTCTTACTTTCTGATAATCTATCTGTGTTTAAAACCTTGACTTTGAACTTTTGTTTAAGAATTTATTTATTAAAACACTAGACCACTAGCATCACCTAAAATGGCATCTGCACAAACAACATTGTGATGACTGACAAAAAAAAAACTTTAAAATACTAAGAATCACACATCAGCTGGAATCGTATTCGTACGAGTATATAATACTAGCTGTGCTCGCGACTTCGTCCGCGTGGAATAGTTATTTTGGGCATCATATTTATTTTAGCAAACAAACCTCTTCAGCTTTATAGCTGTTACCTACGACATGAACCGTTTTCGCAGCGCACGCAACGGAAGCCCTCAAAGATGAATAATTTTCCCTGTTTTTTCTACATTTTCCATTGCTTCTTCGCTCCTATTAGTTGCAGCGTGATGTTATATAGCAAGCCTTCCTCGATAAATGGTCTATTCAACACAAAAATATTTTTTCAATTCGCACCAGTAGTTCCTGAGATTAGCGCGTTTAAACAAACAAACAAACTCTTCAGCTTTATAATATTAGTATAGATGTTCTGTTTTCACGCTGCAACGAAGCGACTGATCATCGTGAGATTTGGTACAGTTATAGTATAAAGTCTTGAGAGTTACATAGGCTATCCCGGAACAACTCGAATAAAGCTGTGACCATAGAGAGACTAGACACTAAAAGTGTTTTGCGGGTCTCATATTTTATGTCAAAGTCTCTTGGCCTAGCAATTTTTTCGGTAAATAACAATAACTTCCTCCAGATTACCTTCCACCTTTAGGTATGTTAATTATGTTCTTTTTTTGGTGAACAATAATGTATATTTGATTGATTGATTGAACTTTTGAACTATCAATCTGCCATCTTAAAAAGGTAGAGGATATACCTAGTCGTTAGTACATACTTTACCTTAGCAACACTATCAAAAGTAGCTCAATTATTATAGAGCGATGCCATAATTTTAACTAATTAGCTATTCTACAAGCGCATGCAGCGAAATCGGCCTTCATAACTTACTATAGCGTATCCTAATCAACCGCGTACATGTTTGATTTATGACGAAAACCTTTTAGTTATGAATGAAACTCTCTCTCAGTGAGTCGCATTTCCTCATGACTGAGGGTCGTATCCCCCGCAAACATCACGGTTATCCACGATGTTTTCTTTCACCGTCAAGCTAGTGTGAATCCACACATAACTTTTAAATACAAGTCATTGGTGTAGGGCCGGATTCAAACCAGGGTGCGTCTGTATGCAAAGCAGACACTGGAACCGCCGAGCCACACTCGCTTTTATGAATAAAACTAGTCTTATCCGGCATTGTCTTTGTCACCCATCTAAGTCTAGATTTAAAAAGTTTTTTGTCTGTTTTGCAGATATCCCAGATTTTACAGGATTTAACAGCTTCATCACTATTTGAACTGAAAAAGAAAATAATAATATAATGCATGTACAGAGTATAGGTAGGTAGGTATAGTATGTTATCCGCATTATATTTTTTTAAAGTGTTTTTGTTGTTGTTGTATTTGTTTACTTCTTCCTGATTTATGCTGAATTTAAATATATAAAACTTAAAGGTGACCGGCTGACTGACTGACTGATATAGTGATCTATCAACGAACAGCCCATACGGACGGGTTGGGCTGAAATTTGGAACGAAGGTAGATGTTATGACGTAGGCATCCGCTAAGAAAGGATTTTTGGAAATGCCACTTTTGAAGGGGTGAAACAGGGGATGCAAGTTTTACTTCTTAATAAGCAAAGCCGCGAGCCCCCACTAGTAGTATATAAGGTCTCAAAAGTGACATGGGCTACAAACAAAACGGGTGGAGCCAAGGATCATTATTTTTATTATGGTTTGATCAATTTACTGGCCTGTTAGCTTAGTTGGTAATGGCTCTGCTTTCTAATCTAGAGGTCACGGGTTCGATTCCCGCATGACACAAGTATTTATGTTCTTAAAAAAAATATGATTACTTGTGTTGAGTCTGGTCGTTTGTATGTATAATAAATAAATATTCCGGGACATTGCACACAACGCCATAATAAGTATGTATTTATTAAAAAAAATATATTAGTATTATATCCGTTATCTAGTACCCACGACACAAGCGTTTGCTTACAACACAGGGAATCCTAGTGCGAGAACTAGGGACCTCGGACTTACTAGAATTGTTAAAAAAAAAAGGTTATAAACTATGTATAAAATATTTATATTTCGCTTTTGCTCCAAATTTATTTGAGAAAAATGTTATGAATGTACACTTGTTTAATGTTTTCATAAATATAGCATACACAGAGTTTGAATCATATAAATATGTAAAACACTGGAAGAACCCTGTCTGCTTAGTGTGGGGCTAGATGGCGCTGTGTGCAATGTCCCGAATTTTTTTTTTTTTTTTTTTTTTTAATATAGTCTTTATCAATAAACTTGTGTTAGACACAAAAAATCCAAGTCTACATATGTACATTCAATAAAACCGGCTAAAACTTCTAGAATACTGTTAATATTGTTACAAAACTGGCGGAACCAGCGCGCACGCACGCGCGGTAGGATGCCGAAAAATGGAACAAATTATCGTATAGGGCGTGTTGAAATTCATAATGAAGACCTACCTATGCAATGAATATGCAATTGGTACAGAAGTGACAGTAAACGCTTCAATACCTATTTTTTCTAAGAACGTTTGCAGGTAAAATCGTTAATTTTACATCAAAATTTGTACATGATTGAAATCAGTATTTCCGGAATTACTTAACGTACGACAGTTATTAAGGAAATAACTTGGTGGTTGCTTAGTATGGGGCTAGATGGCGCTTACAACGGATGGCGGTAATAAGATTTCTTTTTTTGTTTGTCGGGCAAGATTATTGAGTATATAGAGTTACTTATAACTGGCACACAACCTTCCAAGGGCGGTTTTAATTTATCAAAAGCAACATCATTTATGAAAGTTCACGTAAAAACAGCAGTTCCATACAGTTTATCGCCCCCAGTCAAAATTTATGGAAAACTAAATTTATTTTTTCGTCCCCAGACAAAATTTATGTTTTCGTGAAATTCACTAACCCTGTATTAACCCGATGAAGTAATTAGTAAGTTATTTTAATATTAAACTTTCGTGAGACATTTTATCAATATGTTAACATATTGAATTAGTAAATTAGTTCAATTTAAAAAAAAATCGTTACAAAAAAGCATTAAGTACGCGTTACGTTCCAATTATCCCTTCTGTACCTATTCTATTCTTTGCTGGAAAACAATGCTACCGAAGGGCAATTTTTATAAGCAACAAGTTTATAAAACAACTGCCGGTCGATGTCCTGTACAGTACATAACGCATCACTGTAACACAATCAAACTCTTTTGTGATAATTTTGTTAATTGTAAGTAAAAAAACATTATAAAATTGTTATATTATAATAGGTAAAGATTTAATGATAGATTTTACTCGGTGTTGTGAAAGTGCCTAACGAAATATTTGTCGCAACTATTGTAGCTTCTTTGCTCTTTATAAAAGTGGATTTGTGAAGTGAAAGAACGTTCATTGTTCATATCGAGTAGGTTGATTTAATTACTTTTCGGTTTAGTACCACTTTGATCAAGAAACATCTCTAAATTTTATTCGTATAGCTAGCTATAACTGACAAAATACATACCTTATGCCGGTTCGAATTCGAGTACTGTTTTTCAAGTTATGTATGTACTTATCATTTAAATCTCCAATCACTCACAAAAGATAAGGCGTTATCCAGTTCGAATTGTTTAATTCGTATTGAAAACCTCCTCCTTTTTTTTTTAATTGGGTAAAATAAGTTTATAACATTCCAGATATTACATAAATGAGAGGCAATGATCGTGCTGGTACTCCTGTTTATTGCGCTGGCGGCGTTCTGGGCGTGGCGCCAGAGACAGCAGAGCTCCACGGAACCGCCCTCGCTGCCTGGCGCGTGGCCTATCCTTGGACATGCGCCTTTACTTATTGGAGATAGTTGTTGTAAGTATAACATAAAAGAAGCAATTCTTACCAATATTAGTTCGAACACGCCGACTCTACATCTTAAAGGTTCCGAAATACGTTGGGGTACTCCGGGTTCTCTTCCATTTTCAGCTAATTTTGGTGTTCCTGTAGGTTTTGGGCCTTACACTATACAAAAATATATGACACTCGTGAGGGTTTTCGGTCGAAACTAATAAGTCAGTAATTAACTCAACGATTTTAAGTCTGCCTCTTTCTCTATTTTCTAGTAAAAACTTTCCAATTTTATAAATCTGTTGGATTATCATCTGCAATTGCATCCGATTTGTAAGCAGTGTACTCAAATGTAATTCAGGTAATTTTAGTAAACCTACTGCCTACCTACGTATTCGCTTTCAGATCTATGGCGGTCCGTGAACGATCTAGCTGAGAAGAGCTACAACATCGGTGGTGTGGTTTCCATACATATTGGACCAAGAACTGCTTATGGTGAGTGTTTTTTTATCCTGGACACTGGCCAGTTATGTATTTTGAGAGAAAGAGAGGAATGAAAATCCTTTTGTATACAGGTATTTTACCATCGGACAGGACACTTTAAACGATAACCACACAAATGAAGTCAAATGAGGTCGAAGTTGTACCAAAATAGTTTATTTTTTCTCTACCGCTGAAATTGTTTGGTGATAGTATTTACGTTTGAAGGTTCATATTATAGTTTTTTGTGGTAGAGGTACAAGCAATTTAGTTTTTACAGTTTTTTCGAGATTTTGAACGTAGATCCACAAATTGCGCGAAATGCAAAGCAATCCCCCGTCGAACTCACATTTAAATGATTTGTTTAGGTAGCTGTTTCAGAACTGTTTGAGCTCGCGCTTAGTTAAATAAATAAGAAATATATACAATGCTGTGTCAAAAACATTACAATGTATATTTAAAATTAGTTATACCGAAGGAGCTTGTGAGTTCCAATTGTTTAACAAGGTAATATTAACAGACACGGGCATATTCCATTACTTATTTAGGTTTGTGGTGTGGGCCAAAGTTTGCAACTGTATTATTTGTTGTTTAGCGTGCAGTTCATTCGATCCTTGTTACTTGATGAGGTATGATACGTTACTTAAACAATAATTAAAGAACATGTTATGGTTACGTTAAGATTTAAGTTTAAGTAGGTACCTAAGGTGGTTTGAAATGACAACAGAGTTTACCACTCTCATACGTACTTACTTCGAACATTAATTATTAATACATTTTTAATGTTTATTTCAGTGATAACAGACCCTGACGACGCCCTGACAGTGGCTAACACATGTATGCAGAAAGACAAATTCTATGATTTTGCAAAACCTTGGCTCGGTGAAGGACTTGTTACTGGAGATCGTAAGTTTTTCATACATTTATAATTTTGCAAGAAAGTCATGACCCCCCAGTGATGAGTAATACGATACAAAATATTATTATAGAGGAGAGCCTGCTTTAGCTTTAATGAATGTTTTAGTTTAGCTCTTCAGACTTTCGGGTTCGGACCTTAAACCCAGAATTAAATCATATTATTTTAGTGGTCAAAAAGCAGATTTGATAATAATGTGATAAATATCAAGAAACCACATTATATAGACCTGTGTGAGGGTTAAGATTCTCCAATTATGACCTCACACATACAAGATGATGGCTAAATTTAATTTGTCTTTTCTCTACATTCCAGTATCAATATGGAAAGTCCACCGCAAGCTCCTCCAGCCAGCTTTCAGCCAGATAGTCTTGGACGGGTTCATGGAGGTATTCAACAGTCAGTCCAGGAAACTGGTCCGGGACCTGATGGTAGAAGTCGGGAGAGGAGAGTTCGACCACTGGACTTATACTCGGCATAATGCTTTGGAAACCATTTGCTGTAAGTTGATCAATTTTATTGTTTTATCCTTGAGGCATAGATTTCTAGGTCATCTGAAGCAACTCCAGTACTTACGACACTGTGGTCAAACGATGCAAATTTTAATAATCTTTTCTGTTTGAGTATATGTGTCACCGAAAAACAACAAGATCCGTACGTTTACAAATTTCCTATCAAATTTATAAACCTTCGTAAGATTCCAAACGAGAGACAAATTGTAGTATTTTACGCCCACATTTTTGCTAATTACTTAATCAATTTATCGAACTGTACGGATCTTGTTATATTTCGGTGACATAAATGCATACTCCCATACAACCATACTTTATTAGGCAAGTTGGACCAATCATTACCTTTTAAAAAATATAAATTTACTGAAAACTCCTCCAAGCAAAATATCCTGAAAACATCAACTTTGCAGGACCAGGTAGCTAAGATTCTCTAAAATCGTGGAACAAACGTTGTTGAATACGATGTACGATTGATCAGATAATTCTGTAATATGGGTTTTCTTACAATCCAAGGAAGATTCCTTTAAGAGATCTGCGAGGATTGCTGGCTTTTACTTTGCTGTGAAATTTAAAAGTTGTATTCTCCTTTCCAGTGACAGCCCTAGGAGTAGACTTCTCCGACCAGAACCTGAACAGCCGGTACGTGGAAGCGGCCGAGGTGATATTCTACACGATGGTGGACCGCTTCCAGAAGTTCTGGCTTCATCACCCCTTCACGTTCAGGTTTAGTGGAGTGAAGAGGACGCAGGATGACTGCTTGAAGATCTTGCATAATATGTCTGAAACGGTAAGATTTGGTTTTAATACTGAGGATTACTGGTAACTAGTGCAAAATCTTTTGAGGGTAGTTTTAAAAAAATCTAATTTTGGCTAACAAGCTTTTAAAATCGATGAAAGAAGATTTATTTCTCAAAGAGTTCAAAAAAATTACAATAGAACTGTACTTATTATAAGTGGGGTCCTAATTTGTAATGGAGAAAGATCAGATCATAAACTTGGAATATATTAATAGTATTTCATACATAATTATGTAGATTCTATACCACATCAATTGGTTTTAGACAGGGTATTTTTTATATTGAAAGGAATGATTTGTTTTTTAAAAGCTTATCTAATTTTTTACAGGTGCTGCAAAGAAGAAAGACTGAGATGAGATCCAAAATACGTAACGATGTAAACAACAATGAAAAAATACCAGGTAAAATAAAATATTTCTTATTCATTTATGGATGACAGCTACTTTACCCGCGTTTTTTTGGTATAAACAGTAGGTTTTGTCACTCTCGGGACCCTATACTATCATCATATCAAATTCTTTATGTACCTTCGCTTCGTCTACTCTGGGGCCGAGAGTTTATCAAGCTGCACTAAGGGCCTTTGACATGGCTTAACGACTGCCGTACTAGACAAACAGCCGGGACCTACAATTTAACGTGCCATCCGACCCACTAAAGCGCCCAAAATGGAATGCCACTTTTTGGTCACCCATCCAAGGACTGACCGCGTCGACCTTTGCTTAACATTACCTTTGCTTAGCAGAGGTAATCGCTTGCGATTACCTCTGCTTACCTTCGCTATAGGCAGAGTGAATGATAAAGAAACAGATATTTTATACAATATGGTGCGAAGAATCTCTTCCGCGTTTTTTCAAATCTGAGTCTAATTTGCATTTGACCGGTAAAATTATGTACAAGTAACCACAAAAATTGTAAAATATAATAAACATGAAAAGCTGTTAACAAAATCGATCTGCATTCTCAAGGCTACAATTTGTTTTGAACATTTTGAACTGTCAATTTACATTCCAAATACCTATGTACATTCATCACAAGTTGTGGAAAACCATTTCATCTACGAATCTAAATGTTCTTATTAGTGTACCTAATTAATACGTCATTCACGTGATGTTTTTAAATACAAATCACGCACTCTTAGAATACTTGAAATAACAAAGAATGGTTTGCAATTCAGAAAAATCCTTTTAATGAAGGCTTTAGCTATATTGTCTCAAGCCAATGCATTCTGCATAAAATAACTATTTATTAAGTTTCGAATAGCCGTAGTTATAAAGTTGATATAGTTGGCATTGTTCACTGTTTATCAATTTTCACAATTTCATGTTTATATTTTAGCCATGAAAGTAATTGTATTCTGAGTTGGTTCCTTGATCATGATTTGCAAGTTCAAATAGATCGACCACTGATTTGGATTAAATTTAGTATGAAAAAAGACAAGATTTAGTACTAAAATATCTCTCAAATTCATCAGATCAGATTTTATATCGAACTAACATCTAAAATCTCATCTGATGCCTCTGATACCAAACGGGAACAACTAGTAAATTTTATAAGAGACGATTCATATATTATTTCCTAAACAACTAACACAATGAAATTAAAATTATGTAAAACTCTCAGACTCCACAATGAGTGTTGAGTACGGATTTAATTGAACTGTAGGTTTAGTCTTATGCGTCACAGTGTTATTTGTTTGTAATCTTTTAGCCTGCATTTTGTGTCTGTACCTTTTCTAAATAAATAAATCCAATTTACTTTCCAGGAAGTAAAATCAAGTTCAAACCCTTCCTGGATCTCCTTCTAGAACTGTCTATGGAGCATGGGGTATTCACAGACAGAGAGATCAGGGACCATGTAGACACCATGATAGTTGGAGGTCATGACACTTCGGCTAATGTGTTGATGTTTACTCTACTGCTTTTGGGAGCGAACCCTGAAGCTCAGGAGAAGGTTTTTGCAGAGTAAGTATTATTTTTCTTTGGTAATGACGGGTAGCCGATGATATTATGATATGACGAATAGCTCATTAAGATATTCCAAATCAATATAATTAAATATGTAAAGTAATAACACAAGTTATTATATAGGTATCTTAGCCTGCAACATAAGTACATGATCTCTTTCTTGGCGCCTACCAGTCAGAAACACACGAAAAACTGATCTTATTATGTTTTAACTATATAAATTAATGTATTACCCTAAGGAAGAGCCTACACTCCACAATACAGGTACATTACATCCTAGTGTGGAGTGTAGTGATCAAAATTGTATTAGAACCTAAGTTTTTGACCAATAAAGTTATCTTATCTTATCTTATTATGCATATTAAAATGTGTAATTACTTGTGTTGAGTCTGGTCGTTTCTATGTATAATAAGTATGTATTTACCAAAGAAAAGTATATAATGTATTATATCCGTTATCTAGTACCCATAATACAAGCGTAAGCTTAGTATGGGGCTAGATGGCGCTGTGTGATATGTCCTGAAATATTTATTTATTTTATTGTAAGAACTCAATGGTCTTAATAAAAAAACATGTAGAACCTTGATAGTTAGAGGCCATGATCCTTCGGAAAATTGATTTACTAAAATTATGTTATTCTTATTGCGAAAAAAATTTAATAAATATGACCAAGCCAATCCAAGACCTTGACCTATTACTATTGAGTTATAAAATTATATTATATCGAAATTAAATGACTACATAGATAAAATCTACTAGTTTTGCAAACTAATATTAATTAAGTTACCTTGCAAGAGTAAAAATATGCTAATTGCAACTGGTTTTATAGTTAATTCATCAAAGAACAATCTAGAAATCACGCACATTAACACAGTTTAGCAATTACTTGTAATTTCCTCTAGTTTATGGCCACTTTCTTCATGCATCCGACATCCTTGAGTGAATTGATCGTGTTTGGCAACTGGTCTTCCGATTTGTGTATGAATGAGTCGATTATTCAGTTGTGTTTGCAATTTTTATGATGTTTCCGGCTTGAGTAGGGTGTTCAAGGTTATTAAATAAATAAATAAATATTCCGGGACATTGCACACAGCGCCATCTAGCCCCACACTAAGCAAACGCTTGTATCGTGGGTACTAGATAACGGATATTATAATACTTATAGTTTTCTTTTGTAAATACATACTTATTATACATACAAACGACCAGACTCAACACAAGTAATTATAATTTATTAAAGTACATAAATGCTTGTGTCATGCGGGAATCGAATTGGAATTAAAGTGTAAAGCATTGGATAAACTTGTGGACGTTACTTTTGAAATTCCTAGAGAAAATGCTTGTGCTTAGAAATAAACTTGTGGGCGTTACTGTTCAAATTGCTGGAAAAAGGTTTTTAGGAGTTGTTGAATACCTCTGTTGGAAACAGACTGATGATGATGAGAACATTAAAAATTTAATTGTTCGCTGATACTAAAAATGGTACACCACATAATTTTTTGTTGACAAAATAAAAAAGCCTCATTTGGTACTCCCATTATATCACCTGATAGGACATATTACATAAGTCCACACAGGTGGAACATACCATAAATTTATGTACTCGATTAAATTGCATTACCCTGGCATTACCCTCTTCCAAAATGTTTGCCTACAACCCACCACAAGATTTGAAATCTATTTAATGCCACGAGAAAATATATAATGAATTATTTCATTTCGTTGGGTTTCAATAAAATTTTGATCTTACGATGTTCCAGACTAGAAGAAGTATTCGAGGGTTCAGACCGCGACGTGGAGAAGTCTGACCTGGTGAAGCTGGTATACCTGGAGGCGGTGCTGAAGGAGAGCATGCGGCTGCACAGCATCGTGCCCGTCACTGCCAGGTGGCTGGATAGGGATGTGAAACTTAGTGAGTATCACTCTTCCACTTCGCGTCTTGTTCCTCATTACTGGGGGTCTTGACTCCATGCCGGTTTTACTTTTCTCGGGCAAATACTAGGTATTTTTAATCCCCAAAAGAATAAGGATAATTAAAGTTTTATGTATCTGAAAACCAGTTGATAAAATTATCCGTCCGTGACAAAGTTTAATATGGTACAAATATCAATATGGAATAGTATTAATAGGTAACAAATCAGTATAATATATATATATATATAATAAATAAAGAAATAATAATAAATAAGTCAGTGGTCTTTGAAGCACGTTGAGTATCCAGAACTAGTTTATTGATTAATATTTTCTCAAATTTCCTGGAAAATATGTTAAAAACCTTCAATCAAAATTTCTTGTTGCTATAAGCATTAGAGATACTTTGAAATTAATACGAAAAATCTTAACACTAGACTTCATTAGTCCCATAAAAAATACCTTACTCAATTTTTTAAATCAAATACATATGTGCTACTTTCCAGAAAACTGCACCCTCTCGTCAGGCCGGACTTGCTTCATCTTCGTATTCGGCATCCACAGACACCCAGTGTGGGGTGTTGACGCAGACGAGTTCAAACCAGATCGGTGGTTAGATGCTTCTACGTTGCCAGATAGTCCTAACGCCTTTGCAGCCTTTATGACTGGAAGAAGAATGTGTATAGGTACATATACAATTATTTTAAATCTTTTACTTTGACTAAAGTTGAAGGCGTGGGTGTCACTTCAAGCAACCTGCAGTAAATGCCTGACTGTCAGATGTAAGAAACATACTTTACACAAAGCAAACGGGTCCTAAGAACTTTTATTTTTAACATGAAATAGGCTTACGCTTGACTACAACTTGCCTTATCCTAAGCAACATATTAGTCTACGATGTAGCGCGCTTGCCTAGAAGAAACCGGTTTACTCTCGACTTGAAGACCGACAAATTATAGTTCAAGGGGAATAGAGATTCGGGCAAGGAGTTCCACAGTTTGGCTGTTCGCACGAACTCTCTTGAACTTGAGAACTCTTGAATATTGAAGACCCTTTTGTAAAGAGCGTGAGACAACTAACTTAACACTGCCTGAAAAGTTAAACCTCGCACAAAATTTACAACGGTTCAGTAGATTTGTTACTATTACAAACGGTTACACAGTGTCACAATGTATGATAAATGTAGATAAGTTCAAACCGTGGTGGTTAGATGCCTCTACCCTGCCAGATAGCCCTAACGCCTTTGCAGCGTTTATGACTGGCTGAAGAATGTGTATAGGTGAAAAAATCTTGATATGTCTTTGCCAGAGAGTCTCATGTAAAAGCAACCAGCACAGTATTTTTTTTTAACTTGATTCTGTTTGCACTTGACCATAGTTTACCTGATAGCAAGTAAGGCTATGGCCTAAGATGGAGCGTGCTTACCCGATAAGAACCGATTCACTCTCGCTTTGAAGATTTTGATATATTTGACGAATTCGGAAAATTTTACGGAAGAAACATCGATCCAAGACGTTTCAAGTGACATATTGTAATGAATAACATCCACCAACCATTTTAAATTCGTTTAATATTCCTAAGAACCCTTGGATGTTAAAGACTATTGTACAGAGCGTAAGCTTTGTACAAAAACGTAAAATTTGGAATAATATGTAATTATCAATAAATACATAATAGCTTATTTAGATAAAATATTCCGATCTGTCACCCTGCTATAACCTAGATAGAAATGACACGCACATAAAAATATTTAGATTGATAGAAAAAACCTTTATTATAAACACCAAAAACAGGAAAAAACACAAAGAAACAAACAAACTTAAAATTAGTGTCCTAATTGGCGACCTTATCGCTCAAAGCGATTTCTTCAGGGATGTTTTTGTTACTAAAACTTATTTTTATCTCTTTCAGGAAAGAACTACGCGTTCATGTCAATGAAGACGACACTCGCACATCTACTCAGAAGATATCGCATCAAGGGAGATGATTCCAAACTAGTTCTAAAACTCGATGTAATGCTCAAACCAGCGTCGGGTTACTATATTAGTATTGAAGAAAGGAATTAAATTAGTTTTATAATAATATTTGAATTAGATAAAATCGGCCATGTCAGGCTGAGTGAAAACCTCGAGTAAAAACATCAGTTTGTCACTTTCATACGAAAAGAAAAATAAAAAGATAGGTTCCTTTTATCATTAAATATATTAATAAAAAGAAAAATAACTCTTTGTCAAAACTCAATTGAAGATAATACTTACATCAAAGTCGTTATAAAAGTAGTATATTTCACTCTCAGGACCTATTAGTATAGAATTAATTCGTTAGGGAAGTACTCTTGGGCACATACGTCGTGGTGGGCGCCCAGGTCCTTCCACGGAAGAAACATGCGCTTGGATATTGTGGTTCGGATTCCTCACGATGTTTTCCTTGACCGCTAAGCGAGTTCATATCCATACTTAACTTGAAAATAGAAGTCACTGGTGTAGGGTCGGATTCGAACCAGGGTGCTTCTGGATGAGAAGCAGACACTGGAACCGCTCAATAAAAACACAATGAACTCACTTTCGCATTTATGAATCATAATCTATCTTTACATAATAATAAAGCTGAACAGGGTGATAAATCTGAACATAGTAGATATAAAAATAAAATGTTTTGAAATACTAAGAATTTAAAGCAGAACACGTTTCAACACTTAATAGAAATTTTGTATCTGAAACTTTGGAGAAATATGTAGTGTTTGTCCGCTGCGACTGCTCCTTAACCGACATCAAACAACAAACTTGATGGTTTTTAGGTGTGTTCCTCCATATACCACCGCCAACCCTCTCCTCCTAACCAACGTGGCCTCCGTGGCTCTCGAGATCTTACCAACACCGCACCTCGTGTCTTGAAGCTTTGTTGTTCTCTTTCGGCAAGATATTCTGGTCGACACGTGTTTCGCCTCTCTACGAGGCATCCTCAGGACCCGTGTTGACTCTTCGAACGTCGGTCCGAAATTTTGTATTTTTATCTGTTTGTCTGTTTATTTAAACGCTCATAAAATGAAAATAGAGAAAATTAAAATAAAAAACACACCAATATAGTGGATATTGGTAAATAAATAGGTCAAAAACTAAAGCATAAATTTAAATCTGAAAATAAAAAAAATCATTACGCTAAACCGGCTGAACGGATCATCATATTTTTTTTACATGTAAGTAGTATGAATTCTCAGAAGTATCATAGGCTACTTTTTGTCCTGGAGTAATGCGAAGCTGGGTGCGTACACTAGTATAATATTATATTTACAAAATTATGAGAGCAGTTACCTATGTTAATTCGGGGAATTCAAGCTTCTTCGATCCATACTAAATAGATTTAGCTTTAGCGTTAAAGAGAATAATATACATTTGTACATAAAGTCACGTATGTACGAAAGAAACGTTGATTTTGTATAATATATACCTACCAAAAATTTCAGTCTTTATTTATTTACTATTGTTATATATCTTTAAAATTGACTTGTTACAATAAAAACTAAATGTTGAATAAACGAATGAATCTACGATACATAATAAATCATTAATGGATGTTTTGTAACTGAAGTGTACTCATATTTTTTTAATAATAATTAAACCTGTATTTTTAATAGGTTCGACGTTTTTTTTTTGCATTATAACCTTCTAATAATAACTCTCTTGAAATAATCAACCAGTGTTATATTATAATCGCGCGCGACATTGCCAGTCGCAGCACATCTAAAATTCGCCTCCGCGTAGGTATTGCAATTTCTCAAAAATCGAAAATGGCTCCAAAGAAATCAGTACCCCTAGCTCAAGTTTCCGTGCGTAAAGTCGAAAGTATTACTAACGAGTTGAATGCATTGGTAGCTGGAGTCAGAATTCGATAGTAAGTAATGTAAAATCATCATACCCGGAAGAACTATTTCATATTTCTCTTTCCTTTTTTGATTAATTTTATATATACTTCCGGTTAAGTACGTATAAATTTGTTTCCTTCTTTTGTTCAATTAAGTAGATTGGTGTAGGTAGGTATATTATTTTTTTGTTGATGTGCTGTTTTTTAGTTTTGTTGGTGTTGCTTTGTTTTTTGTTGTTTCTTGTTGATTTTTGTTGTTTCTTGTTGTATTTTGTTTTTTCTTGTTGTTTATTGTTGTTATTGTTGTTTTTTGTTGTTTCTTGTTGTTTTTTGTTGTTTCTTGTTGTATTTTGTTTTTTCTTGTTGTGAATTGTTGTTTCTGTTGTTTTTTGTTGTTTCTTGTTGTTTTTTGTTGTTTCTTGTTGTTTTTTGTTGTTTCTTGTTGTATTTTGTTTTTTCTTGTTGTTTTTGTGGTTTTTTGTTGTTTTTTTGTGGTTTTTGTTGTTTTTTGTTGTTTCTTGTTGTATTTTGTTTTTTCTTGTTGTGAATTGTTGTTTTTTGTTGTTTCTTGTTGTTTTTTGTTGTTTCTTGTTGTTTTTTGTTGTTTCTTGTTGTATTTTGTTTTTTCTTGTTGTGAATTGTTGTTTCTGTTGTTTTTTGTTGTTTCTTGTTGTTTTTTGTTGTTTCTTGTTGTTTTTTGTTGTTTCTTGTTGTATTTTGTTTTTTCTTGTTGTGAATTGTTGTTTCTGTTGTTTTTTGTTGTTTCTTGTTGTTTTTTGTTGTTTCTTGTTGTTTTTTGTTGTTTCTTGTTGTATTTTGTTTTTTCTTGTTGTTATTGTTGTTTTTTTGTGGTTTTTGTTGTTTTTTGTTGTTTTTTGTTGTTTTTTCTTGTTTATTGTTGTTAACAACAAAAACCTACAAGAAACAACAAAAACATCAATAAACAACCATAAACAACAAAAAACAACAAGAAACAACAAAAAACAACAACAAACAGCAAAAAACAACATAAACAACAATAAACAACAAAAAACAACAATTACAACAAGAAACAACAAAAAACAACAAAAACAACAAAAAACAACAAGAAACAACAAAAAACAACAATAAACAACAAGAAAAAACAAAATACAACAAGAAACAACAAAAAACAACAAAAAACAACAAGAAACAACAAAAAACAACAATAAACTACAAAAAAAAACAAAAAAAACAACATAAACAACAAAAAACAACAATAACAACAAGAAACAACAAAAAAACAACAAAAACAACAATAAACAACAAGAAAAAACAAAATACAACAAGAAACAACAAAAAACAACAAAAAACAACAATAAACTACAAAAAACAACAAAAAACAACATAAACAACAAAAAACAATAAAAACAACAAAAAACCACAAGAAACAACCATAAACAACAGAAAACATCCATAAACAACACAAAGCAAAAAAAACTTATAATAATAGCAAAACAACAAAAACTGACAACAACAGCAAAACAATTTCAACAACAATTATATTGTATTATTATTATGGTTACTAGTGTCACAGACTATATTTACAATGACATTTCGCTAAACATAAATTAATAAAGTAACATTTTTCCGTACTAAATTATTTTTATCAAAATATATTAATAAATAATACATTAAAAATCCATGGCAAAATTGTCGACAATGATTCTCACTGAAAAAATTTAGGTGAGAAAACTTCCGATTATTTGTCGAAGGCTGGGTCTGGTATTCACGGATCATCTGTCAAAAACAATTTCTAGCACACAAACTACGTAAACGTCCATACATAATCATATTTCGAATCCTACGGAGCTAACGTATTCGAAAGTAAAATAGTTCAGTTACGCGCCACCAGGTTCGCTGTACGAATTTTGTATGAAATATGGTTCGACAAATTGTCGGATCCTGCGATGGTAATATTCCTGCTAGGCCCACAGAACCGACGCCCAGTGAAGTATTGAAAGAATAGAATAAGAATAAAATAAATTTATTGTCACATGAAACATTAAATAGACACACAATAAAAAACAAGAGTACAAATAAGAAGTTTCATGTCACAATCCGGCCCCAACTCAGCATATGCTGGATGCCAGCATTCAGCGCTGGTCTTCCGTTGGGACCGGCGGGTGACGACACGCACGTAGATATATCATAATAATACACGTAATAACATAATACAGCGAAGTAGAAATATACACACAATATAATGAATACAGAAAAATATCACAAACAGGCAATGGATTATAGTAGGTAACTAACTATGTATATTTAATGCATTAACAAATAAACGTATCAAAACAATAGATTAAAACACGTTAACTAAAGAAAAAACTAATACATTATTATATCTAACTAAACAATCTACAAACAAGTGATTACAGAGCTTACATTGATAATTACTGCGATTGAATGATTGATTATGATTATGATTATTCAAGGCCTCCTGGTGAACCACAGTGCAATATCCGCTACTCAAACCTGGTGTAAAAGCACGTTAGAGATTAATTATTTTAAAGTTATCACTTTAATTCAACTTAACAAATAATTATATAAATATTTTAGGCACGTTCATTAAATTAAAATCATTATGTTAAAATATACGCTAATAAGTAATAACATTAAAATATGTCCGTATTGTTCACTCACATAAGGCATATTAATTAACAATACAACGTGGTTATTATTAAAACCACATTTTCTATATAATTTTCTTAATCAAATTTAACTTGTATTAAATATTATATTAACTTAACTTTTGTTTATTTTTGGTATTACATAATATTTTAATAGATATTGGCAGATCCATTTTAAAAAAGCTAAAATATAATGTATAGTTGGTACCTCTGCTAATTTAGTTAGAAACTCTTGACACTTGACTCCACAGTTGGCCACTCTCATACGATAAGAAGATTGGATGAAACAATGTGCTAGTATATAAATGTTTAAAATCTTAAATAGTTTGTTAGAGTATATTTTTTTTAAATCAAACTTTTATTGGAAAATGAGCGAAAATAATCACGACCGGCAGGATTCGAACCTGCGTATTTCTGCTACCGTCAGAACGCCTTAACCACTAGGCTACGGTCTACTAACTGCCAGGCGCGAAAATTTACACTCATTTCCATACACTTCAGACTGAGCGGCTGATGACGGTAGCAGAAATACGCAGGTTCGAATCCTGCCGGTCGTGATTATTTTCGCTCATTTTCCAATAAAAGTTTAATTTAAAACAACCATAGTGCAGGTTAGCACTTAATAAATTAACTCATAATTATATTTTTTTTGGTTTTGATGTTGGTACAATTTTTTTTTTTTACATTAGATAGGCTCACGCTTGACTACAACTTGCCTGATGTTAAGCAACGTTATAATCTACGATCTAGCGCGCTTGCCTAGAAGAAACCGGTTTACTCTCGACTTGAAGACCGACAAATTATAATGTTATATTATAATGTTTATATTATAAGTGCCAAGCGAGTGTGGCTTAGCGGTTCCAGTGTCTGCTTCTCATCCAGAAGCACCCTGGTTCGAATCCGACCCTACACCAATGACTTCTATTTTCAAGTTAAGTATGGATTTGAACTCGCTTAGCGGTCAAGGAAAACATCGTGAGGAATCCGACGTGTTTGAGAACCACAATATACAAGCGCATGTTTCTTCCGTGGAAGGACCTGGGCGCCCACCACGATGTATCTGCCCAAGAGAACTTCCCTAACGAATTAATTCTGCGGGGGAGTCACGACCCTCAGTCATGAATGAATACGACCCAAGAGATATATTATTAGACCAAAATGTTCATGTTCAGAAATGGTATTGTTCATTACATGATTTTTATATTTACGTAATTTAATATCACGTTGTACAAAGACGAACTTTATTCTCCGAGCTTGTTTTTGTAGAAATTGTTGTACGTACTCTATAGTGCAGAGATATAAAAGGGAACCTTTTCATAAAGTTTTTAATAATAAAGGAAACCATATAAAATACATACATATATTTGACTTACCTACACAATACAAAAAAAAATAAAAAAATATTTTTAAGATTAAATCATAATTTTTATAAGTACCTAAATACTCGGTAAAAATGTTTTTTGCACTACTAGTTTGTTTTTTAGTGTTTTTATGTCTTTATTTATATTTAATAAAACTATCTCGTTTCAAAAAAACCAATGTCGCTGTGTTCCCGAACGCATTACCTATTTTAGGGAATATAATGCATTTTCTTCGTTCCGGTAAGTTAGTTACAAATAAATTTTGAATGTTTTAATTTCATTTATATTAGACATGACATTTATATGCCTTGTTTTTTTAATATATCATTATTAATCATATTAAGCTAATAACTAGTTAACAGTGATTGAATCAAAACAACAGAGATTTGTAATTTTTAATAAATAAAAATAATAATAAATCACTGTTAGAAATAATAACATATTATTTATGGATATTATGTTCCGTCAAAGGCAAGGATTTTTTATGCCTCTTTCTGGTCAAATCTATACTAATATTATAAAGCTGAAGAGTTTGTTTGTTTGTTTGAACGCGCTAATCTTAGGAACTACTGGTGCGAATTTAAAAATTCTTTTTGTGTTTAGTAGACCATTTATCGATGAAGGCTTTAGGCTTTATAATCTATACTAATATTATAAAGATGAAGAGTTTGTTTGTTTGTTTGAACGCGCTAATCTTAGGAACTACTGGTGCGAATTGAAAAATTCTTTTTGTGTTTGGTAGACCATTTATCGAGGAAGGCTTTAGGCTATATAACATCATACTGCAACTAATAGGAGCGAAGACACATTGGAAAATGTGGAAAAAACGGGGAAAATCATTCATCTTTGAGGGATTCCGATGCGTGCGCTGCGAAAACGGTTCAAGATATCAAAAAAAAATGTATGAAATAATTATTTCTCTCGAATGATCTAACAAAATGTTTGCACCAGTATATATCTATATTTTAAGGTTAACTATATATAATAGACCCGTTTTTTATGGTCATAACTATTCCACGCTGACGAAGTCGCGGGCACCAGCTAGTGTGTTATATAAATTGATTTATATTGATACTTTCAGATTCATTTACTCAAATTATGAGTTTGGGAGACCATTCTTTAAAGAACGGTGGCATCGTCACTATATTAATTGGCCCTATGCCTGTGTATGGTAAGTTTTTTTTTATTTATTTATTCATAATAAGTACACACAAAAACCTACAAACTAAAATTTATAATAAAATTGAAACATGATCTAATAAGATATGTGAAACGATTGTAAATTTATAAGTCTAACTATTGTGTACAAATTTCTTTACACTATACTTACTCTTAAAGTTTATAGACCTCACTATTATAACTGGTAATACATTTATTAAGTAGGTAAGTTTTTGAAGTTAGTTAAGTTGTGATGAAATACATCTAGTTTTATGTCCTTATCAAATTACTTAAGTGTAAAGTTTTCCTAAAATATTTTATTTGATTGAGTGCTGGGTTTCACATTATTAGATAGATAGATAAATACTTTATTAAAACACCACAAATGAAACAATACAAAAAAAACATACTAATTAGAATCAGCGTCTTAATTGGCGGCCTTATCGCTAAGAGCGATCTCTTCCAGGCAACCAATCTGGCTGGGATATATTCTTCAAACGAAATGAGGAGGACGAGGTGTTTCAGATTCTTGCCTGTATTGAGAAGGCCAGAATTCTTCTTCATAAGCAAGCTAGAATTATTTATAGGTATATAGACGACTATTTCAAAAGAGCGAGTAAGCGAGTTAAGCGAAGTTAAGCGAGTGTGGCTCACCGGTTCCAGTGTCTGCTATTCATCCAGAAGCACCCTGGTTCGAATCCGCCCTACACAAATGACTTGTATTTTCAAGTTATGTGTGGATTTGCACTCGCTTAGCGGTGAAGGAAAACATCGTGAGGAAACCGACATGTTTGAGGACCACAATATCCGAGGACATGTGTCTTCCGTGGAAGGACCTGGGCGCCCACCACGATGTATCTGCCCAAGAAAACTCCCCTAACGAATTAATTCTGCGGGGGAGTCACGACCCTCAGTCATGAGGAAATACGACTCAAAGAGAGAGAGAGAGATTTCAAAAGACAAGTGCACGAGTAATCTACTCAAAACTAAACCGCTTTCCAACATTACCTTTAACTATGTAAATGACACTATAATCCAGCGAATTTCAAAGCGAGAGTGAATCGGTTCTTATCGGACAAGCACGCTCTTTCTTAGGCCATAGCCTTTGTTTACTATCAGGCAAACTCTGGCCAAGTGCAAAGCCGTTCTAGTTAAAAAATGGCATCCTCACATGTAGCAACTGTTCTAGAACATTCGCCGCTATAATAGGGTATATTAGTCATGAGAACTTTCCTGTAGGAAATACCTCTGAAATCGGCTTGGAAATCATCATCATCATCATCATCATCACTAGTACTTAACTTACAGAATATAAATTAAAAAAGTTTATTTTTAAGATGATGTGAAAACTGGCTGTAATCTACAATATAAAAATAAGTTGGGTTTTCCTTCCTGACGCTTTAACTCCAGAACGCACAAACCGATTTACATGGTTCTGCATTCGTTGGAAAGATTGAGGTTTATAGCAAAGAAAATTTAGGAAACGAACAAATATTTTTTGTTCATCTTTTAATCACCCAACAAAATGTTACAAAAAACGAAGCCATCTGGTGGCGTAACGGAGTTCGCGGGATTTGCTAGTATTGAATGAAATAAATAAATTAATATCTTATGCTTTAAGCAATAAGGCCGCCACTTGTGGCACTAATATAAGTATTTTTTCTTTTTAATTATTATCATGTGTTGCAATAAAGAATTTTCTATTCTATTCTATTCTGTTCTGTTCTGTTCTGTTCTGTTCTGTTCTGTTCTGTTCTGTTCTGTTCTGTTCTGTTCTGTTCTGTTCTGTTCTGTTCTGTTCTGTTCTGTTCTGTTCTGTTCTGTTCTGTTCTGTTCTGTTCTGTTCTGTTCTGTTCTGTTCTGTTCTGTTCTGTTCTGTTCTGTTCTGTTCTGTTCTGTTCTGTTCTGTTCTGTTCTGTTCTGTTCTGTTCTGTTCTGTTCTGTTCTGTTCTGTTCTGTTCTGTTCTGTTCTGTTCTGTTCTGTTCTGTTCTGTTCTGTTCTGTTCTGTTCTGTTCTGTTCTGTTCTGTTCTGTTCTGTTCTGTTCTGTTCTGTTCTGTTCTGTTCTGTGCTGTTCTGTTCTGTTCTGTTCTGTTCTGTTCTGTTCTGTTCTGTTCTGTTCTGTTCTGTTCTGTTCTGTTCTGTTCTGTTCTGTTCTGTTCTGTTCTGTTCTGTTCTGTTCTGTTCTGTTCTGTTCTATTCTATTCTATTTTATTCATGACATATCACACAAAAAAGAAACGTGAGGTTATTAAGCGTAAAATAAAATTAAATACATGTTTTTTTTTCAGTAATATCGGATCCAGTTTATGCCACAATAGTTTTGAGTACTTGCTTGGAGAAGAGCTTCGTATACAAACTCATAAACCCTTTGTTTGGAGATACGTTAGTGTCAGCTAAAGGTAGGTACATAAAACAAGTATATTTTTTATCTACACTAATGTTGTAACATTCTACTTATGTTTCCATTACTTGACTTATAATTACTACTGTTATAGCGCAGACAACAAAACACTCAATTTAAGCAATTTCACATGATGGTATAATATCCACATCGATATCGTAATATCTCATTATAACATCAATAAAACGCGACCAACCTGATTGCAGGGCCAATCAGGTTGGTCGCGTTTTATTGATGCGCGCAGCTGCGCTCTCATTGGTTAGATTTTAATGGCAGAAAAATCACTGTGACAATACACGTACGCGTGAATTTAATTTAATAAAGCTTTTACTCTTGTTGTTTGATTAATTGCATTAGTGAAGATAAAGTAGTGTATGCAACTGCATATAACACGGGTATTAAAATTTCATTATATGACAGTTGCATAAACTACTATTATGTCATTATATAATTTTTTCAAGAGATAAAATCATAGATTACTCGAATAGACAGATGTAATTGTACACAAATAATCCCAATAATATTAGGTATAAAGAAAGTTTGTATGCGTGTGTCTTTCTTACATATGCACACATCGCAGACTCAATCTCACATAGCCTATAATTCCAAAGAATGTCTGTCGAGTGAATACGTCATAAGAGCAATCTTAGTTAAACTAAATATAGATAAAACGTTTAGGTACTGCCACAAATTTTATGGTTTACAGTGTGCTTAAAAATCGAACCGTGTTAATTGCCAAGTATAATATAAATCTACCCTTTTTCAATAATTTTCAGGATCTGTATGGAAGCATAACAGGAAAATCATAGACAATGCTTTCAGGACCCAAGTCATTTACAGTTATACGGAACTATTTAATAATCAAGCTTCAAAACTAGTTCAAAAGCTGGATAAAAAAGCTTGTTCAGATTATGTTGATATCGCAGATGATATTACCAAAATCATTTTGGAAACCTCTTGCCGTGAGTATTTGTTAATTTAAATTTAGTTTTACCTATGTACCTACTTCTCTAAATAATATTTACATAATGTCAAGCTATACTAATATTAAGCAAAATACATAATTATAAAACTATACAGTCTGTGTATAATAATTAATTAATTAATTCTTCCAGATCATAATTAAATTGCAGCATTTATTTTTATTTAGTTGTAAGTTTGATTATCTTAGTCTTTGACCTGCAAATTTTGTAAATAGATATATTTAAGTGGTCTCCGGACACAAAATTATTTGTGAAACAGGTTAGCAAGCGTTTGGTCCTTGCCACAGGAGATCTCAGGTCTGGCAGCTATTTTTCTCAACGTTTGAGTCTTTGCATTCAAAGAGGAAATACTGCCAGCATCCTGGGTTCCCTGCCGCACAGCGACAACATGGACGGTGTGCTGAACTTTTTGTAAATATCTGTTTTGTATAAGTTTTCTGTATTTTTAAGTCATTTTTGTATATACCTATACTTATGGTATATGTGTAAAAATTAGTTAGTTATTTTTGTAAATAAATAAATAGATTTGTTTTGTAAGTTAGTATTAGCGCAGCCGTGTAGGCGCATAAACGTATTAAGTTCAATAAAAATATAAATCAATATTTTTATTGAACATAAAGCTACACAAGCTACATATATATTTACGAAATTTGTAGTTTGTGTGGTCGATTTTCTACAATCTATGGTTTATGACAATCGACCGTTATATCGTTTATATCTGTTTCTTACTTACATATGTTTTTTTTGTCTCCAATAAAGTATCAATCAATCAATCAATCAATAAGCACAGAATACAGAGTACGAACTTAAGTCCACTTGCACAAGAAATCACAAACGAATTTAGCGACTAAAATTCACTTGTATTTTGTTAAGATATTGAATCAGGCGTTACTTTGCGTAAATCCATTGTAAAAAAAAACTCTGAAGAAGTTTTTCTCTCTTCTGCAGAGTTTCATTTGTTTTCTCTTATGTAACTGTGTATTGGAAAACTGTTCTCTTAAGTAAATCAAATAATAATAAATCCTGTATATCCTAAAAATGTAACATCCATGTACATATGGACTGCCTTGTAAGGGTTTAACCCTTAATTGGTCGCGTGGGGTGTCATGCACCCCAGAGCAGTTTTCCAGGCTCACAACTTCTTAAAATTTGAATTTAGCGCGTTGGCCTTCTAGGTAGCTTCGTTAACACGTAAAACGTACACGATTCAGTTGCGAGCGACGCTCTGTCGTGGACGGTTGGGCTCGGAGAGCGTGTTTGGGGTGCACGACACCCCAGGTGACTGTGTGACAGGACCAAGAATTTATTTCTGAAGCAGGCCGATCGCAATCAAACAAAAGGTGCCATGTATGTCCAAGAAGTAAGGACAGGAAAACAAAGACTGAATGTTCGAAATGCCAAAAACATGTGTGCAATGATCATATGAATATAGTCTGTCAAAATTGTGACGATAAAAACTAGGATTAGTAAAAAAATATTTTTCATATATAAAATAAAGTTAATTATGTTAAAAATACGTTTAAAAGTTGATTGATATGTCAGTTCTAATGTTATAATTAATGAAAGTCTGATTTTGCATGTATTTCGTATGTTATTTAATTTCCTAAATCTGGGGTGCCAAACACCCCACGCGACCGCTTATGCAACTTTTTAGACGCGCCCAATTGAGGGTTAATAATGTGTACAATTTAAACCTAAACCTGACGGGAAGACGTTGTCACCCGGGAAACAGAAACATCTCGTCCGGGTGACAACACACACTGTTTTAAGAAATTACTCTTGTTTTTGTATGTATTAGGTAATATAGTGAACCTAGATGTAAGTATTTTTGAACCCAATAAACAATTTTGTATTGTATTGTATTTGTATGTTTTTCTTCTAGAAACAACGATGGGTTCTCTACCAAACAATGAAAAATACGTCAACGATGAATATGTTGAAGCTCTACATAAATTATTTATAATAACATTTCATAGATTCCAAAGAATCTGGTTGTTTTTTGATTTTATATTCTACATCAGCAAAGCAAAACGCGATTTGGATAAGGCTTTAGCTTGTATCACGAAATTATCGTCGAAGGTATTTATATTATATAAATTTAAATAATTATATACTTACCAGTTTTTATAGCTTTTTACAACTATAACTCGAGTCGGGCGCGGGGCGCGAGACGGGTTAAACCTTATTGCGGCGCTTAACACTTAGCAGAACAAATATTTACAAAAACGATTCAAGCAGCTAAATGATTATTTACCTTCATTTTCAAACATTTTTTAAACAAACTATAACTGTAACCTAAAATATGAACCTGAAAAATAACAACGCAATGTTTTATGTTGTTTTTCAGATGGTTGCATTACGCAAATCAGAATATTTTGAACGTATCCGAGGCAATAAGACACAGAAAGGTACGTTCATATGAAGACTCTATGGCTACTGTCGACAGATTTGGTAATAAGTTAAAATAATCACGGCAGTTATTATTATTATTTAATTATTTATTTATTTTATGTTAGCAACTAGTGGGCAACCACGGCTTCGCTCGCATTTTTTTAGGATAAAAAGTAGCCTACGAAAATCATAAGACCTCATACAACCTCCATACCAAATAGCATGATGATCAGTTTAGCCGTTTTTGCGTTATGAACAAGACAAACAGGTAAAAAGACAAAAAAGCTAAAAGCTGCTGAAACGTTTTCGGTTATGGATTTAAAGTACTAACTAAACTAAACGATTTTTCAATTTATTATCATTTCAGAAAAACCATCATGTTTTCTAGACATTGTAATTGAAAACAGTACAACTGAAGAAGGCTGTATATATTCAGATACGCAGCTGAGATATTTGAGTGACAATATTTTGTTAGCTGCATTTGATACCACTGCTTGTGAATTACTGTTCACTTTGGTGTGCATTGGATCTGATGAAAAAGTCCAAGAGAAGATTTTTCAGGAGTAAGTTAAGTAAAGTTAATATAAACGAGTCTGCTTTTCATCAGGACGCAATCTTGTTCGAATCCGGCCCTACACGAATGACTTGTATTTTCAAGTTATGTGTGGACTTGCACTCGCTTAGCGGTGAAGGAGGAACATCTTGAGGAAACCGACATGTTTAAGGCCACAATACCTGAGGACATGTGACTTCCGTGGAACGACCTGGGCGCCCATCACGATGTACCTGAACAAGATAACTCCCCTAACGAATTCATTCTATGGGGGAATTACAACCCTCAGTCATGAGGAATTATGACTTAAGAGAGAAGTTTGTTATACTAGTGTTTTATACAAAAGTGGCTTATGCTAAGGCCGCCTAATGGAAGCAACCGTCGCCTACGGACAATCTAATAGGGACTCTATAGGCGAGGATGAATATGGTACCTATTCATACATATTAACATACGATTTAATTGTACTCGAAGTTCTGAATAGGCACCCAATTAGAAGAAGTATAAATGATTCTACAGCGAAAAACTGAATGGTATTTTTTCAGGATACTAGAAGTATTAGGCGATGAAGTAAAAGTAATGAAAGAACATTTGTCTAAATTAATAAACTTGGAAGCTGCCATCAAAGAAGCCTGTAGGTTGTACCCGGTTGGACCCATTGTTGGACGGAAATCTACGGAAGAAATCGTTTTAGGTAAGTTTCAAAAGGTGCAAAATAGGATTTCTTTTAACTACGCGTATAGCATGCCTGATGTTAACTACGCGTATAGCATGCCTTCTTTTAACTACGCGTATAGCATGCCTGGTGTTAAGCATTATTATATAGTCTTAGATGATAAAATTACTAATTTCCTTAGATTTGGTAACTTGTGGGGTGCTTTTCTTAGAAAATACTGATACAATTTTCTTATTTGGCCCCAGGTCATACTACTGTAACAACTACATTTAATTGGTTTGAGTTCTGATTTATTATTCTAAATATTTACAGAATATAAAAAGAAAATAAAGCAAATTTTTATTATGTTTGATGGAACAGCGCCAGATCATTATAATATTGCTTTCGTAGTTCTTATGATTTGTATAAATACAATTCCCCAGCCAACGAAACCGATTTTTTTTTATATTTCAAATATAATTAATTCTTTAAAATTATTAAATCTCATTTATTTTACAGGAAACAACACATTTCCCGCCGGCACCGAATTCGGGGTCCATCTATGGTCCATCAATCGCAACCCCCAGTACTGGGGAGCGGACGCAGCACACTACAATCCTGGCAGGTGGCTCCACGCACACACTCTGCCAACACACAGTAATGCGTTTGGAAGCTTCTCATTTGGAAGGAGGAACTGTATTGGTAAGTTTAGAATAGGTTTGCCCTTGACCATAATTCGCATTATGTTTAGTGATATTGTGGTCTAGGATGGAGCATGGTCCTATAGAGCAGTTAAAAAAGACTATACCTACAGTGTAAAGAAAGCTTGATGACGACCACGAAGTCCAAGAACAAGCGTTTTTCGTGGAAGCCTGGGCGCCAACGTAATTAACTTGCCCATGAGAGCTACTTCAATGAATCGTGACACTCAGTAAAGAGGAACACGACTCATGGAGGAAGATTGGTTGGTCCCTAAGGATCAATTAATCATTCACAAAAAAGAATAAACAAATAGATTGTTGATTGATTTACCTACCTTCAACTGAAACCTTTTTCCAAGTCATTAATCTATATAGGTAGGTACCTACTAGCTTCTTCATGCGAGAAACAATGTCTTTCAGTTCCACAGTTAAGCTCAAATTAGGAACGATCTTTCATTCTATTAATTTTAGGTTTATGTTTTTTTTAACTACAACAAGTTTGCGCTTGACGAAATTTTACTGTAGTTTTTTTATAATTGTGTGATGTATAATAAAGTGTGTGATGTTTAGTTTAGTTTTTTTTATGTTACTGATATCTTACTATAAACCTTAACATTTTCTCCATTTATCCAGGAAAGCAATACGCCATGACGCTGATGAAGACGATCCTGGTACACATCCTGAGGAGGTTCCGCATCAGAGCTGACCACAAGAACATGACCTGCGACTGCTACATCATGCTCAAAGCCAAGTCCGGCCACCTGGTCAAACTAGACTTACGATAAATATTACATAAACATACTTTAGAAGTAGTTTTTGTACCATTAACACTTTTAAAACGTAACTTGACACTAAATATATACATTATTTTTTTTTACATTAGATAGGCTCACGCTTGACTACAACTTGCCTGATGTTAAGCAATGTTGTAATCTACGATCTAGCGCGCTTGTCTAGAAGAAACCGGTTTACTCACGACTTGAAGACCGACAAATTATAGTTCAAGGGGAATACAGATTCGGGCAAGGAGGCAAGGATTTTGTACATTTGTACAAAAGTTACAAGAAAAAAACAAAAAAAAACATATTTAATTCTATACAAATAAGCAATATAGGTACCTACACAATACATAGACTAATCTTTATACTTTAGAAATAACTCGTTTAACCTAACTTAAAAGAAGTAAAGTTGAGAAATGATAGTCTTTTGTATACTTTAACTATATACGAGTATTTTTTTCAATTCAATATATAACTTTATAATAATTATAATTTAATAATTATCAAAACCGACCAAGATCGTACGTAAAATGGACATAAGAAAGTTAATCTTTATATAACTTTATTGCACACCTAATATAAATAAACAAAACAAAAGGATATCAACTATAAATACATGGACAAGTGGGCGGCCTTATCACCTTAAGTGATCTTTTCCAGCTATTTTTTTTTTCAGTGGGTAATGAAATTCTTACTTTTTTCTTGACATTTTTAATATTGTCCTGATCTGGTCTGATATTGTTTGTATATACCTATATGTTACGGTAAATGTGGATAATCGGTAATTATGTATAATTACCGGTAATTATGCATAATTACCAACGCACACGGTAAATGTAGTGAATTATCCACATTTACCGGTAATTATATATAATTACCATACCATACCATTGCTTTAAAGTGTCGCCATCATTCGGTATCTGCCTAAATAGGCTCACGCTTGACTACAACTTGCCTGATGTTAAGCAACGTTATAATCTACGATCTAGCGCGCTTGCCTAGAAGAAACCGGTTTACTCTTGACTTGAAGACCGACTAATCATAATTCAGGGGGAGTCTTTGGAACCTCTAATGTATAACGGTGCCTCCTTGCCGAACCTCTACTCGTGCGATTTATTTATTTTATTTAAACTTGTATTTATTCTAATAAGTAAACATTTTTATTCTGATGTTTGATTTAATTATTTTCTACATTTACCAAAGGGGTATGGTAATTATATATAATTACCGGTAAATGTGATTAATTCGAAAGATTTTACTACTTTTACCGAGAGCTCTGTAATTATGCATAAAATTACTGGTAATTATACATAATTATCGCATTATCCACATTTACCGTAACATATTATATACAATATATACCTAGTATGTATTTTATAGCTTGCTATAATAAATTTAGAAGTGTCTTTATGAATGTGTTGTATTCTAGTTAAAATTAATAAATGTTTGCTTCAAGTTACTGTTTATTTACCTGTCTTACAGTCAATGTTTGTAGAATAAAACACCATGATGAAATATTTAAACATTTTTATGTCAAATTCATAGTAAAGAGTAGTCACAACTTCTATTTATTAAGTATTTTCTATTTTCACAACATCTGATCTATTAATGAAGTTAACTTTGACGTTAGCAGTACGAAATAGTCATACTTAATTAAATAATTCCTGTTTTTGACATATAATTTCCATTAAAAATCCTAAAACATAATATTAAATCACATTTAACAAATCAAGAAAAAACAATACTGATTTCTAACATATTCCCAACCAACAACACAATATTCTGTATAAATAATCAAAATCATTAAATAATGACATATTCCATCCTGCCTACGTCAAAATTTAACACCAGTTCAACTACGAACCGGCTAAAATTGCACAAAATTTGACATTGATAAAATCCATTCAAAATGTTTTATACACCATTCCGTAAAACTAAAAATCTTAGGTACACACTTAATATAAAATAAATTAATGTTTAAAATACATTGTGGTATTTGTCAAAACAAAAAAACAAAGGTAACAACAATAACTCATTGGTGTAAGAACGTTCATTTGCACGTATTTTAATAATTTCACAAATAAATATAAAAACAGAATTTGTCGCGGAATTAGGACAGAATTCTAATAAAGTAAAGCGGTTTCTTCTAGGCAAGTGCGCTAGATCGTAGATTATAACGTTGCTTAACATCACGCAAGTTGTAGTTAAGAGTGAGCCTATCTCATAAATAAAAAAATATTTCGTTTAATTATAACATTGAAATGAAGGCATTTTGGCATAGCCTTTGCTTACCTTAAGTTAAACTATTAAGGCCAAGTGCAAACCCATTTTACTCGTAGTTAAAAAAATGGATATGTCTTGTTTCTATTTATTTTACGAGCTCTTCTTCTTCTTATCGAATGAGAGTGGCCAACTCTGGTGTCGAGTTTCAAACCGCCCTAAGGGCATCTGACATGGTTTAACGACTGCCGTATAAGACAATCAACCGGGACCTACAATGTAACGTGTCATGCGACCCAAAGCGCCCAAAATGGAATGCCACTTTTCGGTCACCCATCCAAGGACTGACCGCGTCGACGTTTGCTTAACATTGGTAATCGCATTAAGTTTAACAAAACTTTTACATAAAATACGTGCTCGCTGAACAAATAAATATAATATCTGGATGACTAACAATTGTTCTAAAATGACAAAATAAATAACTTCGATGTAAACTTATTTTAATTAACCTTATATATTACTAGATTTAATTTATATTGCACATATTTAGCTTCATAAGCAATATGGACGTAACAATTTAAAGTTACAAACGATAAAGCTTTCAAAAAATAATTAAACCTCATAATAAACATAATATATAATTTAAACTATTAATAAATGAAAATCGATGATTTGATCACACTGAATAATAATTATTATTAAAAAAAAACTCTCGACTAGCATCGTAATACTTTTAGCTTTTAATTAATTACGAAATTAATTAAATTACAACTGTTATATTTGGTGTCAAATTCAAAATTAACAGTTGATTTTTCCTTTCACGTCTTCTATAATTAGACCTTAACATAAAAATTATATTAATTTAAATTGTATGAACTAGTACTAAAAATAAAATACTGAAAATGACACCAAATATGTTCCTGAAAGAATGCCTTAATTTCATACATTTACATTTATCCACCTCCTTAACAGGCCAAATGACGAATATTCTATTTTAAAAGACATTTTTTTAATTTATAAAATGTAAATTTTTAAGGAATACTGAAAAATTAGTTTTACATCAACTTTAACACAGTATATGCAAAAACCACATATAAATAACTTTAGCCTTTTATTTTTTGATAAAGTATGGAATACTGATTTTTTTCAGTAAACTGTAGCCTTTATACCTTCGTGGATCACTTTGATCCATTATCCTATGACATCAGAGTCTGTGTTCGTTATATTCTTTGATTGGTTAAAACTGTAAGTCCGAAAAGTAGGACCAAAGTAAACCATTTCTCTAACGTCTATGTTAAAACCACTGAAGTAGAGAAGTACAAAGAATTTTTAAAATAGAATATCGTGAAGTTATGCTAGATCACAGTCTATGTAAATAATACATTTATTAAGATAAAACATTTTCACTATATAGTCGTTTTACAGGAAACACGTTTACGTCCAAAATGACGCGTAGATTTACTACAAATTTCTATAATTTAAGTAGGTCTTCTTGGCCAAACTTTGTATCGAAACTAAAATGGCGCCTGCCGGTTGTCTTTTGTTTCTATTTAGTTAAGATTCTTAGAATGTGACACATGATTAAAGATAAATAAATCACGTGTAAATTCAAATAATCTATGTCATTAAATAAATACCTATAAATACAGCCTAGATGAAATTTGAAATGTTTTTTTTTTAAATGTGGTAGATTTTTCTGTATTTTGCTTGGTTTGCATATACAATAATTTGGCCAAGAGACGAAAGTTTTCACATTAAAATAGTCTACCTTAATACGAGTTATCTAATAGTAGAAATATACAACATCAACCATCGTATTACATAAACACATCACTTATACAGGAAGTCCTTTGAATTATATAAAAAAACACAGATTACCTTCAATAGATATTAAAATAAGTAGTATACTTGAGGGAATAATGAGATAATATACATATATCATGGTATCAATTAATATGTTATATTTATCTATATGGATTAACATAATTTATCTTCTCTAATGCATTTAGGAACAATAAATATTTAAATTAGCTTAAAAACTTATAGCTATACATATTTATATGGTTGCTGTTATAGACTACAAAATTAAATTTCAATACTGTATCTATTTTAAGTAATCTGTGCTCAGGAATGACGGACATTATTATGACCAATTTAATTAGACATTTTGATCAATATATGAATTATCTAAAACAAGTTCAATTTGTTATGGCTCACTACGTTACCATTATAAAATACATATTATGTACATACATATTGTACAAATACCTACATTTCCAAGAGAAAACTCCTTTAATTGAAAAAAATTCATTTTAAAAGACGTGTTGGTATTAAAAAATACCTACGGCAAAAGTATAATTAAAATTCGTTAAATTCATTTTTTTTTAATCTAAGATTATTTCAAAATGAAGTAGATTGTAAATGAAATAATTTATAGAAACGTAGAAAATCATATCAACTTGAACTTAGAAAGTACTTGATTTATCACAAAATATTCTTGTTCATTCTTTTGTCTCACGAAAACTCAAATTAATTATCTTCTTCTTATAGCACGAGACTGACCAACTCTAGTGTTGAGAGTTTTTCAAACCACTCTAGGAGCCTGTGACACGTCTTAACAAGTGTCATGTTATGATAAATAGCCAAGACATTTCATTTTAGTTAAAGTGATATAAAAATAATGAACAAAAACATTTCATTCATCTTCTGTAACGCAATAGGTACATAAATAGAACCCGATCTTTCAACGTCACTTTAATAAAGAGCGGTGAAAATCAGTCCATACCTTTTGCACAATACTCTTCCTGCATTAGTAGGAAAAGGATGGCATAATTTTCGCCTGTATACAAGTCACGTTGAATGAACAGTTTGGTAATAGACATATGTAACCGGAGCAGGTGAGTGAACTAGTCAATAGATTTGGACGGCTTCACTCGGTCAGGCTTTTCCGCTTTTTCCGCACTTTCTTGCCTACTCCTACAAAATAAAAACAAACACAATTTAAAATTTGCTCTTTGCAAGCATATTAGTTCCTCTTGAACTATAATTTGTCGGTCTTCAGTTCGAGAGTGATCTCATGTAAAAAAATACAATATTATTAGTATTGCATATTATATCTTGGACATCAAAATACTAATAAAATATATTTTTTTCACGGGTGATTCTGATCCGGTCACACCCCGTCTCGTAAGAATATTAAATAAATATTCCGGGACATTGCACACAGCGCCATCTAGCCCCACACTAAGCAAACGCTTGTGTCGTGGGCACTAGATAACGGATATAATACTCATAGACACGGACATAGTAGAGCCCGAATTAAAATGATTTACATTCATTTAATCCCGAAAAGGCAGATGGAGTCACAAGTACCACCAGTAGTAGAGTACTTATATTACTTATATATATATAAGAAAGTGGTGTAAGCTACACCATATATAACTCAAGAACTGCTGAACGGATTTAGCTGAAAATTGGTGGAGAGGTAGCTTAAAAACAAAACGGTAAAGTTTTTACTTACCAGTTAAAACTTAACCGTCACAACATATGACACAGCCTTCCTTTATGTTTCGCCTTAGTTCCTTGCGCCGCCACCTCGGGCAGCACCGTCGTTTGGTTTTCCGTGACCACTGTCTCTTTCATCGCTGTCCTCTCTCGCTCTTTCAGGCTGTCCCGGTGCGCGTTTGGCGCCGCATACATTGATCTGCAACAGGCTTTGGTTGTATTGCGATTATGAAAACGAAAATAAAAGATGGATGGAGTGAATAGTAAAGGAAGGAAAATGATGAAGGTATAGCGTAAACTTGTGTATTCTCGCTTGTAGGTGTTTATTTAAATGCAATCGTCCTTTAAAAAAAATGATGTTTTTTCTTTATTCACCTGCGCAGATCTAAATCATAGTAAGTAAATATAATAATAAGAAACCAAGATTAGAGAGAAAGTCGAGAATTCAATAAACGTAAAAGCTAGTTTTAATACTAATAGTATTTTAAGACATACATAATGTAGGTACCTAATTCATCACTCGACGACTATAGATAGATAGATAGATATACACTTTATTAAATACACCAGCACAATACAAAAAGAATATTGAAACTTAAGCCTAGTGTCTTAACTGGCGACCTTATCGCTAAAAGCGATCTCTTCCAGGCAACCAATCTGGCAGGGATAAGACGCAAGTATAATGGTAGACGAGGTGATTTAAATGACTACTTCGATTGCTTACGCTGAAAAGCGTTTCCGTTTGTCGAATGATTCTTGGTTTAGTCAAGACAGACTCATTTATACTTAGCAAAAGTAGACACATACTGATAATGATGATGGATTTTTTCCACCATGAGAATGACCTTTGAGAAATCTCATAGTTAATAACTTAATTGTTACTAATATCTCACCTAGTAAGTTTATTCCTATTAGGTTTAGCCTGAAAGCTGGTGTTCTTGGGTCGCCGCAGCGAGCTGAACGGTGGTTTGAACGGCTTCGCTTGAACCACCGACATGCTTGATTCCGGCTTGGGACATAGCGTCGTCACGGTCAGCTCCACGTCTTTTATTGGCTCGTTTGACGCTGGAAAGAAAGAAAATATATTTATTAAAGTATATTAGAGATATATCTTAAAATAACTAATATTTATAAAAAATCTGGAAAGGAATGCAAAAGAAAATTAATAATTGGCTTGGAACAATTTCGTATAGAAATGAAGTGTTTTACAAATTGGGAACGTTTTCACACGAAAACCCATTGACCATATTGTGATCCCCATCTTTAACTGTTTGGTCTTCTAAATGATGGTGATGAATTGCAAGCAATGTCAGAGGCCCTTAGGATGACTTAATAAAGTCTTGACACCAGAGTTGGCCACTCTCATTCGATAAGAAGCAGATCGTGATAATATTGAATAGTAGTAAATAATAAATAATTTTATTTTAGTCAAACAGTTATGAACTATAACAATATGTTCAATGCACTCCACACTAGTATAACCTGTGTTGTGGAGGGCAAGCTATGTTATTTATAAATGAATGTACAGTTTACAAAAATACATAGAAAATTTAGGTTCCAATCCTGCCGGTAGTGATGATTTCTGCTTGCGTACAGTACTGGTGATGAATTATGAATTGAGAGCTTTCGTTTTTCACTTCAGATCTTACGATCCACAAGCGATCCTAGCGGCAAATTGGTGTAGTTTGCTAATATTGTGAAAACATTTGGAACTTAAATACACAAATAAACTTAAACCCACCAGTAAACTCCTCGATAGGTTTATCAATGGTGTCGTGATCTATCCACGTCAGCCCCATTTCCACCTTCTCCGCCAGGTCCTGCCAGCGCTGCCTGAGAACAGATTAACATAATTTGTAACAAAAATATCTACAGAATACAGAAGTATGAGAAAAACGCTAAACTAAAGGGTATTCTCAAACACCTCTCTAAGCTGGCAAAGTCCTGCAGCACCTCTGGAGTTGCAAGTGTCCATAGGCGACGGTGACTGCTTACCATCAGGCAGATCGTCTGCCTTTTTTGCCACTTTTTTATAAAAATGAAAACTGTAACACTCTAGGCAGCAATGCTTAACATCAGGCAGGCTGTAGTCAAAGGCAAACCTATCCCACGTAAAAAACTATAAATACGTGTATTTTTTTTATTTTTAATAGGCTTACGCTTGACCACAACTCGCCTGATGTTAATCAACCTTGTAATCTACTTTCATATTGATGCAAGGTGGAGTGTGCCTGTACTAGTTTGGAAATGGCTTTTTTTAAAAAGAATGGGTTTGCACTTGACCGTAATTCGCCTGATGGTAAGCAATCATTACGATCTAGGATGGAACGTGCTTACCCAGTAAGAACTGATTCACTCTCGCTTTGAAGATCGCAAGGTTATATTCCGTGGGGAACAGGGACTCAGGCAGGGAGTTCTACAATTTACCAGTTCGTACATAAAAGTGGAAGCAAAACGCTTTCAAACAAGCCTGTCAGAATACACCGTTGCTGTTAGGCAACATATTTTATATTTAAGGCGTTGCTGTTAGGCAACATATTTTATATTTAAGGTAGTGTTCAAGAGATTTGCCGGTCTAACAATGAAAGAAGATGTAACAACACTGTTTAAAAAAAAATATAACGCCTACAGAAAAAAAGTTAGCACCTAAAAAAACAACAAATATTAATTAGGGCGTTGTGGACACTGAGGTGTTTCCCAATTATTCTATGAATGAAACACACGAAAACGTTCTTACGCGCACCTATCTTTATTTGGAGTGCCATACATAAACAATACTATTTGCTAAGAGCTATTGCTACCAGCAGCTGTCCACGTCAATGTCTAGATCGACTTATGGTCGTATATTACGTTCCTCTGTACTTAATTTAAGATCTAGTTGGCCTACCTACGAGATGGCCATACCTATATCATATTAATTAAGTTACCTTTAGCACTTTTAATGAGTATATGTTTAGTTTTAACTAGACCAAGTATTCACCTGTTCTCAGCAGTGCCGGTATAGAGCGGCAGTATCCAGGGGAAGGTGTCTGAGAGCACCCTGTACAGCGGCAAGCAGATCATGTCTATGAACCCCACTTGCATCTGGGGAAGCTCGTCTTTTTTCTCTCTGGAAATAGGAAATAATAATGATACTCATGCATGTCATTTATTACAAATGATATATATTAGAATCGGTTGCCTTAACAAATATATAACACGGATTTATCAAGTCTTTAGCGCGTTTACTTAACAGTTGGTTTAGTGAATTAATTCTAAGTGGTACACCCACACTACACAATACAATACTTTATTTAATCAAAAATACAAATGTAAATACATACCTATGTAATTTATATGCAATTGAAGTTTGGTGTAATTCATAAACATAATATAAATTTGCAATTAATAATTACGACCCACAGGAACCGAACTTGCACCTTCCAAGTAACTATTGCCTTTTATTTTTTGCGATTGAATGACACCTGAACGATCAGGTTTAGTAGAAAAATTTGTCTGGTACTGGTTTGGCCACTTTGATTGATTGATAAACGCTTTATTGGGCACACTAATAAAATGGAACACAACACAAACAAGAGATAATTTAAATCTTATGCCACAAATGGCGGCCTCTTCTTTTCCAGGCAACCGCAGGATGGAGACTTTAATATTATATTATACTATATGTTTTATATTTAGGCGTGGCTTTGTTATTCACTAAGCAGTATTGTGCACGAACTACTAGTACCTGTCCATCATAGCCATAGGTGGTGTGTTGAGCTGCAGTTTCTCCAAGTCTCCCTGATCGAAGAACTCGTCAGCCACCAGCTTGGCCACCTTGTGCTGCACCTCCCACGGCTTGGCGATGGCGGACACGTCACACGCTGTCATCATCATGCCGCATAGCACTGGAAACAAATACCATAGAAATATTAAATTCAAAAAATAGTAAAATGACTGACAACTACAGATGATTGTGCACCCTTATTTGAGTAAACTAGTGGGTACTCGCGGCTTCGCTCGCATTAAGAAGTAAAACTTGCATCTCTTATTTCACTCCTTTTAAAGTGGCATTTAAAAAAAACCTTACTTAGCCGTAGGTACGTTCTTATGACGTAGGCATCCGCTTACGTCATAACATCTACCTTCATTCCAAATTTCGGCCCAATCCGTCCAGTGGTTTGGGTTGTGCGTAGATCACTATATCAATCAGTCAGTCAGCCAGTCACCTTTGAGTTTTATATGTTTAAATTTGTTTTTCGATACGTTATAGGTACTTTTGTAATTGGGCCTAATAACGCGAAGACTTAACTTAGTAGTCAAATTCTCCGTGTAAAAAATAAGGGGATTCAGATCCTCAGATAGACAGAAGGTTAATATATACATAATATTTATTTAACATTTTAGACAAGTGTATTTGATAATATAAAAAAAGAATTTAGATAATTGGATTTCTAAGAAATAAGAGTACTTACAGGTACCTATAGGTAGATATACTATATACAAAGAAGAGTGTTCTTAATTCTTTTGGTTTCACCACCTGACGTCAGCTGGCCATTATACATTAGTCACTTACATTCTTTTTTCTCAGGACTCTGCCAGTCGAATTCCCCATTGTCGACCAGTTCCAAGAATTTCGATTTCTTCTTGAAGTACATCGCTAGGTCGGTCGATAGAATCGCTGTCTCTACCACTCGCATCACGTCTTTATAGTCGCATGGGGATAACGCCTGAAAGAAAAAAATCAAAAATTAGGTCATAGTGTTCATTAAAATGGTTATACATATAAGTAAAAGATTAGCCTTCATACAAAATGTAGCCTAAAAATACTGAACTGATTTTTTGTTCTTCTTATCAGTAGATACCTAATTCAATTCACTGAATTAAACAGATAATTACAAATAAACATTTTATTCATAATTTGTTAGTATTACATGTCATATTACAATATTCATTTACAATTCGTAGTTACCTACTCGTAATTAGTCAAACTTCCGTAGACAAACATACAAATAAGCATAGTTTGTTTGCGAAGTTTAATTTTCTAAAACTTATTAATACCTAGTGTTTGTGTTAGGATTAACACAATGGCTACTTTAAATCCCGGATTAACGGAAGCCAGTATAATTATCCATGGAAGGATCTGGGCATACACCACGATGTATCTGCCCAAGAGAACTCCCCTAATGAATTAATTCTGCGGGGGAGTCACGACTCTCAGTCATGAGGAAATACGACTCAAGAGAGAGAGAGAGTATAATTATAACTTAAGAACAACTTACCTGAAATATATTATTACTCTCGCTATTCAGTATCATAACGCACTGATCGAAATGATGATGTTCCATCGTAGAGGTAGAGTATAAGATGGCGAGTGGACTCTCTGTTTTAGTTTGGAATGCGTTGTTGGTGCCTCTGTGGTCCAGATCGTGGCATAGACAGGCTACTAGAAGACCTGGAAAGGATGAGATAAAGAAATAAATACCTACTTGAACTTAGTATAGAAATGTTACAAAATTAGACTGAGAAAACTCGGTTCTATCTTGGTTCGGTACGGTTCGGTTCTATTTATTTCCTCTGTATTCTTGGTTAAAATTAATAATAGGATTTCCAACAATCACAATGACAGGTCCATTATAAAAATACATAAAAGTAGATTCTATGGCAACATGAATCCAAGATGGCTTTTACTGGATTATTTGATTTTTTTTTTTTATTGGATGGATGACTTTAATGCTGGAGAGGGTTCAAAAGGCATTCCTGAGATATCTGTACAAACGAGTACATTCTTATTACCCTTACCTTTACCCTACTAACTATCTGCTCGGTTCCCTCGGGTACAACTCCCTAGAAGTGCGGAGGTCATACGACCAGATGGTTATGATGGTTAAAATTTTGTGAGGCAAGGTGGATGCATCTGATCTCAGTAACAGCTTGTGTCGTTTATTTGTACCCAGCCACTACTTGCGGGCCAGGAGCCACAAACTATTTTCAGTCCCGTGGAGTAGTACAGTTGCTCACACAATGTCCCCGATACCGCGCTCCCTAGGCGCATTTAACGAGCTTATTGGCGCTAACTCAGATGTGGACATTTTCAGTGATGCTTGGAGAGAATTATTGGGAAAATGTTTGCTCTATAGTGAAAAAGCATGCTATCGGGAGTCAACTGTAGCCATTTAATAACTTGATATTTGCGTATTTTTTAATTTAAATTTTTAATTTGATAGGTACTATGTATATTTATTGACTTTTAGTTTAACTTTTGTATGTCACTATTAGAATTAACTTTATTATTATGATTAGATTATTTATCATTAGAGTAATTCGCTTTAAGCGGTTCTAATTGTGAGAATAAATAAATGGCCGCCGCAACAAGATGGCGGATCACATTATCTTTTGTAACTACGTCAGTATGGTTACATAATGCAGTCTGATATAAAACTTTAACTACTAGAATACACTTCGCTATTTCTGAACAATATGAATGTGTTACAATGAAAATAATTGAATATACCTAGTATCTCTAAATCCGACATGAACCGCTCCATCTTGCCGGTCTTCAACATGGCGAACATGGTTTGTGCGACGTTGAGAGCGTGCCGCCAGTTGTGGTACTTTACTGGACGGTAGTTCTTCTTTACACTGAGTATCCACCGGCAGAGGACCTGCAAGTGTAAGAAATAAATTTAGTTTTATGGATTTTGACGAATGAATCCAACCACAACTTTTGAATAAAAAGGTATATTAATAAGCTGTTCCACTAAAAAACTCTGCTTTCTGCATGACAATTAACAACTACGGCTAAAGGCTTTACAGTTGTATTAGTGAAATCCAGCTAGTGTCGAGAAAGTAGCTTTGTAATTTGAGTTCCGTCTTATTTACGCATGCTCTTAGATTTTGAGGCGTCGTAAAGATTAACAGCTATTTACTGAGTATTTAATTGCAAGATAAAAAATAGCAGTACATATAGAAATTAAAAAAATAACATAACTTGGCTTTAAATTATTGTGTTTTACTTACATCATAAGGTATATGGAACTTCTCTACGAGGTTACATTGTAGGAACATTCGGAGAGTTGCTCTGCAAGTGTCTTCGTCCGAAAGGTCGAAATCTGGAAACAAACAAGTATTTAATAAGCAAGACTGAAAACTGAATTTCAGAACTATAAACTGAATGTTTTAGGGGTTGTTCTTCCTGACAGATTTTCGACTTACAAAACCATGTAAATAACAATGGCCACAATCAAAATGTTATCAAGAACTTTTTGAGTATGAAGTATGTACGTTTTATGCGTGTCCAAATCAATAAATTATTTTAAAAAAAAATTAATGAATAGAAAAAAAGGTCACCTCTGGAGAGTAAGAATACAATTTTATAGCAACAACATGCTAGTAATCCTCACCATGAAACTGAAAGCTGTACAAGTTGTAGTTCTCCGCCGAGGGGATGTTGTCCTGACAAAGCTTCATGGTGTCGTCTGACGAGGCCGTCGCGTGGTACGACAGGCACTCTAACGCCACCTGGAAATTATAATGAAAATATTAATATTACGAAACTCTTACATCCTCTTTGAGAGTCCACATGACAGAGGGCCGTGACTCCCCGCAGAATTAATTCATTAAGAGAGTTATCTTGTGCAGATACATCTTGGTGGGTGCCCAGGGCCTTCCACGGAAGACACTTCAAATTCAAATTCAAAGCATTTATTTGGACACACAGGACACAACAATATACATATACATACAAAAGTTGACGACAGATAGAATAGAAAGGTATTACGTTACATTGATGTATCCCGTGCGTCAAAAAAGGTCATACCTCAGCGTTAATTAATGCTGCAGATTGCTCTGCAGCGCTGATTTTCAGGTATGACCCTTTGAGACGCGCGGGGTCAAGAGTTGAATAAGAAAGTTTACAAATATAAAAAGAAGTAAAAAGAGTAAATAGATGAAGAGTAAACAGAATTAATAACATGAAGCTGATATGATTATATTTGAAAGATTCACACAATTTAAATCTAACCTAGTAACGGAAACACAACGTGGTAATTAACAGTTAAGGTCGAAAGTCATTGGCGAGATGTGTATTGTAGGTTTTTACACACACATGTTTTCGGATATTGTGGTCCTCAAACATGTCGGTTTCCTCACAATGTTTTCCTTCACCGCTTACCGAGTGAGAATCCACACATAACGGGAAATTACAAGTCATTGGTGTAGGGCTGGATTCGAACCAGGGTGCGTCTGGATGAAAAGCAGACACTGGTACCGCTGAGCCACACTCGCTTATCTATGTAGGTTTTCATATTCGTTACCTTTTGCTTTGCCATCAGTTTGCAAGCATTCTCGTACATCTGCGTGTTGTGAATCCCGAGCCCGCAGAAAATGGCGAACGCCTCGAATATTGAAATATCACCGTCTGTGAATTGACTGCCGTTTTCCTGAAAATACAAACACATGGTTTGTTTTTATACAAGACGTTTTGTTAGGTTTCGCCGATTCATATAAAGGTTAAGTAAATGTGTAGTTATAATAAAGACTATTTTTATTTTATTTTATTTAAATGTGTAGTTGTAGAGCAAATTTTTATACAAAACACTGAGGGAAAGAATGTTGAACATTACACCGTAATAATCATGTTTTTTATTGCATTGGAATTACCTAGTAGGTATATAAAATCTCTAAGGCCATATTGGGCTATTTATGCTGAAATAAAACAGTCAGTTAGAACCGTAAGTAAAAATATCCAAGAATTTAACGTACCTATAAAAGAACCACTTTACATCTACTGCTGCCATCTAGTGGTGTCTGATCTATCATCTACTCATATATAACTCTCTTTAAATGATAATGACAGTTTTTTGTACCTCTTTTACGCCATATGGAGTAACGGGTCGTCATGATTTTAGAGATAGAAATAGTAAGAGAACGTAAAAAAAAGAAAAATAAGGAAAGCAAGAAGAACGGGTCTAGAAAGTGACATTGACAATTGCTTATTTCAATAAATGTCACATTCAATGGTCAAATCAGGGTTCTTTTGTTACTTTTTCTCACTATAATGTGGCAAAAGATGTTACTGATTTTTGGTGTACACGTAGTATAGTCTGTACCTTATTAATAAGCTGTGCGACGCCAATGACGTCCTTATTAGCGTTGACAATAGGCATACACAGCATGGTGCTGACAGTGGCCGCGTCGTCTACATCTACTACTGCCATCTGGTGTTCTCGCCGCCACTCGTCCACGTCCGATATGTTCATGAATTTGTTGGATTGGGCTACCTGGAATCAGATAAAATGTAGGTAAGTATGCTTTTATGAGCTGCAAACGTGTCAAGAGTTTTCCAACCATTTGATTGGATTTTGACATACTTTAACGATTGGTTCATACTTTCATAGTGCATGAAAAATAATCGGAACCTATATTTTACCACTTACCAGAATAACGCTTAAATGTATGTAAGTAAATACCTCTTTATTATTTTTGTGCATATTGCCAATTATGAACCCTATTGTAAATTTAGTTTATAACTTGTGTAAGTTATAAGGAGTGAAATTGGGGGAAAGTCACTTAGAGCGATACAAACTATGAGATTTGTAGTATTGCTCAGAATTTGTCTAGTCCTAGATGCAATACACACTTTGTTCTTCTAAAATCCTTTGAAATCGTGTACCGACCCCAAAAAAGTTAATGATTACATGAAAACATCATATATTTACTTACAGTAAGAGCTATACAAGCCAGTGTAGACTTGTTATCATATCTCGGAGAGTAAGAGTGGTCCTGGTCTGAAGCGCTCCCAGCTCGAATACTTTATACATACTGTTGGTGATGTAGATAGAGTTGTAGAAACTGAGGGGAACTAGGGTAAGAAATCATGGAACTTGCAGGGGGTTAAGTCGAGGATGTAGTGTAATACTTACAGCTAGTGCTATACAAGCCAGTGTAGACTTGTTATCATGTCTCGGGGTGAGCGTGGTCCTGGTTTGGTGCGCTCCCAGCTCGAACAGGGTGTGGAAGCGGGTGGGCGCGGGCGGGGGGAGCGCGGGGACGTCGGAGGGACGCGCGCCTGGACGCTGGACTATGCGCTCCAGGTGACTCTGGAAATTAGAGAGAATACTTGTTGTACATCAAAGCAATATTCTTTTTTTTTATTTTTGAACACCAAAATATTGAATAAATAAATAAATATTCCGGGACATTACACACAGCGCCATCTAGCCCACACTAAGCAAACGCTTGTGTCGTGAGTTCTAGATAACGGATATACTACGTATATACTTTTCTTTTGTAAATACATACTTATTATACATACAAACGACCAGACTGAACACAATTAGATTAAATTTTTAAAATTCATTATCAATATCAACTAAAATTCACATACTTGTGTCATGCGGGAATCGAATCCGCAACCCCTAGATTAGAAGGCAGAGCCACTACCAACTAAGCTAACAGGCCAGTCAATAAAAATCTCCTTCTACCTTTATATGTGAATACAATTCACATATAAAGGTAGAAGGTAATCAGGGACATTGGGCGACCGTATCACTAAAGTGATCTCTTCTATTACCTACATAATATTATACATTCTTCCATTACATATTGTACACTATAGTAGTACTATAATAGTACAATACAGTTTTTATGTTAACTGACTAATGCTCGACGTGTCTTTTTAAATTTGTTTTTATCTTGAAATATTAGTCCACCGATGATATTCCAGAGTTTAATTTACTTCGTGCCAAAACTAAACGATATCTGTTCAGCCATTTTAGAATGAAGACGGAACATTCACAATCACAATCTTGCTCAATAATTATAGAAAGAAAAAGTTTCACTTACAGATTCACAATGGTCCGTATCCAATATAAAGACAGCACACCTCTCGCACTTCAGCAGTTCTCTGGCTTCAGTCATGATCTTCGTGACCAGACATTCTAGATTGCTCTGCTCTTCGAATATACTCCTGGCTAGAGCCAGCAGGATCTGGTTACGTTTGTATTCGAGGACTGAGGACTCGAAGAGTTGTGCGTTTTGGATCCCAATGCCGCAGAAGGTGAGGTAGCGCCGGAACACTTCCACGTCGCGGGTGGAGAATTCTTTGGAGCCTGGAATGGAGATGAGTTTGGTATTAGTTATTGTAGCCTTTTTTTAAAATTCACAGTCAGACATTTGACTAGTTTTATAATTAAGTGTAAATTTCAATACTAGCTCAACTAAAGCACAAGTGGCACTGTGGTCGACGGTTGAGCTAGTCTGAATTGGCATAGAATAAAAGATAAAGATAAAAAGATAAAGAATCTTTATTGATAATGTAAAATTGTAACATACATAGGTATAAGTACTAATATCACAGAATATGCTACACAAATTACAATATCTCGTCAAATTGAATTTATAACATTAGGCTTTTATAAAATTTTAAAAGTTACATATGTCTAGTTTTATTAATAAAACAATGAACATTTTTGTTATTAAAATCATGTCAAACATAATAATAGGTATGTAATCATACAATATGTCAACTTAAATAAATCTTGGTACTGTCAATAGACTCACAAAAAAGTCAGCCCAAGTCACCATTAACTTTCAATTTAAGGGTAGTTGTTAGCCAGTCGCCAAGTACATTTACTAACAGATTCTACTACGGAAAACATAATCTAGCGATCTTCAAAGCGAGAGCGAGCCAGTTCTTATTATTTAAAAAAATGTATAATTGAGTTCCTTACCATCAGTCTTGTTGATTATCTGCGCGACTCCCACCACATCCCCCTCGTAGTTACAGATGGGCATACATAGGATCAGCTCGGTCTTGTAGCCAGTCCGCGCGTCTATCTCGCTGTTGAACCTGAAACAGATAAACAAATATTAATAAATTTATATAACTGCCTGTGTCCCACGATACAGGTCCAATCTAGTGTGGGGTGCTTAACAAAACGAAATAAAATACTAGTGAATAATTGCTATTTCCGGAATAAAATGTAGCCTATATGTATGTATGCCTAGTTATATCGCACTCGAGATCCCTAATAGATCAGAACCAAAACCCTCCACGATTTGGCACACTTTTGCGGTGAAAAATTGATTTTTTTTTACTGTGATTGTATCGTTGACGGAGCGATTATGTCGTGACCAATGGTTTATCTGGGATCTGATTTAATTTGTGCGGAACGAATAGACCAACAAACACACTTTAGTTTTTACATGATTACATTATATGTTTAGCTCTATAAAGGTATAATCTAAAGGATATATAATACGAGTATGATATAATCTTACCTAAATATTTTTATAAGAGTGTTAAAACAATTATGATAAGTAATCATAGTGTAACATGATGCATATAATAATTTATTTGTTTTGTAATGATTATGATTTTAATAAATATTTCTTTCTTTCTTTCTTTCTTTATACGTACATACCTAGGATCAGCATAAGCGTTTCTAATATTGATAGGATGTTTGGTCTGCGCCGCCAGACCCGCCACGCCCACTCCGAACGGAATCTTGATCTCTTGTGTCTTTGCTATCCGGAGCGCGTCGGTCAGTTCTGAAAAATAGTGAAGAAACATAATTGGTTAAGGAAATTAATGTTCTTCATGTTATTTGAGAGTAGCTTACTCTGTGTTTGAGTCGAGAGTTTTGAAACCACCTTTGTGGCCTCTGACTTGGCTTAATGACTATTATACCTACAATGTTAGGTACATACAGCCCGAACTTATAATTTAACAAGTTTTTTTTACATGAGATAGGTTCACGCTTGATTACAACTTGCCTGATGTTAAGCAACGTTGTAATCTAATAAGTAATCTGACCAAAACGAAACGCCTATCCTAGAACCCCTTGTAAAACTTCTATGAGTTTGGATGACTGTCATTGGTCAAAATACGTCAGTTAAATCGTCTTTGATTACGATTTTCGTTTCGTTTCCGAGTGAAAACTTTCCGAATTTGTTTAGCGCCCTGCAGTTGGCCATTCTCATCCGAATTTAATTACTTCCTCATTATTGTTCCAACAAAATATTCCCACTTATAATTTTCTCACCATCCCTTACCTCACAATAACGATGTCCAGAATTTCATTACTAAATTGGATTACATCTGTCGGCCTCCTCTTTAGAACCTGTTAATTTACAAATGCTTTACTGTTTTACAAGGAACTCACTTCAAGTTAGGCGTGCACTTACTTAATTATTTTCTTACTTAGCTGGCCCAGTTTCTCAGAGTGAAAATTTATCTCTGATTGCCATATTTACCCAATCATAATTTTAATCTTTGATCGCTATATTTGCTTCTTCCATATCAAAAATTGCAAAAATCCGTATCCTTTGAAGCGTAACGAAGGAGCAAAAATACATAAATATACTAACAAATCAAGAAACTCACTTTTGCATTTAGAAAACTGTACTTAGCATATTTTTTATATTAAACAAATGATGGCTCGCGGCTTCGCTCTCATTTTTTTAAGTAGCTCATGAAACTTCTGAGACCTCACACTGCCTACATAGCAAGAATCATAACGATCCGTTCAGCCGTTTTTGCGTTATGAGCGTTTACATAAACAGATAAACAGACAAGAAATATAAAAACGTCTGTAACGTGTTCTGCTATGCCTTTAAAGTATACCCACACTTTTTTTTCTAATATCTTCAATGTTCAGACTTTCGACCCTCTTCAGCTTTATTGTATGTAAAGAAAGATAGATTGTTTTTATTACTCTTTGACGACTGAATAACTAACTAAAGTTTATTACTTCCGCTGTCAACTGCATATAAGACCAACCATTATAATACTCGCAGTGACACATAAATATTTTCTACTCCATAAATCCCATTATCTCTCAAAGAACCACTCTTCAATATTCCCAGCCTCAGATGTTCTCCATTTTTCACATAAAGTGAACATTTTATCACCATCCATGCAATTTACTTGCACTTTGTAATGGCAGATTGAGAATAAATGGGGACGGCGAAATGAGATAGGAATTTAATATCTCGGAAAAGACTTAGAAGTTGATGGGAAAATGTGTATTGCTCGTTAGTTTTTAGTCGTTTTACTGTGTAGGTATGGTTTGTAATGTTTCTATACATAAATTATGCAACAAAAGGAGGGAATTCCTAACGTCATGGCCCTTTTCGAGTATACAATACTGATTATAAAAATGTTGGTAGGTATGTAGATCCAGCCAAGCAAATATTATGACGAAATCAACTAATCACAGAGACGCCAAAATTTATATTTTTAAAATAGATTTTTTCGCAATTTAAATTTGCGAAAAAAAATCTTTGATTATAAAAGAACCTATAAAAAGTAGTGATAAAACATTAAAACCCCTACACCGGAGTTAAAAATCACGCAGTAATAATATTTCCTTTCAAATAATTTACTTACTTACTAATCAAAAAATTGTATATACAGATCCTATATATTATGTATAATGATAGTTTCCTATCATTTATGTTTAGATATTCCTTTTCGAAGAGCATGATTCCCACGACACAGGGAAACCAAGTGTGGGGATCACAGTCAACATCATTTACCCATTTATTTTTATATAGCCTTTCTGATCCAATTTTCTTTAAGTACAAATGATGTATACTAGTCTAAGGATTTTTGTGTAAATAAAGTAAATATTATTATTAAAAAAAAATATACCTTTTGCTATCTTTTGAAGTACTAGAACCTCAAAATGCGTTTTAGTACAACCATCAAATAAACAAGATAGCAAGTTGGCAGTGATTTATACCACCTAGGTGACCTATATAAATGAACTATTTCGTTTTGCTTTGGAGAAAAATATCACGGTTTTCAAGGAATTATACAGGGTGGTTTTGAGACGAATTCTATGTTGCTTGTATATTTATTTGAACAGTCTTAATAATCACGGTTTTCAAATTTGGTTTTAAGACGAATATTGTGTTGTGTTTTTATTTTAACAGTCTTAAAGCCCTTAAAGCTTTGATTTCTTATAAAAGCAAGCCTATTTACTATTATATAATTTGATGTGGGTTTATAGCCTGAAGATAAAGACATTTATTCATTATCATTATTTTCAACGCCCACTACTACTAGGGTTATAAAATAAGCGCGTAGAACTTATTAGGTTCAAGAATTTTTAGAAAATTCACGACAAATCAATTTCGCTTTTCACTTTCGATTTATGTACATTTAGTTTTTCTTTACATTTATTAAATAAAACTTTTTTTTAATTGTATTTTCATATACATTGTTTCTTTTGACTTACCTACATATATAAGCCTTAAAAGCTTAAGCATTAGATACTAGTAACGTAACGCCGTATAATACCTAGATAAAATCTATATAATACCTAGGTATATATCTGGTCCAAGGACTGAACTTAGCACTTTCCGAGTTTCACATGAAGTTTAATACTTTATTGATTTTGCAGGTGCAGAGGAAATTCAAGTGAACGAGCTCTGAAGTGTGTCGAACGAGTTTATTTTATATGTAAGTATTTTCCTAGGACGGTTTTGAAACCTGGCAAAACAAAATTACTACATAATACAAAGTAAAGTGGCTTCTCACGTCTGTTTGTGCGTTATTATGTATGTACTCGTATGCTAAGATCTTTAAAATTACACAACGGTCTTTGATGCAGTTTGTTTAATAGATGGAGTCATTCAAGAGGAAAGTTTTGTATGTGTAATACTACGTGAGAAGCCGCGGGCAAAAGCTAGTTTATTTATATTAGTAGTTCGTAGCATCAGAATTTATCAACGATATTATAATATTTTAGCCGACTTCAAAATGAATTTTCTTAATACTAATTCTTCTTTTGAATGTTTTTTACTCGGGATACAGAAGTAAGCGTTTGACTGCAGCCAACCTGATGTTATGAGCTATCTAAATAACTGAAAATTGTATGGTTAGGTGACTAGAAGATCAATGACTAATATTTATTTTTTTACATTTAATAGGCTTACGTTTGACTATAGCCTGCCTGATGCTAAGAAAGAATATAAGAAGCACACAATTACGACGAGTGATGGTTCGTGTGAAAGGCTAATGATGTTAACTAACTTTGGTCTTAAAAATATCACGGTGATAATTATAAAGTACAAGATAATAACTAATTGGTACCTACCCACCCGAGAACAAGCAACCGACCTTGCCTAGAGGCAGACCACTAGCTTGTACGTTATTATTTGTTCATATTTTACTTTGTACTATATACTTGTGTTGGTGTGCAATAAAGATATATATTATTATTATTATTATTGATGGTTGGATATGACATTGTGAAACAAATCTTCAGGAACTGGCTTAGACAGGCTTTGGACCCTACTGTATAGCGCGCTGAAGAGGAGGCCTATACTCAGCAGCAAGCAGATACAAGCTTATATGATGACTAGCTGTGCCAGCGACTTCGTCTGCGTGGAATAGTTATTTTGGGCATTAATTCTTTAAATTTTGAACCATTTTCGTAGCGCACGCAACGGAAGACCTCAAAGATGAATAGTTTTCCCCGTTTTTTCCACATTTTCCATTGCTTCTTCGCTCCTATTAGTTGCAGCGTGATGTTATATAGCCTAAAGACTTCCTCGATAAATGGTCTCTCTTTGAGTCGTATTTCCTCATGACTGAGGGTCGTGACTCCCCCGCAGAATTAATTCGTTAGGGGAGTTTTTCTTGGGCAGATACATCGTGGTGGGCGCCCAGGTCCTTCCACGGAAGACACATGTCCTCGGATATTGTGGTCCTCAAACATGTCGGTTTCCTCACGATGTTTTCCTTCACCGTTAAGCGAGTGCAAATCCACACATAACTTGAAAATACAAGTCATTGGTGTAGGGCGGATTCGAACCAGGGTGCGTCTGGATGAAAAGCAGACACTGGAACCGCTGAGCCACACTCGCTTTTTATATAGATAAATGGTCTATTCATCACAAAAAGAATTTTTCAATTAGCACGAGTAGTTCCTGAGATTAGCGCGTTCAAACAAACAAACTCTTCAGCTTTATAATATTAGTATAGATAAAAACAATAAACACGAACCCGTGTGGTCTAACCCCAAAGGATAAGATATAACATTTTGATGAGCCATTGTAAGCCACCATTGATACGCTATAAAGACGCTTTCAATGGAAACATAAATTGTTATAGGTTATTGATTAGATAATATTTATTTCAAGACATGAGGTTTATTATTTGCTAGTTGTTAAACGTGGCTTTCCTTGCGTTGGTTAAAAACATAAAGTAGTCTATTTTTATTTTTAGGATCACACCAAAATCACTATAATCCGTCGCTCCGTGCCGACAAGAAAGCGGAGCAAACAAACCAACTAATACACATATATTTTTATGACTAGTTGCTGTTTGTGGCTTCACTCGTGTTATAACCGGATGCCCATTAGTTTTTTTACGTGGGATGATTTGCGTTTGATTAATTAATTACAGCTCGCCTAATATTCATGACATTATTTTTATCCTGTTTTATTTTCTTGAAAAACATGATGTCTACTAAATATATGATAACAAAACAGCTGTGCATATTGGTTGTGCCTCGGGGAAGACAATAATACACTTTTCATTCCCTTGGCACAACCAGTTGATCAGTTGTGTCGTGGGTCCAGTTTTTTTCCCAAAGGACTAACTAGTTGTGCCGAAGGGAATTAAAATTCCCATCAGCACAACCAGTTGTGCGGAGCAGTTGTGCGCCGGGGAAGTCACGAATAGGAATAAAAAACTATGACTATGATATTATTATTATTTATCGTACATTATAAACGCGTTTTTTTTAATTACTGAAAATACATACCGACTAAAAAAACTCAAGGAAGCTGTTATTATACTCTTGATTTGAGAAACAAAGTCCCTAGAGAAGATAGTAAATATTAGGAAATTCAGACTTCGTTAGAGTACCAAACTTTTACCGTCTTCAAGAAAAAGTTGAAGGCAAACGACACTTTGATATTTATACCGTAAATTGGTGTTTTAATTTTTATTCAGGAAACTAAACTTAACAAAAAATATGTAATAAATAAGGCGAGATGGATCGACGATATTGTTTAATAAAGCCAGGGGTTAAACATGGATAAGGTTTATACGAGATCGACGTAGATGACATATACAAAGAAAGACCTGTACAATACCCAGCCATAGGAGCTAAAGGAACACAAAAAAATTGACCATAATTTATTCAACTTGTACCAAACTGTAGCGCTACAGTTTCCCGTTCATCCCACCAGTACGAGTAGGTTCAGTCATTAGAACGACAGGACATACCCCGGATATAAAGGGCTGTGAATGATGATGATGATGATATACCTAAGTGCTTTATATGTATAAGTAACTTCATATTAAAACTACCCCTCAAAGGTTCTCTCTCTCTTTGAGTCGTATTTTCTTATGAGTGAGGGTCGTGACACCCCGGCAGAATTAATTCGTTAGGAGAATTTTCTTGGGCAGATACATCGTGGTTGGAGCCCAGGCCCTTCCACAAAGTCCTTTCATGGAGTTAAATAATTATGTAATAATATTACGTAAGATATTTGTATTTCTCGCCCCAATTCGCCGCCAATTTGCGCGTTTACCCAATAATTACAAATTACACAAATCCAGTAAAGCGCCGACGAAATCATAATTCTCAAAATGGCGGTGATGTCATCTGGAGCGACAAATTGAAGGAATAACCTTGTCCTTCGGAATCAACGACATTAAATATATCAGACGGCACACAAACATGAAATAAAGCCATGTGATTTTCGGTTACACCATCATCATTGGCATAAAATATATCAGACGTCACACAAACATGAAATAAATCCACGTGATTTTCGGTTACATACATCATTATCATCATTGGCCTTATTGCATCTACGAGAGATGATTTATGAAGCGTCCATGTCCATACTATTTTTGAAACTGCGCTCGTAGCTAAATAAACCAATACGAGAGCCACAATATTGGCAGGAGTAATGCCGTTGGGCAGAATTTGGGAATGACACCGGGTTACATACATACACCCAACAAAAAGTGTAGAAAAATGGCGGCACCAATTGTAGTATTCAGTCAATTTATTTGCCCTTTTCTATTAGAATTGTGTACCTAAATGAGAATATGTGTTCGTGAAAAGTGAATGCGGAGATGACGACTACAGAATGAAATGGAAGAGGGAAACATGCTGTGCCGACCACACATAGTGAGATTAGGTAAAGAGAAAGAAGAAGATTTGCCCCTTTTCCTGCTGTCTGGATTATGATGTCTGTGTTTGGAATTATAATATTTGATTGAATAATCAAGTTTGGTGCTGTCTTCGAAGCGATGGGTAAAAGTGTAGCTTATTTATACTTATTTAATTTATGAAATATGTATTAATACTTAAAAATAGTAACTGATTTGGGTAGATTTTGATAACTAGGGCTGCTTGTCTTTCGATATACTCGATTTACAAAACCATATATTATAATATAGTATACAAACTTACTTAAAAACAAAGATTTTTCAAAGGTGGTTCTAGTTTTCCCCATACCTGTATCTCTAGTAACATCAAACAGCTTCGCTTGCAGGTACCGGTGCGGGGGAGTCCCCTTCGCGAGGAACAAGCTCCCTCTGTCGGCGGATGTTAGAAGACACACGTTCACTAGTATCTGGAACAGAGAGATGAAGTTTATTAAAGCACGATTTAAGATCAAAAACATATGGATAATATTATAAACTATATGTAATTACGAATTTCTGGGACGTTTAACTCTTAAGTTGGAATCTCTTTTCTCAATAAATGGTTGTATGTCTATCTATCTTACAAAGAAACAAACATACATACATTCGCAAAAACATTTGTTTGGAAGTTTATGCAAATCAACATACTCAATTTTATCAAATTCTGACGATATCAAATACATAAGTGTCGAATCGACAATCTCCTCTTTTAAAATCGGTTAAAAATATAAATTAAGCGCCCGTAGTTCGATAATATATTTGCGATACATTGTGCGTTCAAAAACAATCCAAGGAGGAGTTCGCGACTCTCAGTATTGAGGAATACGAAGCAAGAATCTGAAACAACTGTTCAAAAAATAGATAAAAATATATTTAAATTGGGAGTTTAAGAAACTTTCAATAAAATGAAGGTAGAAGAATAAAAAAAATGTTCAAAATCTTTCTGCTTTTCGTATTTATTTGTGAGTATCATTTTATTTGTTTATGTGTGTCGGTAAATTTGTTTGTAATGAAGTTATGCGAATACGAGTTAAATTCTGAATAAGCTATTTATCAAAACAAGAGGCAGCCATGTGATGGCAAAGCAAATAATAAATTAACAACCTAACGTTCAAATACAAACAAAATATGGACATAATAATGTAAGAGACTACTAACTAGCACATCATCATAATCATCAACTCGAAAAAGGAAAAAAATATTATTTGAAATCTAACGTATAAATATTACGCGCACATCATTTTTGCAAGCTGTCATTGTTTTGTCTTTTTACTACCTAGATCAAAATCTAGTCGAAACTATCTCCACTGGACACACAATATAAGGACACCAAAAAACTAATCAAATGTTGTAATAAGTAAAGCGGTATGAGTTTAATCAATTACATTTTAAGCACAAAATAACTAAGTTAACTGTGTATTTTGTGGTTATAAAGATAAAGATAAAGATAAAGAAATATAGCCAACGACATTAATAATATTATTAATGTCGTTGGTTATAGCATCAAAATCGAATACTAATTACCAGTAAGAGTAACTAATATTCATTACATATTGGAATCTGATACAACTTATAGTATATTTTATTGGAAATAAATAATAGTATTATTTCAATTTAATAAAATTGCTGATCGTTATTCAGTCTTTGAATAACGATCAGCAATTTTGCAATTGCGTCAAACAATTATTGTTAGATCAGACACTATACAGCTTTAAAGAATACTTCGAAAATGACTACAGTCAACTAGCAATTGATTCTAATCTTGCTTAGAAATTAAGTAATTAACTACTAGGTAAGGAGTGTGATGCCAAATTGTCATTTTAGCCCCTATACAGCTAAAGTGACAGTACCAAGTTTTATTTAAGTTGACATATTTTATTGACATGTTTTTAATAACAAAAAAATTCATTATGTTATTAATAAAACTTGACATTGTAACTTCTAAAATTTTATTAAAACTAAATGTAAAAATTCAATTTAACGAGATATTGTAATTTGTGTAGCATATTCTATGATATTAGTACTTATACCTATGTATGTTACAATTTTACATTATCAATAAAGATTCTTTATCTTTATTTCAATGTTGTATGTAATATCATTTTCGTTGTAAGGCGTTTACAGTTAATAATATCGTTGAAACAAAACCATATGAATACGTTGGCTTACGAAATACGTTAGCGGTAGAGTGTGAAATTACTCGATTTCGTATTATACATACAGGTAAACAATGAATTATTGTGTTATCTTGTAATTGAGGTACACAAATCAGTTTGTATACCTGTATTTCAGTAGGCATGAATTATTGCCTGAAAATCTGACGGGTATATTTTAGCGAAAAAGGTTAGATAATTCCAAAAAAGTAGGAGACATTTTAAGAAAACGAATTTGGCGAGTCTGGTTCTTTGGTTTTGGTATAAATATTATTTTGTCGTTTCTCTCTTGAGTTGTATTTCCTTATGACTAAGGGTCGTGACTCCCCCGCAGAATTAATTCGTTAGGGGAGCTTTTTTGGGCAGATACATCGTGGTGGGCGCCCAGGTCCTAGCACGGAAGACACTTGTCCTCGGATATTGTGGTCTTCAAACATGTCGGTTTCCTCACGATGTTTTCCTTCACCGTTAAGCAAGTGCAAATCCACACATGACTTGAAAATACAAGTCATTGGTGTAGGGCCGGATTGGAACCAGGGTGCGTCTGGATGAAAGCAGACACTGGAAACGCTGAGCCACACTCACTATATGTACGTTAATATTCAACAGTAAATTTTTCATTAAAACTTTTTATTGTGGAGTTTATTTACCGAGGCGAGGTGGGCGTTTATGTTGACAACCCTTAGTGTTCCTACCACCTTCTTTATAAAGGACTGAGAAATACTTTTATACTACACGATTATTGATACGAATAAATAAACGTACGAAACAAGAAAATAACCCCGTTACTTACATAGCTCCGGATTTTAAAACGACGATCAGTTTAAATTAATTTCTACGCGTCGTCATTGGCAGATTTCAAATTTTTCAAGCAATGACAGCGTAACGTGCGCGCGACGTAATTATTGCTTAGTTTGACGATTTAAGTTGATTGTGGAAGTGAAAATAAGAAAAAAAAAACACCCCCGTCTTCTTTTTAGAAGACGGGGGTGTTTTTTTTGTTTTTCTTATTTTGATTTGAAGAATTTGAAGTACCTATTGGATGCCAGCGGCTAAGCCTTCGTTATATCGGAATAGAGGACAGACTATTTGTACCGCCTTTCTCCAAAACAAAAATCAAGGCAAAGACGCCAGAAGCCATCTTAAAATGACATAATTTTGATAAATGGCTGTAATCATGTTTTTTATGTGTTTTCGAGTAAAATCTTTACATCAACAGTATTTGATTACGCACTCTGTAGATACACGTTGAAAACGACAAAACAGATTTTAACATATATTCCATAAGGTAAATCGTACCATAATCGTAAGTCATAAACTGGCCTCTCTCACTCGTTTAAACTTTTACGAGGCCCCGTGTCAAGTGTTGTACACAAGGGGCCCTACCAAGACCGGGGCCCTATAAAAATTTCATTTTAATTAGTCCACTGGCAAGCTACGAATTTTTTATTAAACTCTTGAAGGTTTTAAGCCAAGGAGTGTTTGCAGGTTTTACTGTAAATAATAAAAAATATTTCCAGCTTTTATATTTTGGGCCGCTCTCTTGCCTACTTTATTTGCGTAGGATTTGTTGCCATTTGGATTTGTTGAGATAAAGTGGAGCAGAGGTTTTTTTTAGTAGCAGGTGAGGTTCTTTGTTGCCTACTATGGTTGGGTATACTAAGCTATTAAGTTGTAAAAGTTTTGTGAAGCAATAGACTGTCACATCCTAGATGGCTTTTCTATTATGCAGCTAATTAGTTTAAAGTTCGGAAGCCCCTAGAAAATTGTGCGTTAGTAACTAGTCTTCTTCTTCTTATCGAATGAGAGTGGCCGACTCTGGCGTCGAGAGTTAATCAAGCCGCCCTAAGGGCCTCTGACATGGCTTTACGACTGCCGAAATAGACAAACAGCCGGGACCTACAATTTAACGTGTCATCCGACCCACGGAAGCGCCTAAAATGGAATGCCACTTTTCGGACACCCATCCGCGTACTGACTAGTGTTGCAACAGAACTCTGCTTCCGCTTCTGCATCTGCAGAAGTTCCGCATGTTTTTTAAGTTCCGTTTCTGCTTCTGGTTCCGCAAACTAATAACAGAACTCGAAACGGATGCGGGGCGAGAGCGGTGAGGATGGGTGCGACATGACGGCGGCGTGGCGGGGGCCCGCGGGGGGCGGTTGCGGGGGACCGCGCGTCGACGAATGTACACGAGCGACCAGGCGCGCGCGCGTGATTCCGATAATTGCCGAATTGCCGATGCAATCCCGTGTCGCGTATTTTGGAAGAGAGGGGCGCGCGGTAAACAAACGTGTCACAACGAGTTTGCTTATTTATTGTTTTTGGTTCATTATGCGCATCACCGCGCCCCGTGACGTTCAATAGTGACATTTTCTATTGTTTTTTCTTCTGTTGTTGTTTGGTTTGTTTAGTACCTAGTTGTGTTTAGTGCAATAACAGTGCAATTATGAAACCAAAAACAAGTCCTATTTGGAACTATTTCGTTGAAATTAACGACTCGAGTGCCAAATGCAAACTTTGTGAAAAAGTGTATTCGCGAAAAGGCCGCACAACTACAGCTCTAAAGAGTCACCTAAAATCGATTCATGCCGAACTGTTCGCAGAGTTTGAGAAGTTAAATGATGCTGTCAGACTTTCATCAGAAACGAAAAAACAAATGGTCAGTTAATATTTATTTATTACTTACTTTACCAACTTTATGTAAGTAAGTTCGTGTGTAGCCTAGTGTTTAGTAATTAAACGTTTTATATACGTGTTTTATTTCGTAAAGTAATCGTAACCAATTTATGTTGTTGTAGGTTAATGTAACTCCAGCCGAAAACGCTAAAAGACAATTAACATTGCAACAAAGTCTTCAAATAAATAATTATTGGGATTCGACGCATCACAAATCCCAAGAAATGGATCGTACGATTGCTGAAATGATTGCCCTCCAGAACTTACCCTTTAATTTTGTCGAGGGTACAGGATTTCGTAGAGGGCAAAATTTTTTAATTTTGTTACTTGTACTACTACAAATTTAATAAAAAACCTCTAAAAATACAAAATTGTGCTTTTTCTTTATAGTATTAACGCTTCCGTTTCCGCTTCCGTTTCCGCTTCCGCTTCCGTTAAGATTTACTTTTGACATCTGATTCCGTTTCTGCTTCCGTTATGCCAGTTCCGTTGCATCACTAGTACTGACCGCGTCGACCTTTGCTTAACATTGGTAATCGCATGCGACTGTCTCCGCTAGCTGAGCTACGGGCGCTTCTTAGTAACTAGTAATCCTATATAAGAGATACGTATAATTAGAGCTATATGTCGCGATTTCAGCTACATATATATCAATCACTAGATATATTTAATTATATGTTATCCACATTCAAGCGCATGTTCAAGCTATTTTAAAGTAAAACTCTAAATAATTACTTAATTGTTAAATAAAATTTAATCTGTAAATATGTCTCTATGTTTATCATTATTGTTATTATATGTAGCTATAGGTACTGTATTCTCTCTCTAACTCAATTTTTTGTAGTTATTAATCACATTTAGATCAAGCTGTGTACACAAATTTTGGAATTTGTTCTGTATCGAGACCAGCTTATAATGTATACTCAGTTCATTTAAGAACATATTCTGTTTTGTGTGCCTTAATAAAATAAATAAATAAATATATGTTCTTACCTTATGACAAAGCACATCGATGTCCAGTTCGTTGGCCACATCCTTGATGAGGTCCATAAACAGGTCTGCTTCGTCCAGCTGCCGCTGCGTGGTCGTGCTGGGAGACCTGGACCTCTGGAATAAATAAAATAAATAAATAAATATTCCGGGACATTGCACACAGCGCCATATAGCCCCACACTAAGCAAACGCTTGTGTCGTGGGTACTAGATAGCGGATATAATACTTATATACTATTCTTTTGTAAATATTTAAGAATTGCCATAAACATCTCAACGATAGTTTTTTATTACATTTACAGTATTTTACAATTCAGTTTTTAGTACACATACATATGTAAAAATACCTTAAATCTGCATCACAATTGCATGTTTCGTTTCTGTAATTTCACTGATCTGTGATTATTCACAAAAAAGTGAAATAGAAGCCATCAAAATACTCGTAGCAATCGACTCTGAATAGCTATGCTCTCATATTTTTAACCGGCTTCAAAAAAAGGGGATCATTAAGTCTTCTGAAGGTTTTTTAGTCAGTTATTAGTTCATCATAACAATGATCTCCATGAAGAAACAATTAATGTTATTTTAACAAATTAAAATGAAATCTACAGTTCGATGTGAAAACACACAAATATTTGTGATATTTCTTGTAAAAACATTCTATGGGAAAAACGATCTCAATGCTATTTGTCCTCAATTTTCCGTCACAGTGAGCTAAAGTATCAACAACAGTTAATCCCCGAAACGTGTATTTAATCCAATTTAATCCAATAGTGAATGCGAACCGGACATTTTGTAATTGGATTAACATGACGATCGAATGTTAACGGAATTGAAACAATACCGCAGGGTAACTGGGTTTAAATTACTTATGCGGAAAATGGTTTATAATAATGATGGAAATCGGTTTAACTTATGTGGTTTATAGTTCAGAATATATTTGGGAATAGATTTAAATTGGTGGCGATACAGTTTAAAAACTATCTGTTCAATGTGGTATGTTTTATAATTGTTTAGTAAAGATTTAGACTGAGATAAAAATATAGGGTGATTCAGGAACACAGAACGTAGTTTAATTTTTTTAATATAGTTTTGTATTCTGTCCATATTCTGAGCATCTTCTAAGTACGAGTCTGACTTTAGTACCTTTTGTAATGTTCCGATTTCTCCACAGTTTCTACAACTTCTCCATTGAAGTTCTAGTAATGGCCATACGTTGTTTAACTTCATTTACACATCCTAAGTTATTTGAGATTAAAGCCCCGAGATAAAAGTAAGTTTTTAACTACGTCACAGTTCTCAATCAGAGTCCCTTCTGGTGAGTTGTTGACGCGATCCACGATCAAAATCTTGGTCTTAGATCGGTTTATCTTTAATCCATACGTTAGGCTCACCCGCTACATTTTGAGAAGTAATTCCTCCATCAGGCCAGCACTACTCACGAATAAGGTGGTATCATCCGCATACCTCGAGTTGCCAATTTTATAACCACCGATCGCCACGCTATATGTCTAATTTTCACATAACAAGTTCAGTGTAGATATTAAATAGTAAAGGGGATTTTGCATCCCTGTCGGTTGCCATCCCTGAGCAGGTGTACCAGGTGCTGCGGGGTGCCCACATCCAGCAATGTTTTAAACAACATTGGTCATTTCACAGAGTCAAATGATTTAAAGAAATCCACAAAGCATATAAATGTTGGCTTGTTGAACTCTCTGATTTCCCTATGGTTTGACGAACAATGAGGATTTGTTCACGGGTTCTTTTTACCTATACAAATCCAGCTTGCTTCGGCCCAATTACTCTGGACAAGAATGCTTTGAGTAGCTCATTAATTACATGCAGCATTATCTTTCTTGCGTAAGTTATCAAGCCGAAAGTTGCCAAACTTCTTCGGGGAACCCTTTTAACGAAGTGGTATAAAAACAGTGTAAGTCCATTCAGAATTCTTTCGTCCGATGACGCAGCACTGGTCGCACATGGCAACCAGCTGCATAGTCCTTTCACCAAAAAAGAATATTCAGAAGTCCATCTGCCTGTGAGCCATATCTTGTTGCAGATATAGAGGAAGATTTGGACGCCACGCTCTGGCAATGCTCAGATAGTCTCAATTGGGATCTCATTTCTTCCTGTAGCTTTCCCATTCTTCAGATGTCGGATGCTGCTCTTACTTCCAACCCAAGAATATCCGGCTCAAGCAAATCACTTATAGTCTCAGTCGGAACCAAATTCCGTGACTGTGATACTTGAAATAAGGACTGACAATTATCCTTTCAAACATCCAAATTTTTGTCCAGTTCAGTAACAGTGGTTAAAATTTCCACCAGTTTTTTTCACAACATTGGCCATTTCAAGGAGTCAAATGCTTTGGAGAAATACACAAAGCATATAAATGTTGGTTTGTTGGACTTTCTAGCTTTCTCTATTATATGACGAACAATGAGGATTTGTTCACGGGTTCCCGTTCCCTTTACAAATCTAGCTTGCTCTGGCGCGATTCCTCTGGACAAATTTGCTTTGAGTGGCAGCATTTTCTGCTTGCGTGAGTTATCAAGACAATAAGCCAAAAGTTGCCAAATTTCTTTGTGGAACTCATTTTATGAAGTGGTATGATAAAGAAACAGTGTGGGTTCATTCAGAAAGTCACTTATCGTCCGGTGACGCAGCAATGGTAGCACTTAGCAACTAGCTGCATAGTCCTTCAAAAAAAAAATTAGAAGGTCATTTGCCTGTGAGCCATATCTTGCTCCAGATAACATGGAAGATTTGGACGCCACGCTTAAATACAAAATCACTGGAGATTTTTTTGATATTCACTTTCATTGTATCACATATCAAAAACAACAATTATTACCTAGGTAGGTAATTAATCTAATTCAAACGATAACACTAGTTATTCGCCGTTCCTCGCGTATCACTGACAATCATACATTTTATTGTACCAAAAACAATTGCATTGCATTGCATTTGCAACTATTGATAGCACATAACATTAGACAAATATTTTGTAGATAAATTTAGTACGATGCACGAAAAGTCTAAACTGTTGTAACTACCGCATAATTAACGCAGTAACATCAATTTAACACAGTTTTGTACAATAAAATATTCTATTCTCTTCTAATCTTCTTTATAAACGGAACTTTATAATATGAAAGTGGAATCCGTTTAAAAGTTTTGTTGTGCTCGATTTTATATAATAGGATTATTATTTACACTATTATATCAAATGTTTTAAAAGTTTATGGTTATTAATATTTTCAAAACTCAACTCTTTATAAACGAAGTATATATAGCATGAAGCACCTTTTTATTTAACCGAAATGTTCCACTTGTATCAGCCAACTTGATGTGTTTAATTTGATTCAAACCTCGGGCGTTATTATAATACTTCACGTTGAATACAATATCTGTTTTCTAGGAAGGGCGGCTTTGATGCAAAGAGTACGAGTATGTACAGAGAATTACTTACACTTACTCTTATAATTTTAATATTCCTGGCTTTTAAAAATTGGTATTATTTAAAAGAGTATTGTGATACTACTTCTATCATCATCATTCTCGTGAGCCTACAAAAGCCTCTCGTCGGCAAATGCTTGTTTAGTCATATGTCAAAAACTACGAACCACTTTTGACAACACTTACACAGTTCTCTAAGTTGAAATGTACCAAATGTAATACAATGTTTTTTTTTATTTACAGAAAAACATTGAGTACAGAACAATATAAGTACTTATATTATTTATTTTTAATCGCGTCGCATGTTAGACGTATCATAAGTACGAGTAAGTGTAGACCGTTTGTATACCTATATATAAGCAACAAAAATTGTGTTTACTTAAAATTGTTTATTAATATGAAAAGCGGATACAGTGTGTGTCAGTTGGTCTGTTTATAAGTAGGTTTTTTTGCAATGGGCATAGCTTCTAATTTTATTTCAGATAAATGTAGTAGGTTTGAAGTGGTGTTTTTGACGCAAACAAAATACATTTGAATAATGTGATTTAACAAATTAAAAGCAAAATCTAGTTTAACATTAGTAAAAATAAATCTCAAGTTTGTCTAGAAGATTAAATTAATCTAAAGACTTGAATCCTAAATTAAATAATGCCTCAAGTAAATCTTGTTATGAAAAGAAATAAAGCAAAGGTTATTCAACCGTTACTTTTGTGACACACGGACTTTTAAAATAACAAGCTTGTGTGGCGAACATTATTTAAGTTGTTTTATTATGACCTATGCCGAACTGAAGCTCGGAAAAATAACCCAATATGCCGTGCCATGATTGGTTTCAACGCATTCCTTGATCAAAATCGTGACTGTGACATTTTTTGTGACAAGTGGTCTACCATTCTTCAATTATTTTTATTTTTTAGTGAAACTAATTCTTATTCTTAATTTTTATATAATGTGATTGTAATCTTAATTAATGTAATTGGCTTTTGGCCGTTTTAATTAATAAATAAAATAATAATAATAATAATAAATTATTGCTTGGTAAGTCGGAAACGTAAAAATTATTAGTTTTCATAGTAAGTTATGTTTTTTTCTTATGTTATGGTCAATATATCGTAATTAGATAGTAAATCGTTATAATAAATATCATAATAACTAATTATTATCGAAACATGACAATTTAGGCGTGTCTGATAGACGTCTTCGTTTTATAGCAATGGTAACTTACCGCCGCGGAATAGGTTACTACAATTGAAATTTCAGGAGGAAATGTTTTCAGACGAAAATAAAAGTATGATTATGGTTGGCAGATATTTTAGCTATTTAACATACAAAAATATTTTTACTCGTTTATAGGAAAAAAGACGCTCGTGTTTTTAATATGATCAATTAATATCAGTCGCAATTTTCGTTTTTTTTTATAATTAAGGACACAGCATGTTTTATTTTTTTAAGTTCACAATAAATATATATAACATGTCAATAAGCATGACAAATCGCATATTCTTTATTTCTTCTTATTGTCATCACTTGTTTTTTTTTAATCTCTTGCATAATTGGCTCACCAATTCCCATATCTTTGTGTCCTATTTTCACCCCCCGTGTAAAGGTGAAAGGTACCTTAAATACCATTTCCCTTTTCATTTCAAAGTTTGTTTTATTGCTTGAAAAAGGTATGGATTAAATAGACAACTTTTACCTTTTAATGTGGGTTAATGAAAATTACTGAGAAGTAAAAAAGTTTTTTTTATTATATAATGTTGTATCATCAATACATACGAGTACCTACTATGTGTATAATAAAGCTAAAAGGGGTCTTAAGTTAGAACATTGAAGATATTGAAAAAAAACTCAAGCCAACGCAATCCATAAACACAAATTTATATCTGCAACAATACGTGTCTAGCTCGTTCGATGTCTGTAGATATAAACGGTTATAGTGCCAATGATAAAAGAATGCTATCACTATGTCCCTCACGTAGTAAAAGCAGGCCGAGCATCCAGATCATTCTATGGATTCAATCTCGACGCATTTCTCATAACAGATGGCATTTGGCATGGGACGAAGACAAATATGATTAATTTAGACGCAGTCAACGTTGGGATATTTGGAAAATTATAATAATATTAATTTGTTTATTTCACCAAAAACTTACGTGTACGTACATTACATATTACGAGAATACAATTAATTGCATTCATAATCAATTAGGTATATATTATTCTTCTTTTTTTCATCTTTGTTGTAAGGTTCGGATGTTGCGTAAATCTAACTAAGCATTTTACAATAGTAAATTTACCATGAAGGACCAACAAAGCCATAAAATACTTCTAATCAAACCTTTTTTAGTCAAAATCAAATCAAATTTTCAATATAAGTACACATTTTGTACACAGTGCGTAAACTATAAATTAACTATTGACAAGATTTGATCAAATTTGAGAATGACAATTTATTTCAATTTTATTTTTTGTCTTGAAAATTTATTTATTGAAAAAAAACTTACAAAACAAATTTTACTAATTAAAAATAAAAACTTAACTAACTTATAAACTAAAACTTATAATAATATTTTTTTTCAATTACTTCTCTCTCTTGAGTCGTATCTCCTCATGACTGAGGGTCGTGACTATACCGCAGAATAAATTCGTTAGGGAAGTGGGCACATACATCGTGGTGGGCGCCCAGGTCCTCCCACGGAATTACTTATTTTACTCGTAATTAAATTTCCAAATTAATTCAAAACACACATTTACCCCAGTCAGCGTTTTAAGCGCGAGCTGTCAGAAACATTCTCCAAAATCCCAAAAAACACACGCACCCATAATTGGATATTTCTATTTTCCAGTCACGTACATTTAAACCAGGTAAATAAAGTAGGTAAGTGGTATACTGAGTTACATGACATAAGTTACTTTTTAGTGTAGCTTCTTATTTAACGGTCTCTTTCTACCTTGAGACTTATTTCCTCATGACTGAGGGTTGGACTCTCCCGCAGCATTCGTTCGTTAGGGGAGTTCTCTTAGGCAGATACATACATCGTAGTGGGTGCCCAGGTCCTTCCACGGACGCTTTTTTCACGGTTATATGATTCTATTACTGTGCTTTTTTGCTCAATAAGACTAATGTTTATGTCGTTTTCGGTGGAAGGGTCTGGGTGCCTAGAACTCCCCTAGTGAGTCACGTCTGCGGGGAGTTATGACCCTCAGTCATGAGAAAATACAACTCAAAGATAGAGAGAGTAGGTTTAAGTTTCCTACAACCCACTAAGGCCTATGTACTTTAATATTTAGGGTGAATCTACGTCATCTACAAATGACTATAAATTATTTGTAGGAGATATAACTAAGTGAGCTATATATGGGTTGCTACAAAAAGTTGCATACTATTCTTGCTTTGTAGATATTTTGTGAAAATTCGATATAATAATTATAATAATAATTTATTTATTTAGCACTTAAAAACTAGTTACATATGTTAATTCTATATAGTATACTTAAAAATATTTAACATGGTTTACGAGATAGGTTACATTGGTACAACATAGATATTAAACACTGGGTGCACTACATTCCACACTAAGTCCGAGACTTGTGTCGTGAAATGTAGGCTCTTTCCGTTAGATTTAAATTTAAAGACGGCACGTAATTATAAGCTATATTTTTTTAAATAATAAACTAAAGTAAAAGCAGAGATAAGTATGCCTGCACGGCTATTCTATAAAACATACCTACTTGCATACGTACATGAAGTCGCTCAGATAATGTACAATAAGTTAAAGGTAAGTAATATATTTATTATCTATACATTGAATAGTCAGATTTAAAAATAGAAGGAATTAATGTCTAGTAAGGGAATATGTTAGCATTCGTTAACTCATTTCAGTGAGGGTAGATAATTCTTAATGTGAATGAATGCCTATATAGTCGAGATTACGGGGCCTGCAATCCAAAAGAAAGGCAGTGGGTTAAAACAATAGTAGCACCTATTTTAGTCGCGGATTAACAAAATTAAAGCTTATTTTTGGACACAGCCTAAACGACACACACACAAGCAACGTTAAAGGTTATGTCGGCACTATAAAATGTTAAATTGTCCTATTTTTAAATAAAAAAAAACCGGCCAAGTGCGAGTCGGACTCGCGCACCGAGGGTTCCGTACAAACCTGCAAGGTTTACAAAATATATATTTTGTAATGTAACTAAAAATTTAAGGTTTTCGGAATTTTTCCTTTATGTGTGGTATAAAACGTTGCTTCATGCCAAATTTCAAGATTCAAGGTCGACTGGAAGTACCCTTTAGGTTTTGATTCCCTTGCAAGTACTTGCGAGTTTCAAAATATGCAGCTTAAATTGCTGTTTCTTTTGATTGCGTTGACATAGAAGTTTGATTTTGCTACAGCTTAAAGGTATTATAGACCTGAGTATTTGGTATGAATTTCAATTTAATACCTCTACGCGTTTATGAGGAAATTGGTAGTAAGTTTAAGATTATTAAAAAAAATATATTTTGTGATGTAACTAAAAATTTATGGTTTTCGTAATTTTTCCTTTATCTATGCTATAAGACGTTGCTTCGTACCAAATTTCAAGATTCTGAGTTCACGGGAAGCACCCTGTAGGTTTTGATTCCCTTGCAAGTGTCGAAAATTTGCGGCATAAATGGCTGTATCTTTTGATTGCGTTGGCTTAGAAGTTTGATTTTTTCACAGCTTCAAGGGACAGTAGACCTGAGTAATTGATATAAATTTCAGCTTCATACCTCTACGCGTTCCTGAGAAAAAGGGTCTTGACAGACGGACGGACGGACGGACAGACGGACAACAAAGTGATTCTATAAGGGTTCCGTTTTTTCCTTTTGAGGTACGGAACCCTAAAAAACTTTCAGACGACTTGATAACCTCCTTTTTTGGAAGTCGGTTAATAAGAGGAGAAGGATGGCTTCCTTTACCAGTAACGCTATATAAAATTAATAAGTACATACAAAACCCAGGGCTGTTGCTACGTGAGAAAATCAGTATCTCAATTTCAGTTTACATTTGAGACCCCTACTCTCGACTTTTGGTCGAAAAGGACCGCTCGTTTTAACTTATCAGTCACCGCTCTTGGCTATTTCAAAGTCTTTGTATATTTTGGAATTCATAAGATTTTTTGCAGGACTATTTTATTTCAGTAAGTTTTGGTGTAAATCTGGTGATCCACTTCTTATTTGCTACCACCCCAACACTTAGTTGTATGAGAGCGGCCAACTCTGGTGTCGGGAGCTTTCAAACCGTCATAACAGCCTATGAAACAGATCACATATAAAATGTTAAATATGTTCTTTTTTTATTAGGTGTACAATAAAGTATATTTGATTTGATTTGATTTGATTTGATCACATTCGATTACGTGATCTAGTAATCCTGCCTGACTGTCCTGATTAAAAAACAAACTGCTAAATAAAATCGTATCAGACAAGATTATAACCTGAAGTATACATGATACTGCTAGCAGCCTTTGACAATTCACTAGCTAAAAGTAACTGATGGGGCAAAGTGAACCCTGGCTTCTGATATAGAAAAAGATACATTTTTATCGGGACAGATTTAATTTTTACAATATTTACATTTACAACAATCATACAGTACATAAAACCAGTAAAATCTGCCAACACAGCCCCAACTCAGCATAATGCTGGTATGGAAGCAACCAGCGCTGGTCTTCCGTTGGGGCTGGCTGTTACTCTGATACAAAGAAACAGTAGTCTTATAGTCAGTCTATTCTCACAGTTATTTACATTCTCACATTTTATTTCCACCCAGCTCTAGGCTAAGCCCCAGGGTACACTGTAAAAACGCAAATGAACCTACAGATAAGTTCGACAGTTATTGTCCTAGAGGGTTTACCGCCCACAATGCCTACTGTGTTAATATTCGAGGCGATGCTATACATAATATTGTGTACCTCGTTACATGTAACTATATACATATAACACTATATACTTAAACATATTACTCTAATAACCAACTGATGTTTACACAAATTACAAAAAAAAATTAAACTTTAATTTCAATCATTAAACGGATTACATATTGTGTCGTAAAATTTCAGTGATAGTCATATTATTAACTTTGTTTTTGCTAGGAATAAATTATGTTTGAAGGTTCTTCTGTTCTGTTTAAAAGGCATTTTTGACACCAACTACGATCTTGTTCTTTGAAACAGTTAATGTTATATACCAAAATATATATAGTATAAAACGAAGTCAATTCCCGCCGTTTGTCCCCTTATTGTATTTATAAATGCATCTTTGATCGAGCGAAGCCAGGCCCAGTCGCTAGTTTACGGATATAAAAACACAAAACAAATATTTTTTCTCTAAGCTTTATCGCTTATCTTCGCCAGGTAGATTTCTAAGGATAATTTATACAAACGCGTTCCTGAATATATCATTTGTATCCCAAAACCTGGATTTACATACGTTTTGGTAATATAATCATTGCGTTGTGGGCGTTTTTGGCGACGAGAATGCTAAATTTTCGCTTCGAATTTACTTTGTACATATCTAATAATTATATTTAAACAAATATACTACTTATTAACCTACACACATCATAGATATCTTAATTTTCTTACGTTACTTAGTTAGGATTTTATAACATACTAGCTGGTGCGCGCGACTTCATCCGCGTGGAATAGTTATTACCATAAAAACGGTTCTAGTGAGTTAATCTCAAAAGATAGAAATATACTGTCGCAGACATTTTGTTAGATCATTTTAAGAGAAATAATTCATCAATCAAATCAATACATACTTATTTTTTGATATCTTGAACCGTTTTCGCAGCGCACGCAACGGAAGCCCTCAAAGATGAATCATTTTCCCCGTTTTTTCCACATTTTCCATTGTTCCTTCGCTCCTATTTGTTGCAGCGTGATGTTATATAGCCTAAAGTCTTCCTGGATAAATGGTCTATTAAACACAAAAATATTTTTTCAATTCACACCAGTAGTTCCTGAGATTAGCGTGTTCAAACAAACAATCAAACAAACAAACTCTTCAGCTTTATAATATTAGTATAGATGTATGTACATAGTATTTAATGTGAGTATTAATTGCTTCTTACTTTAATTTCAGCCCAATCTAGTTACTAATCAGCCGATTGAGCTCAAATGCTTAAAAAACTTTAAATTACTATTGAAAAGTTAATAGTACTTTAATTAGATTAATGGTAACAAGGTTACCATAAGACAAATACCTATACAAGTATGCAACTGCCAAGGAGAGTATTGTTGATGAAAGAAAATGAAGGAAAATATATTGCCCGGACTATCATCATTGTCATGTTCAGCAGACGTCATCATAATATTCATAGCTGATCATAATTAGAATTTTGCCTCCTGAAAATTTTCCATTGTACACCAAATTAGGTGCACATTTTTTTTTCAAACCATGTTTTCTATCACACCTATCCAGCGGCCATTTTGATAGGTCGCCTATTGTAAAGCATGATAAGCTATAATGGCGCCTTACGCGTACAATTTGTGAAACATTGTTGCGAGCGCCGGGGCGTCTACGGCTGGCCGCTGATTTAGAGTGGAAGGATGTTGTAGATAATGCAAGTTTGAAACTCCCACTGAATCAAATTCGCTAACTGGTGTCGAATACACATGTGTGACACCGGTGGTAAATAATATATACCTACTTAGTTCTGATTCACACAGGTCAGACATTTTTTTTAAATTCAATTGAAATTGAAGGGCTTTAGAATAAACATTTCTGCCGCCAGCCCCGTCGCAGCAATTACATGTTTACATACAATTAGGTACATTTACTTATTATAATATCCAACATTACAACAAAGACTTGGTTTTTAAATCAAGTTCGGTCGTGCATGGAGTACTGCTCGCATCTTTGGGATGGATCAGCAAAATACCAGCTAGAGGCGTTGGATTCGATTGAAACGCGAGCTAAGAGGTTAGTAGGTAAAACCACCATTAAGAAGGCAAAACTCCAAAGTTTGGAACACCGCCGCAAGGTGGCCAGTCTGTCGGTCTTTTATCGAATACATTTCGGAGAGTGTGCAGAGGAGCTACATAAACTGATTCCCTCAGCTCCCTTTTATAACCGAACAAGCAGAAAGTCCGCAGGTAGACATCGTTTTATGGTGGAAGTGCCGAAGTGTCGAACGCCGCGCTTTGCTTCTACGTTTATTGTACGGACGGCAAAGCTCTGGAACACTTTACCAGAAGCTGTGTTTCCTGCGAACTACAATCCAGGGGTTTTCAAATCTAGAGTTAATAGGTATCTTCTAGGTAAACGTGTTACACCCTAGGCTGCAGCAATGCTTAACATCAGGCAGGCTGTAGTAAAACGTAAACCTATCACACGTAAAAAAAAAAAAAAAAATTGTGCAAATTTGTCTTCGTGGATGTAAAGAAATACCGTGAGAAACAGACACGTTAGTGGTGTGATGAAGACCACAAAATATAAAGACATGTAACCTGGATCGCCCTACCCACCTACCAAAACAGATAGTAATTTGCAAGGGCGAATACGAAACATGGCATAGTCTCTTAGTAAGTAGTGGGGAACACAAAAGCTAAAATGTGACACTATTTACGTATCTCGATCATCACATATCACCGGGCAAATTTTCGACGAGACTGGCATTTATATTTGACAAAGAACTTTTTAGTGTTTATCCTCCCATAACAGAGCAGAATACGTCACAATGCGTCCACTATTGTAGAAACAAATAGGCTATAGTTAAACGTGTAAGAAGGATATTTGTAAGCTTCATCTACAGCCCCAAGTCTGTGGAGTGGTGAGTGATAAATTTTACGGCTTCTATCGTGTTTCTGTATCGATTTTATTCGATACAATGTGCTGGCTCTGTAATCATTTTAGGCCGATATATGATGGTCATTTTACTACATTTTGGAATATTTTAAGCAAATACCTATGTACAAAAAAGCAATACCTATTCAATAAAGAATATACCACATATTTCATTAACTAATTGGATATAGATTACTGCGGTTAGTTTTTTCAACATTGGATACGCAGATTCGAATTCTGCTGGCGGAGGAAAATAATATCAGCTCACAAATATATTACAAATCACAATATACCATTTAAATCTGTTATTTTTTGCCATACATAATCTCGTTAGTAAAATTACACAATACAATATGATTACGTACAAAATTGCTACTATTAGTTCACATGTTTAATTTCAATTGATCAATAAATGATTGTACTAAGTACCTATCGATATTTACGTACAAAATACGTACATAAGCAATATGCAATTATTTCAATAAACTCCTGTAACACGAGTAAGCAAAACCCTTTCAATATTTACAAATATTTTACCTAAACTTGTTTCCGCAAATAAAGCACGCGGATCAACGGATGAAGGGAGTCTTCCGCAAACAAATATCGTGTTTCGATGCTTTTAAGTGCGCGCCTTGACAGATAGCATTGGACGAAATGGAGTAGGATATGAAATGATATACATTGGGACAAGGTTGTTATGCTTGATACACGAGGATAGCTTTTTAAGCTAAGATAGCTAGGGCTAATAAAATAGCAAGCTTTTGTTTATACGCTTCAAAAATATACTAGTTTAATTTCTAAAACACAGAGTCAGCCTATTTGTCACCTAGCACTGGCTAGGACAATTATAGAACTAGTTCGCCATCCTAGATTAAAACACTAACCTTATGAAATTCGGGTATAAATTTGTCATTTGACACCATTGTTAGTGTCACAGCTTTACATATCCTTGCTTCATTATACCTAATTTAAAAACGCGAGGGAATTCGCCACTAGAGGCGTTAGTGTGGTGTGATGTCTCCGAAACATCAAATTTATTTCAAAGATGGTAAACTCTTTGTTTTGAGATACTAGGTCAAGTCAAAACATAGAATACTCTCGCGGAAATAAGCTGTTAGCGTAGATATTGCAAGGTTTAAAGAAAAATATCGCGCTTTTTAATTTTCAATTCATGTCCCATGGCTATTTAGTCGTTGCAGCCGCGGTTCGAGCTTAGAAGAGCGGTAAGAGCTTAGAAGTTGACATCAGAGGTTTTATGATAAATAAATACTTGAACACTCCAGCTAGAAGCATTCCGATGGTCTTGACGTTAAGTACTGACACTTTTGTTAAAAATTTATCAATTTTTTGGCAAGTTAATTTTTATTTTATAAATTAATTCATATTTCGTTTATTATAAAAAAATATGTATAGAATAAAAGAGGGTAGGGAGGCCTTTGCCTAACAATGGGTCACTTTAGGCTCTTAATAATAATAATTGAATAAAAAAATCATTCATTGAGATTTATTATATGGCCGCTGATTCGCTCACATTGTATTTGGATCAAAAGCTACCTACGACACTCTTTTTTTACTCTATATAAGGATACTACACATCCCCATCAAAAAATCACGATGATCCGTCACTCCAATGCAGATACACGCCTTATTAAAAAGAAGTTTTTTTTTTATTTTTACTCTCTTCCCAGTAAATGCCAAGACACGGTAATAATATCATACAGTATTGTAACTCGGCCGTGTCCTTGAAATAAGTGCCTACGCGCTGTACGTAAACATGAGATAGGGCTGTCGCTGTCGCCCACCTACAGCGTATTAATTGCATCTGGCTACTTTGAGTTTCTATCTAGTTTTGAGATTGTAAATTTATTACTTTTTATTTATTTATTAGCACAGATACTTAGTAACAATATAAAATATTAATATTACCTAAATAAAATACTTTGTGAATTGAATAGCAAGTGTTCAATAAAAATGCAAGTTGTTTTTTTGATTGATAGATTTATTTAAAAAACCATGATTATGTATGTGACTATAACAAATCAATCTTATAAATTTGCGAACGAAAAATATTTGAATATATTTAAATGAAGTTCGGAATATTTTCTCCATTTTTTTATATATTCCACGAAATCATCGCCAGGTACAATTAAACGAAAAAAAAAGTGTACGAGATTCTTGTTAATCTTGAATATCGTTCTGACCCTCTAAATCTCGTAACGGTACGAGATTTCTCGTACGTCTGGCAGCCCTAACCTGCCGCGCGCATGCCACGACCCGAGCGCGTAGGTATAGCTCGCGCGTCGCCCGTTTATATGAAGTTGGAATACTGTATGATATTATTACCGTGGCCAAGACGAGCCGTGCCGTGCGGTGTTATTCGGAATGAAAATGTTAATCCATGTTCTAATTTGTCTCTATACGAAAGTTCACGCACATTAGTTAAAACGTTCGAGCTTTTTCTTTTTTTTTTAAACAAGCTAGGCTCGCGCTTGACAACAACTTGCCTGATGGTAAGCAACTTTGTAATCTACGATCTAGAAAAGAAAAGAAACAAACGTACATAACATTGCTTAACATCAGGTAATTTGTAGTCAAGCGTAAGCCTATATCCTATATCATATAAAAAACATACACTCTCACGCACAACCTTTCGCTTTCATAATATTAGTGAGATGCACTTAGACGTATTAGAAAAACGTACTTATATTCTCGCCATCTGTAAAATTCCAAAGCTCAGTTTGAACATATAATACGGCCACAATACGGGGCTTACGTCCTCTTTAATCCGGCTGAAATCCTTTACGCCCTTATCAGGTTGAGTGACATTATTTATTCACGCCTCACACCATCTCTGCTATCCTGTGAGGAACCGGGCCGTATTTGTTGAATGGTAAGTAAATGGGACTTGTACGTTCCGAGTTTTCGCCATAGTACGGTTGCAGTTAAAATTTATCGTGTTTAAACTATGATTGTTGAATAACCGTTGACTTAATATTAATAATTGACCTATAACTATTGAATTATGAATTATGAATAAATGTATTATGATTTCATTTTATTTATGTAAAATTAATTGAGCGCATTGCTAATGTCTTAATAAAAAAAAAACAAATTAAATGATGCTTAAAATTATAATTATTAAAATAGATACTAGGTCCTCTATAATCTGGGTCTTAACATACGTCCTAACTGAGTGCATCAAGAAGGTTTGCCAGTGGTCTTTAGGGCGGTTTAATAAACGTCTACAAATACTCTAGATGGTCACTCTCCGAACATAGTAAATTTAATTCTATCGCTAAGAACCAAACATTATGTTCTAGCAACCTTTTAAAAAGCCAGTTTGCTTCCAATGTGGATCTGGTGATAAATTTTTTAAGTTAAAATTTAAAGTTTAAATTTCCCTGATGATAACCGACCTCCGGTAGTAGATGGCACCTCAAGAAGAAGATAAAATTGGTGGCTACCACGTAATAAACAGAAAAAAACTATGGTCATAAAATTTGACATATTTAAACTTCTTTATTATAATTACAATATCCGAAGTATGTGCGTAAAATCAAAATTACTTTCCTCCTAAATTACAAATTTTGCAATGACGACATCACATTGGTCGGAGCCCTGTGGGTTAGCTAAATGAATAAATGATACTCTATCAGCTGTTACGATCCAGGGGATTCAGATAGATGAGGAAATTTAGATGGGCATCTAAATGACATCACTGTCGGAAGTTTAAGCTTTCAGTTTTAATTACTATTGTGAGAATTATAGTAATTTAATTAATTTGCCGTTGCAAAGTTTTCGTAGTTTTTCCTCTGCATCAATGAATATTTTGCTACTCTATTGCGAGTATTCTATCCTGTTGTTTTATAAATTATCTCTAGCCATGTCAGTCGCAGTCTTTTTACTTCAGTTGCCGTCCAATGTTTTGTTATTTTTTTATTCAAGATAGGGTCACGCTTGACTACAACTCGCCTAATGTTAAGCAAAATTGTTAGGTGTTTTGATTATTATAAACATAAAATCTTCACGCGTTATGTTTTTCATAGCAAGTCGGGTTTCGATGTAAAAGATTTAAGAATTTCATATATTGACATATTTCCCATTTCATATATGTACAAGTAAGTAACTATTTAATTTCTTTGTAACATGTAATTCTATTATTTTCGAAGGATATTATTATACCTACGAAATCTTTGAAAAAATAAGAATATTTATTCATTTCGTTTGATTTATCTGTTATGTATTGAACATATTTACATAAAGTACTTTATTTCCTCGTCCAGCCGAACATTTGAGAGGCTTTTAACATTATCTACGAGTGTTGAGAGCTGCTAACTGCTGATAACATATCTACCGCCTATCTGTTACTGATAAATACTTGTGCATTAAAATAATACTTTCTATAAGTTATGCTTGTGTTTGTCACAAATGTATTGTTTTAGGCCGAAATGCTGGATATTGAAAATATTGTTTATTGCATAAGCATAATTTAAGTCTGCTACACACGTTATAATTATGAAATCAATTTTAACTATACAAATTTTTTTTACAATTTTTTAAGATATCTTAGGTAACTATTTAATCAATGTTTTTTTTATATCCTGATGGTATATCGTGGTTGTTCCGAATTAGAATTAGAAAAAGTCCTTTCGTAAATGTATGCTCTAATCTACCTATATATCCATATACATTAAATACCGTTACCAAATTAAATTCAAATCAGGAAGGAAAGAAATCAAATATTAATTCTAAGGAACATACACCTTCACTTTTTCACTAACTTTAGCCTGTATAAAGTACCTACCTAATTCAAAGTGTGAAGTAGGTATCAAAAGAAACAGATAATATCTTAATATTCCTAGTCCTAAATAATATCTTAATATTCCTACCTTTGCGCCGGGAGCGATCCGGGGTGGGCTCTTTGATTAATTTTTGTTTGTTTTTGTTCGATACTAAGTGGACTGTATGGGGTTGAATTTTATCGTAATAGAACTGATGCAACGAGGGCAATCATAAAAAGCATTCACCAACCTTTCATCCACGACGCTGCTTCTCCGGGGATAGCCTCCGTGATGCGCGACAGGCGAATGGTGCTGCACTTGCTCCTCTTCTGTATGAATTCTTTTGGTGTTCCAGAGTCACGGACTCAATTAACGCGCACGGCGCGATCTTGATATTTTGGAGAAGATCTGGTGTGCCACGGGCACATCCACCGCGCACGGCGCGATCTTTATTACTCCTCGAGTGCTGGTTTGTCACGGACACAACCACCGCGCACGGCGCGAGTTTCGCTACTCCGGGTCTGCGACGCGCAGACTTCCAGTCGGCTCTTGCAATTCACAACTACCCTCAATTGCATCAAAATACTACTGTTAAAACCCAACAGTTTTATTTTACTTCATATTTTATTTTAGGTATATTATATATTTAATATTATGTTTAGGACTTGTAAATATATACTATTAGTCAGTTACTTTATGTTTTATAAGTCCTAAAATAAACCTTAAATAGAACGTCTCTAAAACTAAAGCTATTATTTACCAGGCAGCCCTTTTACAAACTTGACTTGCCTTTATTTTCGATCCTAAAGGTATCGTCTCAAATCTATAGAAGTCTTTTGAAACCCAGCATCGGTTGAAAAGGTTTAAATTGAAAAGGCTGTCGATGAAATAGAGATCTTTTGATCGAGAATGGTTCTCAAAGGTAGATAGACGTTTTGACACCTTTTGACTGTAACGTCTCTTTGAGAAACGCTGGTCAAGCTTTGATGGTAGTAATTTGATCAAGGTTCAGTGGATACTGACAGAATGATTCTGTATCGGTGGAAATAGTCGAGAAGGGAGGTTTTCGAATACAGTTTTGGTATTATTGTTGTGAGCTTTCTAGTTTCTTACATTGAAAAAGTAAAAAAGAGAGAAAAAGTAGGTCTACTGTACTAGTGTAAATTTATCCAAATTCAGTAACTATATTGAACAAATAAATAAGTCCCAAAATGTAATTAATAATTAATGGAGCGGCTTTTTTAGCTAATTTATTACACTTTTGTAGAATATTATTATGAATTTAGAAAGTTAACACGGTAGAGACGTTTTCTTATCCGCCAAATACCAACTCACCCAATTGCATCTCTTTTGAGTCGTAATTCCTCATGACTGAGGGTCATGACTCCCCCGCAGAATTAATTCGTTCGGGGAGTTCTCTTGAGATAAATCGTGGTGGGCGCACAGGTCCTTCCACGGAAGACACATGTCCTCGGATACTGAGGTCTTCAAACGTGTCGGTTTCCTCACGATGTTTTCCTTCACCGTTAAGCGAATGCAAATCCACACTTAACATAAAAATACAATTTTTTTGGTGTAGGGCCGGATTCGAACCGGGTGCGTGATGAAAAGCAGACATTGGAACCACTGAGACACAAACTGCACTTTCATTGTATTATATAATATAAAGAATTCTATTACACGCCATTCCTTCAGAACACTCCCACTAACTCCCGGGCGCGCAAAAATGAAAATTCCACAGCGTTTAGTTACCCATACATTTTGTTAAATTACAAACCGTGACGGGTTAAACGTGTTTAACCTTTATTTCATTTCCCGAGGGAACAATGTGATTTCCCGAAGCGTTCCTTGGGGAAGATTTTTGTTTTGAAGTCATGCATGTTTTGGTATTTCCTGGTTTATTATGTTTAGTGGGATGGAGAAGTCTGTAGTGTTTCAACCTACTTCTAAAATTAAGGAGGTTATTAAGCCAACAGTTCCTAATGCATTTATTCAATTAAATTAAAATACACATTCGCAAAAGTTTTATATTAAACATCCCGAAGAGTCCCGACTTCAAATAAAGGAGGAAGGAACCTGAACTCACCACGATGTACGTATATGCTCAAGAGAACTGCCCAAACGACTTGATTCTGAGGGGGAGTCACGACCCTCAGTAATAAGGAATACGACTAAGAAAGGAGGTTATTAATCCAACATTCACGCGTATTTTTAATACATTATTTTCTGACTTCTACATGTTGGTGGACTTATCGACGAATACACCAAAAATAACTTGTATATACTTAAGTGTGTGAAATTATGCAATAAAAAATAATTGAAATAAGCTACCAATTACGAGCGATAAATTTAAATATGTATTTGTTTGTTGAACTGAGTGTTACCAGTATGTACCTACCTATATATAATAAAAAAAATCAACAAAATATGAACGTATGAATGAATATGATGAAAGTTTTTTTTTATTAAATTTTGAAAGGCAAAGTAAAATGGCGGCTATATTTTCTTGGTAAATCGTTTTTTTATGTTTCCATAAAACATAATAGAAATTCCAATTAAATAGCTAACTGCAATTAATCCTATAAAATAGTTTCGCAAGCCTACACCGGAAAGTTTAGATAAAAACTGCAGTATTATTTTGAAAATCCGTAGATTTATCACCCTTTGCCAGCTAGAATGTTGCGAGGTATTTGGCGAGCGACCAAAAAGCACCGCTTTGCTAACAAGCAAGCAACGGTAATATAAATCTGAGATACCTTACTACGTAAGTGTTTAATTTTTTTAATATATTAACTTTTATAATCTATAAAAATGTATAAAAATGTCGGTTGCATTTCGGAGAATGTGCCGCGGAATTGCACGAACTAATTCCGCCCGCGCCCTTCTATCACCGGACGAGTAGAGGTACGGCAGGACGACACCGGTTTATGGTGGAAGTTCCTAAGACTCGCACGAACTTCGTACCGCAAGGTTGTGGAACTCCCTGCCAGACTCTCTGCTCCCCACGCACTATAATCCAGCGATCTTCAAAGCGAGAGTGATTCGGTTCTTATCGGGTGAGCACGCTCCATCTTAGGCCATAGCCTTTGCTTGCAATTAGGTAAACTATAGCCAAGTGCAAACCCGTTCAAGTTAAAAAAAAAGTATAATAAAGCTGCAGAAGGTCAATAAATCTGTACATAAAAGTTATTAGAAAAAAAAATGTTTGAGCATACATTAAATCGGTAATAAAGCACTTTTCAGTAGTATTTGTAATTTTCGTCTGTTTATCTGTTTTTATCCGTCTCTGTTTATTAAAACGCTCATCACGCAAAAACGACTGAACGGATCATCACAATTTTTGGTAAGCAAGTCTTTGGAATGTCATAAGCTACTTTTTATCCTGAAATAATACGAGCGAAGCTGCGAGCGTCGACTAGTGGTACAATATGATGATGAGTAAATGTAGTAGTTGGAATAAATTAGTCGTTATTCTGTAGTCAGTTGGAGTTAACCGACGTTATGTTTATCCCTTTTCAGTTCGCATAAAAAGTCATTCCAAAAACAAGAAACATGTAGTGTTTAGGCTAGTCTTTAAACATTAAAATGGCACCACCAATATACAATACAATACAAAACGTTTATTGGGTTCAAAAATACTTACATCTAGGTTTACTATTAAATGGCTTGTTTTTATAGAAATTGCCGCCAAAGTGTCATCCTGTCATACAATATTATGTCAACTTCAAGCGTGCTGAGGACGCACAACCTTCTTTACATATTGTTGTTTGATTCGCCCCTACGAATTACCAATTGCGTGGATCAATTAGCATCCAATCCATTCTTAGTTTCAAGTCAGTGGCGGGGGACCAATTACAAAGCTGATGTACCACGTGATTGTTTACTGTTTTATCGCGTAGGTTTATTTGGCATATGTGTGTCGAACTTGGAACCATATTGTGCTATCTATTACGTAAGTTGTCGTTGCAAGCAAGTAGTTAAGAGTGACTCGTTAGGGCTAGGAACAGCTTCTTTCTTTTAGTTTTTGAGCTAAATGACTAAGTTGTGAGGTGAAGCTTAGAAAGCTTGTAGTGGTAGGGCTCTTATGAAGCTCTGGCTGGAGAATTATAGTAGTAAGTAGTTATGTAGTCACCAAGAAATAGAGTAAATAAAAGATTTATACAACTAAAATTTCACACAGTGCCATCCAGTCCTATCCTGAGCAAAAGTATGGTACAATAACTTGCATTTTGACTAAGTAAATAATCAAAGCATTTTGATTATATTAATACTATATTTGTACTAACATGCCAGTAGTAAAGCATCAAACTAGTCCAAAATACTACCTACACAGAATTGCTTAAAGGAAATAAGTTTTATAAGACGTCGTGACTCCCGTGAAGAATTAATATGTTAGGGGAGTTCTAATTAAGAAATTCTCACGAAATGCCTCATCACTATTTCTGAACTTTATTCAGAGTTCCAGAACTTGTAGTTCTATTTCTTGTGTTGTTATTTTTCTACAAAACCTTAACCAATAGCAACCCTACTAATACCGTGCGCTAATTGGTTGCATTTACTCCTTGTTTACTCGGTCCTGTGGTTTACAGACAGACCGACACAAAGCTTTGTTCCTGCAAACTTAACTATGTGTGTGTTTGCTATTGGGTAAGTATTTGTTTTATCTAAGCACTAGCTTTTGCCCGTGGCTTCGCACGTATTATCTATCTACCTATAACATATATGTATAATAAATAAATAAATAAATATTTCAGGACATATCACACAGCGCCATCTAGCCCCGCACTAAGCAAACGCTTGTGTCGTGGGTACTAGATAATGGATATACCTATAATACTTATATACTTTTCTTTTGTAAATACATACTATTACAAGCTGAAAAGGGGGTTAAAATCTGAGCATTGAAAATATTAGAAAAATAAATGTTTGGGTATACATTAAATCGATAATAAGACGCATTTCAGTAGTTTTTTTTTTATAATTTTCGTATGTTTGTCTGTGTCTCTGTTTATGTAAACACTCATCACGCAAAAACGGCTGAACGGATCATCATGATTTTTGGTATGTAGGTAATATTAGGTCTTAGAAGTGTCAAATGCTACTTTTTGTCCTAAAATAATAAGAGCAAAGCCGCGAGTGTCCTCTAGTATACATGTAGTATACATGTTAATCTTCCTCTTGAGTCACTCTATTAAAAAATTGCATCAAAATCTATTGTGTACTTTTAAAGCTCATAACATATTATATACATATTACATACATATAGGTACATACATAGTATAGACGCGGGAAGCATGCTTTATTTAGCTTTGCTTTATACTATGTAGTGATAGTTATATATCACAGTAATAGTATAATGGCAAGTTTGTAAGAAAAGTAAATTCGTATGGGTGTGGCGAACGCTGTTGTCGGGTTTTAAAGCCGCCCGTAGGGCTTCTGTTATGGGCAATAGTAGGTGCTATAGCGGACAGTACACTGTTAAACGTGTTATCCGTTCCACGGAAGCGTCTAGATGTGAATGACATTATGTAGGTATTTTGGCTACGGTCACCCATCCAAAAGCACTGGCAGCTGTTTGACATTTGTAGACGCGAATGGTACTTTGAACTATTGTAATGTAACTATGTTTGTTTACAAAATTCTCAGAAAACCAAAATGATACATGATTGAATCATTGAGAGAATAAATATAACTTCTGGTTAATATTATTTCTAGAAACTAATTAAATATTTCTGAAAAAAACTGAAACTCTGGAGATATATGTGTTTTTCCGCTGCGACTGCAATTTAACCATCAAACAACAAACTTGATGGTTTTAAGGGGTGTTCCTCCATATACCACCGCATACCTCACCTTCTAACCAACGTGGCCTCCGTGGATCTCAAGATCTTACCAACACGGCACCTTGTGTCTTGAAGCTTTGTAGTTCTCCTTCGGCAAGATATTCTCGTCGACACGTGTTTCGCCTCCACGAGGCATCCTCAGGACGTGTTGACTCCTCGAACGTCGGTCCGAAAGTATTGTTTGACTATTGTTTATTTCTTCCTAAATAAACAATAGTCAAACAATCCCAAATTAGGCAGAACAGTTTAAGCCATTTTGTCGCGACGGATCACAATAGATGAGTAGTGCTGATAGTCCAGCCATTTGTGTGCAAATTGGGTGTGAGGAATAGACTATGTTACTTAGAACACCACATTTCGAAATAAAAATATATTGACCTTTAAAACAACATTTCATTATTTAATGTTGTCAAAATAATCATGTTGCACAATTTTATTACTGCGGCACATCAAAATTACATATAATACCACATTTTTGTCGAAAACCCTTCGACAGATATGTATAAGCAATAAATGAATTTGTCTAGACTTTTATTTTAGTGTCCAATGCTATTATGTGTCAACACTACCACCTAATCAGCATGCCAACGCATAATACAGCATACGTATGTGCATAACTTTATTTTTCAAATCTATAGTAAATATCATGTGGTTTAATTTGGCATATGTGTGTCGGATTTGTGGCCATGATGAATAAGGAGTCTAATTAGTGTGATGCCGCTGCCTGTGGGGCTAACAGAATGATGTCATTATCTTGGCTCGTTAGCCACCAGGCAGTTAGCTACCTGTATTATTTCTTAGTAGTTACGCCTAGTTATTGTCACACTAAAATAATTCGAATGTCCTAACTTCGGCCTTTTGTCAAACTTTTTTTAAAAAAGAATAGATTAGTCTTCCTTGCAAACAATTTATAACTATTTTAAAGATATGTGTGATATGTGTGAGTGAACCCTGCCAATATAATGATTTTATTAAGTTTGTGGATATTACATATATCATGCTGATAATTTTGAATTAGTTTTAAGAGTGCTAAAACCGAATAGCAAAAGATGCGACACAAGCGGGCGTGGGTGTCTGAGTAGGCAAGGCGCTAAGTTTTAAGCAGATAGCCCTGCTAAAATATACATAGGCGCCAAAATCAATCTATGCGAACGCTACGTAAAACGTAAACTAGAGACGCCACGGGACCTTCTAAAAGATTGAGTACCTATATAATCATTACTATGATATTATTATAACTCAACTGACCTTGATCGGTGATGAAGACAGCCACAGTTGGAACAGGTCTGACGTCACAGACGTGCTCCGCGCCTCATGGTGTGGCCTCGGAGATAGCGGGCCCGATGACGTCACACAATGTATCCTATTCACTTCATCCACCGACGCACACTCCCGCAAATACCGGTCCAGAACCCTGGGCTTCGCTTCCAGAAGCTTCTTTAACTCAAACAAATCTTCATCCGTAGATTCGTCCGGAGACGCTCGGTCTATCACCTCCCTATACTCCTCATTGCAATGCATTATCAACTCGTTAGTAGCTAAAACGTCGTATACGACCTTATTGCCTAAGTTTTCTGGACTTCCAACTTTAATATAAACACCATTATCACTACCGTTTCCCAGTTCTCTTTCACAACCGTTGTGTTCTGTTATTTCGACTATCGTTATAGGTGGGTTCTCTTTATGCATGTTGTTGTTGATAAGCTCTGGTTTCTTTATTTCTTCAGGTAACTCGTAGACTAGCCTCATTAGTTCGTGTGATCGTGTCTGCTTTTCTTCATGGCTTTTCTCTTTGCCGTCGGTTTCTTCGTCGAATTTGGCGCAGGCATCTGTTTTGTTTGCGTCTGCTTTTTTAGTGACATCTATTGGCTCTTCTGAAGTCATGGCAGAGGGGGTTTAGGTCTGGGTTGGGACGCAATTAATGTCAGCCTCTCTTGTATTCCGCATTTCTTTGATTTCAGACTATTCTAGCTTTGGTACCTGCAACAAAACAAAAAAGAGTTAGGCATGTTTTTTAGGTTTCTATACGCAAAACGCAATACACACTTTTGTTGCTAAACATTATGTGGTGGTCATAAAAAATAATTTCATCTTGAGAACCATTTACGATAATTTCACCTTGAACGAAAGATCTGGAAACAGTCGACTTGCGACACAATTTTTGTATTCATGATACTCGTTATAGTAACTTCTATTATTATATCACTTAGCTAGTACTAGTGATATTAAATGATGTCTTGGAATAGAGAACTAAACAAAGTTTAAACGTATTTGTGTCAAATGCCATTGGCCAAATAGAAGAACTTAGGTACTCCGCAAATAAGAGGGTTCCGAAGTTACCCAGTTTAAATAAAAATAAAATAAATAAATAAATGTCATTTATTTCAGACTTTGAGTCCATACACATTAAAGATAAAATTAAATTAAAATTAAAATTAAAATTATTACATAGCAGGCATGTCAAACAATAATCAAACCGAGTTATTAAAATTAAATGTCTACTAATAAAAATTAAATTAAAATGTCAAAGATTACAGTAAAAATATAAAAATGTCAAACTCTAAAATACTTTGTTACCCACTAATATTTTCTTTTTGAAAGGGTCGTAAAACATGTGTAGCTGTGCGGCGTGATTGATGATGGGGCAGTCGAGTCGTGCAGCTACAACCCGCAGGATGCTGTTAGTGCTGCCCCGGACGCGGCTGAGCATCGAGGTGGCCCGTTTGCGGAGTACGGCGTGGAAACCATCTACCCTTGCATCCGCAAACATCCCCGACGCACTGCAGCGCCACGGCAGCCCCAACAGCATCCTGAACGCGTTGTTGTATTGCACTCGTAGCGCGTTGATTGCCTTGAGTGTATATGTGGCCCACAGACTGCACGTATAGAAGGACTGACAAAATGCTCTGAATAATGTTAGCTTTACTTCTGCCGTACATCGTGCAAATCTACGAGCCAACATATTGCCCCTGACAGACAACGCCCTACGTTCTCTCTCGATATCCTCAACATCAGAGAGGTTCTCCGTGACCCAGTGTCCCAGGTACTTGAAACGCGAAACTCTCGCCAGTGGAACTCCGTTTAGTGTTAATGGCGGAACGTTGGAAATCTTAAAACCGCGCGACTGAAACACGAGGAGTTCGCTCTTTTTAGTGTTGTACCTGAGACCATGTGTCCCGGCATAAACCTCACAGATGTTGAGGAGTTTCCTGAGCGCGCTCACAGAGGGCGCCAGCAGCGCCATATCGTCGGCATAACTGATGTTATTAACAAAGGTACCGTCAATAGAACATCCGACATTGGCAGCGCTCAGCTCCTCTATAAGCCCGTTCACGTACAGGTTGAAAAGGCGTGGCGAGGACAACCCCCCCTGCCTTACTCCACAATTCAACCCATACGCATCGGAGAACTCGCCCGCCCATCTTACAAAGTTGGTTTGGTTGTTGTACCAATAATCAAGAATTCGAATGACTTCCTCAGGGAGACTGGTCTGCGTCCTCATCTTGCTCCAGAGCACCTTATAGCTGACCAACTCGAATGCTCTAGAAAGATCAAGAAAACACGCATAAACCGGTGTTTTCCGATCTGTGTAGTACCGGACAGTATGCTTGAGGCACAAGATCGCAGATTCTGTCGATAACCCAGCTCGGAAACCGAACTGGGCATCGTGCAGCTGCAGGTGCTTGCTAAGTATGCCATCAAGCAGACTGTCCAGCACCTTGGCTATGGTGGTGGCTAAGGAGATGGGCCTATAGTTCGTCTTGTCAGACGGGTCGCCAGTCTTATTCTTGATTACCGGTACAACCACCGTTTTTAGACAGTCATGTGGAAGGTACGAGTGTCGGACACAGAATGTGTAAAACATGGCAAGAACACGAGGTAAGTGGGGGCCAGCATGCTGCAGATGCTCAATACTAATACTGTCGTGTCCCGGCGACTTGCCTCGCGTCATGCGACGAATCACAGACGCCACCTCCTTCGCAGTAAATCGCGGGAACGGAACATCAGGCATCGGACGAGTATTAGTACCGAGCACCGGCGGCGGGGCTGATAGAGGCATGGGATCAATTAGAAACAAGGATTTGAATCTATTAGCTATATCCCCGGAATCTGTTAAACCATCTATACTTAATGGAGTTTGCACTTTAGGATTTAACTTTTTCGTATGTTTCCAAAAACTTTTAAAATCTTTTTTATCATGATTAGATGCTAGAATATTCATTTTAATTTGTTCCGCGTTGTTTTGACACCATTTTAATTTTGATTTAAATGCCCTCTTAGACTCAACCATTTCATTATACGCGGGTCCTCGTGTTGGCTTGCCATGCAAAAGCCACATTCTGTATTTAAGGCGCGCCCTCTGGTGGACTATTCGGACATGTTTATTCCAGCCCACTACGCGCCTCTTTTTCCCTACACAGTCCCCTAGCTCTGAACTATTTACAGCGGCGTCGCACAGCACTTTCACAACCGTTCCATATAAATTATCTATTATCAGCCTATGGTCTTGATTCATGCAGTAATTATCACAACATTCTGACAATTGTTGAGGAAAATGTATCTCTTTCAAATTATTGTTACAAAATTGCTGATAATTTTGAATTTCAGAGGAACCTCTTTCCCCCCAAATAATTTTATTCCTATTTTTGTTCTGCAAAGTAATTTCTGGTTTTAGCAAAAGTATGTTACATTTCAACTCAATAGGAAAATTGTCAGACATGTACACATTTTTATTATGTACCTTTACGTCCATCACCGACGACCAGGCAGCTTCCGTTACTATGCAGTGATCTAGCCAGCTGGTGGTGCCGTGGGCGCCGCTGATAAACGTAAAGGTATCTGAGGAACTGCCAAGTAACTCAATATCAGCACATTTCCACTCTTGTTCTTCACAAAATTTTGCTAATTCTAGACCAAATAGCTCTGAAGGGCTTGCATTAAAATCCCCCATTACATAGACAGCTGATATATCACAACTTTCAATAACTGCGCATACTTCACTGAGACACTCGATGAATTCTAGCAAATTTTGAGCACTGTTTACCGGCATGTGAACTGACACCACAAGGAAAGACCGGTCGCGCACTTGCACTTTTATTGCCGCGAGTCGCGCACTCTTACATTCTACTATTTGTACTGAAGTGAATGCAGTTTTCCGCCATAGCAATGCGACGCCGCCGTGCGGTCGGCCGGTTAAACTTCGCTGACCTCGAACCTTGACCAAACTAATTTAGGAAGAGGGCGTATTCATTTGATTTGTCCACCGTGATATGGCCTGGATTTGACTTAGCTGTGAAAGCGAGGAATAGAAAAGCTTCGGTAAAGTCTATTAGCAGTCTGTGGATATTCAGATTTGTAGAGCAGCAAGAACAATCAAGAATCAAATATGTCCATAGCTTCGTGGGTGAAGTCTTGTAGCAGTCTGCGGATATTCAGATTTATAGTACAGGTATAACAATCCAGAATCCATATGCCAAAAAAAGAAGCTCAAAACTAAAATGAAATTATTTCAAAGTATGGCAAACTCTGGTGTCTAGTTTTTAAGTCCTCGGAAGGGCTCATTACCATGACATGCTTTAACAACAGAGGTACTATGGGAGATATGCGGGATTAACTATACAAACGTGATATCTGCACCCCAGTAAAGTCCAAATGTAAATAACAAATAAATAAAATAAATAAATATTCCGGGTATTTTATTTGCATACAGCGCCATTTAAAACCCTAATATGATCCTATTTTCTTGCTACAAACATCTATCCAAGTACTAAGGTACTTGAATGATAATATATGACGCCCTATCATGAAAAACTCCCTCTATCCTCACATAAAACTGTCATTTCTTTTCATTAACGTCCTAAACCAACCCAGCTAATAGCGTAAGCAAATTCTTTTCACCGCAAATAGTTTTTGTCTGTTCGCAAACAGGAAAATGTTAATGCCTACAAAAAGCTTACCTTGTGAGAGAAAATCGTGCGAAAAGTCGACAGAACTTCGTCGTTACTCGATTACCCACTAGAACCGTGAAGAAACGTTTATATAATTTGAAAAATGACGAAAAATTAAATGTTATGTATGTACAATAGGAGTGTGAGAGTATTGAGTGAATATAAAAGAGGAGAAGCATTTATATGATTAGAAGGCCCGGAAGCTGGATTGTGTCAACCAACTCTATTGCCTTGTCACCTATGTATATAAAAAAACATATTTCAAAGAGTGCTGAACTAATAATGATAAAATTTACACTTTTCTCTAAAACAATACATACCCAATATAATACAAGACCTATTAAAAATGTCACTTGACTTAAAAAATCCGTGAGCATAACATACAAAATTAAAGTTTAACACACGATTACTTATTATTATTAGGCCGCCAGTTGTGGCACTATTTTTAAGTCTTTTGTGTTTCTGTTTGTTTTTTTTTCAATGTGTGTTACAATAATGAGTTTATCTATCTATCTATCTATCTTCTTCAATTTTGTCAAATTCTGACAACATTTACATACACAGAGGTAGACTTGCTGAGCGCTTTTTTCAAAGAAGTCGTTAGTAATTTTTTTATCGAATATCAGACCTAGTGCGTAGCAAACCCGTGTTAGCAGTTCCCGGAACTCACAGGTTGGTTTTCATGTCATGGAGAAATGTCAACCATTAAGTATAGGTGAAAAATAAGTGGGAAAAGGAGACGGGAATAGGTTCCGTTGGTTGGCTCATTGTCTTTGAAACAATATCTATATCATACAGTGTCAGTTATTGTCAGTTTGTTTTGATATCACGTCGCCATGGAACGATTGATCTTGGCGTTTTTGATATGGTATTATAGGTGATGTAATCTGTGATCTAATCTAATTCTTCGCCCTGCCACAAGGTGGAGCGAGGACATCATGAAGATAGCAGGGAACAGGTGGAGACGAGAAGCACGAAGTCGGGCTGAGTGGCGTGCCTTGGGAGAGGCCTATGTCCAGAAGTGGACGACCGTGGGCTGATGATAATGATGATGAATCTGTAAACAACGAAAGCAAAGCCGCAGGCATCCAGCCACTTGTAGGTTATTTTATAACATAAAGTACCATCAGTCACTGGATGTATTTAATTGTGTGTTATCCACATTCAAGCGTAATGTTCTAGCTATTTTAATGCAAAGCTATGCATGATCACTAATTTTAAGATAAAATTTAGTCTGTAATTATGTTGTCCTTGTTTATCGTTGTTGTTTGTTAGACAGAGATTACAGTACCAGTTAGGTACTGTATTCTCTGTCCAACACAGGTTTTTGAAAATAATAATCAAATTCATATTGTTCAAGCTGTGTACACTCACCTGAGGAATTTGTTCTGGTTCAAAACCAGTTTTGAATGTGTATTTGGCTTATATATGAACTCATTCTGTTATGTGTACCGTTATAAATAAATAAATAAATAAGTACCATTTAAACACCAACGCTGCTTGCTTACATCCAGCATATGCTTGAGTTGGAACCAGATTATGACCAATACACTATCGTTTTTACATATAGATATCCTTCTTCTTAATTAGATAGAATATTCTTGTAATAGTAAGTTGAACAAATTGTAAAGTAATATTGAAACCACAACGGTATCAACCTTACTTCCCAGGTACCAGTTTAGGTCAGCGCTAACATTTGTCCGCCTACATGGCAGTAATGTCCCTTTGTGTGGAACTATAATCCGGCACATAACGACATCACATCGTATAGAACCCTTATTTTGGCAAAGAAATACGATGCATATATGCCAACTTTATGATCTAAGATGGAAATAATAAGATAAAAGTACGAGCATTACTCGATATGAAAGCTGACCTGCACAGAGGCATTTAACATATATCAACGAGTGTTGTCTTCTTCTTATCGAATGAGAGTGGCCAACTCTGGTGTCGAGAGTTTATCAAGCCAGGACCTCTGACATGGCTTAACGACTGCCGTACTAGACAAACAGCCGAGACCTTCAATTACTTAGTGCTGTCTTACAACCTTCTGATAATTTAATGTTTTACCCTACCATCAGAAACTACCGAATTGAAACATTTTCCCTTGATAATAATGAACGTCGTTTCGATAAGCATCTATTTCTTTTTTGTGATTTTACCTCACTTTAATGGGGTTAGCCGTTAGTTTAATGAACTTGTTCCTATCTTATGCCAAGGGAAAAAGTGTAGTAGATGCAATATAGTCAGCATCATCATCGGGTGCCATCTTCATATTGAAGTTTGGGGAGGTCAATTGGCAAAATTTTATGCGTTCCCATACCGCTTCTTTTAGATGCGGATAGCTCAGTTTTGTCCACTTCTTAATGTCGTCTAGCCACTTCATTCTCTGACGTCCGGGGCTTCTTTTCCCTGGAATCTTGTCTTCGAGAATCAACCTTGGAAAATCATAGAGGGATCCTCTCTGCAATATAGTAGTAGCATACTATATAGTAAGGAGTCTTTAGGCTTAATAGTCTATTCCGCCACCAAATTGGACTGTCATTGAATGGTCGACTGGACGCTCTTTCATGATCTATTTCCAGTTGAAATATCTCCTTTCTGTTCTGTTACCTGTATTATTTGGAAGGTATTGGGGATTCATTTGATTGTGAAGGTGTAATCAGGTGATCTTCCTGTGTGTTTATCTATTCTTTGTATTATTATTGATTGACCACGAAAAAAAAGGACATCAATTCAATATGAACGCAAATAGGTACATACAGATGTATCTACTTATGTTTTTTTATTTCAAAATAGACAGGCATTTCGCCCCTTGGCCAGATAAAGCCATACTGTAGCAGAAGGTGGTATACGCCTGTACTGTTATGGAATTAGTTTGGAATTTCGTAAGAGCATGTTTGTATAAGTATTCGCTCCACACATTCAGGATAATATTTTCAAGAACCCTTCGATCTTTCAACTACCAAACGACTAAAACACAAACCAAACTTTCCTCTATAAGTAAACAAGTGTAAACATTCCCAAGTACAAGTGTACTTAATAATGTAAAACATTACAAAAACAAACAGTAAATTACAATAAAACCTTAAGTTTAAACCCTAGCATCAAACCAAACTACTGTAAAAAGTTAAAAAAAAACAAATCCAAGTACATGACTACTTAATAATGTAAAACAGTACAAGTACGGTGAACAAACAGGACATTATCGCATGCAAAGATGTCGGAGATCGTCGCTAGGCCACTCACGTAGACCATCGATCGTGTATTGTTGTGTGAACATACGAGGGAAAAATGTAGCGAGATTGGTTCGGCAATAGCTCATAAGAATTTATAAAAAAAATGAAATGCAAATAAATCTACTAACTTTTGTAATAAATTAATTAATAGTTATTATTTCTTCTGGTATTCAAATATTCTAGTGCTGTGCTGGTATTCTAGTGTAGTGTCTGTGTTTTATAAATCAACAATCAACACACAGGGTTTTTTTTTAAAATCCACTTACTTCGATTTACATTGCTTCAGTGACCTTCAGACACTTTAGCTTTTACAATAATTAATTAAGTAGTTCACTCTTCCCAAAGACCGAGTAGAATCAATAATAATCACAAATTCACAAAATATGAAGCTGTTTGTATGGGTTTTCTCCGCTAATTTCGCGAGTTTTATTATATATTAGTTTAATAATAACCAATCATAGACGACGCGGCAAAGGCATACTTACAAACGTACATACGTATATAAAATGATAGCTTCTTGTTTTTTACCACACGCACTTGACCAAAAAAACCACTATCAGTTCGGAACCAAGAAGCTGGCCCAACTTCGCCCCGTATGTCCCCACGCGTAAGCAATACGGTAATAAAGCAATTGCGGACGACCACCGCCTTGCGTAACTGCTCGACTAATAGGGAAAGTGGACGATGATACCTACTGGAGCCCTTGTTTTGTACATGGACAAACGTTTTATATAAAAATATAAAGGTATATAAAAAGGTTTTTTTGTATTTTAGTGCGGCGTTTACTTTGCTGGGTAAGGTAATTTCGATGTATTCCAATCTAGTGCTTCTTTTTTATTCTGGGTCAGTACTAAAACGAGTATACCTAATGGCGTCCTTTTCCTATTTTTTTCTTTTAAGGCATATAAGATGACCTGTCTTCTTTTCTTGAAGGTAGTCGATAAATAAATAAATATTCCGAGACATTGCACACAGCGCCATCTAGCCCCACACTAAGCTAACGCTTGTGTCGTGGGTACTAGATACCGGATAATACTTATGTACTTTTTTTTTGTAAATACATACTTATTATACCTATACATACAAACGATCAGACTCAACACAAGTAATCATAAATTTTAAAATGCATAAATACTTGTGTCACGCGGGAATAGAACCCGCAACTCCTAGATTAGAAGGCAGAGCCACTACCAACTAAGCTAACAGGCCAGTCAAAAAAATTATACTCTTAACTGTTAGGTACTTGTTCCTAACTGATTCGCGGATCTGAGTTGCTTGTAACACCACTCGCACAATCGACAATGAGGTTGGACGTATAACATTCCCTATTATATGCATATATGTAAATAGTATGTACGAATATGTAGCCATCGTATGCTGCCTTGCCTAGTATGAACGGCACAGTCAATGTTAACGCGATTAACTCGAGCTAGTTACTCGCTAATTAGATAAATAAATAAATAAATATTTCGGGACATCGCACACAGGGCCACCTAGCCCCACACTAAGCAAACAATATAAAAAAAAATAATAAATGCTAATCTCGGAATATGTTTACACTTTTTCAACTTAAAGTAAGTATGTATGTAACTTACTAACTACAACTCTATTCTTAGACTTGTGGATGCCTGCGGCTTCGTATGCGATGTTTCGATTTAAAACATTAACCTATGTTTCTACCAAACTGCAGACTCCAAGTCTTAACACAGATTTGTGAAAACAAGTACACAAAAATGTTTAGATAACACATGATGTCCAATATCTACATCTAATCTGCCAAATAGGCTTCGGTATGTTGTGATCGACGTCTGAACAAACCATAAGTCTTGTCCGTTTAATCGCGGCACATTCTTCTGGATTGTATCCTCGGTATGTCGGCATTATGGTGTTAACTTACAAAGATCTTATGGGATAAGTAGTTTTCGAAGACGTTTTATTCAAGGACAAAAAATGTGGTTCGTAAACGGGGTTCGCATTTACATCGTGCGAACAGCCTAACTGGAACTCCTTCCCCGAATCTCTATTCCCCCTGAACTATAATTTGTCGGTCTTCAAGTCGAGAGTAAACCGGATTAGGCAAGCGCGCTAGATCGTAGATTATGACGTTGCTTAACATCAGGCAAGTTGTAGTCAAGCGTAAGCCTATATCATGTAAAAAAAACTTTATTATGCGTACCGCTAAATAAAGGAACTCTTTGCCCGTCTCCCCGTTACCCAGAAACTATGTGGAACCAGTTTGTCTTAAATAATCATGCACCATCTTAGACCACAATTATTAATAACCATCATAGAAATTGAAGTCAAGTGAAAAGCCTATAAGTCAAAAACCACAAACACTGTGTTGGTAGTTAATTGGGTTTTGGTCCAATAGCTGTCGATCAATAGCATTGCTTTCTTATTATGAAATAAATATTGAAAGCAAGAAAGATAAATAAAAGTAGATAAAGATTTGACAATCGCACAAACACACTATCGAGGAGCAGAAATATCAAAGTACCTACAGTTAAGTTTTTTTTTATTTGCCTGGATGTACATAAAGCCAAATAATATACACATTCTTTATCCACTCCACACACCCAACATGGTGTATTTAGACCTTTATTGGACTCGCTGGAATCCGTCGAATGTGCCGACATCGCGCGACGTGTAAACTCAATTTTGTGCTGAACGGTCTACGCCTCTCTTGTATAGTTGATTTTACACAGCAATATCTGCATTCCAGAGTATGTCCGCAAACTGGTAGAGGTATACGTTTTTTTTAAAAGACTTTACTGTGTTTAGAGTTTAAATACGGGGGTAAAACATTATAGTATCTTCTTCTTTTTTTCTTTTTCTTTACCTTATTCCACTATGTGTGGTCGGCACAGCATGTTTCTCTCTTTCATTTCATTCTGTAGTCGTCATCTCCGCATTTACTCCCTCACACACACACATAATATGTAAAATTATATGTGCGATAAAAAAAAAACCTCATTCACACAATTCATCCATCCATGTCTTTCTTAGTCTAAAAAGATGAAATATAACATATTAATGACCATACTTTTTCTGTTGTATTGTTGTTAGTTGATTATACCTACACGTATCTCCATTAAAGGATTACCAATTAAAGCAAAGTGCTCTAACTTCTAAATTATTGATACAAAAAAATAATAATATTAGTTAGACCAGTCATGATAGTTCTAGAGTTGTCCAAACTAGGTTACCTGGAAGAGATCACTTTAGTGATAAGGTCGCCCAATGTCCCTGGTTACCTTCCACCTTTATGTTAAATATGTTCTTTTTATTTGGTGTACAATAAAGTATATTTGAATTTATATATTATTTTATTTTATATTTGTATATCTGTCTATGACACGGTGTCGGGCTGGAGCAGCGGCTATTATTGCCGAGCATCACAAGAGACGCAAATATGCTAACCTCGGCCGAGGTTACATCTTTGAGCCTTTTGGAGTCGAGACTTTGGGGCAGTGGAGTCCGGGAGCCCATACTATATTCCAAAACCTCTCGGAGCGCTTGGTTGATGCGACGCGTGACCAAAATGCTGGCCTTTTTCTGGCTCAACGTATCAGCATTGCCATCCAGCGTGGTAATGCGGCCAGCATGCTGGGTACGCTGCCCTCTGGTAGTGGGCTGGAGCACTTAGATTATCTTTAGGTTTTTTTAAAGATTTTCTAAGTGCCCCTTTTTGTAGTAGTTAGAAGTAGTATGTTTAGTTTTCCTTCACTTGTTTTTATATTTTATTATTGTAAATAAAATATAGTATTCTTTGAATTTGAATTTGATATTTTTATACACCTTATTACAATGTAATACATCAATGTGTAACTATTACGGTTCTCACTCTTACGTGCAATTTCGCGTATGTTGTTTACGTGTTTCGGGTGTAATGATGACCGTAGTACTTACATATTAATAAAAATGTCTGACGAAAGTATGAATAATAAGATTGTAATAGGTACATGAGAAGGTACGCCTCCGTAGTGTTCGCCCACCAGAACGACACTGTTTTGTCTCCATTACAGCTGATCCAGAATCGATTCGTCCGCAAGAGCACAGGTGCTCAGTGGTTCCAGCGCAACGCAGACCTGCACGTCGACCTCGAGCTGCCCTCCATCCGTCAGTGGATGAAGTTCACCTCTCGCCGCTACTTTGACGCCGCACCGCATCATCCGAACCCGCTTGTCGTCCAAGCGTCTTCTTATTCCACAGATCCGGTTGATCCCGAGCCCCTCCGTCGTCGCCCGAAGCATGTTCTGGTCGATCCGGATGACCCAATCGCCGTCGTGGTCTCGGCAGCGTTGGGCTCCCCTCCTTCCACCACCTCAGCAGGCGGTGTCTCAGCCAGTAGGCTCTCCGTCTTCGGCATTGGTCCAGGTTACCAACGTCCATCTCCCAGTGTAGGTTCCAGTGCACGTCCCCGATTCCGTCCTCGCCGGCGAGGCGGTAGACCCCGACCCCTCAGGTCAACTCGTTTATCTCCAAATAATCACCCAGACACAACCACTGATAGGGCCTTAGCTCACTCCCCTTCAGGGATGAACAGGGCAACCCGGTCTCCCCCTTCTGGCGACGGTCCAAGCCGAGGTTCGTGCCTCAGAGGCGCCCTTGTGCCAGTCGCCCCTAACTAGTACATAGGCCCGGGCACCATCAGTGCCCAGCCATCGTCCGGTGACGCAGCAAAGGTAGCTACTAGCAACCAGCTGCATAGTCCTTTCAAAAAAAAAAAAAAAAAACATGAGAAGGACCTAGCCATGTTTGAGAGCCGAGGGGACCAGTACTCCAGTACCATGAGCCTCAGGTGCGCAGACATGCTCGCCACGCCGCGCGTGCGAATAGGGCCGGACGCATATAACTGTCTCCCAGAAAATATTAGACATGCTGCAAGTGATAATGTTTTTAAAATCAAGCTGAAACACTGGCTCGTTCAAAAAACATATTATACAATTGATGAGTTTTTCTTGATCCAAAAAAAATCTTATTTGAACACTAATTGCAATAATTATGTAACATAATTAGTAATTAATTAATAAATATTATACTTTTCTATACAATATAATGACTATTATACAATTTGACTTGTGATATGTACCTATTACCAATAAATGGTGTATATTGTTTATCATGTTTATATATGTGGATCTGTTCGGCCTATTCTAGTATATAAGATGAAAAAATGAAAATGACTTTATTGGTAAAAAATCAGTATCCTTTTCTTTTTATATCATAATCGTATCACAAATTCACATTATATAAAACTAGCAGCAAAACTTTTGCATGTTTTTCTCAAAGAAAAATATAGTTTACCAAACTTTAATCAGTACTACTGTTAAATCTTATAGAAACACCAATTATGATTGATATATTAAATTATATATTAAAAATATATTAAATTACAAAGATAGGGTTCGATCTAGTTTAAAAGTTGAATTTATCGAGAGTTTGTACTTACTGTTTCTTACTATAACTAGTAATAAAGTAATTAGTACAAAAATCCCTAAAAGGACTTAAAAACCAGCTAGCCCTGAAACAGGCAGTACAAGTTTATGAGGTCATGTCTTGACTAATGACCTGAGTAACTTTCAATTAGGCATAAAAACCGCGTTTTTGCGACAATACAGCACAGAATAATTATTACCATAGATTTGTTAGTCTTTACAAATGTCGCGACGCAAATGCTTCCACATTTCGTCTCTCCCACAACTCGCAGACAATGCTAGCTCGTGATCGATTAGAAATAAACATAACCATAACTTTAATTCATGAAAAAATATGCAAGGTTAAGAAAACTAATTATGTTTGATAAATCTTAATGTTTGTTATGTTTTTATTTAAATGCTACCATTTTTTAATTCATATTTTGGCACTCTGTTTATTTGTGTTTGATTATAAGCAGGGAGAAGCCATCGGCTCCCGAGACACAGTGAAAACTAGTTCGGGAGGCTTTAGACTCCAATATCTTTTTGTAAAACGAAATTATGCAAAATAAACCAATTTTATTTTATTTTTATTTAATGCCGGAAACAGCTGAATGCTCACAATTGGTCGCTAAGGAAAAGTCCCCGTCCACCAAGTCGACCGCGATGGCGGCGGTAGCGGTGGTACCATCTCGTGGAATATTTTTTTGCTCAGTCACGTTTCCACAGTATATGGTATTCGTAGCAATACAGTAAGCAATAACTAGCTGTTTTATGTAAAGTTTTCCTACTTTTGTAGTCACTTCCGGCCAAACAATTTGCCAGTATTATGTTATGACGCATAGTATTTTACTAAGTGACTTTTAAATATCATTTTTCCTGTTCCTATGGGATATTGGCAATTTTTTTAAAGTTATTAAAAGCATACTACCTTTCTCTTTATAAGTCTTATTTCTGTTATTCGTTCGGGAGTTCATTAATGATAATTAAAGTTTGCCATTATTTGTAAAAGCTTTTTTTTTGTCGTTCTACCATTGTTTCCCTCAACATAAGTCAAGGACATTTTCTGGCTGAACATTTGCTTTGGCGTTATTAATTTCATGATCGGTCTAAAGTCTATATTTGTATAAGATTTGATTTGCTTCTCTTAGGACATAGTGTAAGCATGACTTAGGCACAATCCGTCTTATTACAAAACGCGGTTTAACTATTAGTTCAGCACTTTAAAAATATGCAGTGCGTTTTTGTTGTTCGAACATTTGTCTGCCTACTGTCATAATAATCAAACTGTCAAAATGTTACCAATGATAAATCAACGTCCCAATTTGAAGTTGACATTTGATTGTTTGTGCGTGATGTTTGAACAACAAGAACTGACTTTTTATTCTCTAAGTCCAGGACTAATATTTAAACCATTATGTTACTAATGAATGTCTCTTAGTTCAGTTATTTTACTAGAAACCTTGCCAGTCTTCCAGTATATGAATACAAACAAAACCAGACTTTACCTAAACAAAATACAAATACCCTCATTATTCCAGAGAAATTAGGCCATCACAGAGTTTTAAATTATTTATGAAAGCTACTGTGATACAAGGAATACGGTATTTTCATAGACCAAATTTTCTAGAGGTCTATATTTTTAATGTAAACTGTTTTGCTAACAATATCATCTACATACATGTCATCAACAGATGAAAATGAATGCAAACTACTACGCAAGCAGATTGCAAAAACATCGATCTGTTTATATTTTTATAGGTCTGCTTTAAGGCTATTTTAAGTTAACAACTATTATTCTGTAAAAAAATGAATGTAGCATCATCTGATAGATAGCAAAATAATAAAGATATTGCTTATTGTCAATTACAATATATCCCAAGCAACCATCGGATGGAGAGAAAAAAATAAAGCAAATTTTGACACTCAAATGCAAATCAAAACTTTCGGCGTTTTGTAGATAGATAGATAGATAGATTAACGCTTTATTGAACACACAAATAAACTAGAACACAACACAAACAAGAGAAAATTTAAATCTTATGCCACAAATGGCGGCCTTATCGCTTAAAGCACAGAACAGAACACACACAGAACAGAACAGAATTGTTTTTTTTGTACAGAATTATTAAATAAAAAGTCTATTTACCTTAAACATAAAAACGTTTATAAGAGCTTTCAAAAGTGTGTTCTACATACTAGTCATTATGTAAATTGTCTTACTCAATATGTAAATTTGACAAGCATATGCCTAATTAATATCTATAAGAATAAGTCTCATAATGAACCGTCTATACAAATAAGATGTCTTTGTATACCTACTCCGTAACTTTTCTAATATAAACCCAACTCTCCGTGTTTGTACATCTACATGAAATAAAATGCAAATGTATGTTTGGTTTGGAGGTTTTTCAAAGCGGCGGAATGATTTAGTGATGTTCCACGGATTTTATGTACGTTTATGGGTTTTGTGTGATGTATTTTTGGGTTAGCTACAAGTTTTTATGATTTGCATGCATGGTGTGATAAATCAAGATAACAAAGTGCTTCAAAAAAACCGATTGGTCTGCGCACAATATGTACGCAATCCTATACGTCATAATTTATTTTAATTGATTTTCTGTATATTTCTGGTATTAATTTAAAACTGCAATGTATAATAGTCAAATACAATACAATACAAAAATATTTAGTAACCGAAAGTCTAAATATATAAAACTTAAAGGTGACTGATTGACTGAATGATATAGTGATCTATCAACGCACAACTCAAACCACTGGACGGATCGGGCTGAAATTTGCCATGCAGGTAGATGTTATGACGTAGCCATCCGCTAAGATAGGATTTTTGGAAAAGCCGCTTTTAAAGGGGTGAAATAGGGGATGCAAGTTTTACTTCTAAATGCGAGCGAGGCCGCGAGCATCCACTAGTATTACATAAAACCTTAAAAACTAATATTTACATACTTAGATAGATTTACAGTTTTTACCTAGGAAGGTTTGTTAGTGTTCTTGTGAGCCCTGCACTAAGATTACACTTGTATCGCAGGCGCCCACTTAGCTTTGCTACAAGTTTTACTAAATTAAGTTGCGGTTTTGCTTGCTATATGTATAACAATATTTGTACATAACTTATATAAATGCTTTCACCTATAAACCTATAAAATATGTCAACACGCTCCATCCTGATCGCAATGATTGCTTGCCATCAGGCGATTTATGGTCAATTGCTAACCCATTTCTCATAAAAAATCAAGGTTAAGTTTTGAGTAAAACCTATAGTTCATCTAGTAAAAAGAACAATGTAAATAATTCACAGCATAAATATTCATGCTGCATGAGAATAAGCTCTCGCGTATAAGTAAGACTTTTTCGTATATTTACAGCTGTCAAGTGCTTCTCTGCTCTGAATATTCATTTTCAGCAACAAAGTTACTTTGGATATGAAATGCTGTTTCTTTGTCCTAGATGTGGAATATAAAGGTTACTAGAAACTATATAATAAATAAGCGGTCAGTACTTGGACGGGTGACCGAAAAGTGGCATTTAATTTTTGGGCGCTTCCGTGGGTCGGATGACACGTTAAATTTTAGGTCCCGGCTGTTTGTCTAGTGCGGCAGTCGTTAAGCCATGTCAGAGGCCCTTAGGGCGGTTTGAAAACTCTCGACACCAGAGTTGGCCACTCTCATTCGATAAGAAGAAGAAGTAACTAAATTAATAACTAAAAAGCTCTATATAGTAGTATCTACGTCATCATCATCATTATCATTATAAGCACTAAGAGCTGAGTGCAGGGCATAAGCCTCCTCCCTCATATGCACCCATATATTTACCAAGAGTGAGTGTATGAGTGTACGTATATAGGAAGCAGCTCACGAGTATTTATTCGATTATTAACTTTGCGAATTATGTAAAATTGTGAAAACGATGAGTACAAATTACACGAACGGAAAAGCCAAGACAAATCAAAATTACATATACAAATACAAAATCATTTATTTTTTTAAAGATATTTTTCACAAAATGTTTTTGAATCCTCTGACCTCGTGGTAGCCGTTAGGCTGTGTTACGAGGCCAGAGTCATCTCCCAGTATGTTCATAATTTAATAATAATAACGTCTTATGAGCTAGGTTACACAAACAATTTTTTTATTTTGTTTTAATATCTAACTACCCTCAATTTGTGCGAATTGAGAAAGATAAAGTTTTATCTTTGTAACATGTATGTAAATAGCTAATTTCTCCGCCTGCATAAATTCATTAAAGATGGCGTGTGCAGGAATGCAGTTAAATATAGCATGCAGTCAGCAGTGATGCGTCGCGCATAATCTCGGGAATTCAATTAGAACTGTCCCCTAGACTAAGCAGAGGGGGAGGACTTAGGACGATGTTAAGAGAGGGGCAAAATATAAAAAAATACAAAAAAAAACAAAATATTCTATTTTTTTTTACCTTGAACGGGTTTGCACTTAGCCATAGTTTACCTGATAGCAAGCAAATGCTATGGCCGAAGATGGAGCGTGCTTACCCGATATGAACCGATTCACTCTCGCTTTGAAGATCGCTGGATTATAGTGCGTGGGGAACAGAGAGAAATTCAAAATTAAATTCATTTATATACAATTTTTGTACATCATTCTTAGATACAATACTAACCCTACAAACTACAAAATGTTAAACAGATAAACATTTTATTGATAATATCATGAATTATAAGTCAATGAAAATAACATACAATATTTTTTCTATGAAATAATATAATCCACTTATCTATACTACCTAATATTGTAAAGCTGAAGAGATTGTTTGTTTGAACGCGCTAATCTCAGGAACTACTGGTGCGAATTGAAAAACTATTTTTGTGTTGAATAGACCATTTATCAAGGAAGGCTTTAGGCTATATAACATCACGCTGCAACTAATAGGAGCGAAGAAACAATGGAAAATGTGTAAAAAACGGGGAAAGTTAGTCATCTTTGAGGGCTTCCGTTGCGTTCGCTGCGGTTCAAGTCGTAGGTAACAGATATAATTTATAAAGCTGAAGAGGTTGTTTGCAAAAATAAATATGATGCCCAAAATAACTATTCCACGCGGACGAAGTCGCGGGCACAGCTAGTCCTATATAAAACAGTTTCTACAATCTCAACACATCATAAAAGTCATAAGGTTTCCCAACCCCCTAACAATTCTAAATCCACCCCCTAACGTAGGTTATTACTGGGTCAAACGCAAATAGCGAGGGGCAATTTCAACTCTACGAGCCTTAAGCGAGCCTTCGTTGAAATTCAAATCTTATTATAATTGGAGTTTTCTCGGAAAAGTCGTCCTAATATTTGTTTCTCTGAACGTCGCCTGATCTAACTGTGATTGAACGATCAAAAACAAGGGATACATTAAATGCTATTTTTACCAAGCGATATTCTTAGAAGTTTAATGTTTATTTGAATTCGAGTTTTATACGTGCTTAAGTTTTATTTGAGGGTGGAAAACTTTGGTTTTGTGAGTTTTATACGTTCGCCAGTTTTGTGTTGAGAGTGACGAACTGCAGTTATCTGAAATTTTCTTTACTTAAACCGCCTTAGAAGCCTTTGATGGTTTCAATTCTGGTGTATGTATTAACTAATGGACGACCGAGTCTTCACTCGCATTTCAGGATAAAAAGTAGCCTTCTACTCTACAAACCAAACCTTGATGATCCGTCCAGCCATTTTTTCGTGATGAGCGTTTAAATAAACAGACAAACATACAGATAAACATATAGACAAAAATTATAAAAACTGCTGAAACGTGTTTCATTATCAATTTAATGTAGACCCAATCATTTTTTTTTCCAATATCTGCTTGGTTCAGACTTTTGACACTTTTCAGCTTTATTATATGTAGAGATCATACAGAAATGTTAATTTTGTTATATTCTGAAAACCCCCGGTATAACACATCACACAACTACAGAGTACAAAAGTACACAAATAAGCACATTGTATTATGTCATTCGATCAATAAGTTGTAAATTTGGAACTTAGCATGACACTGCTTTGAACTTATCATCGCAAAATATTGATGTCAAGTGTTAAATCTTCATGTCTTGTTATTTTATTATCATCGTTAATAAGTAAACGGTAGGTACTTTTAAAATCTTTTTTGTATACCCGTTTAGTCTTTTCTATGATTTCTTCTTTAACCTACGGTTGCCTGGAAGAGATCGCTTTTAGCGATAAGGCCGCAATTCAAGGCACTAAATTTTAAATGTATATGTAATGTTTTTTATTTGTGTGTCAAATAAAGCATTAATCAATCAACCAATCAAAGCAAGTATCTGTGCTTAATGTAGGTATAAAACTTTATATGCATAAATAATTATAAGAAGTCACGACCCTCAGTCACGAGGAAATAAGACTCAAAGAGAGAGCAGACCACTACATGTTCTTCGTAAAATTTCACTTACGCATTCATTCCGCTGGGGAGTCACAACCCTCAGGCATGAGTAAATACGACTCAAGGAGTATTATAGCTATCGTTTTTGTTAGTACGAAAATGGGAGTAACATCGATATGAAAAGACGATTTATTGGAAAAAATTCCATGAACCAAAAAGCCATATTTCAGTTATTCCTTTTTCCTTTAACTGCGGTCATGGCGGTTACTAAGAAACGAATACATAAACTGATTTATTGTCTATTTACTTTACTACTAGCTGTGCCAGCGACTTCGTCCGCGTGGAATAGCTATTATCATAAAAACGGTTCTAGTGAGTTAATTTTAAAATATAGATATATACTGTTGCGGACATTTTGTTAGATCATTTCAAGAGGAATAATTCTGTCATACATATTTTTTTGATATATTGAACCGTTTTCGCAGCGCACGCAATGGAAGCCCTCAAAGTTGAATAATTTTCCCCGTTTTTTCCACATTTTCCCTTGTTTCTTCTCTCCTATTAGTTGCAGCGTGATGTTATATAGCCTAAAGCCTTCCTCGATAAATGGTCTATTCAACACAAAAAGATTTTTTCAATTCGCGCTAGTAGTTCCTGAGATTAGCGCGTTCAAACAAACAAACAAAGTCTTCAGCTTAACAAATAAAAAAACAAACAAATTTTAGTATAGATTCTTCTACAACATTTCATAGTAGTCCCTCAGTGCGTCATTTCAACCGCGATAATAATTTTACGGGAACTACGTATTGTGATTCATTGAAGTAGTTTCCTCCATTGCTAACTCAATAATGTGTCGTATATTGTGTTTTTGTTTGTTTATGTTCAATTAACTATATAAACATTGGCATGTGTTAGTAGCGAGCGTTCTAATACAAATAATTACTAACTAGCGGTGTCGCATTGCTTCACCCGCGACTATTTAAGACTAAATAAGGTTCTGTGTTAATTCAGTCTAATCTTTATCCATATTAAATTTCGTCCAAATGGGCGCATTAAAGCGAGTATTTTTGTATTATGTTGTTCTTTCCCAAGCGTCCCCCCAACAAATCTATTCTATCGAAGAAAAGAACTCGACTCAAATATGATGAAAGTAATATCCAGAAGAAGGAAATTCAAATTCAAAATAGTTTATTTCACACTAGTGGACGCCCGCAGCTTTGATCGCATTATTTCAGGATAGAACTGCCTATGGCACTTCCAAGACCTCACACTACCTACATACTAAAAATTATGATAATACGTACAGCCATTTCTGCGTTATGAAGGTTTAAATAAACAGATACACAGACAAAAAATCTTAAAACTGCTGAAACGTGTTCTGTTATAAATTTACATAAACACCCAGGTATTTTTATTCCAATTAAAATATATAATTATTAATGCCTTCTATATTCAGATTTTTCCCCTTTTCAGCTTTATTATACAAGCGTTTGCTTAGTGTGGGGCTAGGTGGCGCTTTGTGCAATGTCCCGTTATATTTATATTATATTTTTTATTTATTATCTGTAAAGACAAAAAATACACAGAAATTAACACTTTCAAAGCATACTAGCCGCTGGTATCTGTGTTACGGAAATTAGTTCTTTCCTAGGTCTAAAATTGCTAAAACGCTGATCATTAAAGACCTATAGTTATACAAACATATAAATACAACTAGTCCGCTTGTTTATACGGAGCCATCAATGAGATCGTCTAACTAACCGCATACCGGATTAATTAAGAACCGTCTTCATCTACACAATGAAATAATTACCAGAGACGGAGCTACTGTATCTATTAGTATAGGTGTGTATGTGGCTATAGAGTGCTATAGATTAATTGTTGTGTTAACAACTAGTGTTACTGTAACTTTAGAAGCGCCCGTAGCTCAGCTAGCGGAGGCAATCGCATGCGATCACCAATGTTAGACTATAGTGGTGCTTAACATCAGGCAGGCTATAGTCAAACGTAAACCTATTTAATGTAAAAAAAAAATGTTAACCAACGGTAGTCGCGGTCAGTCCTTGGATGAAAAATAAGTAGTTTCGAAAAGTTACGTAGAGTTTTTAGTCCGCCTAACCTGCCTCTAGCATGGTTTAATGTCTACACTACTATGATGTACAGCCGTAACCAACTATAAAAAAATAGTTAAGTTAGTAACTTTTAAATCTGGTGTCCCAAACAGATAGATAGACAGACAAATAGACTTTAAAAATTATTATATACCTGGATAAACCTTGGCATGTCAATGGACATTTTTCTACTAAGTGCTAACCCGCACAAGATCGATGTGAATATTTTCGCTAATTTCGAAATAAATTGAAATGTTTTTTGAATTTATTTATAGATGCTGGTGATATTATGATATTTATAGATTCGTTGATCGTGACTTCCCTCAGCATCTGATTAAGAACTATTTATTACGTGGATGACTATACTACTTAGGCTACTTTTTATCCCGCAGTTACAGTTTATTAAGTACACAAGTTGTTTGCAACATAATCTCCAATATGGTCTGAGCCCCATATAAGATGCTATACATCTATATCCTTGTTGACAGTGCTCATCCGCTCGTATATATTTTAGGGTTGTGTCTTTATGTCTCTCGATACAGATATTGGCAAAATTGTGATAGGTATAGTACTTCTGTATTCTGTGATATTGAGGAAAGTGAGAGAGAAACCTCACGATTTATACATCAGAAACATAATAAGAACTAACCCATAGTAAAGTTAAATTATTTAAATCTATACATATAATAAAGCTGAAGAGGGTCGAAAGTCTGAAAATTGCAGATATTTAATAAAAATGTTTGGATACTTTAAATTGATAGCAGATCACGTTCCCACAATTTCTAGATTTTTTTCTGTTTCTCTGTGTCTCTGTTTATTTAAACGCTCATGACAAGAACGGCTGAACGGATCATCATGATTTTGTTTATATAGGTAGTATGAGGTTTTACGAGTGTCATAGGCTACTTTTTATCTCAAAATAATTCGAGGGAAGCCGCAGGCGTTCACTAGTACAAAATAAGCGCAAGAAATATCTGTAAATTTCCTTGTTTTTCGATTAATAAAAAGTCTGACATAACTGAGGCTGACTTATTTCTTTCCTTTTTCTTTTCTTTGTAAAGCAAGTTTATAAATATGTTTAAAATTTTAAATGATAACCCTACCTAGCAGTCTTTCTTGACCTAAAAACGGCCGCTCGAGACCAAAATGTAAATAGGACCGCTTTGATGTTCATCTCATTGCAATTGCAATAATAACGACATTTTAATGCGATTTTACTTGAATCATTATAGAATTGTCGCAAATATTATTATTAGTAGCACGTTTTCTTGGCTTAAGTTGGAATTAAATTGGGTGGAAAGTAAAAATATTTTATTTTGGTTTGACTTATTGATGTATTGATGGGTGAATTATAGCCAGATAGCATATTCTAAACACATAAGATAGCAAGTGCATTATCACATCTACAAAAGATATCTCGATTAAAATGTTATCTTCTTAGCATAAAACATTAGTGTATCTATTAAGTGGGGTAATGCAGCAATGCGGTGGGTTGGCGACATTAGAATAACCGCAGGGAGCACCTGGATTCAATCTGCGCAGGACCGGGACGAGTGGCGTACACGAAGAGAGGCCTATGCTCAGCAGTGGGCGATAACAGGCGGATGATGATGATGAATGCAGCAAGCTTTTTGGGCTCAGTTCTTATGAACATGCATATTATGTATAATATTGTCCAGTCAATTAAGTTTTAGTCTAAATTTACTCATGTATTTATGTATAGTAAGATCTTATGTACTTATTTTTCCTTGACGTTTCTTTTGAACGATTTCATGTTATGTAAGTACAAAGCTAGATTATTTTAATCTGTGACAATGATCGTCTAACATCAAACTTATATTAATCAAAAAAATCTGAGCTAATAAAAAACCTGGAATATTAAACCCAATAAATACAGTCTGAATCTCCAATCTACATAAGCTTTTAAATTGTCTCCGCCAATGAGCTTCATGTGCAGCGAAAGTCTCTCGGGTATAAAACTCCCCCAGGGGTAGAAATAGGGGGTGATAGGGGGTGAGGGGGGTGGGTCGTCGCCCCATCCTGCCCCCTCTCGGAATATTAGTATTCTTTCTCCGTACATCTTTATATGATAGTTTCATCTCAGAACGTGAGCTGATGTGACAATCATTTAGGCTAGATTTTGGAGACAGATTGAGTTGTCTGCTTTTCACCCTGACGCGCCCTGGTTCGAATTCGGCACTACACCAATGACTTGTATTTTCAAGTTTAGTATGGATTTGCACTCGCTTAACGATGAAGGAAAACATCGTGAGAAAACCGACATGTTTGAGGACCATAATATCCGAGGACATGTGTCTTCCGTGGAAGAACCTAGGCTCCCACCTCCTAACATTCTAATTGTGCGGGGGAGTCGCGACCCTCAGTCATGAGGAAATACGACTTAAGAGAGAAATAAGATAATCGTGCCAAATAAAAGAAATGAGTATTTGTTGGTTAATTAAGATGTTATTGATCTGTGGTTACTACTGCTATACCCAATAATAGAGAATCGCGAAAGTGACATTGAAATGAACTACATTTTAACATTTTAGACAAAATGAACGCAAATGACGTCGTGGGCATCTTACAGTTTAAAATAAAAATCATACAAGTGAGATTAACTGTAGTGTTCAGAGTTTCAAATCGCCAAGAGGCAATTAGACAATTGGAAATTGAAAACCCTATCCAATGGCGAACATAAATTCCCACAATAAAGGTTAACGTAAAACATCAAGGCATTACTTAGGCACTAAAACTAATTAATTCTCTACGACTTGTCCTGTTCTAATCAACCTCGAGTGTAAAGTAAATTCAACGGCATTACAACCAATTAGTCGCCTGTTAGCTTAGAGTTGGTAGTGGCTCTGCCTTCTAAGCTAGGGGTTGCAGGTTCGATTCCCGCCTGACACAAGTATTTATGAACTTTAAAAAAAAAACTTGTGTTGAGTCTGGTCATTTGTATGTATAATAAGTATGTATTTACAAAAGAAAAGTATATGAGTATTATATCCGTTATCTAGTACCCACGACACAAGCGTTTGCTTAGTGTGGGGCTAGATGGCGCTGTGTGCAATGTCCCGGAATATTCATTTTATTTAATTCAACACCGCCATTGCAGTAGGATTAATGTTTACTGATTGGTGAATTGCAGATATCACGCGATATTTGTGATTAATAAGTGGTATCTCGTCATTGACTCGACATAAATAAGATTCTCCTCTACTCTTAACTCTTGTGAGATCTTAGAGCGAAATAACGAAAAAACATTTACCTACTAGAGAAAATTATCACACAGAGATACATTAATATATCTTTAAATTATTTAAATATAAAATAAAATACAATTAAACTTTATTTTAGAAATAGAAAAAACATTTATTGCGACAGACTAAAACAAACAAACACACGAATTTATTTTGTACTACTCAATAAAATATGACACAGATATTATACTTAACTTTACAATTATTGTTTTGCGATGTCCTATCAAAAATACCATTTAATTAACAAGAACGATATAATCATCAAAATTAATAAAATATAAATATTTAATAATGCTTAAGAGAACAATTTATACAAAGAATGTAGACAAAATAAAAGGAAGCAGTCTCTGAATTATTTTGTCAGCGTAAAACATCGTAGCTGGAAACCATTTTCCTTGAGGAAGATTTCACATATTTCTCTCTTTGATATTTTAAAAGGCGCTACAAGATTGCAAGAATCTAGAATTCTATTAGGTTTTGTGAAGAATCAGCTCTATGCTTATACCTAGATCTATTTAAATATATGTAGTTTAAGTTTAATTGTATTTAGGGTTAGTTTGCACGAGTATGTCTATAGACAAAGACAGTTTTATGAGGCTTTTGTTCTATTTGTGTTAAAGGAAATTTTATGATAACATTTTATGATATCAATATAAACATTACCTATTCTTGACAGAGCCAATCGGATAAGACTTTTTTTCCTTTAGGGACACCAATATAATACAGTTTTGTGACAGTAAAGAATAATTATTTTCCATTCCAATCAATTACTAATAAAATACTTTTAACTAGTAGGTACTCGCGGCTTCGCTCGCATTTAAGAAGTAAAACTTGCATCCCCTATTTCCCGCCTTTAAAAGTAGCATTTTCGAAAATCCTTTCTTAGCGGATGCCTACGTCATAACATCTACCTTCATTCCAAATTTCAGCCCAATCCGTCCCGTGGTTTGGGCTGTGCGTTGATAGATCACTATATCAGTCAGTCAGTCAGTCACCTTTGAGTTTTATAAATATAGGTATATATTAATTTTACTAAGCGTAAAACGTGGTACAAAAACACACAAACTTGAAACTTTAGATTATTTCATATCTGTAAAGTTAATAATAAAACCAGATGCAAGTATAGCATAAGTAAGGTAAAATAAAACATTAATATTTATAGTAGTAAAAAAGTAAGTTCAATAAAAAACGTTTACTATTAATATAACAAAACCTAAAACAACAATATGAATACGTTTTGAATCTCTACTAATATTCTCCGTTCTGTTTTCATTTCATTCATATTTCTAACTGTAAGAAAACATAACTAGTTATTATTTCTTACTAGTGGGTGCCCGCGGCTTCGCTCGCAATGAGCAAAACTTGCATCCCCTATTTCACCCTTTAAAAGCGGCTTTTCCAAAAATCCTTTCTAAGCGGATGTCTACGTCATAACATCTACCTGCATGCCAAATTTCAGCCCGATCCGTCCAGTGGTTTGAGCTGTGCGTTGATAGATCACTATATCAGTCAGTCAGTCAGTCACCTTTGAGTTTTAAATATTTAGATTGAGATTATAAAACTATAAAGCTTTGTCTACCAGGCGAGCCTACATACCAACTTTTCAATAGTAATTAAGTTTTTTTTAACAATGTAATGATAAATTTTATCATTCTAAGTCACATTTACTCAATTGTAATGTGATTAAAGTTTGTAGAGTTATAGATAGGAACTCTAAAAATATGATTTGTTTATAAAATGTTTGACATAGTTACTTACTTAGTTCAAATTTCCTAATTGATCCTCCTATCATTTCTCAGCTCATATCTAAGTTTTAGAAGTATTATGAAAAAAATTATATATACATTTTCAGTTCGTATTGTTTGAGTTCCTATTTGGGATATACTCTGCTCCAAACATAAAAATACCGGGACATTGCACACGTACATGCAAATTCACAAACAAACAGAGAATGGTTATAAAACATCAATCCTTTGGTGTCACGGCTTAACCCTGCTTATGTATGTGAGTTCTTAATAACAATAAAACACCCTTTCTATGTCCTATTTTCAAAAATCGTTCAGGCAACTAGATCCTAAATTCCCCAAACCCTCAAACTATAATGTCATGTCGGGAACCCTGTAATAATTTCAAACAATAAATCTTTACGTTACGGCCCTAACTGAAGACGGGTTTTGGTTACATTGACTTTAGGATGGGTTTTGGGAACATTTAGATGAGGGCCGAATATCATAGTTTCCAGTTTTTTTTTATTAGTTACTGTAGTGGAGTGCCTGTAACTCAGATAGCGGAGGTATTCGTGCGCGATCGCCATAGTTAAGGAAGTGCAGTTTTGACAAAACGTGTTCTGTTCTCAATTCTAAGATATTTAAAAAAAGATGTTTGGAGATATCCAAACATATGCGACGCATGACCAAAATGCTGGCCTTTTTCTGGCTCAACGTATCAGCATTGCCATCCAGCGTGGTAATGCGGCCAGTATGGTGGGCACGCTGCCCTCTGGCAGTGGGCTGGAGCACTTAGACTATCTTAAGCTTTTCTTAAGATTTTCTAAGTGCCCCTTTTTTGTAGTAGTAGTATATTTAGTTTTTCTTTCCTTGTTTTTATATATATTTTTTAAATATATTCAATGTTTAGACTTTCGACTCTCTTCAGCTTTATGATATGTATGGATAAATTACTATTTGATGTTTGTTTCCTATCTTATAAGTCATAACACAAACACATGATAGACATGTTATTGATCCCTGGCCTACTCGGTGACACTTCTCATGTTTCCAATATTGATGATAGTTACTGCTCGTACAAAAAAATGTATGTATGTATTTTATGAAGGCCTAGCCTTAACTTAACTGAGGTAATTGTGTTCGGATATCTATTTATTTATTTATTTAAGTTGACACATTGTATGATTACATACCTATTATTATGTTTGACATGATTTTAATTAAAAAAATCACTAGTTTATTAATAAAACTAGACATTGTAAATTTTATAAAAACTAAATGTTATAAATTCAATTTGACGAGATATTGTAATTTGTGTAGCATATTCTATGATATTAGTACTAATACTATTACCCATGTATGTTACAACTTTACAGTATCAATAAAGATTATTTATCTTTATCTCTAACAGTTGAGCAATGGACGAGGTGAAATATTCTAACGTGATTCGATGCTCGATTCGGTCACTTCTTCGATGGGTGATCAAAAAGGTATGTATAGCTGGTGAAGCAGGTGATATGACAATTTGTGATTTCTGGTTATACTGGACCTTTTTTTTAAAAATATTTTAACATGAATGCTTTTGTTTACTTGTGTAAATTTATGTAAGGTCTCACAAGTTACCAAATTTACGTAAATGTAAACAACTTTATATTCAAGAGTGTGATTAAAAATGCAAACAGATTGATAAACCTCAGTCATTTAAACTGACTGTAGGCAATCATGAGATCTATCGTACTCGTACCATTCACAGAATAACATATTCTAAACCAATACATAAGTTCATTGATAATCTTTCAATTGATAAAAAATAAATATCCTAAATCTAATAAAAACTTTATTTAAAATAATAAATACACAATACAAGGGAAGAAAAACTAAACATACTACTTCTGACTACAACACAAAACGGGGCATTTATAAAATCTTTAGAAGAGCCTAAATCTTCATCAATCCTAACTTACAAGAGTGGCCAACCCCAGTGTCCTGATCGAGACTATAACACTTATACGTATCATAGTACGCAAGTACGTACAGTACGTACCCGCTCCATCCTACGTACTGCCCACGCCGCCTGTGTTTTCAGCAAACACCGCGCGACCTTTACCAATCTAAGTACGTAGCAGTACGTACAAAATACGTAATTGTACGTACAAAATACGTATCTGTACGTAATGTAGCGTTTTTACCCAGAAATCGTTAGGCGGATCTTGATTGAACGAAAATAGTTCTTTATTGTGGGAAAAATACGATTAATTAACAACGTAACATGACATAATATCTCGTAAGGGACATCCAGTAGCTTTTCCTTACACAGTTATTATTAGTTCTTCTATTGTCATAAATCTAAGACCGACACGACAAAAGAATTCGTGTTTAGCATTGTTAGGGTTCCGTACCCAAAGGGTAAAACGGGACCACGTTACTAAACCTCCGATGTCTGATTTAACTACATTAACTATAAAAAGTAATACCTCAACTAAAACATAAAATAGATAATAGTATGGAACCTTTCTTGCGCGAGTGCGACTCGCACTTGGCCGGCTTTATTATAATATTTACTTTTTTTTATATTTAAGGCTAACAACGATTTGAAAGAATGAACTTTAAAAGTATTGTGAAATGAAATTATTTATTATCAATTATGTTACTATGCATTTACAACCCTACAATTAATATAGGGGGAAATTACATTTCAAAATTAGGACTGTCAAGATTTAAAGAATTAAATTACTATAATTGTTGGTATAAGGGCCTTGTCAAAAACAATATGATAATATAAATACGTGAAACGTATACGCGGTGTTGCCAGATAATAATTAAGTATGTGGATATAAAAGCTCATGAACATTACTTGGTTTAAAGCGAATTTCTATGAAAAAGCTTGATATTATGAAGAATCTATTTTTCAGTTTATTTCATTAAAACAAAATTGAAATGGTTGACTAGAAAAGCATTGTCACATTGTAAAAAAGAGATTAAAATATCTCTTTGAATATTCCTCCTTGCAGTGCAGTTAAGTTGTTAAGAAGCGCCCGTAGCTCAGCTAGCAGAGGCAATCACATGCGATTACCAATGTTAAGCAAAGGTCGGGTGGATGGGTGACCAAAAATCGGCATTCCATTTTTGGCGCTTCCGTGGGTCGGATGACACTTTAAATTGTAAGTCCCGGCTGTTTGTCTAGTTGTGGAGGCATTTAGGGCGCATTTAAAAACTCTTGACACCAAAGTTGGCCACTCTCATTCGATAAGAAGAAGAAGAAGTTAAGTTATCATTATATAATTCAATACTTACTTGACAATAATAGTTACTAAGGTTATTTGAAATGATGGTTTTATAATATAGGTCAGTTTTTATGCAAATTTCCATCTAGAAGCTGTTTCTACGATTTTTCCGTACATATTCAGCACATTTATATTTCATTTAATACTCTACCATTATTTTAACAAACTGTTTGAACGCGAAGGTCAAGTTCAGAAATGGCAAAAGTAATTTCCTGGTGGTAGCATTTTCAAAAGAAAAATTAAGTATCAAAAGAACTTAATTATCAAAAGAATTTTCAAGACAACTACAAAATCACTGCCTAAATAATCGTAGCATGTCTCTTTGAGTGATATTTCCTCTTTACTGAGGGTCGTGACTCCTCCGCTGAATTATTTCGTTGGGAGAGTTCTATTGGGCAGATACATCGTGATTGACGCCCAGGTCCGCTTAAATAACGCTTATAAAATTCGTAGCAAAAGATGGTCTTTTACTTACAGAATAATCACAACAGAACACGTTTCAGCAGTTATTAGATTTTTGTCTGTTTTTTTAAACGCTCGTAACGCAAAAACGGCTGAACGCATCATCATGATTTTTGGTATGTAGGTAGTATGAGGTATCAGAAGTGTCATAGTCTTAATCCTGAAATAATGAGAGCAAAGCCGCGGGCTTCCACTAGTACTATTATATGGATATATTATATACATTTAACTCGCCTGTGTCGTATATGAAGAGTGGCATTAGCAACATATTTTTTGATAATTAATTACTTACTAAACGTCTATATATTCAATATCTATAAGTGGAAATTTGTAAATAATTCAGTTAGTTGTTTTTGTGTGTATATAATATGACTTAGTTATAATTTTCGAAAAAAAAAGTAAAATAAAATAAATAAAAATATTGTAAAAGACTCAACATTTCAACATACATAATAGTTTGTACCCGTTTCGATTCACTACCTTCTTCAGAACGGGAGCAGCTGTTCCGTAAAATAAGGCTAGAAGATTGGATGAATAAGTTGAATGGTTCCATAGAGATTGCCAACCCTAGTTTAGGATGGAATTTTAGTGTTGTAGCAAGTAAGGGCAACTTTGGCGTGACGGAGGGAAAAATCTATTGACTTTATACAGGTTTTCTTGCTTAAACTATTATTGGAACATGAGCGAAAATTATCACGACCGGCAGGATTCGAACCTGCATATTTCCGATCACCGTCCGGAACGCCTTAACCGACTAGGCTACGGTCTACTAACTGACAGGCGCGAAAATCCACACTCATTTCCATGTACACTTCAGACTGAGCGGCTGATGGCGCCACTTGTGCTGTCAGAATAATATGTCTAACAAGCACTCATATCGATGTACTATGGGCACCTGATAAAAGATAAAGATAAAGATAAAGTTTTTTATTATTAGTTAATCTTATTAAGTGCTAAACCCGCACTATGGTTGTAGGTTTACTTGCTACTTGTTGTGTACTTACTTGTTCACACACACATTACACACGTCATTTACATTCATTCATTTATCCTTATTAAATAACCGGTTTATTGTACTTGTAGTGTAGTAGGTATAAAGATCGGTGTGACAGAGACAAAAAATGCAAAACAATCGACTAAATGTAGAGATAAAAAGTACTAGTACTTAATAACAAAAATATATAACCGTTTTTATACGAATTCATACTTAACTATTTCTAGCTTAAAGTAAGTACTTAGATTAGTGGAATTACTTAGATTAAGCAAATTGTTTTGCATGCCGATGGCTGAAATGTGGCGCTCTTAGTTATAATTGTAAGACCTTTTATGTACCCATGTTTCGCAGACCAATAAATGAATTTGAATTTGCTTTTATTTTTGGCTAAACCTTTTATTCCCTTTTTTATACAAATCATTTATATTAAAATAAGTAACTTATATGTTTCCCTGACAGTTAAAAAAACTGATGGTAATTGGCAAAGTCGATGGGAGAAGATCACGCGGCCGCTCACCTACCCGCTGGTCTGACCTAGTTAAGACCCTTACAGGCTTGCCAATAACCCAAGCTCTCAAGACCGCGGAGGACAGGACATCATGGAGAAGCATAGATATATATATAGACACGACCTTCAGCAATGAAGATGACGACTAAGAAGAAGAAGAACTTATATGTTACATAATATATAATATACAAAATTTCCAATTTCTTTTTTTCCTTATTTCTAACATTAAGTATGCACTAACTAAAACCTTATGAGTAACTTAAGTATACAAAACCTGAACACAGAGCATGAATATGATTACTAAAATACCTACACAAATTAACTGCGTGTTTAAATGACAAACGTCATAAGGTTAATGAGGTAAAGAATTTTATTGTTATTAGTATTATAAAATCACTATTTTCCGTGATGTGGCATTGATGGGTTTCCATTCGACAGTAGATTTGTATAAAAATGCAGGTTTTCTCTTGAATTTGGCTTATTTTTCCTGAGTGCTAAATCCGCAATATATATATGTTTTAATACATATATTACTTGATTAGTGCACTGCTTACCCAGTAATTATTTACCGAGTACATATTATAGATTATGATATTAGAATTTCGCGACAAAGCATATCATGGATGGATGCCTACAATCCGACAAGCAACAAAAACATAACAATAAACAATCGGAAGTTATGGAAATTCACCCATAGACATAAACTCGTCCAATGATATCTGCACAAGTGTTTTTGATAAATGTTTCGTCGAAAGAGGCTTAGCATTGAGAGGCAGATAAGATAGCAGATTTTTAGAGTTCCGTGTGATAGAGAACGAAAACACTCAACTACATTTAGTTACTACTCACAAGCTTTTTCCCGTGGCTTCACACGCATTATTATGTACAACACAGAAATCTAAATAAAAAGGTGTATTATATAATATATGTATGTATGTATCTTCTTTTTGCCCACTACGATGTATCTGCCCAAGAGAACTAATAATTCTGTGAGGATAATCACTACCCTTAGTCGTAAGGAAATACGACTCAAAAAGAGAGAGACCTTTCTTTTGAATCACTCTATCAATTAAAAACTGCATCAAAATCCGTTGTGTAGGTTTAAAGATCACAGGGGCAGACGCGGGAAGCTTTAGATTATCTATACTAATATATAAAGCTAAGTAGTAAGCTAGTTTGTTTTTTTGAACGCGCTAATCTCAGGAACTACCGGTTCGAATTGAAAAAATATTTTAGTGTTGAATAGACCATTTATCTAGGAAGGCTTTAGGTTATATAAAATAAAGCTGCAACTAATAAGAACGAAGAAACAATAGAAAATATGGAAAAATCGTGGAAAATTATTCATCTTTGAGGGCTTCCGTTGCGTGCGCTGCGAAAACGATTCAAGATATCAAAAAAGTACTTATGCATGAAAAAAATATTCCTCTTGAAATGATCTAACAAAATGTCCCCAACAGTATATGTCTATCTTTTAAGATTTATTCACTAGAACGGTTATTATGGTAATAACTATTCGAGTATAAATAAATTATTCAGCCATTGTATAGGCTCAGGAAATACACGTACTTAATGAACAATAGATTTTATCATTCACTTTCATAAAACGATTTATAACCAATCTACGCATTAATTAAATTTGACACCGACCAAATTAATTACAAAACATCCATTCAGAACCCTTACGCAAATTCCCCGACGCACGCGCCCGTCTTTTTTCATTACTTGCTTGATTGACATGTTGATATTATGGACAGTTGACTTGATAACCAAATGACATCCTTGATTGTGAAATCGGGCGATATTAGCCTGTTAGATACTAGGCATAAGCCTCGCAGATAATGGGCAATGCCGGTGATAAATCAGGTACTTAGGTGCGTAGATTTGATTTCATTATGGATTTTCACGTTATTTGACTTCTATCTTCTAAGCATGGTTTGACAAATACTCATTCGCAAAAGTTGTGTTTTTTAGGTTAAATGGTTTGGTATTTCACCATTATTCGCTAGATGGTAAGTGATCATTATAATCTAGACGAACGGTACCCAGTAAAACTGATTCTTCAACTAGCAATTTTCAAAGTGAGAAAACTTTGAAAATTGCTAGTTCGCGGGAAACAGAGAGTCAGACAGGGAGTCAAATTAGTCATATGTCATAACCTAATAACTTTACTCTATGTTTACTGAACTAAAATCGACATTGCCTGTAAGAATTTTAAAGCCACCCGTAAATAAGTAAACCCGGAAGGAAAACTAATACATATTTCGGTAACGGGAAAAAGGATCAGGAAATGGCAAACAGTATAATTTAGAGTGCAGACTTCTTTGAGAAACTATAAATTGTATTATTCATATTCATTGAGTTCTTCCGAAGCACAGCAAAGTAAATCTTAATATTTAGTAAGAGTGAGCAGCGTGATGAATATCATATTGCTTCCTTTAATCACATTCTTTATTATTTACTGGGAGTCGTGATTCCCGCAGAATTAATTCATAAGAGGAGTTTTCTTGTCACATCGTGGTGGGCGCCCAGCAGGCCTACCACAATGTCTTATAGCAGTACTGCAGCAGCGCTGCTGCGATAATCGGTACTACAACGTCTAGTTTTTGACGTTTAAATAAGGTGGAATCAGTGTCGCAGCCGCGTCGAGGTTTTGATGACGTCACGCGATTTTGTTCGTTCTTTTCCTAGGCGTTTTGCCTAAATCGGTACCATAACGTCTAATTGCCAGCGGAATCATTATCGCTGAGCTGTCAATTTGACATTATTTTGAGATCCTAAAAACGCTGCTATCTGCCTGCGTATTTGAGATATTTTTCCATTTAAATCCTTCCAGGACAAGCCCTCAGATATTATTGGTCTCATACATGAGGGTTTCCTCACGACGTTTTTTTTACTGTCGAACTAATGAAAATCGTCTATTTTTACTCGTATCTAACTATGAGAAATATAATAAAGGTAACCCGAGCGGAGCCGCCGTCGTCCACTAGGTTGTATATATCCTGGTATACGTATTTGGCCAGACAAGCTATTCAAATTATCTTCTTCACACTGTAGCATGGACCGATGATGTAAACTTAGCAGCTTTCTGAGAAAACATACTTTATTGGTATGCGAGAGATGCGGGATTCACAGTAACTGTTCAATATGCATTTATTCAGCAAAACGTGGACTTAAACTATTTAGTTTATAGTTAAGACATGGACCTTGTACATAGATCATAGGGTTTAGCTAAAACACATCCTGCCTGTCGTGAAAAAAAAACCGGTTTCTTCTAGGCAAGCGCGCTAGATCGTAGATTACAACGTTGCTTAACATCAGGCAAGTTGTAGTCAAGCGTGAGCCTATCTAATGTAAAAAAAGTGATTATTTTTGTTAATTTCCTTTCAAATAATATTAAAATAACTTCAGGGGTAGAGCAATTACTCTAGACTATGTTTAAGTTTTTAAGTGTTTTTTTATTACTTAACTAGTTACATGTTATTTTTGTGCCCGTGGAAGGACCTGGGCGCCCACCACGATGTATCTGCCCTAACGAACCCCCTAACTAATTAATTCTGCGGGGGAGTCACGACTCTCAGTCACGAGGAATACGACTCAAGAGATACATGTTTTTTATTGTTAATTAAAGGCTGTAAATTACATAAAGATCCGTTAGTATTTCCATATAATCCTAAAAATTACTTTGTTAGACTAACTTAAAGTCATAAGGACTTCTATTTACCTATGTAGATTTTGAAAGACATTTCTAGATTATCAGAGTTGTTTAAAAGGCAACTAAGTATCGCTTTATGGCGCCAGAAATGTACCTATTTCACCTAGTCTATAATTTAATAGTACCCACGTTGGATCTTTACTTACAAACAAATACAATAGAAAATTTAGTTATTTAAGTATTTGTTAAAGTTATTATTAGTTAAGTTTAGTTATTAGTTGTGTTGTTTTTAGTCATTTAAGTTTTTGTTGTTGTATTTGTATCGTAGTTGTGTTGTTTTTAGTCATTCAAGTTTTTGTTGTTGTATTTGTATTGTAGTTGTGTTGTTTTTAGTCATTCAAGTTTCTGTTGTTGTATTTGTATTGTAGTTGTGTAAGTTTTTTTTTTAGTTTACTTAATCGCCTAAAGCGATAAGGCGCCCAATGTGCAGCGCTTATACCTATTTATGTATATTTTTCTATTGTGTAATTTCTGTCTTTTGGTGTACATAAGATATAAGATATGTCTTTAATGCACACCAAAGAAATTACAATATAAAAATAAATTTAAAAACTAATTTAATGCACATTGGGCGGCCTTATCGCCTTAGGCAATTTCTTCCAGGCAACCTTTGGATGGACAGGATTTAGAATCTTAAATTACATTAAAGTGATATTCTATTATATTCTATTTGACGTACTTAATCTTAATAGTCACTGAATACCTAGTATGGAATTAATCCTCTGACTCCACGGTAGCCTAGGTACCTACTACTGTTCTTTAGTTAACTAGTTTAAAAGATTGTGTACATTTTTCTATTTGTAGTAGGTAACTACTAACATACCTACTTATTATTTTTTATGTAAAACTACGTGTTTTGATAAAAAAAACTTCCAGAAGACTTGGGAAATATCATCAAATTTTTTTTTATTTGCTTCTTAACCTCCTTTTTGGAAGGCGGTTAAAAAGGATAGGTACCTAAGTGATAGCTTTTTGGCAGGTGTAAGTTATCATCGAAACTGGTTATCTCATGAAGCGATACATCTTATTTATGACAAGACACGATTGTCTCTTTATTCTTCAGATAAGTAGAGGAAAAAATACCAAGCATAGATCAAACGAAAACATGTTGTGGTACCTAATTAACTGTTTGATGACCACACATTTTGTGGATATATTGTACAACTCGTAGAAGGATCTAGGGGCCCACTACCCATATGAGCCCAAAAGAAAACCCCCAATATAATAATTCTACGGAGGAGTATCGACCCTTAATAATGAGGATTACGATACGGCTCAAAGAGGAGCTTGGCTCAAATCAAAAACATTGTACAACTTGTCACGCCAGACTGCTCTGCTTGTAAAGTTATTTCAGAGGTGCAAAATCGATTAGTAGGTACCTAGTTAATCTAGTCAGGTGAAACAGCGAAACAATAATCTTGCATCTCACAAACAAAATGTGCTCACATTTCGTCTGGAGCCGATAGCAATAGCGACTAACTGTGACCCATTGGAATGTTTTATCAAAAGCATTGGCCAAGAAGTAATGTATATCGAACTGTGTACTCACCACCGCTGAAAATTCTGTTTTGCCCTCAAATAGATCGCTTTACCACGGCCTTATTGACGCGCCCGCGAAAACAGGCTGGCAGGTGCGGCGGTGACGTCACAGGGCGACGGAAAACATAACACTGGCGTGGAACGGGTTTCCACAAGCAATTTAATTTAGAAATTGTTATTTTGGTGACGCGCGTTTGAACTGCGGTCGCGGGTCAAAGGAGCGTGCGTCCTTTGCGGGGGACGGGCGCGGACTGAAGCACAGGCTGGCACGGCACGGGATGGGGCGAACCGGCCGGGCCGATACCCCGCCCCGCGCCCCGCACCCCGCGCGTCTGCCGCAACTAGCCAAAGATTAGAGCACGCAGATGCGATATCTCGCTTTGTTTATTGATAACTTGATAATGTAAAATATCACGCGAGATGCTGGCTTATTAGTAACTCTCTGTTTGTCGAGGTTACAAACATACATAAATTGTCGGTCAAGGGCGAAATAGACTGTTTATAGAGTGCTAAATGATAGCGCTGTTTGGCCTTTATATTAGGTAGGTACATTGTTTTACGCATAACTAGGTGGAAATATATAAACATTATCATATTTGCATATGGTAATTTAAATTGCATATAGGTTATATATTTTTACGAATACAAGGCTTCAAGTTCACTAACTAAATCTTTAAATTACATACTAGACTACGAGATATAAATAGAATAAGAATAAAATATATTTATTGTAACATGAAACATAAAATAGACACACAATAAAAAATAAGAGTACAAATAAGAAGTTTCATGTCACAATCCGGCCCCAACTCAGCATATGCTAATAGGTAAATATTCCAATATAAGACATTTTCCATTCAATATATTATAATAATACGTAATCAAGTCATTATTCGTTACCACTCTACACCAGAAGAATACTTATTTAATGTTATATAAATAAATAATTAATCTACTTACAATAAGTTTTGAGACAACATCAAATAAAACGTATGGTGTTTCAAGTTATCTTATCTCAAACTCAAAGTATCACAATACTCATAAAATTGCAAACTAATAAACATTGTCATACGTTATAAAAGTTACTTAAATAAATATTGCGACGCATTACACACAGCGCCATCTAGCCCCACACTAAGCAAACGCTAGTGTCGTGGATACTTTTTTCGTAAATACCTAGCATGTTTCGGCAAGACGGTTTTTACATTCTTCAGCATACAGAAATATAGTTCAAATCGTAGCATTTCTAATTTTGTAGTTGTCTACGCATTTGTAGGCGCCTACGCAGAAAACTTTTTGGGCTACGCTCTATGACGGAGCTAATTTTGACTACGCCTCGTAGGTCTACGAAATCATCGTTTTTCGTAGATGTTTTAGATAATAATTCTAATGTTTGTCTTAGTTCGCATGAGCAAAATTTTGGAGTTATTTTTTCGAGCGATATCAAAGATTGTTGAAAGACTGCCGTACTGGGACTAAAATATCCAACACTAACCACTCAAAGTTGTCAAATTTTGAGCAACGTGTAGATTCAAATTGTGTTTTTAGACTTTTTCTAATGCTGATTGACCATAATGTGATAGTTATTTTCTGTTATCCTAATTGAACTAATCGAAAGTCGCTTAACGTGTAGTAATGCTGATTGACCATAATGTTATAGTCATTTTTCTGTTATACACCATAGATTTGAACTAATCGAAAGTCGCTTAACGTGTAGTAATACTGATTGACCATAATGTGATAGTCATTTTTCTGCTATCCACCATAGAATTGAACTAATCGAAAGTCGCTTAACGTGTAGTAATGCTGATTGACCATAATGTTATAGTCATTTTTCGGTTATACACCATAGATTTGAACTAATCGAAAGTCGCTTAACGTGTAGTAATGCTGATTGACCATAATGTTATAGTCATTTTTCGGTTATACACCATAGATTTGAACTAATCGAAAGTCGCTTAACGTGTAGTAATGCTGATTGACCATAATGTTATGGTCATTTTTCTGTTATACACCATAGATTTGAACTAATCGAAAGTCGCTTAACGTGTAGTAATGCTGATTGACCATAATGTGATAGTCATTTTTCTGCTATCCACCATAGAATTGAACTAATCGAAAGTCGCTTAACGTGTAGTAATGCTGATTGACCATAATGTTATAGTCATTTTTCGGTTATACACCATAGATTTGAACTAATCGAAAGTCGCTTAACATGTAGTAATGCTGATTGACCATAATGTTATAGTCATTTTTCGGTTATACACCATAGATTTGAACTAATCGAAAGTCGCTTAACGTGTAGTAATGCTGATTGACCATAATGTTATAGTCATTTTTCGGTTATACACCATAGATTTGAACTAATCGAAAGTCGCTTAACGTGTAGTAATGCTGATTGACCATAATGTGATAGTCATTTTTCTGCTATCCACCATAGAATTGAACTAATTGAAAGGTGCTTAACTGTAAGATTGCTAAACCAATTAAACATGTTTTTGATCCATGAATTTTTTTTTGTTTTTCTTATGTATGGTGGCTTTTCTGTGCCCCTTCATAATCTTTGCAATCGAAGTACGCGTTTTGTTTTTGATCAGAAGAAAAATGTTTCATTCATGAAACAATTACCTTTATCTAGATTTTATTAAAATTGAAGCTTCGTGGGCGTTTGTCGTTACTTCATGAATTTTTTCAATATTTTCAGCAGACAGGTAATAATTGAGTGACGAACGCTCAAATAGCAAAACGTATTATGTGCAAGAAATAATCCTGTGGAAATTTAAAACTCTAATCTATATATATAAACTCAAAGGTGACTGACTGACTGATTGACTGACTGACTGATTACGCACAGCCCAAACCACTGGACGGATTGGGCTGAAATTTGGAATAAAGGTAGATTTTAAGATGTAGGCATCCGCTAAGAAAGGACTTTTGGAAATGTCACTTTTAAAGGGGTGAAATAGGGAATGCAAGTTTTACTTCTTAATGCGAGTGAAGCCGCGAGCACCCACTAGTATAAAATAAAGTTTGTAAGAGTACAGTACAAATACTTCACTAAATTCAGATAGCAGTTAAGTACCTATGCTATCAACTTTTTGGGTTGAATAAAAGTTTATAATAGATGTATTTGTTGATATTTTTTACACAAATTAATTGAACAAGTACTACAACTAGTGGACGCCCGCGGCTTCGCTCGCAATATTTTGGGATAAAAAGTAGTCCGGGACCTCATACCAAAAAATCATGAAGATGCGATCAGCCGTTTTTGCGTAATGAGCGTTTAAATAAACGGAGAAACAGATATGTAAACAGACAAAAATCCTATAAATTGTTGGAACGTGTTCTCTTATCAATTCTAAGTATGTTCAAACATTTTTTTTAATATCTTCAATGTTCTGGCTTTCAATCCTATTCAGCTTTATTATTCAGCTATATATGTATAGAAGATAGATATACAAACATACTTTTGTTCGAGGTAAACTACGTGATCAACTAAAAAGAGAAAAAGAAACATTTACACTAACCTACAATTTCTCCGTTATGCAATATTGTAAGTAACCATAGTGACTACGACAATTAATCTATACTAATATTATACCTATAGCTGAAGAGTTTGTTTGTTTGTTGGTTTGTTTATTTGAACACGCTAATCTCAGGAACTACTGGTGCGATTTGAAAAAATATTTTTGTGTTGGATATACCATTCATCGAGAAAGGCTTTAGGCTATATAACATCATGCTGCAACTAATAGGAGCGAAGAAACAATGGAAAATCTGAAGAAAAAAAAACGGGGAAAATTTTTCATCTTTGAGGACTTCCGTTGCGTTCGCTGCGAAAACGGTTCAAGTCGTGGGTAACAGCTATAATTTATAAAGCTGAAGAGGTTGTTTGCAAAAATAATTATGATGACCCAAATAACTATTCCACGCGGACGAAGTCGCGGGCACAGCTAGTAAATAATAATTTCCCAAAATGTTTTCCTTTATTCCCAGCTTTTTCTCACCTGTATGATGACCCAAATAACTATTCCACGCGGACGAAGTCGCGGGCACAGCTAGTAAATAATAATTTCCCAAAATGGCTTCCTTTATTCCCAGCTTTTTCTCACCTGTTCGTATAATTTATTGAGCCGGTTAGTATGACGCTATTAGCTTCCCTATTCCCTACAAATGGTTCATTACCGCTGTAGGGAATTAGGGAAGAAATCAGGGAAGTGGGGCTTAAAATTCAGTTTTGCTGGCAAATGAGTGAGGACTTAGTATCTACTAAAAATAGAGATTTAGTGAATGCTAGGCGATGGAAAGATGTAATATATATGCAATAGTATAGATATTTTCGTGAGGAAACCGACTTGTTTGAGCACCACAATATCCGAGGACATGTGTCACCACGATGTATCTGCACAAGAGTCTCTCTAGCGAATTAATTCTGCGGGGGAGTCACGACCCTCAGTCATGAGGAAATACGGCTTAAGAGAGAGAGAGATAGGTACCTACTTTTTGTAAAAAGTGTGAAATCTATCGTCGGGTATTCAATCGCTCTGGAGGCGTATGAAACGTATCATATATCAATTTGTAAGATTATTGTGTCAGTAGGTAAAGATAGAGGTCGAAATAGTAAGATAATACATTTTATTATTTTTTGTAGCCTTAGGTACGAATATCATTTATGCATTAGAGATGTCATCTAGTTCACGGAAGTGCTCTTAAGTAGATGGACTGTGTACCTTCACAAGCTAATATAAGCTGTATAAATAAATATAAATGTTTCAGGACGTATCTCAACAGCGCCATCTAGCCCCACACTAAGCATACGCTTGTATTAAGGGTACTAGATAACGGATATAATACATATATCCTTTTTTGTAAAAACATATTTATTATACATAGAAACGACAAGGCTCAACACAAGAAACTACGTTTTTTTTAATATTCATTATTGTGTTATGCGGGAATCGAACCCGCATCCCTAGATTAGTAGGCAGAGTCACTACCAACTAAGCTAACAGAGCAGTCTAGCCACTTCTTGGTATTTTTGAATGTCGTGTTCTGGGTAGTAGGTTAGGTACTGAATATGAGTTTAGGGCACTTCTACGAATACCATTGAATTAGGGGGAATTTTCTAAGAAGAGTATTTTGGTAGAACGCAACGTATCAAATCAAGCGTAGCTACCTATATTGACTGCTCTGTTAGCTTAGTTGGTAGTGGCTCTGCCTTCTAATCTAGGGTGCGGGTTCGATTCCCTCTTAACACATATGAATATTTATGAATTTTAAAATGTATAATTACTTGTGTTGAGTCTGGTTGTTTCTATGTATTTATTCTTTATAAGTATCTATTTACAACAAAAAAAAGTATATAAGTATTATATCCGTTATCTAGTACCCACGACACAAGCGTTTGCTTTGTGTGGGGCTAGATGGCGCTGTGTGATATCCTGAAATATTAATTTTATTTATTTATTTACCTGTAAATAGGTATACTAAAAAAACTAGCTTCGCTTTCCAAGTAGTTTACATTCTTTATAATATGAAATAGAGGTTTGGGATCTCTGCCAAAATTTTAGTAGGTAGGTAAGGTCTTCCTTCTGAGTGGGCGAATGCTAGATGAATTTTCAGTGAGTTTCGATTTTAGGTAAAGGTGATATTAGGATTTGAATGGTATGTTCTAATATACCAAACTTAGCAGAGTTTAATTTTTTTAGTGGACTGACAGATATTTTATTATCAAGTCACCTTAAAATCATCAGAATTGACCTATTAAGTTCTTATATTGGCTACAGTTGAACTGATCAACATTAAAATATATACAACTAGCTGCTCTGCCCGGCTTCGCACGGTTACACGTTACATACTTAAAAACCGTCCACTTAAAACACTATCTGTTAAAAAAAAACCACATCAATCCCGTTGCGTAGTTTTGGAGATCGAAGAATGTAAGGGCCGCCCGTACACCGCCTGTATGTTAGGTTAAATATTTTTTTTTGCTTCAAATTTTTCTGGCCCTAAGAACCATACTTGAACTTCAACGAACATTTAAAAAAAAGAATTGGCCGAATCGGTCCAGGCGTTGTTGAGTTATGCGCTTACCAACACATTTTGCGATTCATTTTTATATACCTATATAAGATTATTAATTATAGTTTAGTGTATGTATGTAAGTATTATTTTATTGTAACCAGTACAATTAATTAGACTTTGGTTACAAACACGACCTGAGCTTTTCACAATAAATGGGTGTCAATAATGATAATTCTTATTCTTCTTATCGTATGAGAGTGGCCATCTCTGGTGTCAAGAGTTTGTCAAGCCGCCCTAGGGCCTCTGACATGGCTCAACGACTGCCGTACTATACAAACAGCCTGGACCTACTAATTAAAGTGTCAACCGACCTACGGAAGAGCCCAAAATAGAATGCCACTTTTCGGTCACCCATCCAAGGACTGACCGCGTCGACCTTTGCTTAATATTGGTAATCGCATGCGATTGCTTCCGCTAGCTGAGCTTCGGGCGCTACAACTAATCATATACAAATTTTGGATGTATACTCACCAGAGCGAAAATAAAAAATGACTCGAGTTGCAATTTTATTGAATTGCAATTCTTAGTTTTTTAGTTGTGACACTATTTTATATTTTTATATAATATAATTTTATTGAATAGTTTAAGACATGTCTATGGGTTATGTGCCTGATAATAAAGAATTTTATTTATTTATTATTTATATTTTTATATAATCATAATGAAGAGAGGATAATTAAGAAGAAAGTAATTCTGCAGGGGAGCTACTACCCTCAGTAAGGAGAAGAGGCTATAGGAGAGCTTCACCATCCAAATAGGCGATTGCCATAAACACGTGACTTACTTAAATACATAACTTAATAAACATAAATTTAAATTTTCATGAAATACTAGGAAAGCCTTTTGAATGATAATAAAATGACAACAAAGAGGTGCCAAACACCACAAAATACGATTACTAAAGGGAGAATAGATCCTTCCTTTGATTAGAGATATTACTTGACAGACCGCTATTAACGATTTCAGTTTGAATCCAATAAATTCTGTCAGCAATTCGTATTATCTAAAATGTATGGCACAAAGTCCAATATAAATACGTAGGTTTACTACAGTCAAGAAGGCGTAAGCTGAGCTTTGCATTTGTGTGGGTGAAGTATGGCAGGTGGGCGGGGGAGTGAGATGGCGCTATCGCACGATGGAGAAGCCGATTGTCTCACCTACACTATCTATGTACACCCACACAAATGCAAAGCTCAGCTTACGCCTTCTTGACTGTACCTATGTAGATAAAAAAGCGAGTGTGGCTAAGTGGTTCCAGTGTCTGCTTTTCAACCAGGCGCACCCTGGTTCGAATCCGGCCCTACACCAACTTGTATTTTCAAGTTAAATGTGGATTTGCACTCGCTTAATGGTGACGGAAAACATCGTGAGGAAACCGACATATTTGAGGATCAAAATATGCGAGGATATGTGGCTTCCGTGGAAGGACCTGGGCGCCCACCACAATGCATCTGCCCAAGAGAACTCTCCTAACGAATCAATTCTGCGGGGGAGTCACGAGCCTCAGTTATGAGGAAATACGACTTAAGAGAGATTATGTAGATATCGTGAAGAATAATTTAGTTATTTGAGCTAATGGTTAGTAAGAAGTAAATAAAATAAGTAGGATGTACATATAATATTATATGTATCTACCTAAGTGCATGTAAAAAATTCGCAAACACCTCTAATTTCATGAAATATGTACCTATACTCATTTAAGAATAAAACTAAGCATACTACCTATCGCTTGCTAAATAAAAATAACCTCCAATATTGTATATTATTCCATTTGTGTAAAAAAAGTGCTCTACGCTCTACATTTACGGTACATTTGATAATTAATTATAAATATTCTATCATCCAAGAATAAGTTCAGTTTCATATCGGAACAAAACGTTTTAATATCATAAACAAGAATAATGTAAACTTGCTAAGACATAGTAAAATTGCTAGTAAATAGCAGTTATATAGTTCTAAATCAGTATATAAGACTTAGTTATGTCCCTTGCTTAGGCTGGGGGAGTTTATGTGTGGAAAAAATATTTATCATTTACTAACCTATGTAAGTACATATACAGTTTAACAAAAATAAATCTTATTTTTAACTATAAGTATACCTCCAAATAATTGAATTTATTTGATAGATAGATAGATAAATAGTAAAATTAATAACCTATCCCACCTAAAAAAAAAAGAAAAATAAAAGATAAGTAAGATAGTAAATTCTTTATAGCAACACACAACAAATACAGAAATTAAAAATAACTTAAACTATTGCACACAAGTTGCGGCCTTATTGCGATATTTATTTATTTCGATTTGCGTTTCCATCACTATTCAGCGAGGAAACGCTGCCAGTGTACTGGGGACATTCGGTTCCGCGCGCGGGTAGTGTTTTGTTCGTTGTTTGTTGGTGTATATTTTATTATAATCATGTAAAATTTTGACTGATATTTTTTTTACACGAAATAGCCTGCCTGATGTTAAGCGCCAATATAGTCTATAAAGATGTAGCACGCTTGCCTAGAAGAAACCTATTTACTCTAGATTTGAAAACCCCTGGGTTATAATTTTCTGGGAACGAACTCCAGGTAGAGAGTTCCATAGTCTCGCTGTCCTTACTATGAAAATAGAAGCAAAGCGCTTCGTGTTAAATAAAATAATTAATTTTTCGATATTTATTTGATCTGCAAATTTTTCGTTCTAATATCCCAGCATTGTTTATTCAGTCAGCATTGTGCTTGATTAATACAATTTAGGCTACAATTTCAACTCCAATTTACTTGATTGTGTCTCCGACGTATTGTAAATTTGAATTAGTATTCCGTTACGGTTCCGTTTACGTATCCTATCTTTATGAGAGAATTCAAATTGTGCTTTGTGTGTGTTTTGATGGAGTTCTGCTAGCGATGTGGTTTTGGTGAGTATTTTTTTTACATTCAAATAAAACCAATATATTCAACATAACTTACAATACATAAAGTAGGTAGGTACTTGAGTAATTTTAAACTAAGTTATAAACAAGTAAGTAAAAAAGTAAATAAGTATATTTCAGTTCTTTTTCTGACTCAACGTATCAGCATTGCCATCCAGCGTGGTAATGCGGCCAGTATGCTGGGCACCCTGCCCTCTGGTAGTGGGCTGGAGCACTTAGATTATCTTTAGGCTTTTCTAAAGATTTTCTAAGTGCCCCTTTTATGTAATAGTTAGAAGTAGTAGGTATGTTTAGTTTTTCTTTCCTTGTTTTTATAAGTTATAAACTAAAACTCAAAATAAACAACCTTAAACACCTAAAATGAGTAGATAGATCTATCAGAGATAAAGTAATCATCATCAGCTTATGAAAACTTACAGCAAGGCATAAGCCCTCTCCTTTTTACGCTATAATATTAGTATAGATTGAAAGGGGTTCTAACAGGTAGGCACTTCTATCTCGTTGAAGCAAAAACTCTTCCACAGCCTAAGAAACTAATCCATCTATTTTTCTCCTATGAAGCCTTACCCGCTGTAACCTACGAGAGCCATAACCCCATGTAATTAGAGTATTAGAACCCATAAAATCTTATGGGAAGTTATTGTTAGGTCAGCAGAATGAGCTGCAAGTCATATGAGTATACGCTTTGAAAAACTACTACGAAATTAGTTAAATACGTGGATCTGATCTTACCAATATATTGGGGATTTCTTTTTGACTATTCAATTTAAATTATCTCACACAATAAAGTTTCAAGAATAAGACTTTTTTCTGTAATTGAATATACCGTGTACAAAGAAAAACATTAGTTGAACACAGATGTTGACAAAAACATAAAGAAGATAATAAATTACTTTGTTTTTTGATAAATAATATATACCGTAGGTACTGTGTGGCGCGCTGGAGGAGGCCTATACTCAGCAGAGGGTGGACACAGGCTGATATGACGTTGACGATGATAATGATTATCTTTCTCAACGTAAGCATGCGACATTTTTTTTTCTGTTGTGCAATTGCTTACTTAACTACAAAAAGATAGTATAAACAATTTAAAAAAAGATAATATAAACAATTTGCTTACCAATTAAATAATTCTGATATCCTTTTACAACTCACTAGAGTTACGCGTTAGGATCAAATAAGGATCTCGAATGGTGTTTTTGTTATATTATTGCCCCTTTAATTACTGTGTAACGTGAGGCCTTAAATTACTTTTGTACGTAGGTATATAGAATAGGTACACCTACCTACACTAAAATGCAGCCTATAAAATAATCACAATATAGGAAAGGAGTTGTAAAGGAGCAAGTTTGTCGTCTCTCTCTTAAGTCGTATTTCCTCATGACTGAGAGTCGTGTCTCCTTCCCAGAATTAATTCGCTAGGGGAGTTTCTCTTGGAAGAATAACTTTAAAAAATACTTTTACTATTTATTTTTTGAAACTCTTAACCAAGATCAGTAATCAGTTAAATTAGTTATAAACCGGTCACTACCTGCTGTATCCTTGCTCGTCCGTATATAAAAAACACACGATTTTTTATTTTAAATCAGGCACTTCACCACTTTCTTGACTACTTACCTACCACTTTGCTAAACTAGGTAACCTAACTGAAAATACGAACATCGAGTTGAAAATGTTTGCATACTAAAAGCTTGCGAAATTGAGTTTTGCAAGACAAACAGCAACTTCACTACAATCTATACTATCTATACTAATATTATACAGCTGAAGAGTTTGTTTGTTTGTTTGAACGCGCTAATCACAGGAACTACTGGTGCGAATTGAAAAATTATTTTTGTGTTGGAAAGACCATTTATCGGGGAAGGCTTTAGGCTATATAACATCACACTGCAACTAATAGGAACGGGAAACAATGGAAAATATGGAAAAAACGGGGAAAATTATTCATCTTTGCGGGCTTCCGTTGCGTGCGCTGCGAAAATGGTTCACAATTTAAAGAGTTAATGCCCAAAATAACTATTCCACGCGGACGAAGTCACAGGCACAGCTAGTAATTAAATACAAAGCGCCAAGTCGAAGGCCAAAATTGAATTATAAACTTGAGAATTGCGATGTTCAGTTCAGTTTGAGTTGAGAGTTGAATATGGAGGTTACTTAAATTAGATATCTAAGAACTAGGCTACCTAGTAATTGATGAATTATCAAAAATTAAATTAATTACTAAATGATTATCCCTATTCGGGCGGCTTGATTAACTCTCGACACCAGAGATAGCCACTCTCATTCGATAAGAAGAAGAAGGAGGCTACCTAGTTCTTTTCGTTAAAGTATGGCAGTCGTTAAGTATATTCAGAGACCGTCAGAGCGATTTTAAAACACGATAGCTCGTCTCTATATATTTACTCATTCTTCTTCTCGTAGTTCCCAACGCGGACTATGTGATTAAAAAATTATCAATCTCATTTTGTCTACCTTCGTGAGCCTACATATTATAATCGTCATAATTCAAAATTAAAGCGAAAGTGTATTAGTTGGCCATTGGTCTATTTTATGTTATTCTACTACTACGTAACAGATTAGGTATAGAAGTTTTGCCAACTGACCTGCGAACTTCAATATGAAGATAGCACCCGATGATGATGATGATGATGATGATAGAGTCCCAATAATAACATTGCTACTTTTTATTCGCACCAAAACACGAACGAAACTGCAAGCAGCCACTAATATCTTGTTAACTTCATTCTTACAAACCGAACAAAATGCACCTTATTCTGTAAATCGATTAAAATCCCTCCATACCTATGCTTCAGACAGTAAACCCTCACAACCTCCTGATTCAATAAAGTCCCATATCTAGACAGTTTATGGCCTGACAGGGTTTGCTTTATGTCTTTTTGCCCTAGTTTTATTGGAGCCTACGAATAAACTGGACCATGGCCAACAAACGTAACTGAGTTAAAAAATACTTGCACCGGTTGAGTTGAAAAGTTTGGTGGGCGGGGCCTAAAGCTGGCCTCTAACACGAGAGAATATTCCCATGCAAACGCAGCATTCTAACTACCTACTTCACAGACACTACTCAAATATTATCAAATGTTTTTTTACAAGGAATGGGTTTGCACTTGACCGTAATTCGCCAAATGGTAAGCAATCATTACGGTCTAGTCGCTCTTAGCGATAAGGCCGCCAATTAAGACGCTGATTCTAATATGTATGTTTTTTTTGTATTGTTTCATTTGTGGTGTTTTAATTTAATAAAGTATTTATCTATCTATCTAGGAGCGTGCTTACCCAGTAAGAACCAAAAAGAAGGAAGTAGTGTTATGCCATTCGGAGCATATTGTGCATATAGTAAGAATCGTAAAGTCTGCCGTTCGTTGTACTTCTGTTTTATGTACCAATGGATAGTAACCGGCTGCCATCATCGGCAATATTACTGCGTTACTGTTTTCCTATCGTTGTTTTCCAAGCTAGGTTGCCTGGAAGAGATCACTCCAAGTGATAAGGCCGGCCTCTGTCCCAATCCTATGTTCTAAATTTCCTTATATTATTATTTTGTTATTGATGTATAATAAAGTATTTTGATTTGATATGATTTGCATATTCGGCTATGTCCACCATATTGAACCAATGTGAGTGGATGCATATTCGACGCAATATTTGTATAGAGTAACCGTTCTATGGTATAGTTTATTCGTAGATAGAAGCCTATTTTTATTCGATATCGGCATGTTTACGTACCCTTTCGACGTATAAAATGCCGATTCAGGAAATTCGGTTTTCGTTAGATATCTCTGGTATTTTTCGGATGGGAGTTAGATATTATTGTATTAGGTAGAATACAGTTACTGAAACATATGTAGGTACTTACATATTAGGTACATATCCTTTTCTTACACTGTTGGATGTCAAGACTCAACATTAATGCAATAATTTAATGTTTAATAAATAATAAATAATAATAAATATTCCGGGACATTGCACACAGCGCCATCTAGCCCCACACTAAGCAAACGCTTGTGTCGTGGGTACTAGATAACGGATATAATACTTATATACGATATAATAATTATATGTTTGGTATGTTTGTTAAGGTATCTGTTATGTTGTTGTTTGTACGCCACCATCTTTTACATGTTTCTTTCCTAGCGATCTTTACAAGGTTGCCTGGAAGAGATCGCTCTACTCGATAAGGCCGCCCAATGTTAAGGTTAAGTAATGTTTCTGTATATTATTTGTCATTTTGTTTTCTGGTGTACAATAAAGCTGTATTGATTGATTGAAAATTTGGAAAGAAAGAACTAAGTATCTTATTTGTAACCTACTTGTAACCAACGACATTAATAATACCTACATGGACCGGCCTAGCCGAGCTCAAAGTTTAAGCATACAAAAACTGAGTGTTAATTCTCTCACTTGGCACTTCATTCTGTGTTCGGCCACGAATGAAGCGAGACTTTCATTGACATGCGACGCGATCCATAAATATAATAAAAATGCCTTCTTGTGCTTTCCGAAAGTGTAAAAGTAGCAGTAAAATACATCATAAAGCTTCAGGCATCACATTTCACGCGTTAGTACTGATTTCTGCACGATTTATCGTTATTTATTGTGAGCCTAAGTAACAATTTTTACAACAAATTATTTGTTATGACATTTTGAGGAAAATAATGAAAAATGAGATAGATTTATATGATTGCGGTTAGTGCGACAAGGAAATCATGACTTGTCATTTTTAGCATGGAATGGAACATAAGTACATTAGAGTTCGATCGTATCCGGCAATCCGGCCATAACATTGCCCGGATTGTATTTTATAATTAAGGGAGAGGGTGAATATTTTTTTTCACATTAGCTTTATATTTATTTATAAACCTACGTTTTTACCTGGCTGCGTATAGTTAATAATAGTTGTATATATAATAGTTGTATCATAAGTTTTCAAATGTAATATTAGTTCATTTCTGTGTCAAACTGTGTTGATATAGCAATGTTATAAATATTAAAAAATAAACTGAACAATTTTTCAAGTTGTTTTTTTTATTCAGTTACTGCATCCGGCAAAAAGATAACTGTTTCGGCAAATTTTGCCGGATGGTTAACCCTATTCTGCAATGACAATAAATGACAATAGGCTCGCCGCGATTGTGTCAACTGATCAATGTTTATATTGTTTTCTCGTTTTCTCTTGCGACTTTTTGTATTGCCTATCTTGTTTTAACAATTATGCTACGATGTTTACTTAGAACTTCGTAACATTTAAATCTAACAGATGTCGACTTATATTTTTGGATGGTAAAGTACTGAGAAGGCCGGTCCATATGTAGGTATTATTAATGTCGTTGCTTGTAACTACACTTCTTAGAAACTAGTGTTAAGTTATAGTTACTAAGTTGTTTTCAATCACTTTGATTCGTAGCTAGTAGAAGATTTTAATCATTCTCAGGGTCCTAAACTATCATATAGTTTAAAAACACAATGATACGTCGCTCCATTACACCGTGAAAGTGTAAAATTAGAAAGACTAACACACTTTGGGTTTTACTTATAAATAAATAATAAATAAAATAATATAACAAACGCATAACAACGCATTTTTTTCTAAGCTCAGACAATATCGAGGGCCTTATTATGTTTCTCATTCATTCTAGTTCTCGCTTTAGGTATGCCTCGCGCACTTTCGCGCTGCAAACTTTTTTTCCTTTCATCTTTCTTACTTTTGTACGGGGGTTTTTAACGGTCCTATGCTTGTGTTTATTAAAATAGGTAAACAATACTTTACTGTAAACACATATGGGGAATGTAATAACAGAACTAACGCATAACAATTTAAGGGCAGATTTTAACACAACTTGATACTGATATTGGTGTTTTGTTGTAGGTTTAGAGTATTTTATAGTGAATGTGTAGCCTTTGTAAGTGATATGGTCGTCCCATTATTAAGAAATTAGGTAAGTTATTATCAGTAAATACCTATGTAGGTAAGTATTTAGATTGTTTTGTTTGACTAAGCTTTGGTTTCCTAGGAAAGCGGTGCCATCGTATAGCGGCCGTGATATTACCTACGGACGCAAAAATAATTTAAGTAAATTACGGTGCAAGTTACCGCTCTCCAGGAAACCGCGCCATTTTGTTTACATAGATAACGTTTTAGTGACGTCATTCACCGCTGTATTACGGCCGCTATATGAAGGCACCGCTTTCCTAGGAAATCAAAGCTTAGTACCTATAACTTGTATGTGTTGGCATAGTGCTGTTAGTATAACATGTGTTTTAATATAAATAAATAAACTTGTGGAAATTCACGAAAAATTCGACTTCCTATGGGTCCTTCTAGATTCACCACAACAGTCGGTTGCAGCCAAGTTTGCAACCGCAGTCACTTCACACGACCCCACTGGGAAATTCAGTGCGCAATAAAAATATACAACCTCTAGAAACTGCAGTTTTATGTAACTTTATAAATGTTATTTTGTAAAATTTTATCGTCATATTATTGCTTTTGTGGTTACAAAAATAACACTTTACACTATCACATTTATACACCAAAGCACCGAAAATTTAATAATACTACGCAGAATTGACCTCCTATTCTTAAGTCGGTTAAAAACCTTGAGTGTGTGTGAATGTTTTTTTTAACTTGAATGGGTTTGCACTTGGCCATAGTTTGCCTGATAGCAAGCAAAGGCTATGGCCTAAGATGGAGCGTGCTTACCCGATAAGTACCGATTTACTCTCGCTTTGAAGATCGCTGGATTATAGTGCGTGGGGAACAGAGAGTCAGGCAGGGAGTTCCACAACCTGTTGGTAACTTCTCCGCAATTAAGTAAAGGGCTAAAACGATTTGGATGAACTTGGTATGGAGGTAGATTAGACCCTGGATTAACTTGTAAGCTACCTACATATTTTTATCCTGGATTAACACCATATGGCGCAGGTATCTATACATATTGTAGTATAAACCTTTTGATCCTTTTTTTATTTAATATCTTAAACACCTCGTCCTACTCACTTAATTTGAAGATTATATCCCTGCCAGATTATTGAGAGATCGCTCTTAGCGATAAGGCCGCCAATCAAGACGCTAATTTTAATTTGTATATTTTTTATTATGTGGTATTTTAATAAAGAATTTATATTATGTCTATCTATATATCTATAATAAAGCTAAGGAGTTTCGAAAGTCTGAACATTGAAGATATTAAAAAAATGCTTGGAGATACTTCGAATTGATAGCAGAACACGTCCAACAGTTTCCAGACATGTTGTCTATTTATATATTCATCACACAAAAACGACTGAACGGACCATCGTGATTTTTGTTATGTAGGTAGTATGAGGTCTTAGGAGTGTCATAGTCTATTAAACCTGAAATAATTTGTCCACTAATTTAAAAATGAAACTACACAATTGAATAATTACAAATAATTATTTAATGTCAATAATAATTTTTCACAATATATCTATTGCCTTACCACCTAACATAAGGTTAACCGATAGAATATTTAAAAAGTTTAAAATTATTTACAAACTAATATCATTTCATTATACCTATCTGTGCTTTTTTATTATTCTATAATAATTTATAATAATGATGTAAGTTATTACGCGATGTTTTTGTTAACAATTGATGTTTTAAAAATAATGATACATATTTTAAAATTCTTATAGTAGGTCATATTTTAGAGTTCTTGCAAAATCTGCGTTTGGATAACATTTGAAGTATATGTTTTGACGAAGATATGAATTCCAAAGTGAATTCGTTGCAGAACTGCTTCTTCTTCTTATCGAATGGGAGTGGCCAACTCTGGTGTCCAGAGTTTGTCAAGCCGGCCTAAGGGCCTCTGGTATAAGTTAGAAATATCCTGCGTGAACTCTCATTCTAAGTTTTACATTTAATGGTTGCTCATTATTCATGAAGCCACCCTTAATTATTTATAAAACTTGTTACAGTCAAGTCCTGACCAGCCACAAGCGACAAGCGACACTGTGGTCATATGGAGCAAGGTAAATGGAAATGTTTCACAAATTAGGTTGCCAAAACACACAGTTAGTTACTGGTCATGTCTTCCTCCATCAATGGAACTGATAATCAAAGTACATTTAACGCAAATAAAGTTAAGGAAGCCACATGTTTAAATTTAATATGTTTAAAATGCCGTAATGATATTAAATCAATACCAACACAGTGATATTATATTAAAATATACCACAAAGGCAATGGAACATAGTCATTTTAAATAGAACTAAAAGTTACAAATTTGCTATCTATATAAGAAAGTGTACCGTTGCTCAAATTAGTTAGTCTTTCAAAAATATACAAAAAGCTATCACCACAGCTAAACTAGGCAATAGAACATAAACTAGCAAACACTTTAATTTAATACTTGTTAAAAAAACAAATTGTGTTCCATTAATCAGCATAGACAAAAACTTATTTCAAACAGTGCATTAAAACAATTATTGTAATCTAAAACATCATGAACTATCATTGGTGGCAAACTTAGATAAGTAAAATGATATAATTCTAATGTAAAAATAAATAACATAATTCGTATAATTATTTAAATGCCTGCCCTAGAAGGGCTCACTAATTTGTTACTGATGTAGCGTTCATTCATAAGGTTATAAATTAATTATTATATTAATTTTAATTAAGACTCACGTCACATATATAGCGAATTCGAAAATATATAACATAATTAATAAGAGATTAATTAATCAAGTGTCGAGTCAACATAATAAGCTCTCAAGATGATATCGTTTCAAACAATCCAATCGTTTAGTAATTTTCTATTTCGATTTGATGTAAGTAATCGAAATTATATAATTATATTTTCCAAAACCTCTCGGAGCGCTTGGTTGACGCGACGCGTGACCAAAATGCTGGCCTTTTTCTGGCTCAACGTATCAGCATTGCCATCCAGCGTGGTAATGCGGCCAGTATGCTAGGCATGCTGCCCTCTGGTAGTGGGCTGGAGCGCTTAGATTATCTTTAGGCTTTTCCAAAGATTTTCTAAGTGCCCCTTTTTATGTTGTAGTTAGAAGTAGTATGTTTAATTTTTCTTCCCTTGCTTTTATGTATTAACAAACGATTGTATTATCATAATCACATAGGTGTGAATAACGCTTTTCTTAACGATGGTTGGTAATAACGCTATTCTTATCTACGACATCGGGTTGTTGCGAAAAAGCGAGGTATCCCAAAAGATCACATCAATCTAAAAGTTGGGAACAGTATTCCCAACAACCAGATCAATCGAATAAAATTGCAAATTCCCGATGGTTCTTGATATAAAGAATAACGCTATTGCTAACTATACAAACAGTCAGAATTATGACCCACGGGTCTTCAAATCCAGATTAAACAGTTTCCTTCCAGGCAAGCGTGCTACATCTTAGACTACAGTCGTGCTTAACATCAGGCAGGCTGTAGTCAAACGTAAGCCTTTTCCGTGTTAAATAAACATTCATGTTTCTTAGGCAATAGCAAATAACCTAAATCTATACATATAATAAAGCTGAAGAGGGTCAACAATCAGAACACAGAAGATATTAGAAAAAGCATCACAGAACACGTCTCAATAGTTTTTGAATTTTTTGTCTCTTTATCTGTTTATTTGAACGCACATAACGCAAAAACGGCTAAACATATCATCACAATTTTTGGTAGGTAGGTAGTATGAGGTCTTAGGAGTGTCATAGGCTACTTTTTAACACGAAATATTGTGAGCAAAGCCGCGGGCGTCCACTAGTTTTACAATAAGTGTGTTCACACGTCATTCAATTTCGTGCCAGGATCTTTAATTAATATATACGATAATTAAATCTAAGTTTAAAAACACATCTAGACCACTCTATAAATATACAAATACCCTTTTCTTCAAACGGAATATTGTTACATACTTATTATATTTACTTCCGTTTACCACGCTTCATTATCACCCATTCATATCCTAGATAAGTTACAACAAATCGTTATTTATCTTACTTGTCCAAAATGCAAGATGAAAAACAATAGAAACACACTATTTTTAAAAGTATTTTTTTCCTTGATCCGTATTCCTCATTACTGCGGGTCGTGACTCCTCCGCAGGATAAGGAGGAGTCACGACTTCTCTCTTTCGGGTAGAGTTCTCTTGTGCAGTTTTATCATGGTAGGTAACCAAGTCCTTCCACTGATGTCACATGCCTTCGGTTTTTTGTGGTTCTTGAACGTAATGATTTTCTCACGAGGTTTTTTTGAAAGACTAACTCAAGTAAATGCAAAAGATCCTACATAAAATTCATTTTAATTTTTACTTTGTCACAAAGAAGTTCTAACATAACTGAACATATTAGATTTTTTTTAACTTGAACGGGTTTGCACTTGACCATAGTTTACCTGATAGCAAGTAAGGCTATGGCCTAAGATGGAGCGTGCTTACCCGATAAGAACCGATTCACTCTCGCTTTGAAGATCGCTGGATGTAGATGTAGTGTATTGATAAGAAATCGTTTCACATTTTAGGACATGTCTGAAAAATACACAGAAAGATACATTTGAAATTCCACCATATTATATAAAAACTATTCCAAGGTAATTGAACGTTGATCAACTCAAATATTAATTCAGAAGAATAGAAGTAGGTTTCCTACTAAGTTTTCTGATAACATCATAAATAAACACATAACTATACACTATTGTATTATGTTATAATAAAAATGTAACTTATTTTTTTACAAGGAATGGGTTTGCACTTGTCCGTAATTCGCCTGATGGTAAGCAATCATGATATATCATATATAATATCCTCTATATAAAAAGTTACAAACACCATATACTATTTATAGTTGGGACAATGAATTTACTAAAAAAATACCAAAATCAATGAGAGATTATAAAAAACCTGTTATTGGATACAATTTTCTCAGTATTTTTTTCTAGTTGATCAACATTCAAAACCTACGAAGTCTAGAATCATCAACTAAGCATCCATGGAAGATACATTTGGCAGGGAGTCCTTTTACGCAAGATAAAATCAGTCGATAATAATCAATAGTTTTCTGAGTCACTTGCGAAGACATTCTTATGGAATGATTTTAAGTATAACCCGATTTTCAAACAAATTCTTTTATGTATAGACTTGACTAATTAAACTAGGAGAGATTAAACCACAAAAGATATTTTTATTTCAGGACATACCACACAGCGCCATCTAGCCCCATACTAAGCTTACGCTTGTATCATGGGTACTAGATAACGGATATAAAACATATATACTTTCCTTTCGTAAATACATACTTATTATACATAGAAACGACAAGTAATTACAAATTTTAAAATTCATAATTACTTGTGTCATGCGGGAATCGAACCCACACCCCTAGATTAGAAGGCAGCCACTACCAACTAAGCTAACAGGGCAGTCAATGTAACAGGAAATTATTAAATATGACAGGAGTCTAATTTTTTATTTGCATAAGTACCTACCTACAATTTGAGATTAATCTTTCTCAGTTTGTAAGTCATACAATTTTCATGTAAAACCTATCAGGATTTCACATGTCATAGTTAAGCCTGCATACCACAAAACACGAGTAATTTATTAACTTAATATTCTATCAAGGGCATAGTACAATATTTCCAAATATGTTTTGTCTTGTACAAGTTATTTTACTATTTTGTAACGAAAACTCGTGTTAAAATACAAGTCATAAATAAGAAGATATACAAAGAGTTGTATACAAATATTTTAAGGCTTGTCTGTGTTGTTTTTCCACTTATACACATTGTAATTATGGTTAAATATCCTGTTTACTTAGTATGGGACTAGATGGCGTTGTGTTAATTAAGACAGGATATCGCTTTATTACTTACAATTCTATTTATTTAAGAATGTCTCTCACAAATGACTCAAACGGAAAGAAATATTACAAACATACAAAACTACTACTCAACATCAATATATGTATACTTATATTGGTTTGATTGTGTTTTAGAATTTTGGTGCCTAAACTTTTAGAAACATTTTACAATAGTTCACACTTTATACAATAGGAAAATTGCAAAATAAACGAAGCCAAATAACTTTAAAACCTAATATGTTACAGAAAAGATTTATAAATAGCAAACAATTTTTTTAATATTTTTAGCTGCTTTTTAAAATTCTTCTGAAACAAACCAGGTTTTACAGTTTTAAAAACAGTACTTAAAGTATGCATGTGAATACAAAACATTGCAAGCTCTATAGTGAATATAATATAAGCATTTAGTGGCGTAAAAACTATTTTTAATCTCTTAAACGAGTTGCGTTTCATAATCTTGCTATGTCAAAGTAGAAATAACTTGTGGAAAGCCTTAGACTCTGTCCAAAATACAAAATATTTTATTTAAAAAAAAATTGTAGGTGTATGAAGTTAATTGATTTAGAACGGATACCAAGTAAGCTTTAAGTTAACATGTAGTTTTCCGCCATATTTTTATACAAACTATTGTATGAAAGAAACTTAAATTTTAGATCTTACTTTACAAAAGTTTGCATGGAATGTGTTCGGGTTAAGTACTGCACCTAGACATACCTACATATATAATTGCTTCAGATATAATATGTACCAAATTCTACATCCAGATTAATTTTATGCAATAAATTATTATTCAGAAGGCAGGCAAACCGACAACTTTCCTAAATAAAAATTGAAACTCTGAAGAAATAGGTACCGTTTTTCCGCTGCGACTGCTCTTTAACCGACGTTGGTTAAGGAACAGTCGCCGCGGAAAAACACTACATATTTCTCCAGAGTTTCAGTTACAATGGATTTGCGCAGAGTAACGCCTGATTCAATATCTTAAATAAAAAATATATTAGGCTCATAATTCAATAAAAATCATCAATCCCTACTATAAAACACACATCCTCAACATTCCAATCAAATCATTCAGAGCAGCACCAAAAAGAATCCCAAAACACAATTAAAACCAATATGTCCTATGTTACATAAAGAACTCCCTGTTTTCATGTGGCGGTCAAGTATGTCTTGAGTTCATGGTGTTGGTGGTTGGGCTCTGGCAGTTAGGCACATCTATGACTGTGATCTCTATCACTCGGAGACCCCGGAGTATTGGGTCTGTGATGTGGATGCCCCGGGGATTGTACACTCGCTCGTTCTGGGTGGCGATGAACTTTGATACTTTTCTTAGGTGCTGTGGAAAAGATAACATTTCTGATACACTACAAAGTAATCAAGTAAAAAAAGGAATGCTCCTACTTTTTACCATAAAACAGTAGCCTATTATTTGAGGAATATTCACACCAAATTAGGGTGTTCTGACATAGCATTATGTAACATAAAAAGAAGAAGATATGTCAAGTTCTTAGTGATTGCTAATATATTACAGCACAATGCAGTATTATTTATCTCTTTTCATATCAAATGGGTGTGGCCAGCTCTTGTGTAAAGTTTTCAAAACAACCTAGGGGCCTTTGACATGGCTTAACAACTGCCATTCTAAAACAGCTTCTAAAAGGGACTTGCAATTTGGTAATTTTAGTTGACAGGAGTAACCAGTACAGGAGTGTTTTAATCTACACTAAAAGTATATCATTACATTTTGGGTGCTTTCGTGGGTCGGATGTCATGTTAAATTGTAAGTCCCGGCTGTTTGTCTAGTATGACAGTCGTTAAGCCATGTCAGAAGCCCTTTGGGCGGCTTGATACACTCTCGACACCAGAGTTGGTCACTCTCCCTTTCTATAAGAAGAAGAAGTACATCATACCTTTTCATAATGTGTCTCCGTACAGATATAAATGAAGTAAGCAGTCAAGCAAGCGAGGCAGCCTTCACAGTAAGTGCTGCAGTCCGCTGTCTCCGCCATCTCAAAGTGCTCGTTTAACCTCTCCATTGTGTACTCGAATGTCTGTCTATCTATCTGTAATTGTAGAAATAAATATATTTATTAATTTATAACTAGGTAGGTAAGGTAGTAACATTTATTAAAACATTTAAATTGTAGGTCCCTTAGTTCAAATAATAGTCTGTGCCAATTTGTTTAAGTAAAAACAATATTTTTACCATCAGTTTAATTTTTTGTCATATGGATAAAATGTGTATATTAATATGTTTACTTTGTATGGTTACTTCAAAAACTTCAGACAGTGTTAAGCTCAAGATAAGATCACAAAGATAGACCAATCAAATCAAATATGTTTATTGGTCATAACTTAGCCTACTTACAGAAAACTATGCTTAGGTATTATTACAGGAGTTCACATCAACAAAGTTAACCATATGCACACAACTTTAACTGTTTGGTCATGATACATAGGTTTACAGTAGTAACATCACTTACAATTTTCTGTAATTTAATTTAAATCTTGTAATACAAAAGTTTGTTTAAGGTTCAAATATAAACATCGGCTATGTGTGCAGGCAAAAAGTCACACCACCTTCCGAACTAATCCAGATTGTATCTCGGCCATCAAATAGTAAATAAGGTTGTAGCATGTACTTAGAGAAAGTCTGTAGAATATGCTTTTAGTAGGTATAATCATTTATTATAAGAGCTGTAACTTATCAAGCTAATATGTTTTACAGTCCAAGAAATGATTAGGCAGAGCATTATATTTGCAGATTGATCAACCTAATCATTGCTTAGATATCACAACATCTAGTTCGTGGCGAACTAAGTACTAACACAACTAGTATGACTAAATTTTATACACCCTAAGGTCAGGATGACATGATAAACAACACCTAATACATAGTACATAACCAACATGTTATTAACTCACCCTGTTTTCTAGTTCCGGTGGAAATCTAGTCTGGAATTTCACTGCTGTGCCTTCGGAATAGTCTCTTTGTATAAATATCTTAATGCCTTGCTGTGTAGGAGTCTGCTGGCTGCCTGGTGTGTTAGGCCCAGAAGGTATACGATTGTTCGCCATGTTACACTTTTACACAATCAACACAACTACAAACAATGTCTAAAAGGAAACGATGCTTCAATATAACATAGTGGGGTTTCTAGACACTATCAACAAGGGAGTGGTTCAAGATATTTGCACAAGTTTACGTGAAAATGGAAATAAAAAGAAAGCTTCCACAATCGAAGTGAAATGACGTTTTAAAACGTCAAACTTTAAATGTCTGTCATAAGTGCAAATGCTGTCATTGTCATAGATACCAATTTTTTTTTAAACATGCACCAAACGATTTTAAGTTTCTCCCGGCAGTATATAAAAAAGTATCATCAGCGATGATTTTTTTTAACTCGGTGTAGGCTTGCGTATGTATGTCTACAGCCCGTCTCAAAGATTTAGCATATTTGCCTAGACAAACTTGTCTACTCTAGATTAGACTCCTAGGTCATGTTAGGTTCCTAGGTGGTAGGTATGTTGAGGAAACAGGGCTCCAGGTAGAAAGTTCCATGGTGTCGTTGGTTCCTGTTGAGTCGCGTTGTAATAGCCGCTCCCTCCCGTGAGGTTGCGTGCGCCGTTCGCCGTGTTGCTGCTCCCGAGCGGGAGGTCGACGCGCCTGCACCACCTTCAGGAACCACAGCCTGTCGTCCCGGCGCTATAGAAAAGCGCTGCAGCGGCAGGCACTTCGCCACCAAAAAATGGATCTATTTTCTTAATCCGTTTAGATACAGTTAGATGCATGTCTACGAGTAGACAAGCTAAACATTTTACATTTTATAATGTAGGTTCCTACCTATTTCAGTTAGTAAAATTATTTTCATTCGTCTAATATTTCGTCTAGTATATCGTTTATTTATTTTCTAACATAAATAGTCAGATGAATAAACAACATCAACTTTGAAATTACGATTATGGACGTGAATTCATCGGTGTTTGATAAAATTGAAGGTGCTTTACGGATTTGCTATGACTTTTCTGTAGGCGTTTCAAATACTTGTTATCATTTCCAAGATAATATCTTCTTTCAACTCTTTAAAGTTTATCTGAGTGCCATAGGATCTTTAAATAAATAGATTATGTCACAATTGTCGCGATAGATCGTGACAATATCTCTTTATTAGAGGCACCGATCTTGTTTATCAAGATAGGTGTAGATACAAAACCATAGGAGGTAAAATTCCCTTTTCATAAATATTAATTTATCCGCACAAGATTATCTAGGTCTTGAATTGCACGCAATAAAACAATTTGCAAATTGTTATTATCTTTGTACTAAATAAATACAAAACAGCATTATTAAAACGAAACGATAAGTGTTTATCAATTTGTGACAACACAAGGTAAAATTATAGGCTGAGAATCCAACTAATTTAACAAGGTGTGTTAAGACAGTGGTGGGACCTACATTTGATAAATAAATATGCTGCAATAATTTCAGTTTTTTAGACATCATAATATTATAAGTGCTAACAAAGTTTATTTCTCTTTACAAATAAAAATAGAATATATTATTTAAAATCTGTGTAATTTTGGACCACTTGCTAAAAGTGATGACTTATGTATGTATGTATTTCAGTGCATAATTAAAGAACTAAGTCAACCTTAAATTTATAAAAAAAAATGCTGTTAGAATAACAAATAGGTGCGGCGTATGAGAGAGAAGAATTTGTATAAAAAGAAAATAATGAAGAACTTAAAACGTCTGTGGTAAGAGCCGGTTTTTACTGACCGTTATTTTTTGTAATTTATTGTAATCAGTTAACTTAATATAAAATATATATTTATTGGGCATCAAAAACCTTATAACTAAGTTAAAACATTTGTTTGTTGGTACTATTTTTACTATTATCCTAACAGGATTGATTACAAATGATGTGATCTATGTTCCCCACACTAGGTACCCCTGTGTCGTGGGGAACGCGCTCGTCCTTCTGGATTACAAATTACTATTTATGTACCTACATTTAAACAAAACAAAAAAAATAAATAAAATATTTAAGTTAACATAGGAAATAATAATTTACTTAACTGTCTCGGAAATGGGAAATGGGGGGAGGGGTTGATGTAAGAAGTGACTTAGTTTATTGCTTTTATTTATGTATATTTTAAATATTTTCATTTTTTATATCTTCATTTAGTATAAATAACTCAATTATGATACTTGCACATTATTGTACGTTTTTATTAACACTAGGTATAGTAATGTATGAAAAACTATCTTTTTTTCAGTTTCACAGACAAACTATTATGGATCCTTGTGGCCATTTTTGCTCAATTTTCTTCAGTTATCGCTGACAATAAAGAAAATTGTAGGTAAGTGCCTTTTTATCTTCTGTTCTTTTTTACTCGATTTTGAAGTTTTTTATGAATCCTACCCAAAAATGTATCTATCTATGCGAGTATCGAACTCATGTCCTTCCAATATATAAGGCCGAATCGCTGCTGTGTCAACATCAATTCTTGATCTTGCTAGATTTTTTCTGTCTTTTCTTGTAATACATAACTATTTATCACTAGCAAACCCCGCGAACTCCGTTTCGCCACCAGATGGCTTCGTTTTTTTATAAAACCTCACGGATCCCGAGACCTTTCCAACGAATGCCGAACCGTAGAAATCGGTTCGTGCGTTCTGGAGTTATAGCGTCAGGAAGGTAAACCCGACTTATTTTTATATAGTAAAAATAAAAAAAAGAAGATAAGACAGCTGATATGATATAATATTATCATTTTTTACATAATACTTCCTCGAAGCCCCACGGTAAACACTTGAAATTCAAGAAGTTATCAATGATTAGTTATATAAACTAAGTTTGTTTTCAGTAAAATAAAAATACCAGAAAGTATTAAATTCGGGGTAGCCACGGCTGCTTACCAAATTGAAGGAGGATGGAATGCATCAGGTACATAAATTATTTTAGCATTTGGATGAAGAATTACGTAACTTCTAATACACATTTTTCCTCTTATCGAATGAGAGTCGCCAACTCTGGTCGTTTATCAAACCGCCCTAAGGGCCTCTGACATGGCTTAGCGAAGTAGATAGGTAGGTATCACAAACATCATTATTATTCATCGAACTATACTTAGTAGTAATAACTCAATGTAATTATTTACCTTTTGTTACATTATATACCTACATACAGTGCTAGCGTAAAGACTTTTTAAAAAATAATAAGTATACGTACATTACATGTCAATCATTAATTTAGGTAATTGTAACGGTGCCAATTAAAAAAGGAACAACGTAATAATTATCAGAAGTTCCAATCGAAAATATAATGCTATCTTTATATAATACTTAGAGCAACTAAATATACATAGAAGATAATGTAGGTAATAATTTATTAGGTAATCAATTAATTCTAACTTACAAAATACACGTTACACAATTAGTAGGTAGGTACCTACCTAATCATATTGATTAATCTCGACATATTACAATCAAGTTGATGTATTTCATTAAATCGTGTTAATGAATATATTCCAGATAAATCCCCCAGCATTTGGGATGTATTCAGTCACGAGCCTGGCAGGATCCTTGACAACACCACCGGTGATGACGCCTGCAAGTCTTACGAATACTACAAACGCGATATTGCTATGATAAAATATTTAGGCGTTGACTTCTACAGATTCTCCATTTCTTGGCCTAGATTATTTCCCAGCGGATTTGTGAACAAAAAAAGCGAGGACGGGATTAAATACTACAATAATTTGATTAATGAGTTATTGGAGAATGACATAGAACCGATTGTGACGATATTCCATTGGGATTTGCCGCAAACCATTCAAGATTTAGGTGGATGGACGAATCCCTTAACCGCTGTTTGGTTCGAAGACTACGCAAGACAGTTGTATTCTCTCTTTGGTGATAGAGTGAAGAAATGGGTGACAATAAACGAGCCTAAACAGTTTTGTATCTATTCTTATGGCCAGACAAGATTTGCCCCAGGTTTGAATTCGATGGGAATTGGAGATTATTTGGCGGCGAAAACTGCACTGTTGGCTCATGCGAGGGCGTGGCATGTTTATGATAAGGAGTTTAGGGCGAAACAGAAAGGTAAGCTAAATATTATAATTATTGATTAACTCATTACAAACAAATGTAGAGTAGAGTTTGTATCTTTTATTAATAGATTTGCTGTAAATTGTCCTCGACTACAATTCTTATTAGATATTTAAGCAATAGATGTGATCTATGGAGCATCCACTCCTTACCCGAATAAGAACCGCTTCAGTCCCACTTTCTCTAGATAAAAGCCTGTAACATATATTAATTATTCTATTATTATCGCGCTTTTACCCTTATAAAAGCTCTCTAAGGATTAATTAATTTTGCAAAGTCACAATCCTGAGTAAAAGACCAGAAAAGGAAGAGAAAACCTTTAAAAACCACTTGATGTCAATATAATTTCAGGAACATGTGGGATTACAATCGCCACTGACTTCCGTACTGCTGCCTCTGATTCTCCAGAAGATATTGAAGCTGGTCTGGTGGCTATGGACTTTGAAGTCGGTGGGTGGTTTTGTATGAAAATATGTAGTAATATAATTAATTGTCCTGCTTACCATGACTTGTAAGATAAACGCGAATACCATCCACTACACCGTACCTATTTATATATGTAACTAAGCATCTGGTGATATTTTAAAACGCCTGGAGCGAGTGTGTGATACCTGACTCCTCTGATTGAATTGTTGTTTAATATTGAATCCATTGTTGAGCGAGCTGTGATATTAATTCACGCACCGGTCTAATTATTTATTATTAAACTTCAAGACTATTAAAAATGCAAACAACAACCACGATCAACCCAAGCGATGCCGCCACTATATTTTCTTTCGATTCTATTTGAATTTGTGGCGATCGTCGCGCCACCTCAAAACATATAGACCCACGCACATGAGCGGGAAGGGGGCGCGGGGGTAACACCGCGCTTCAATATCACACAGGACATTGCGGTCGCGGCGGTCGCACACGCACACGAGTCGGTCCGAGACCTTCACCGAAGCTCCCCGCTCCCGCGCCACGCCAACGCACTCGCGGAAATGTTTATCGTAGCTTTCTAAGCTAATATAAGTCTTTAAGTCTTATATAATAATGGAGACGTTTTGTGTTGTGTACCTAGTGAATAAAAGAATGTTGTGACTTTACCTGTGACTTTCATTATACACCGCAAGGCGTCCCAAAATGGTGACCCCGGTGCAAAAACTTTCCGTGTTCAGTGCGAGACTATGTTACTTATCAAGTGCTTCAGTTACCTACGACAACACAGTGCTTAAAATCGCAATAAACATCGGCGCACTTAGTAACTCATACTGCGTCAAACCGCCGATAACATAGGCGTCATAACGCTGCAATGCAAACAACGCGTCGCGACTACAAGTGGGCATAGCGCGGCAAACATCAATCAAAGCGCGCCGCCACGAAAAACACGCAACGCAACGTACAAAGCGCGCCGCCTCACCCGTGGCCTCACAAACCGCGCTCAGCAACTAACTACCTACGAGCTACGTGGCCACGCCATCACGGTAATATTACCGTGACACCATGTTGCTCGGTAGCAACGTCGCCCGCGCCTAGCAAGCACAAATCCACGTGGTTTCACCCTGTTGCTATGCGGTAGCGAATCAACCACGCTCAGTTCAAGGAGTATACGAAACGACGAGATCTGCGAGCATCCTCGCCGAACCCGCTTCAACCGTACCTACATCTAAGTAGCAGAGCCAGGAGATGGAAACACCTCCGTCACTCCCTTCGTGCCAGCACAAGAGTATAGGTACCTACAGACATTTGGTGAGCGAACTTTAGTATTAGCTAAATACCTACTCGTTCAAAAATTTCGTCAACATAATAGTTACAGTGCATACCTACCTAAAACCATTGAGCTATAATGTACTTACGTACTAGAGGAGCTATCCAAGCCAAAAGTCATGCTCCATTTTGTTAAGAATTTCACCTAAAGTTCGCTTCAGCAATGAAACAATAATTGGTCGTCTAACCAGCCAGTATAAACACGCAGCGCTAGAACGCTTTAAGATTTAGTTTTCTTGCGACCAAAAGGTCGAAAGCGCCGTGATTTTTCAAGGCGCTTACGCGTTTCGTTCGATGTTTTGCATCAACTTGTGTATATTCTATGATGTTCACGCAATGGCGGCGCGTCGATGTAAACTCAAGCTTTGTCAAACAATAATCTTAAACCATTGAGGTTAATGTATCTTAAACAAATAAAATGATTACTTACCGATGATATGTTACACCGCTATCTTTGTTTTTTGTTCTCGAATGGTTTGTGCACGTTTTTAAGACACAGTTCGGCATTTTGATTGAAATTGCGTATTTGTATAACACGTTCGCGCGTCACAGGCGTTTGACCCGGACTAAGTTCACTGCAGTCACGTGGACTGCAAGGCGCCCCGCATATTATTACTTGGTGCTGTCATCTCTAGTACGTAAGTACATTATAGCTCAATGCCTAAAACATTAGAACTCGAAACAACAGTGAAGTGAATTTTCGATTTCGTAGTTATTATTTTAGTTCTAATTATTTATAGGATGTATCTACGTACTTATAAAATTTCTTTGTGCTTATGTATAGATTACGTTAAGAATTTGTGATACTCTCAACTTACCTAGGCACCCATTTACGTGAGCGAATCATGTATTTATAGACACGTTCACGGCGGCCGGATATTTTAACCCATTACGCACCGCCCGCCGTCCGATTATTGTATTTTTTTTTGGTTAACTCACTCACTGTCGGTTAACTTATTTTATGTACTTACCGGTTAACATTTATTATAATATTTTTTATATGTTTAAATTGATTTTATTTTCTCTTGTATTTGTTTTGTAATAATGTAAATAATTATAGATATTAAGTACAACCGTTATTTTTTAGTACTGATTATAATTTGTTATTTATTATTCCGGTACTGAAAGCGGTTGTTACTTTCGGTTCGTGTGACGTATATATCTATATACTTACTGACATACCTATTCCTTATCTCTTTCGACTTCTCCCTTTCCGCAACTCAACATGACGGCGGAACAGAATAATAAGTTAACTCAACTTGCTCGCCTAGTCGAGGTACTTACAAATTGCGTAGATGCCCTCAGCGCGAGATCAGCAAGGTCAGAGAGGTCAAGTTCAGCTTCGCACCTGTGCTGGTTTCATTGTACCTACGGACATGAGGCACGTAAATGCACGAAACCGTGCTCGTGGAAGTCGGAAAAACTCACTGCACGATCAGTAGTCGCGGCGACTGATCATTCAGATATAACAAGCCGCCGGTTATTCGCTGTCGATAAAACGACGTGTTACCAATTTCTCATCGATACCGGCAGCGACATCTGTTGCTACCCGAGAAAATTATGCAAGGGTCGCGCGATACAAGCAACCGGCTATCAACTAGCTGCGGCTAACGGCAGCTCAATAAAGACATACGGGACTATCTCGTTACACCTGAATTTAGGCCTGCGTCGAGATTTTCACTGGCATTTTATCATCGCTGACGTAGATACGCCAATAATAGGTGCGGATTTCTTAAGTCATTACAACTTACTACCTGACCTTCGAAACAAGAGAATTATCGATGGAAACACCAAACTATCTACCCAAGCATCGATTGCCAATGTGAGCCAAGTCAGTGTAAGATCCGTGTCTGCTCAATCGACCTCACTTTACTCGAATCTTCTATTGGAGTTTCCTGACCTCACGCGACCTCCAGGTCTACCACGACAAGTGAAACACAATACGGTACATCACATCATCACGACCGATGGACCTCCAGTTTCCTCCCGCCCACGTCGCCTGGCCCCTCAGAAACTAGCTGCAGCTAAAAAGGAATTTGAAGACATGGTCACTTGTGGAACAGCTCGACCATCTGACAGTCCTTGGGCATCACCGCTACACATGGCTAAAAAGGGTCAGGAAGGATGGCGACCTTGTGGAGACTACCGCGCTCTGAACGCTCGTACTGTTCCAGACCGGTATCCCGTCAGGCACATCGCCGATTTTACGCACAACATCTCTGGTTCAACAATATTTAGCACCATTGACCTCGTAAAAGCATTCCAGCAGGTGCCAGTACACCAACCAGACATTTGCAAGACTGCCATCACCACACCGTTCGGGCTATACGAGTTTCCGTTCATGACTTTCGGCTTAAGAAATGCTGGACAAACTTTTCAACGGTTCATGGACGAAGTCGTGAGGGGACTCGACTTCTGCTATACGTACATTGACGACATAATTGTATTCTCACGGTCACACCAGGAGCACAAGGAACATCTACGCACCTTATTCCAACGCCTGGCAGACTACGGCGTCGTAGTGAACGCATCCAAGTGCGTTTTCGGTGCCGAAGAAGTAACATTCTTAGGGTACTCCATCAACAAAGATGGAACTCGCCCTCCAACAGAGAGGATTGAAGCGTTGCGGAGCTATCCCTTACCTAAAACAGTGCAAGGTCTTCGCCGCTTCCTCGGCATGATTAACTTTTATCGCCGGTTCCTCCCAAAAGCAGCAGAAACACAAGCGCCACTCATCAACGTCTTAGCCTCATCCAAACTCAAAAGTGCTAAACCAGTGCCCTGGACGCCAGAACTTGAATTGGCATTCCAAAGGTGTAAAGACGCCCTGGTGAGCGTGACTCTGCTTGCTCACCCAAACAGTGACGCGCCATTAGGTCTGTTTACAGACGCGTCATCAACTTACGTGGGAGCTTGCCTACAACAAAAGGTGTCTAATCATTGGCAACCATTGGCATTTTTCAGCAAGAAACTAACAGATAAACAAAGCCAATGGCCCGCCTACTATCGCGAACTCCTTGGAGTATACGAAAGTGTACAGCACTTCCGACATATTCTTGAGGCACAACACGCGACAATCTACACCGACCACAAGCCTCTCATATATGCTTTCAGCCAAAAACGAGAGAAGCTCCCACCAATACAACTGAACCAACTTAGCTTCATCAGTCAATTCACGACGGATGTCAAGCATGTTAAAGGTGTTGACAATGTTGTCGCCGACACCATGTCACGAGTGGAACAAATTTCACTTGGTGACGATTTTGCTTCGCTCGCTCGAGCACAAGCAGAGGACGATGAGCTCGAAAATATTCGCAACAACTCCTCTTTAAAACTAGTGCCTACATTAGTTCCCTGGTCCGATATCACCATTCTTTGCGATGACACGACCGGGAAACCACGGCCATACTTGCCACCGCAACATCGTCGTGCAGCCTTTGATCGACTTCACAATTTGAGTCACCCTGGGGTGCGTGCAACTACGCGCCTTGTGGCTGATCGCTACGTATGGCCCGGCATTAAAAAAGACTGTCGCAACTGGTCACGCGAGTGCCTCGCATGCCAGAAATGCAAAGTCACACGACATGTATCAGCCCCGCTCGCTGATTTTCCTACTCCATCTGGACGATTCAAACACGTCCATCTGGATATCATAGGACCACTTCCGTCCTCCAACGGTTACACTTATTGTCTTACAGCAATTGACCGTTTTACAAGATGGCCAGAGGCTTGGCCAATGACAAATATAACAGCCGAAGAAGTTGCTGACCAATTTCTTCACGGTTGGATTGCTCGTTTTGGCGTCCCCACCACCGTCACTACTGACCAAGGACGTCAATTCGAATCCACGTTATTCAACAAACTAATGGATCTAGGAGCTACCAGAAGAGCGAGAACAACTAGCTACCACCCACAGGCTAACGGTATGGTGGAACGCTTCCACCGGCATCTCAAGGCCGCTATCATGTGTCATTCACAATCCTGGCACAAAGCTTTACCGCTCGTTCTTCTCGGCATCAGATCAGCACTTAAAGAGGATCTACGCTGTTCCTCTGCAGACCTTGTATACGGTGAACCACTACGCTTACCGGGCGAGCTCCTGGTACCTAGTGGCACACCACAGCATACAAGCGATGACTTCATGGCCCGGCTACAGAGCACAATGGCCAAAGTACGTCCAGCACCGGCGTCCCGACACACGGAGCCCAAAACTTTTGTATTCAATAATTTGAGCGACGCTTCACACATCTTCTTACGAGATGACACGGTACGCCGCGCACTTCAACCCCCTTACACAGGGCCCTATAAAGTTCTTAATCGCACAGACAAGACACTCACTATTCAAATGCCTGGTAGGAGCGTTCAAGTTAGCATCGACAGAACTAAGCCAGCTTACATAGCTCCTCAAATGGAACCAACATCGAGTCAAACGGCGCCAACGTCTATTCCTGCATCCACTGCAGACAGATCGGTACAGCCAAACGCAGCACTGCCAGTTCCTAGCACTACTTTTTCGCCAGGACCATCACCTAGATCACAACCACAATCACCCAATCCCTTACCTACCGACCCTCCAGCTAAGTACGTCACCCGATCCGGACGTCGCGTCCGCTTTAAGCTTCCGGTGGATGTGTAATGTTTTTTGTAGATATGTATACACTTTAAGGTCGGTTAATGTAAGTTCAGTTTTAAGTTTTTATTTGTTAACGCTCGGTTTACCTTTCTCCGTGGGGGGGTGGTGTGGCGATCGTCGCGCCACCTCAAAACATATAGACCCACGCACATGAGCGGGAAGGGGGCGCGGGGGTAACACCGCGCTTCAATATCACACAGGACATTGCGGTCGCGGCGGTCGCACACGCACACGAGTCGGTCCGAGACCTTCACCGAAGCTCCCCGCTCCCGCGCCACGCCAACGCACTCGCGGAAATGTTTATCGTAGCTTTCTAAGCTAATATAAGTCTTTAAGTCTTATATAATAATGGAGACGTTTTGTGTTGTGTACCTAGTGAATAAAAGAATGTTGTGACTTTACCTGTGACTTTCATTATACACCGCAAGGCGTCCCAAAAATTCAAATGGATCTCAAATATTAAATCCTTATTTATATGTACTAGCGGCTCATTAATTTCAATGTCCACTAATTCCCAGGGTTGTACGCCCATCCAATATTCTCTACCAAAGGCGGGTGGCCAGACAGGGTGGTACAGAGGGTTGCGGAGAGGAGCAAAGAACAAGGGTACAGACGGAGCAGGCTGCCAGAACTTAGTGACGAAGAAAAGGAGTTTATTAAGGGTTTGTTTGTAAAACTAAAGCTGAAAATAGTTTTGTTATAAGTAAGGAATGTAGCTTAAATTGGCCAATTGGCCATCATACACGTAAAACCTGTCAATGTGTGTATTTGAACTACAACCTGTGCTACAACTCGCCAAAGTTCTCAACGTTGCATTTTATTAAAAAGAGGGCGCCAATGTCGCCATGTTTTAAAAGTGTTTGATGCACACGAGGCTTTCAACCACACTATGGACAAGACCTTGTATACCGTCCAAGTAACACGGAACAAATATAATAACACTATGTATGGTGTTGCAATATACAAATGCGTAGGTATACGCCATATTTCTCTACTTTTTGATTCTGGCAAAGCTTAATTTTTAAATTACTTGTTCTTATACTCTTATATGTTTCAGGAACCAGTGATTTCTACGGTTTCAACCACTACTCCACGAAGTTCTATCGTCCCTATAGCCGCGGCATGTTCTCTATACCATCGTATGAAGACGATCTCGGCGGATTTGGGGACTACCTGGACTACGAGCCTGCTGCCATTATACATAGCACTGTGAGTAATAAAACGGTCATATATTCGTGTTTCCTCATGACTGAGAATCGAGACGCCCTCTTAGAATGTATACTTAAGGGGAGTTTGGGCAGATATATCGTGGTATACGCCCAAACCCGTCCACGGAAGACACAATGTCCTCGGATTCTATTGTCCCCGAACATGTCATGAAATCATTAATGGTATATAATAGCAATTTGCCATTACATAGCACTGTGAGATTTTATATACAGGGATCCTAATAACTAATATATAAACCTTGGGGGGTGGGCATTCGTAAAAAATTGATCATCATTCATTGTTGTTGTTGGGTGACGAACGTTTTGTATGGAACGGCGTACTTTTTTCACACAGTTGTGGACCAAAATTTGTTGCCTTTGATCCGCCTTTTATGATGCGTTTATAACCAGCAGGTAACCATATTTATAAATAACGTACGATATCAGACTGTTTTTAAAATCGGCAACTTGTTCATAAAGGAGGTTATCATTATTGATTCAATGTTCAATCTATACTATACATAAAAAATATATAGCTTTACTGAATACAAATAAAGTTTGATTATGTTTAATTCAGGCTTTTCAAGTACGGTGCATGTTTGTCAATGGATCATAATTATTGTATAAAATAATAAGATACGATTGTCGGTCTGTTTGTCTTGAGCAACAAAAAAATAATAATTTACTTTCCTTTTGTGTAATTCCAGTCAATTCCTCACGGCATCCGCCTAGCGTTGAACTGGGTGAAGGAGAACTGCAACAACCCTCCTATCATGATCACTGAGAACGGATTTGGTACTTTTGGAGGTAAATTATGAAAAGACTATTAGGTATGCCCTGACCAAAATGTGTACAAATGTTCTTATCGGGTATCTAAGCACGCTCCATCTTAGTCCATAGCCTTTGCTTGCTATTAGGCAAACTATCTCTCTTGAGTCGTATTTCCTCATGACTGAGGGTCGTGACTCCCCCGCAGAATTAATTCGTTAGGGGAGTTTTCTTGGGCAGATACATCGTGGTGGGCGCCCAGGTCCTTCCACGGAAGACACATGTCCTCAGATATGGTGGTCCTCAAACATGTCGGTTTCCTCACGATGTTTTCCTTCACCGTTAAGCGAGTGCAAATCCACACATAACTTGAAAATACAAGTCATTGGTGTAGGGCCGGATTCGAACCAGGGTGCGTTCAAATGAAAAGCAGACACTGGAACCACTGAGCCACACTCGCTTCAAACTATGGCCAAGTGCAAATCTGTTCAGTAAAAAAAATGCAACTAATTTCTTAATTCTCTTTCTACCCTTGAAATAATCACGAATGTCCATATTTACAGAGGAACAGTAGTTTATTAAAGGTAACTTTTTATTTTTGTGATCACAGCGGTGTAATTGCCAGGAAATGGAGAAATAAATTGAACAACTAGGCACTACAAGTGGCGCCGCCACATTTTCTCCACTTTTTGGTCGGGGTACACCTACCAATAAAACTTTTTATTGGTAGGTAATATTTTCTAATTAAGTACTTGCATGTTAAATTAGAGGTCAAAGATTATGACTTAGGCACCTACGTTTAGGTATAGCTTCTTCTACTTTACTGTCAGGCATAGTACCTAATCTAGTACATTACTGACTTAAACCATGTGACAAAATTCAATGTTATACCGTTATAACTCTATTTTATATGACTGGCAACTCACTCACGCAAAAATGTATGAAAATGTAGCTTTAGTATGTACATATATCAATTTTCTTTGCAAAAGTTCGCAGAACAAAAGTGGCAAAGCTACCCTTAAAAAGTTTTGCGAAAGTTACAAATTAGTACATACATAGGTAGGTATAAATTGCGTAGCAGCAATTGAGATAATGTAATTAAGTAGGTATAGTAGGTAGGTATACGTGTACGAATTTTTTAATAACTTACGTAGAATATATACCTATTTCAATTTCAAGATTATCTTAAACATTTTTAAATTCATAAATATATGTACCTAACTAATAAGATCAGCTAAAACCTAATATAAACTCTTCTTTAATTAAGATTTCTTCTTCAATCAGGACACTAATTTTAAGTTTTGTTTCTGTCATTGTATTTTTTTCCTTTTTGTTGGTGTTTATAATAAAGTGTTTTCTATCTATTTATCTTTATGTATCCAGGTATATCAGACGAAGACAGAGTCAAGTACTTCAAGCAATACCTAAAAAACGTGATAGCAGCTAAAGTAGAAGACGGGTGTAATGTCATCGCTTACACTGCTTGGAGTCTGATGGATAACTTCGAATGGTCGTCTGGACTCGGGTGAGAAAGTGGATTTAAATAAATAACATCTAAATATATAAAACTCTAAGGTGACTGACTGACTGACTGATATAGTGATCTATCAACGCACAGCCCAAACCACTGGACGGATCGGACTGAATTTGGCATGCAGGTAGATGTTAAGAAAGGATTTTAAGTAGTGCCACTTTTTAAGGGGTGGAATAGGGGATGCAAGTTTTACTTCTTAATGCGAGCGAAGCCGCGAGCACCCACTAGTTAAAAATAAAATAAACATTACATGAATATCATGACTTACTTGGCTACATAACATCTGTCGCGGGTCAAACCTGGATGAGGCTGGCTAAAGATCGAAGCCAAGAGAGGCTTATACCCAGCAGTGGGACAAAACCGGCTGTGGATAATGATGATGACTTGCTTTATAATAATTTTATTGTAGATAAGTCTATCATACTTATTTATAAATAATGTAACTAGGTTTATAGTAGGATGATAATATGCAACAAGTAGGTCCTGTTAAATTCTAGGTTGATTATGCCTGATAATAAATGACTTTTAAACTATAAATTAATAATAATTATAGAAATGTTTACATACCGACATTAATTCATTTATAACTGCTTATGGAATATAAAGACCAATGCATGGGAGTGACGTAATATTTCCCCCGCGGAGCGCGTCGCGATGTCAATCCCATGCATTGGTCTTCCTATTCCATAAGTATGCATCAGTACGCTCACTAAAATACGCCTCTTGTCTAAGGAGGCTGAACCTGATAAAGTACATTTGTCTAGAAGAAATCAATTTCTCTGTATTTTAAACAATCTGGATTGTAGTTCTCAGAAGCTGCGTGTTTATTCCTCGTTTTTAGACTGTTCAAAATTAATTACAACTATTATAATTAAAGCCTCCCTTTCTTTTCCAGCATAAAGTTCGGTCTTTTCGAAGTGGATTATGAAGACGAGCATAGGAAACGGACCGCGCGCCTCTCCGCACTTTGGTATCGACACCTACTGAAAACAAGAACACTAGAGCTTAACTACTTACCTGAATTGGAACATGTTGAATTCTAAAATAAATAAATAATATTTCAGGAAATTGCAAACAGCGCCCTCTATCCCCACACTAAGTAAACGCTTGTATCATAGGTACTAGGTAACGGATACGATACTTTTATATTGTAAATACATACATATTATATAATACATAGAAAAAAAACAGACTCAACACAGTATATTGAAAATGATCAATTATTTGTGTTGTGCGGGAATCGAACCCGTAACCCCTGGCACTAAAGGCAAGCGTACTACCAACTGAGCTAACATGCACGTGAAATTAATTCGTAATTCTAGAAAATTAGTAGTAAAGTTGGTTATTATATTATATTTTAAATATTAATTTAACTTTATTTTAACTAAGTATGGCAATTCTATCAAGGCACAATGATAACGTAGATTTGTTAATAAATGCAATACAATTACATTAGGTATTCCAAGGTTATAATTAGAAAACTGAATAATAATTATTAGGCCCTTAGGGCGGCTTTATAAACTCCTGACAAAAGCACATAAAAATATATTGATAAAATGTCTCACGAAAGTTTTAATATTAAAATCCTGACAAAAGAGTTGGCCACTATCAAATGATAAGAATTTTGATTGTATAAAACTAGCACATTTATTTAACTTAGAATGTAAACAATATTATTTTAAATATTTCTTATTCACTAACATAAAGGTGTAAATATAAGTTACAAAGACAATTTGAATTCATTGCTTACAGTTGTTTCAATAAACATACCTACCTATATTATTTAAGTAGTCATAATATTAGGTCTTTACCTATGAAATTGCCGATTTGTATGACGAAATTGAGAAAAATGATATTTTTAATTTTTAATGTTTGTATGGAAATGTCTGAACAGATTTAGATGCAATTGATAACTATAGTTAGATGGAAAAAAAGCTATGCACTGCGTATATCAATTTCTCAAAAACAGAGTATATGATAAAAATATACCTAGTTAAAGTAGTGAAACCGACGACACATTGAAAGAGGTGTTTTCAATGACTTCCCTATAAGTAATATGCACTAGTAATACATTTTTTTTATCTAAAAGGAACATAATTCAACAATTGATACAATAAAAATTGTATTTGGAAAAAATATAGCTGTACGTAAAAGTTACAAACAGATGAAAATGTAAGAAAAAAACGGCAATTTCATATGTAGGTAAGGACCTATTATTCAATTTCTTTATTAGCATAAATGTATTTACATTTACCCTGTAAAGAAGGGAATTAGGGCGAAGCTAAAATTAAAACTAAATATTCTTAAATCTAAAACTTAATAAGTATAATATTTAAAATCTTAAAATAATACTTTATCAGTTCATGAATATATTAAGTAAACCCATATTTTAACACTACTGGCTGCATACATTGAGAAGTAAGCGATTTAAATCCGTCTAATTACAAAACGTGTACAATAAAAACTCGTTTTTTTTTTATTTGAATGGCCTCTGCGGCACTGCCGCAATTTCGCCTATGTCACGTCACAAGAGAAACAAATGCTTATTTTATTAGCCAGTAAAAATAATTAACATGGCGCTAATCAGATGGTCGGTGCGGAATCACTAACTTATTCGAAATTTATTGAGCTTATTTGAGGGTTAATCCTTAACCTGAAACAACACAACACACACACAAAAAGTCGGTTTTTGTAGTTCAAACATCACATACAAACAATCAAATGTCAACTTCAAATTACAACGTTGATAAAAAATCATTGATTACTTACATTTTGTCAGTTTTATGACAGTAAACAGGAAATTTCGAACAACAAATACAGGCTGAGTATTTTTTAAGTTCTGGTCTAATACTTAAACCAAGTTTTGTAATAAGACGGAATAAGCATTACTGTGGTATTAATGACTAAAAAAATATACAAATATTGTAAGAGTTTGTTACCAAAATAATAGAATAACATTGAATTTGATTATTTGGAAGACAATTTCATCAAAATGAATCAAGTATTGCACAATTTCATCAAAATGAATCAATCAGCTACCTTGGCACATTTAAATCTTAAGTTTAATTAAATACAAGTGTTAAATAAATAAAAAATACCTACTTAATACTATATAAATTACTTACATTATTATTACACCTTATCTGCTTGTTCAATATTCGATTGTTATTCAAATAATACATTAACTTACATCAAATTTTATAAATAATATTTTAAAAATAACTAAATTACAAAACATAAATACCGACATTTCTTACCGGTTTCTTCTAGACAAGCGCGCTAGATCGTAGATTTTAACGATGCTTAACATCAGGCAAGTTGTAGTCTAGCGTAAGCCTGTATCATGTAAAAAAAGAAACAATTATTCTGGTTTATATTATGATACCACTATAAAAAAATGTGTTTGTAGATATTTTTTATTATTATTTGTATAGTGGTGTGGTAGTAATGGGTTTTACAAGTTTTTACACGCCTCTATACAATAAGCTAGTAATATACAGAGGTACAAACGCTCGAAAAAAAGGTCCGAGCCAAAACTCTGCCCGCACGCCACTCGTCGAGCAGACTTTTGGAATACCTATCTCTTTTGCAAGTTCTTAAAATATGTAAGAGCGAAAGAGACAAGCAGTCTTTTGTTAGCGCTCGCTGACGATGACTGACGTTCGGACACTTTCCTGCGCTTTTTAGTTTAACCAACAGAGCAACGGAGGCTCTCAATTTCTTGAATGAAGCTAGTACAGATGTTAAAAGTATAGTTTCCTCGGCAGCTCCGTGGCATGCAGTGTGTTCACTTGCAACATGGAGCTAAGGATATTCGTGACTTTTGCTATGGACATGATACAGTTTCTTTAAAACAAAACAATATACATTTACCACACTTTTTTGCAGACTTTTTCACTTTTATTTAACCGATTTCAAAAAGAGGAGGTTATCAAGTCTTCTGAAAGTTTTTTTTGTTATTCCATCACGCCACTACTGAGCGACGGATCCTATTAATTCCTCGTACGGAGCTAGTACAGGTGTTAAAAGTATTGTTTCCCCGGCAGCTCCATGGCATGTAACGTGTGGTACACCTGCAGCATGGTGGGGCGCTCGAGGCGCTTCTCCCGCGTGCATTGCATGCCTAGAGATATGAACTCCCAGCACAGGTGCGGGTTGGAGTTGCCTGTGTTGCGGAGGACTGGGTCCTCTAGAGTAGCTGAAACGAAGGGAAAGTAAATTAGTTATTGGGTAATACTTATTGGACATTCTGATGTCTATATATAATTTTATTAGGATTAAACTACTTAAATAGAACTCTATCTCTCTCTCTCTCTTTGAGTCGTATTTCCTCATGGCTGAGGGTCGTGACTCCCCCGTAATTCGTTAGGGGAGTTCTCTTGGGCAGACTCATCGTGGTGGGCGCCCAGGTCCTTCCACGGAAGACACATGGCCTCGGATATTGTGGTCCTCAAACATGTCGGTTTGCTCACGATGTTTTCCTTCACCGTTAAGAAAGTTTTTCATTCACGGTGGAGCAGCCGTTTTTGTTTCAATTTCTTTCAATTTCAAAAAGTCTTTATTTCACATAAGTAATTTACAATTAAAATATGCTAGTGTACATTAGATATAGTTATGAACTAGTTTCCTAACATGTTTTGACATGGAATTCGGAGCGTTTTCGAGTTGGAATACCACTCATATAAAACTTTTAGCGATGAGAATACTGATAATTAAACATTGAGAGGTTGAATTTAACACTAATATCGTGATACTTACATAAGTACATATTTCCATTATGCAAGCTTTAGCACAGCATTACATTTTGACAACATTGGATATAAGATAAAACAAAAGAAGGCTAATTATAATTAAACAGCCAAAAAGTGGGTAGAAACTAACTAGGTAGTTGGAAGTGTAGGTAACATTCACTGCAAGCAACAGGGGCCGTCGTGTAGGTACTCACGCACACAAGCACGGCCGACCGGCCAGCGCACTGCGACCCGATACCACAGGTAACAGGGGCGAGATTGCCGTGTACGCGGCTCGCGCTCGCTCGACTCGACCGAGCTCGCGGCGCACGAGTGACGTCAACGCGCGGTCTATTCATCGCGGATTAATATGAAATGGTGAGGTAACCGATACGTTTTGTACGTATCGATAAACTTGAGATCTTTCATTCGAGTTTTACATAGGTTTTGTATTAATTTATTTTTGTTATTAGGGTTTGTTAATAAGTAAAACTTTTCTGATAATTTGTAAATATACACATCTAAGGTAGGATAGTGTATTTGTAAATGTAGTTTAGTTAAGTTAGTTCGGAATGGGGTATTAAAAGCAATTTTTAGTGCTTTATTTTGAACAATCTGTAATTTATTTAAGTTAGTACGGCAAGTACTGCTCCATACCGGGCATGCGTAGGTAATGACGGGCCGAACCAGGGTTGAGTATATTCGTAGCTTGGTCCTACTACTAAGTATGGACTTTTTTTTTGAAGCCGTTTTTGTTAAACGTGGTATAGACTATAGGGTAAGACATGACATAGCTAATTTATCATTTGAGATGAATTTTGAATTGGCCGCTATAGAAATAAAAAAATTGAAACTAATCGTTATTGCAGCCTACAGACCTGATAAGGACATCTATTTATTTTTTGACATATTAAACAAACTATTACAAAAATTGAACAAAGAAGATAAAAGAATTGTAATTACCGGCGATTTTAATTTAAACATTTTAAAAACCGACAAACATATCCAAAGACTATTAAAAGTTGTATCTAATTTTAGTTATAAATTTGTAATCAACGAGCCTACTAGAATCGAAAAAAAAAGTGCTACTTGTATAGATAATTTCCTTGTAAATTTTGATGCTTGTGAAAGTACTGTTTTGAATAGAAAAATAGCTGACCATAGAATAATTGAGTTGAAAATATTTGACAAATCTTTAATTAATAATACCGATGACATGTGTACACGATTTACAAGACATATAACAGTTAGTAATAAAAAATATTTTCATTACCTTTTCAATAAAGATTTTGTACAGCTTAAAAATCAAATAAATACTTGTAATGATACGGGTACAGGAATGGAGATTCTACAAAGCGCAATCAAATTTTATTATGACATAGCTTTCCCTAAGAAAAAGTGTAACAAAAAATATAAACCTCAAAAATGGTTCACGAAAGGTACTGAAATATCTAAAAATAATCTAATAAATTTGGAGATGATACAAGAAATTCAGCCGTGTAACCGCCTACGCATATATATACGTAAATATAAAAAGATTATTCGAAAAGTGTACAGCGCTGCTAGAAATTTACAATATAGACATAGAATAAATAAAGCGAAAAATAAAATAAAAGAGACTTGGAATATAATAAACGAACAAGTAAGAAATAGCAGGAGACAAACTAATAAGAAACCTATAACTAAAATCATATCTGAACATGGTGAAGAGTTAACAGACTGCAAAGAAATTGCTGACAATTTTAATGACTTCTTTTGTAATATAGCGCACAAACTGACATGTAATACTAATATTGACGTAGAAAAATGTAAGACATACTTGAAAATCCTTCCAAAACCTTCAAATACAATCAAATTTGACCCAGTTGACGCTAGAGAATTATTGACAGTTGTTAAACACATGAAACCAAAGACAACACCGGACTATTTTGACATCAATTCTAAGACATTGCGAGATCTAATTTTGGAAAATAATTATATAATGGAATTGTTATATATTGTAATCAATAATTGTTTAGAAAAAGGAATTTTCCCAGACTGCTTAAAGTACGGTAGGGTTATTCCTTTATATAAGAAAGGCGATCATATGGTACTTAATAATTACAGACCAGTTTGTATACTCCCTACAATCTCCAAAATAGTAGAAAGCATAATCAAAAAGAGAATAATAACTTACTTTGAAGCAAATAATCTGTTTACTGACGCTCAATATGGTTTCCGTCCAGGTAAGTCGACTGAAATGGCTATAAGGAAAGTCATATACTATATTCTAGAGTCCTTGGATGGGTCAAAAAAATGCGCAAGCATTTATTGTGATTTATCTAAAGCTTTTGACTGTCTGAGACATGATATACTACTGCTCAAGCTTCAGTTTTATGGTTTTAAAGAAAAAGAACTTAATTTCATGCGGACTTACTTAGAAAAACGACAACAAGTTGTAACAGTTAATGAAATTAATTCATCAATCAGTTCGATGAATATTGGAGTACCTCAAGGTTCTATCCTTGGTCCAGTTCTGTTCTTAATATATATTAATGACCTGGTAAATATAATGCCAGAATGGACTTACATAAGCTTATTTGCAGACGACACACATGTGGGATTAAATGACAAAAATATAAATGACCTCAGAACTAAAATTGACAAAACTATGACAGTTCTCAAAGAATGGTTTATTACTAATGGCATAATACTTAACACAGATAAAAGTGTAATTATGGAATACCGAACTAAGAAAAATGCCAAAGATATCTATAGTGTTAAAGAAACTGTATTCCTCGGATACACTGTTGACCACACTATTACACATGTGGCTTACATAACCAAACTTTGCAAAAAATTAGCAAGTGCCAACTTTGCTATATTTAAACTAAAGCCTTTACTGGATGAACCCTCAATTAAATCAGTATACTATGCATATGTACAATCACGGTTAAGGTATGCCATCACAGTATGGGGAAACTCATCAGAAATAATAAAAGTACTTAGAGCTCAGAAAAGAGTAGTTAGGACAATGCTTGGCCTGAGGAAACGCGCTCCGGTCAAGCAGCACTTTAAAGAACAAAGACTTATGACTGTTATATCTCTGTATATTTACACATGTTTACTGGAGATCTATAATGAAAAGTCCGCGCTGAAAAAAGATAACCAATACAGCCTAAGGAATATAGTCGCATTAAGGTTACCAAAAACCAGATTAAAGAAAGTACAAAAACAAGGGATCTATAATAAAGTCTGTATGTTTAATAAACTGCCACATAGATTAATTAACTTGCCTCCAAACGCTTTTAAGAACATTATTAAAAACTTGTTTAGTATCAACCCATTTTATACACTAAATGAATACATGAGATTGCCTTTGACAGAATCATCATTTGTGTATGACCAAATTGTTTGATAAGTTTACTAATTTAATTTAAGTATGTACCATATAATTAAGAAAAATGTAAATTGACTTGCCCAATGTAACGAGATGTTATAAGGTGAATAAATTTCTATTATTCTATTATTCTATTATTATTATTCTAAGCGAGTGCTAAGTAAATAGAACTAGCGTTATCTAAATTATACAACTCAAAAGTCTATGGTCAAATGTGTGGTTAAAGTTCACTATGACAGTCAGTCTGACTGACTGACATAGTGATCGATCAACGCACAGCCCAAACCACTGGACGGATCGGGCTGAAATTTGGCATGCAGGTAGATGTATGACGTAGGCATCCGCTAAGAAAAGATATTGGAAATGCCACTTTTGAAAGGGTGAAATAGGGGATGCAAGTTTTATTACTTAATGCGAGCGAATCCGCAGGCACCCACTAGTTTTTTTTTAAATTTTGTAATAACCAAGAGAAGTTGTCTTTAAGTTCAACTTGTTTTGCCAACGTTGCGACACAACAGTCAACTTATAATTTATCTTATTCATAATCACTCGACCGTCTATTACTGAGCTAAAATTTAAAAACATCATGACACAAAAACTAGTCATATGAGACAACATAACAACTTTATCATATACTAGTGGGTGATCGCGGCTTCGCTCGCATTAAGAAGTAAAAATTGCATCCCTATTTCACCCCTTTGGCATTTCCAAAAATCCTTTCTTAGCGGATGTCTACGTCATAACATCTACCTTCATTCCAAATTTCAGCCCAATCCGTCCAGTGGTTTGGGCTGTGCGTTGATAGATCACTATATCAGTCAGTCAGTCAGTCACCTTTGAGTTTTATATATTTAGACTTTACGTCGATAGTGATATAAGCAACAGTCATTGTTTTGCTGCAAAAACTGTAGTGATTATAATAATTAGACAATAAGTATGATTAATAATTATACTTCATTACTTCTCCTATATCTATATCTACAGTTGTGTATAGGCTATTATCTACTTTGCTGTATTGTATGAAGATTACCTCAGTTTGAAGTTAAGTTTTATACGATAACGGTGTCATTAAATCAGTGAAATAAGTTATAATTTATAATATTACGTAAGTAAGTAAGTATCTTTTTTTTAAACAAATAATTGTAGTGACAAAGTAACTTGGGTTGGTGAGAAAAAAAAACAGATTTTTGTCGTGTTTTGCGAGTTTTTTTTTAACTTTAACGGGTTTGCACTTGGCCATAGTTTACCTGATAGTAAGCAAAGGCTATGGCCTAAGATAGAGAGAGCGTGCTTACCCAATAAGAACCGGTTAACTCTCGCTTTGAAGATCGCTGGATTATAGTGCGTGGGGAACAGAAAGTCAGGTAGGGAGTTCCACAACCTTGCGGTACGAACAATAAAGATTTACATAGGATTTGATTTGTTGGTTTGTTTGTGACTACAGTAAGTACATTTTTCAAACTGCAACAGAGTGATAAATCATTGTGATTTTGATTTGCAGATAGAATAGAAAGTTTATCCCAAAATCGTATCGAAACCGATTTAAATTATAGTTTTATAAAAATTTATCTCCTCCCACCGGGCAAATAGTGGTCAAATACAAATCCCTTTATCTAGTAGCAATGTACTTCATGAATATAGATTGTTTTAGTGACATAAACGTTTGTTTAGTATGGGGCTAGATGGCGCTGTGTTATATACCGATTTTTATTCCTTATTACAGTTAAAAAAATTACAATGCTACGACGACGAAACGACATTTTTGTAGAGATGAGTATAGAAGAAGGTTGGCTTGTTGGAACAGCGATGGAGAATGAATTTGATGGGAGATATGCTAGCTTCAAAGGCATACCATATGCAGAACCACCAGTGGGAGAACTGAGATTCAAGGTAAACAAGAAAGAAAGACAGGAAAAAAATAACACAGAAAATATCCGTAAACTAACTGATTCTCTCTCTCTTGACTCGTATTTCCTCATGACTGATGGTCGTGACTCCCCCGTAGAATTAATTAGTTAGGGGAGTTCTCTTGTGCAGATACATCGTGGTGGGCGCCCAGGTCCTTCCACGGAAGACGCATGTTTTCGGATATTGTGGTCCCCGCTAAGCGAGTACAAATCTACACATAACTTGAAAATACAAGTCATTGGTGTAGGGCCGGATTCGAACCAGTGTGCGTGTTAATGAATAGAATAACGCAAAATCTGCACTAGCGACTGTTAGACTCATTGTGGACTGTACTGGAATGGAACTGGCGAACGAGGCTGCCAGATACGCCGTTAAGAGTTTGGGAACTTATTTTACACTAGCCTGCGACTTCGTCCGCGTGGCAAAGTTATTTTGGGCATCATATTTATTTCTGCAAACAATCTCTTCAGCTTTATAAATTATAGCTGTTACCTACGACTTGAACCGTTTTCGCAGCGAACGCAACGGAAGCCCTCATAGATGAATAATTTTCCCCGTTTTTTCCACAATTTCCATTGTTTCTTCGCTCCTATTAGTTGCAGCGTGATGTTATACAGCCTAAAGCCTTTCTCGATAAATGGTCTATTCAACACAAAAATATTTTTTCAATTCGCACCAGTAGGTCCTGAGATTAGCGCGTTCAAACAAACAAACAAACTCTTCAGCTTTATAATATTAGTAAGTATAGATTTGAGGATAGTAGATATACTCATACTACTACTAGTTATGAATAGATTTTTAGGACTGACATGTTGGAAGCCCGAAAAAACTGAGAACATGTAGGTATCATATGGAAGACCTGGGCGCCCACCGTATAGACCAAAAGAACTTTCCTAATGAATTTATTTTGGAAGAAAGTCACGAATTGAGAAGAATATAATTTTTTTTCTTTTTTTAGGCCCCAGTACCCAAAAAGCGTTGGCGAGGGATACGAAGCGCAAAGGACCATGGCTCAGTGGCAATCCAGATCGACATGCTTCGAGGAGGAGCGACAGTGGGTTCGGAGGACTGTCTATACTTGAACGTGTATACCCCCTTCCCTGTTGACCATGGTAACCCCCTGCCAGTCATGGTGTTTATACATGGAGGGGCTTTTACGTGAGTTATAGTTTTTTGTACACAGGGAGTTTCAAGTCAAACCCAAGATATTTTATTTATTTATTTATTTATTTTTATTTATTTATAAGTTTACTTTCTTTCTTTTAATAAGTGCCAATAAATAATATAATTCGTTGCCAACGACATAACATCTGTCGTAGGTCGAACCTGAATGAGGCTTGCCGAACATGAAACCAGTCGAATCCTAAGGTCACTACCTACACTTAGCTAACTAAACAAAACTAGCTGTGGATGATGAATGATGTCAAATCCAATGCTATAATTATTTATGATCTTCGATTAGGCATTTTGTATTTTTTTAATGGAATTTTTCTTTCTACAACGATAACTTGTTTTCTAACCTACAGTTTGGCTATCGGAAGCACTGTAGAATATAGAACATAAATTATTCAGAAAACAATATCTGTTTACAGGCACGGCAGTGGAAACGAAGAGATATACGGACCTCAGTTCATGGTCAGAAACAACGTGGTTCTCGTGACTATCAACTACAGAGTGGAGGCATTAGGTTTCCTCTGTTTGGACACCGAGGATATCCCTGGCAACGCCGGAATGAAAGACCAAATTTTAGCTCTCAAATGGGTTAAAAGAAACATCAAAAACTTTGGAGGAGATCCTGAGAATATCACTGTATTTGGTGAAAGCGCCGGAGGAGCGAGTACCAGTTGTCATCTCGTCTCGCCAATGAGCAAAGGTCTCTTCAATAAAGCTATAGTACAAAGCGGAGCTTTAACTTGCTGGTGGACCCAATCATTCGAACCTCGCGAAAGAGCTCTAAAGCTTGCCAAAGATTTAGGCTGTAACTCGAAAGACGACAAAGAACTGGGCGATTTTTTCCGCAACGTCCCAGCAGAAAAATTAATTGGACTAAACCTACCAGTCACTCAATCTACCAAGCTCTACGAACTGAGCTTTGCAATTGTGGACGAAAAAGATTTCGGACAAGAGAGGTTTTACTACGGAGATCCGATAGAAGTTCTCAAGAAAGGAGTTCACGAAAACGTGAAGGTCATGACTGGATACACCGAGCATGAAGGTCTAATTGTCTTCGGTATGACACCACTTGAGAAATTCATGGAAAAAGCCAACGAGTTCAATGAATTCTTCGTTCCCAAGCCAATCCAATTGAACTGTTCGATAAAAGACCAGTTGGAAGTCGGTAGAAAGATCAAGGAGTTCTATTTGAATAAAGAAGACGCTAACAAAGAGAATTTCGACCAACTTCTAACCTATGTCAACTGGGACATGTTCATACATGGAGGTTTATTGTTTGCCAAATTAATATCGAATCAAACCGACGTGTTCCTTTACAAATTGACCTGCAAATCTGAGAGAAACGTGTTTGCCCATCTATTTGGACTGACAAACATAATCGGGGCAAAACCAGTGGTGTGCCATGCCGACGATCTGTTGTATTTATTCCCGTTCAGTGTGGCCAAATTGACTGTTGATAAAGATTCCGAGGCATTCAAGTATATCGATCGAATGACTACTCTCTGGACTAATTTTGCGAAATTCGGGTGAGTAATTTATCACGATCTATTTTTATATTGTACATATTTTGGTCTTAAAAAAAACCGGCCAAGTGCGAGTCGGACTCGCGCAACGAGGGTTCCGTACAAACCTGCAAGGTTTACAAAGTTCGTTCATTACGACAATCGAGTCATAACTATGGTATTTTTATATATTTTTTAATGTAACTAAAAATTTAAGGTTTTCGGAATTTTTCCTTTATGTGTGGTATAAAACGTTGCTTCATGCCAAATTTCAAGATTCAAGGTCGACTGGAAGTACCCTTTAGGTTTTGATTCCCTTGCAAGTACTTGCGAGTTTCAAAATATGCAGCTTAAATTGCTGTTTCTTTTGATTGCGTTGACATAGAAGTTTGATTTTGCTACAGCTTAAAGGTATTATAGACCTGAGTATTTGGTATGAATTTCAATTTAATACCTCTACGCGTTTATGAGGAAATGGGTAGTAAGTTTAAGATTATTAAAAAAAAATATTTTGAGATGTAACTAAAAATTTATGGTTTTCGTAATTTTTCCTTTATCTATGCTATAAGACGTTGCTTCGTACCAAATTTCAAGATTCTGAGTTCACGGGAAGCACCCTGTAGGTTTTGATTCCCTTGCAAGTGTCGAAAATTTGCGGCATAAATGGCTGTATCTTTTGATTGCGTTGGCTTAGAAGTTTGATTTTTTCACAGCTTCAAGGGACAGTAGACCTGAGTAATTGATATAAATTTCAGCTTCATACCTCTACGCGTTCCTGAGAAAAAGGGTCTTGACAGACGGACGGACGGACGGACAGACGGACAACAAAGTGATCCTATAAGGGTTCCGTTTTTTCCTTTTGAGGTACGGAACCCTAAAAATATGCTTGAAATGGGACGTCCACAAAAATTACAACATACCGTGGTGTACGTATAATATATCTACGTTTGTGAGTTTATATAATTTATTTATTTGACAAAAAAAAGTGTGTGGATGTTTGTCTGTTCTTCGGACATCTCACGCTACACTAGCGCCACTATTGGTTAATTCATATGTAATGTTGCATTTGTATGCATATTGCATAAACAAGAATATATGTATTATGCATATTGCATGAACTAGAAAACAAATATGTACTCAGCTAGAGAGAGCTATCAAACCGTTGGACCTAAATATATCTAGTTTATCAAGATATCTAATGACTGATATTGGTATCAATTTATTTTATCTTTTCGAAAAACCTTCATTATGTAATCTTGTCTCTTGATAGCTTATCACAATATTTACGAAGGCAGTTACATACTTATTGATTTGTTTTAAGTCAAAATTTGTACCTATCTATTAGCGCTAAGATAAAGTTTTTGGTTCGAACAGCTCGTCTTGCATATTTTATATACTTGCATTTGATTGCACCTAACGGGAAGCAACGGCGAAGCCATGAATGTATCACGCCTAATAAAAAATATTCACTTTTTAAGACACTAAGATTGCAATGCTGATAAAAGTAATAATTATTTAAGTGTATTATAACCACAATGTAGCTTGCGCACGGACAGTTTCAGATGACATGCTATCAATTAACAGACTGTATATATGTCACATATATAAATATGTACAAATAACAATATCAACACAATTTTTTTCTTAATTCCAGTAACCCGACCCCAGACAGCAGTTTGGGCGTGCAATGGTCACCCTATACACTATCCGAGAAGAGTTACCTGAACATCGGTAACCAGCTAGAAGCGGCCTCTAAACCAGACGCAGAAGACGACGCGTTTTGGGATCATATCTTTGAGAAATATTTGCCTAATTATGTTGTCTAATTAAATATAGTTTTATTGTATCATACGAACATTCGGCTATGTTTTAAATAAACTGTAAAATATTAGTTTGGGTCTATATACATAGAAGATATTTTTGTTGCAAATAACTTCAAAAAGATCTTACGATAAATAAAATAGCCTTTATTTCCTGAATTCAAATATTTCATACACTTATATATTAATTAATTTATTTATTTAGATCTTCTATATAACATCAATACAACGCGACCAACCTGATTGCAGGGCCAATCAGGTTGGTCGCGTTTTATTGATGCGCGCAGCTGCGCTCTCATTGGTTAGATTTTAATGGCGGCAAAATCACTGTGACAATACACGTACGCGTGAATTTAATTTAATAAATTAAAAGTTAAAAATGGATAGCGACGATGATATAATTGCATTAGTGAAGATAAAGTAGTGTATGCAACTGCATATAACACGGGCATTAAAACACTCGTTACTATTATGAAACTCGCTGCGCTCGTTTCATTAACTCACACTCGTGTTTTAATACCCTTCATTATATGACAGTTGCATAAACTACTAATAGTACATAAATAAATACAAATAAATACTTCGTGATAACTATCTTTACTTAGCTTTGCTGACTTAAGTTTTCTTAAGACATTACGTACCTATTATTTATGTAAAATATAACGATCAAAATAAAATATTTTTTCACTTACCAAAGTCCATATTAGTCTTAGTAATGGCAGTGATGTAGTCACCCAACATCGGTTGCGCCCTCGCCCGGTCTAGCGGCAGTAACGCGCTGGCTATCTCCAGTATTACTACGCCAAAACTGAACACGTCCACGGCGGGAGATAGCACGTTCGAGCGGAGGTATTCGTCGGGGAGATACGGGCGTGTGCCGTATACTCTGTGGAACAGAGAGAGAGAAAATAAAGAGCGAGAAACAAGAAATTGTGAAATAATTATAAATAAAAAGAATAAATATTTGAGGATATCACACAGCGCCATCTATCCCCATACTAAGCTTACGTTTAGCTTACGTTAAGATTATTAACCTTTTTTGTATAGAAGATAGATAGATAGAAGATTGCTACGTACTTGGATACTTTAACGTGCGTGCGGTCCTCGGGCGGCCCCTTCCTGGCGAGCCCGAAGTCCCCCACCTTGGGCATGAGGCACTGGTCCAGCAGGATGTTGCCCGGCTTGATGTCCCCGTGGATGAGGGGCACCCCGCACATGTTGTGCAGGTATTGCAGACCTCTGGGGGGAAAATTGTCTTATTTGTATACTTTACTATAAGGTACACTTTATACAGCGAGTGTGGCTCAGCGGTTCCAGTGTCTGCTTTTCATTCAAACGCATCCTGGTTCGAATCCATCCCTACATTTATTTAACATTAGTACTAAGATGATTTGTGAAATTCAAATCTATACCAACTAATATTATAAAGCTGAAGAGTTTGTTTGTTTGTTTGAACGCGCTAATCTCAGGAACTACTGGTGCGAATAGAAAAAATATTTTTGTGTTGGATATACCAGCTATCAAGGAAGGCTTTAGGCTATATAACATCAAGCTGCAACTAATAGGAGCGAAGAAACAATAGAGAATGTGGAAAAAACGGGGAAAATTATTCATCTTTGAGGGCTTCCATTGCGTGCGCTGCGAAAACGGTTCAAGATATCAAAAAAATGTGTATGAATAAATTATTTCTCTTGAAATAATCTAACAAATGAAAATGTCCGCAACAGTATATGTCTATGTTTTAAGGTTAACTCACTAGAACCGTTTTTATGGTAATAACTATTCCACGCGGACGAAGTCGCGCGCACCAGCTAGTGTATTATATGTATATGATAATTTGATTGAATAAATTGAAATACATTACCCAAAATAAAGTTTTTTTGCTATCATAATAAACAATCTATTGTTTTATAAGATAAACAAGACAAACCATTTATTAGTTATACATGAGTACAAGGTACAAGTCAAATTATACCTATATAATAGTTATTGTATTGTATACTAAAAAAGTATAATAATTATTAATTATATTGTTATTGATAAAATGTCTCACGCAAGTTTTAATACTGAAATGATTAATTATTTATATAATTATTGCAATTAATGTTCAAATATGTTTTTTTGGCTCAGACAAACTCATCAATTGTAAAATATGTTTTTTTATATATGTATAACCCACCTGGCGACCCCGTGTGCGATCCTGTACCGCTGCGGCCAGCTGAGCGGGGGGTGGTGCGTCTTGCCCCGCAGGCGGTGCTCCAGGGAGCCACCCAGCATCAGCTGGTACACTAGACACGCCTCTGGACCTGGAAACATAAACGAGGTTTTAACGCTCGAAGGGCTTCTGACAATCACAGGTACTATGGCAAATAATAAATAAATATAATAAATATTTCAGATCATATCACACAGCGCCATCTAGTCCCATACTAAGCTTATGCTTGTATTATGGGTACTAGATAACGGATATAATACTTATATACTTTTCTTACTTATTATACATAGAAACGACGAGACTTAACACAAATAGATTCATTTTTTTTATTCATTTTACTTGTGCTTTGCGGGAATCGAACCCACACTAAGCTAACGGGGCAGTTAAGGTTTTTTCCATATTTTCCATTGTTTCTTCGCTCCTATTAGTTGCAGCGTGATGTTCTATAGACTAAAGCCTCCCTTGATAAATGGTCTATACAACACAAAAATATTTTTTCAATTCGCACTAGTAGTTCCTGAGATTAGCGCGTTCAAACAAACTCTTCAGCTTTACAATATTAGTATAGATTGCTTGCAGTAATTTTCGTTCAAAATTATTAGCACGCTGTCATGCCATACATCCCAAATATATTTGTACTAGCTTACCTCCAAAACTATACGCGTAGAGTGGCAATATGTTATCATGTCTGTACTGGTTGAGACACATCTCACTGATTAGTTCCTTATTTCTCCCAGCTTCGTCTTTTAACCGCTTCACTGCTACAGGTAGATGTTTCCATTCACCTGAAATAATAGAATTGGTCATATAATATTTCAGGACATATCACACAGCGCCATCTAGCTTACGCTTGTGTCATGGGTACAAGCCAACGGATATAATACATATATATGTACTTTTTTTTGTAAATACATACTTATTATACGTACAAACGACCAGACTCAACACAAGTACTTACAATTTTTAATATAATTATTGTAATATTATGTAATACATACTGTTTTTTTAGTTATTTTTTAAGTGTGGTAAGTGCTAAACTCGCTTTAAAGTCATTAAAATTCCCATTAGGTAATGTAACAAACAGAGATTTTATTCATAAACTTATTGGGAAATAAGCGAAACGAACCGAAACGAGATTGAAATTATTTTCCTAAGATTAAGCTCATGAATATTGTACGTTTTGGTTTTCTCTCTCTTTGAGTCGTATTTCCTCATGACTGAGGGTCGTGACTCCCCGCAGAATTAATTCGTTAGACGAGTTCTCTTGGGCAGATACACCGTGGTGGGCCCCCCAGGTCCTTTCACGGAAGACACAATATGTCCTCGGATATGGTGGTCCTCAAACATGTTGGTTTCCTCACGATGTTTTCCTTCACCGTTAAGCGAGTGCAAATCCACACTCAAATATAAGTCATTGGTGTAGGGCCGGATACGAACCAGGGACAGGGATGAATAGCATGTCAAAACAGACATCTCAAACATGTCAGTTTCCTCACGATGTTTTCCGTTGATATTTTTTTAGATCAAACGTTGATAATAGATTTAAAAATATACCTACCTTTAAAAACTTGTCCAAACCCTCCTTTCCCCAGCAAGTTGGCTTCGTTCCAGTTATCTGTGGCTGCTTGGAGTTCCTCATAACTGATCATAGGTATTGAAGACACTTTCTTTATAATCTCGTCTGCTACGCTCTTGGGCTTACCACCTTGAGTTGATGTTGTGTTCTGGAAAGTATTTTTAAGTATTTTATTAGTCATTATTTATAGAAAAATAGTATACTGTACAAACGAGTTTTCTAAAATTAGATACAATTAAGTTAGGATTAGTTTCGAATTTCAATATAAGTAATATAAAATAGTCTATAGTAGTCGCAAAATGTTTTGGTACCTAAGCGTATAACTCAACAACGACTGGACTAATTTGGCCAATCCTTTTTATAATGTTCATTGAAGTCCAAGAATGGTTTGGAAGAGAAAAATACGAATAATTGCCGGAAAAATCCATAACATAGTGGCAGTGGCAGTAACTTTAATAAAGTGCTGGAATTTTATCCCCCCTGATGGGTATCAGGAACTTGCATTATTTGTTTTCATTCGAAAATAAACTAAGATTTAATTATTATTGATCGTCAAAAAGCTGAGGCATCGCTCCGTAATGATACAAGTGCAATCTGAAATTGATTTTGATTTGATCAGTTTAAAATAAATTTATTTAATTTATTTTTAAATCTATATTGTTTCATCTGTCGTCTTTTTAATTTGTCTTTGTTTGTTTGTTTATGCTCTCAGTTGTTCATTCGTGTGTTAGATATATATTGTGTTTATTGTGTTATTGTTTTACGTAGTTCGAGTCGTCACCCGTCGGCCTCAACGGAAGACCAGCGCTGACTGTTCGCAGTCAGCACATGCTGAGCTGAGGCCGGCTTGTGACAGGAAGTTGTGTATGAGTAAAATGTGTTAATTTTACTTTCCTGAATGTGTTCGTATGCAATTTCTTGTCACAAAATAAATAAGTTTCATTTCATTTCTTTATATTTTTTTCCATACAAAAGTTTTCTAACTAAAACCTTAAACGCAGAGTCAATTTGAGTTCTATTGCTATATATATAAAGTTTACTGTTATAGTCTAAGCAAGTAGGAATAAAAAACAGCTACATCACAAATCTGTTAACGTAACAATCACCCCGCGGCGTTCATCGTAATGTCACTCTCATACATTGGTTTTTCTATTCCATAAGTATGCGTCAGTACGCTCACTAAAATACGCCTCTTGTCTAATGGGGTTGGTCTCCTCATTTGATACGAAGAATAGTATAGAAAGATAATGGTGATTATGACAAATATTATATTAGTAGGATCAACTTACCCGGCTAGACATATCATTGCTAGATTCGATAGATGGCGCTGTTCCATTTGTGGACGGTCTGTTGTGATTGTACACACTTCTCTGGAATAATAATAAAATGAACTGTTAATGGTAAAGTGACTGATGGTACGACAATTTTATTTTTCTACTAATAGTTTCCCGCATCTACTTTTCTACCTAATCATATGCTCGCTTTGTATCAGGGGCAATAAGAAAACTTTATCAGTATGAAGATTATAACGTTATACGTATGTATGTATTATATACGTTCATCGAACTAAAAATCAGGAAGATCCGTCGCTCTGTTGCTATGTACAAGTGGAACAAACAGACAAACAAACATACTTTCGCTTATATATACTGTTATGTATGTACATATGTATGGTTTGACAACCTACTACATGACTACTGGGTCATTTACAGCGACACACACACACACAAGCGACGCTGTGGTCAATATTGCTCTCAATGCTATCAGAGCACAACTTTAGGTTCTTGGCGACATATTTAAAATTCAGGTAAGGTTTTACTTTTACATAGTATTATGAGACAGTGTATGTAAAACAGATGAATGAACCTTCGTTGAATTGTGTTGGATGAATCATATATTTTATATTGAATCAGACTTTATTTAAAACAGTGGTTTTCCTTATTATTGTTCCAGTACTAGTTTGAAATAAGTTACATATGTATATTTCGATGAATATTTCGGGAGTTCCCAGGTGTCCCGATATTAATTTTATAATTAAAAAATAATTCTTAATGAACAGGATTTAAATGGAAACTTTGGCATTCCATTTTGGGCGCTTCCGTGCTTCGGATCACGACGGACGTCGGACACGTTAAATTGTAGATCCCGGCAGTTTGTAAACTACATTATGTTAGAGGCCCTCTGGGAGGCTTGATAAATTCTCGACACCAGTGTTGGCCACTCTCATTCGATAAGATGAAGAATGGAAACTTTGCCTTTTAAACTCAAAAGTGTTTGCATATTAAGATTAAGATAAGATATTTATTTAATGCACAACAAAAAAATCACATGATGAAAGAAATTTAGAAACTATTTTAATATTACTGCATAGCAAATAATAATAATTGCATATTACTGCTTAAAAAATAATTAAAGGTCTGTTACCATCACGGTTACAGCTTAGGTACAATCTATTGATAAAAAAAAACAAACTAATCACAAAGCACTATCAATAACATTAAAAAACAAATTTTCTTAAACTACCTTCAAACTTACCCACAATTTCACTAAGACAGACATGTAAGAAAGCACATGTAAGTATGTAATAAAAAAATTGTACAATAATTCTTGTATTGTGAACTGTACATTGAAAGCACAAAGCACATATTAGACAACACACATTATGTACAGTATCTAGCAAGAAATTTGGCTCATGTTTTTAAGGCAAGCTAGGTATTATGTAAAATTCTGTAAATCTACTTTGGTTCATAACGTTTTCAGGCTTTTAGTTCACTTCAGTCAGTTAACAGTATCACAGTTGTTAGTAAATTAAGTGCTAGTTGTTGTTTCAGGCAGTGGCAATTATATCTTACAGATAAATATATTGATTACTGTGTGTTTATCTGAACCGCTGAATTTCAATAACTTAATGATGTTTTTTTGTTTCAATGATGCTTGCATTTTAATTCTTGATCACAACACGCCTATGAAATTAATAAGTGATCATTGTGGGCAAAAATTCATAGATCTCTACCACACAGTACCTACAAATTGATGTCATCCGAGGCATGGATGGGTGCCATATTTATTGCTAGCTACTGTACGATACCTGGTCAAACAGCATTACAGGCAGAGGGATGAGACCCTGACTGTCCTCAGCTCGCTGTGTCGACCTCTGGTTACCGTTCTCTGAAATGATTACAAAAACTCATGAAAGATGGTGTAAACTGCCATTTCATGTCACAGGGTCCTTTGATTCCTAGTGTGAGATGGCAGAGAATCCCAATGCACCAACATTGTATGATATTAATGTTTATTCAATTTAGTCCTATTTTTTTTTTATATTTATAAGGATTTAAATTGAAGATTTCTGTAAATATTTTTTTAAGTTTTTCTGTAGGTATATAGTGTATATGGTTCCAAAAGATGCACTTTTTATAATCAATTAAATTAATCTTAAAAAGGTGTAAGTTTGTGTGTATATAGCAGTTTTGGTGCAAAGAAATACAGACACTGTTTGTTACTTCTCCACGCTCAAATGGCTGAACCAATTTGGATAGGTCTGGGAGTAGATTAGGAGTAATGTTTGCTTACCATCAAGCAAAAAATGGTCATGTGCAAACCCATTTCTTGTAAAAGAAAAAATATTTTCTGGTATTTATTATAGTATCTAAAGGTTTAGAACCGGTTCAAAGACCTCTGAAATGTTTTAAACAACTACCAATGTAAAATGTACAGTAGAAAATGCAGTTGTGAAATTTTATTATATAATAAAATAATTACATCCCATTCATTTTTGTACATAACTTACAAACAATAAAATAGCCATCATTTTAACTAGCTATTGTCTCTTGCTACGCCCCAATACCTAGGGCACATGTAATTTTTTTTGGAAAATGTATGTGTGTAATTATGAATAAATAAAATAAAATAAGAGATAATGATATCTCTAATTCTCAGTAAACAGAACAAAAAGATTAAACTTGTGATTTCCGGTTATTTAGATGGTCAACATTACTTAGTGGAAATCATTAACAAATTATGCTAATTTATTAACAACTATCTAATAGTAACAGTGTTGTTTGTTCTCATTTATATTCATTTAAATATTAGGTTAGTATGTTATCAGAACAAAAAAGCTTACACTTAGGTATTTATGACATCTATAATCTAGGTATTCACTTATTAGATAGTGGCGAGCCATAGTGTCAGCCACATAAATCCAGATTAAAAAGCCTAAAAAAATAATCTATCTCCATACCAAATTCTATTCTTGCAAATTTAATTCAATGTGACTAACTCTAGATAGCACTCACTACAATATATCTGGCCTAGATTAATCTCCTCATAATTTAACTCTACAGGGGAATCACAACCCTCAGCACTGAGGATACAACATGTAGAAACATGACAGTAAAAGAGCTCACCATCTCTGACCACCTCTCTCTTTCGGACTCCATTTTTGCTGTCCAGTTTATTCAATAACTTATGAAATCTGGCATCTACCAATGGTGTTAAACATCTTAATGCGGGTACATGTCTCATCTCGTACAGTAATATGTATAGTTCTTCAACCTTATGGTTTAGTTGGCCCCATCTAATGAATAGTTGGTGGGTGAATGAGTTGTTGTACCGACAGGCGTCTTGTTCTATTTCCTGGAACATAATTATAGATAGATATATAGATTAACGCTTTATTGGACACACAAATAAAATAGAACACAACACAAACAAGAGAAAATTTAAATATTATGATACAAACGGCGGCCTTATTGCTAAAAGTGATCTCTTCCAGGCAACCTTACGATGGACAGGAAATCATAAAGATCAATATAATTATGTGAATGTTGTAATCATTATTCACATCTGTGGTTTTTCACAGACAAGTATTTTCTACATAACTTTTAGTTTAGAGAGACCTAGCAGACCTAGACCTAGAGAGACCTATCTGATTTACATAGTCCAATATGTCATAATCAAAATCACATAGATATAGTTTTACATTTTTGTTACAGGGTTTAGAGTATAATGAGGTATACATATTTCTGAGACAGTTAAAATGTTTGTCATTTTTTTAAGTATTATATGACCTTGTTATTATAATTGAACTAAATAATAGTACCTATGTAGCAAATGAGTGAGGTGTAAGGCCGGAAAGAAGTTTGAGGTATTTGTTTGTCTGTAAGAAAGTTTATTTGACCAAAATCATTTATTTTATAAGTCTTACTATGCAACAGTAGGTATGTTGTTTTTCTAGGTGTAGGTCAACCCGCTTTTTGAGTTTAGGTGTGAGTGAAACTTAACTTGTAACTTCATTCATCTCTCCAGTCTAAGAACCACATTAATTAGTCTTAAGAAAGATCTCGGTAAGTATAGTTAAATAACAAATAAATTATGCAGGTAACTGATGAATCAATGGGAAGTTATAGCCATATAGCAATGATTTTATGGTTTTGTTGTCTTAAACGTAACCTGCTATGAATATAAGGACGTCATAATTATTTATAGCTATCGTGGTATTTAGAATTGAGGATGAACCGTGGCTATCGCGGAAGGGAAAACCCAAATTATGGAGAAACAACTTACGTTGATATCAAAGGGCGAATATTTCATTTGTTCGCCGGCCAATTCTTTCCAATTATCATCTATGTCAAGTAATCGACACAGTTCCTTGTTTACGTCGAAAGGCAGCTCGTAAATATACATTTTGGTAACTAATTAATTACGAAAACTTGTAGAGAAAACAACAAACTTCCTCGTCGAGAGCACTTTTGTGTATTAATTTGTGTTGCCACTACGAAGAAAATAGAGTGCTATACGTCATAGAAAATCGTCGAAATGACATCAGTGCAAGTCTGTCAAACATCAGCACTATTAATGAAAATGGTAATTATTTTTAATTTAATTTATATTTCTGTTCAAAACTATGTAACTAAACTACAACCTAAAATTATTTTAATTAAGCCCTAACCTTGTTTGATATATGTATCCAACTCAACAAAAGTGATTAATAAAATTGATATTCAATGAGGCTAATGATTCTTGAAATCTTGTATAAAATTATGAATTAACTATATAATAAGCATAAGTTTTAATATGTTTTTACTTTAAGTGGATGGTACCTCTTTATTACTAACCACAATAAGAGATCTTTAAGATTTGGCCTTATTTTAAATTGCCTTTCTAGAATTTGTTTGCTGAAACGAGCAACTCTAATGGATGTGATATTTTTTTTTTTTTTTTTTTTTTTTTTTTTTTTTTTTAGTACAATTGTCTGTTTCCCTCCGCGTGGCGGAGGCCTTTGTTTAGGTTTTTGGTTATATTTGCAAAGTATTTATATATACATATTATATATGTGACCTTAAGGGTCTTAATGAATTTATATATATATATAGTGTACATGTTGATTAAATATAAAATAATTATGGTATAAGTTTATATTACGAACTTGATTGTTAATTTATAACTAAAGGTATCTATCTGATACTGTTGCCGAAGTTTGATTCATTGCAACGTTTTAAGTAGCATGTATACATACCCGTAATGCTTAAACTACGGAGTGTACACATTTTTTACAGGTTGTAAGTGTATTTGAAATAAAATGTTGTGACTCTCAGAGTCACCGCGTTTTATTTCTGTTCAAAGCTTCACCTGTGACTTTGATGCAGAAGGCAATGAGATGCGGTCTGGAATCCTTCCTAGCCATCAATTCACAGATTGATTCAGCCGTCAACTGGGATTGCGTTGCGATTTCCAGATCGCATCTATCCGCTTCGTATTTTGGGCACCTTAACAACAGGTGGAGTATCGTTTCTACTGTACCTTCTTCACAGATGCATCGAGGGCTCTCTTTAAGCTTAAAACGATGTAGGTATTCCGAGAACCCCCCGTGTCCTGTGAGCGCCGCAGTCAGAAGTGGCTTAGTCTTTATTTTTTTGATTACGGAGTAAGCTTTTGCGGCATCTGGGAAAAAATGTTTTGTGGTTCCCGCTGTTGTACCACTCGTGTATCTCTGGTTCCAGGTGTCGATGGTGTTTCTCCTTATTTCGGTCTTGGCGTGTGATACGGGGCATTTATCGTATTCGGCCGACCGTTCTGTGTCAAGTGCCGCTTCTTTAGCCAGTATATCCGCGCGCTCGTTTCCGGGTATGCCCACGTGAGCCTTCACCCAGTATAGTTGCAAGTTGCATCCCCTCGACTTAATGGTGTCTATGTTCCTTCTTATTTCGAAGCCCAGGGGATGAAGTATGTCTGGGTTTTGGACCATTTCAAGAGACGATCTCGAGTCACTCAGCACAGCCGCATCTTCCCACTGTTCTTCGAGCAGTAGCTCAGTAGCTTGATATAACGCGTACAGCTCAGCTTGGAAGACTGTGCAAAACGACTCGAGGCGTATCTTTTTTGTTTTGATTTCGCGGCCGTTCTTCCAGCAGGTGTATGCCGCTCCAACGTTCCCCTCCAGCTTGCTCCCGTCTGTGTATATCTGTACTTCAGGGAGCTGCTGTTGTTCCGAAGAGTCAGTTTGAGCTTCGGATAGTCTAGCAAACTCGATTTCGTCGACTTGAGCAGGGTGTGGTGCTTCTGTGTGACAAATCCTCTTTTCTATCTGTTTGCCATCTGCTAGTATCGACGGTATGCCTCTTTTAGCTTCGTACAACTTAGCTGCTTCTCTAACCCTGAGGTCTAAAGGGAGTAGCCCAGTTAGTAAGAGTGTTGCATTTAAGGACACCGTCCGATACGCTTTACAGATTTTCAGAGCAAAGTGTCGTTGGATAGTGTTAAATTGCTTCTGCACCTTCAATTTTTCAGCAGCAGGTGCCCAAGCGCTCGAAGCATACAAAATGATAGGCTCAATTACGGCGACATATATTGTCTTTATGATATCCGGACTTAGTCCCCACTCTATTTTGGCAGTTCTCGCAAGTTGCTTGTAGATATTAGCAGCCTTACGACAGACGTTGACCACGTGGTTGTTAAAGGTGAGTTTTTTGTCTATCGTAAGGCCAAGCAGCTTTATTTCGCTCACTGTTGGAATGGCCACTCCGCCCATGTGCATGATTGGGGTGTCGAATTTAAGCTTTCTGGTCACTACCATGGACTTGGTTTTGTGAGCAGCAAACTTGAGCTTATTTTTGACTCCCCACTCATGCACAAATGCAAGAGTTTTGTTGGCCTCTTCCTGTATGCTGATAGAAGATTGTCCAGAGAACATCAGGATGACATCGTCAGCGAATGCCTGCACGTATACACCCCGCGCAGTCAGATCATTCAGGAGTGGATCCAGGAGCAAATTCCAGAAGGTTGGACCCCCTATTGAACCCTGGACACAGCCTTTGAGGGTGTTTTTGGTGTAACTTTTACCAGCGTAAGCTACAGTAACTTTTCTACCCTCAAAGTAGCTGTTAATGAGTCGGCGCAGGTTAAGGGGACACTTCAGCTGGATCAGCTGGGATTTAATGGATGGCCACCATGCGCCATTAAAAGCACCTTCGATGTCAAGTGACACGATGGCCATCAACTCCTTCTTCTTTAAGTTGCTGCGGATCTGCTGCATGAGGTCGTACAGGGCATCCTCTGTGCTTTTTTGCGGGACAAAGCCGTACTGCCTGATGCTCGCTTTTGGCAGTAGATGCCACTTGACTCTCCTCATCAGCATCTTCTCCAGGATCTTGCCAAGAATGGAGAGTAATCCGATCGGCCGATACGATTCGGCTTTGCTGTAGTCACTTTTCCCTGGTTTGCGCAGAACCACTACCGCAGCCTCTTTCCAGGGTGATGGGAAGCAGGACAAACTCAGACATTTGTTGAGGATCTCCAGGAAGACGTCTTTCCCCGCGAATATTGCCCTGTAGCAAATATCAGCGGTGAAACCGTCCGGTCCGGGAGCCTTTCTAGGGTGGAAACTTCTTGTAGCCCTGTTCAGTTCAGCTGTCGTGAATGGTGGGTCGTTTGTGTCGTCTGGCGTTGCATCACAAATAGTCTCCGCAAAACTTCGAATGACCTCGTGGATATTACTATCCTCGGTGTCATTGTCTTCTGGGTAGAACAACTCAGCCAGCGACTTCACGGACTCCTCAGGGCTTAAAGTAGTTCCGTCTACCTCTAAGAGTTGGTCCTCATGTCTGCCTGTCCTGCCTCTGATCACTCTGTATACGCTGTCCCACATGCTTTCGCGGTCTTGCTTTGTACAGAAAGCCTTCCAACTCTCGGCCTGCGCCCTGTTGGCTGCTTCCTCGTATTTTTCTTTCTGTTCCAGGTACTCGGCGACTACGTAGCGGCGTCTTCGTGGAGCTGCGTTCCGGATCCTTCGTCTCTTCGTGTTCACTTCACTCTTCATGCGTTCCAGTTCGTCGGTCCACCAAGGTACTTAAGTAATTCTTTTTATTAAATTCTTTTGCAGGGGGGATGGCGGCCTCACAAGCAGAGCGCAGGCAAACGATATAACTTTGGATGGCAATTTCCAGTTGTTCGTTGTTTTTTATGTTTGCGATGCGCTCCGCTGTGACCTCGCCATCCCGCAGTGACTTTTGGAACTCCTCGGTAAAACGACACCAGTCCGCTTTCCGAGTGTTGTAAACACGAGTTGACGTGGACTTTTTCTGCTGTGTTGGTTTTTCCAGGACGACATGAAATGACAGTGCGTTATGGTCTGAACAAGTGACCGAAGTGTCCACTCTCCAGCCGTTGACGTATTCCAACATATTAGCAGAGCAGACTGTTACGTCAACACAGCTGGTAAGGTGACGGTCTCCACGGATGGTGTCAAATGTTGGATCAGTCCCTTGATTTAAGATGTGCCAATCCATGTCGTCCAGGAACTCTCTGTACAGCCTTCCTCTCTCATTTTCTACCTTACTGCCCCACCATGTACTCCATGCGTTAATATCTCCGCCTACCAAGACTTTGTCAGTTTTTGCTGCCCGCAGGAACCCCCTGACCCGATCCAGATAAGGCTCAAGCGGCTGAGAGTCCTCGAAGTAAACCGAAACCACTGCGATCGTCCATTTGTCAGTCTTTATTCTTGTCAACACAATGTTCTCGCTGATAGTGGTTTGGTCGTTCAGGATCACAATGTCGTTCTCGAACACTACAATGGCAGCCTTAACAGGTTTGGTCCTGTTGCGCTGGCACTGTAGTATTCGAGTGCCAGAATATGGTTTAAGCTCTCCTACAGCTCCCACATATGGTTCCTGTAGTAGTGCAAAGCTAATATTTCTTTTTCTAGCTTCCAGGAACAGTTCATCGGTGGCTCTGGCATTTCTTTGAAGATTGGCTTGAAGCACCGTGTATCGCCGCATTTCAACCGCTTGCTGGGTGGGGTTAGAGAATTCCATTGTTAAATTCAAAGTGCCTTCAGCAATACGCCACACTGGAGCGCGCTATCGTATCCCAGCGCCTGCGCACCGGGCACTGTCTGTCGAATGCGTTGTGCTGTGTGTCCGCAGTTTTCGCAATTCGGCAGTTTCTGCAGGTAGGAGTCTCCCCTGCCATGTATGCTGGGCACTCCGCACGTAGATGCGGGCCAGTGCAGTAACTGCACAGGTCAGCGGGCTCCTTGCAGAGCTTGCGTCCGTGCCCATACTCCAAGCACCTGGTGCACTGCACTAAAGGAGACTGATCTTCAACCACTATGTACTGCAGATCTATATGGACTCGCTTGGCTGTCGTCAGCTTCTGCCACAGCTGCGGTGATACCTGCAGGACCACGTGGTTCTCCAAGTGGTTCCTCGCCCTACGCCTGTATTTTTCTGTGGCCCGAAAGTCCTCGTCTCTCAAATCCCCTAGGATGCTGACGTTTTGGGATCTGAGAGAAGACAATGGATGTGATATTGACAATTGGTACGTAAATGACATTGACAGTTCACTGTCTTCGACTTCACACGAAATAAACATTAACCTACCCAATATCTATTTAACATCATTACATTAAAAATATTTTTTTAAAATATATTTATCTGTTATGATAAGTACGTCTATTCGTATGACTTACACCGATATTGATATTATATATTCAATTTACGCTTCTGTAAAAAGCGGTTTATTCTCTAATAATAAGATTACTTCTTGCCTTTATCTCATAGTCACTTGTTGAGCAAATAGCACCAATATAAATCATATTACTAAGCCACAAAACAAATAAAACGTTATATCATAGTGTAGCACCTTAGAAAACAATTAGACCAAATATATCAGCTTTTTAGTCCGTATTCCTGTTAAAGTTTTCTAGTGATCTTGTACATTAGTATAATAAAACCCAGATCTTGAAAAATATACTATCAAAGAAAAATATACTATCAAAAATGGATCTCAAGTGTTAAAGTTGATCTTAATTGATTTTATATCATAAGTTTTATGAGTTAGGAGGTATATATTACTGACGTAAACAAATACTAGTCTAAAGAGAAGATTATCGGATTAAATAAATACATTTAACTGATTATAAATCATAGTTTTAATTGAATAATATATTGGCCGAGTCACTGTGTACTATTAGAGTCACTGTGTACTACAGGGTCGAGTCACTGTAGACCAGTACCGGTACACAGTGGCTCATTTCCCAATTTTCAAAAAACATAATCTGACACCTTTTATATTTGCCTTATTAGAAAAGTGATATTGTGGGGAGAAATAATAATAACCAAAGTATGTTTTGTGTGAATTTCAGATCGTAGCTTTAACTTTTTCATCATAATTTCATTTGCATTTGAAAAAATCCGAGTCACTGTTCCCGACCTGACCCTACCTACTAAAATTAGCCATAAAGGTAACTACCTACCTAATCTTTTATGGCTAGTTATAGTAGGAAATTTTACCAGGTACCAAGTAGGTAAAAAATAGGCGTATACCTACAGATTAGTACCTACCTATATCTACCTGTAGTAATTGTAAATAGATCTACCTAATAGAATCATTGCATCCAATGCGGTTGAAAACCGCGTAAAGCTAGAAGCTTGTGCTAATTTGCCAACCCTGCTGACATTATATTACACTGACCGACTTTATACATACCTTCTCTTATATTAATTCATCATCATCCTCAGCCTTTATACGTTGTCTTCTGGACATAGGCCTCATACTCATCTACCCCAACGTGCGGTTCTTGCCCAGCCTGCATCAATTAATTAATATTTATTTATACTCTTTGAATATCCAATCAATGATAGTATTTTGTCTAAACATAATACGAACTATTTAAGCTATGCGGTGAAGGAAAACTTCGTGTGAAAACCGACAAGTTTGAGGACCACAATATCCGAGGACATGTGTTTTCCGTGGAAGGACCTGGTCGCCCACCACGATGTATCTGCCCAAGAGAACTCCCCTAACGAATTAATTTTTCGGGGAGTCACGACCCTCAGTCATGAGGAAATACGACTAAAAAAAGAGAGAGATTAACAACCTTAGCTAGTGTTACAGTACTACCCTCAAACGTTTACCCTGTCGGGCCGGATTCGAACCAGGGTGCGTCTGGATGAAAAGCAGACACTGGACCCACTGAGCCACACTCGCTTGGTTGTTAATATCTTCTCGTTTGTCCAAGTCTAGGTGCATATATATTGGATGATATGGACGGTACCACTTGAACACAAACCATGGCCTAAATCACCGAAATTACAGACTTTGTTCAACACAGTTTTATTACTTACGCACTCTATTATTCATGTTCGCTTATGAAAAGAAGTAAAATTAATTAAAACAAAGAATAAATATAGCATTTGGGGCAGTATCAGTGTAAATAATATATTTGTTTACACAACTGGATGTTTTCGAGTTGCTGAAGATCGCTTTGGGCGATGGTGGACCAATATTTATGTATTTAATGATCAGGATAAGTACATACTTCTATGATAATGAGTACAATTATAGTAGTGTCGAAATACTTCTTTGCAATAACTTACTTATGTATTAGGTACTTGTAGGTAACGATTGTAAAAGAAAATATCCCTCCTCCTCTTCCTCCTCCTCGTGTTGCGTTACTCATTTATGAGGGTTGTGACTCCCCCGAAGATTTTAGTTATTGCGGAAGTTTTCTTGGGCAAGTAAGTACATCGGGGTAGGCCTCAAACCCTTCCACGGGAGACGTAAGAACTCAGATTTTAAAAGAAAACTTAAACAAATAATCACATCTATATATACACGTATGCACATAATAAAGCTAAAGAGGGTCGAGTCTGAACATTGAAGATATTTTTAATACTTCGAATTGATAGCAGAACACGTTCCAACAATTTCAAGAAATTTTGTCTATTTGTCAATTTTTTTGGATCATCTGTTAATATGTGTCTCTGTTTATTTTAACGTTCATAACGCAAAAACGGCTGAACGAATCACCTTGATTTTTGGTATGTAGGTAGAATGAGGTTTTAGAAGTGTCATGAGCTTTTTATCCCAAAATAATGCGAGCGAAGCCGCGGAAGTCCACTAGTGTGGCATAAAAAACCGCCTAAAAACGAATCCTGACCCAGAAGTAATGTGGATCTACTGACGAAAGCATCCAGCATCGATTCATCATCGAATAATACTAAACAATGTCAATGTAAATATTTCATACATAGATATAAGAAGATCTTATCTTCATACTAGCTGTGCCTGCGACTTCGTCCGCGTGGAATAGTTATAATGGGCATTAATTCTTTGAATTTTGAACCGTTTTCTCATCGCACGCAATAATTTTCCCCGTTTTTTCCACATTTTCTATTGTTTCTTCGCTCCTATTAGTTGCAGCGTCGTGTTATATAGCCTAAGCCCTAAAGCCTTCCTCGATAAATGGTCTATTCAACACAAAAAGAAATTTTCAATTCGCACCAGTAGCTCCTGAGATTAGCGCGTTCAAACAAACTCTTAAGCTTTATAATATTAGTATAGATTCTATCAATGATTTCATACTTATGAATTTCCTTTACAGTAATCAGAGAGTGTGGCAGACTCTGGTGTCAAGAATATTCAAGTAATACCATATTCTGTGGTAATACCAATGTATTGTCAATTATAAAAAAATCGAACACGAAGCGAGTTGCTCTTACGCGGGAATTAGAACAAATATATAAGACACTTGAACACACACCAAACCACAAGAACACAGGGCTGTATTTATTCGATTTAAATACTTTGATATTAAAGTATTTATTCGATTATTTTATGTAGGTAAAAAAATGTCAATTAAAACTATCGTGAGACATTCCTATCAATATGTAGCTACTATGGTTTTCCCACACGTCTAATTTCGGGTATGTTCTGTGGTTGTATGAAGATGGGTGTCATTACACCCGAAACGCGTAAACAACTTACGCGAAAGTAAGACATGAGTGATAACCGTAGTAATAGTTACATATTGATTTTTTTACAATAATAAAACTAAAGAAAAACAATTAAAAACAGCATTTTGGTCATTTATTTTCCTAATTTCTGAAGTTTTGCAGATGTTTTTTTTGTTATACTTACCTAGTTTATTTGTTAAACATGGAAATAAAACGATTTTCGATTGAACGGATAATAAATTTGGCACCATACTACTTACGTTCTAATCGGTAGAGAGCAGTTCCCACTAGTTTTACCGAACAGTCTTACCAATCGAACTACTGGGAATTTTCTTCCCAATAGACTTACTAGTAAGACCTAACGTTCTTTCTCAAAGCGAAAATGTATTGTTTGTTTGTTTGCTTCCTCTATCGTGTCACGGCGGACATACGGTTTAACATATGTTCTTAGTAGGATATCAGATATATTATATAACCAATTATGGGATATTGTGACGCCATAGGCTACTTCTACTTTTTTATTCTAAAAATAATGTGGGTAACGCGAAGAAGATCCGCTTGTATGTATATTCATATAATTCGTTTGTTCATAAAATACGTAAATATTCAATACAACAATAATTCAAGAACAATGTCCACATTGTACAAAATATTAGTGTGATATCCACAAGTGTGAATTACATTTTCTGTACGACGAACTGCAAATACAGACCGAACATTAAAAAAAGAAAACTAGTTTTGTTATTCAATGTAGGTAACTAAGTCCATCCCTGGCTACCGAAGGCTGTCGGTATCTCCGTTACAGCCATACTACAGCCTCTACCCACTTCAGTCCAGAACCAACCAGCTTCGGAAGCAGTTCTTATATCTTTTAATCAATTTAATTAATAATTCATTAAAATCACGTGTCTTTAATTGCACATGGAACTTATATCAGGTGAGCATTTAGTTGTTCTTGATAAAACTTTAGCACTATCTAGGTATATTCTCCTCGAAATATAATTTGTCGCTATTCAAGTCGAGAGTAAGCCAGTTTCTTCTAAGCAAGCGCGCTATATTGTACACTAGCTGTGCCCGCGACTTCGTCCGCATAGAATAGTTATTACCATAAAAACGGTTCTAGTGATTTAATCTTAAAAGATATCTTAAAAGATAGACATATACTGTTGCAGACATTTTGTTAGATCATTTCAAGAGGAATAATCCTTTCCTACATTTTTTTTATATCTGGAACCGTTTTCGCAGCACACGCAACGGAAGCCCTCAAAGATGAATAATTTCCCCCGTTTATTTCACATTTTCCATTGTTTCTTCGCTGATATTAGTTGCAGCGTGATGTTATATAGCCTAAAACCTTCCTCAATAAATGGTCTATCCAACACAAAAATATGTTTTCAATTCGCACCAGTAGTTCCTGAGATTAGCGCGTTCAAACAAACAAACAAACTCTTCAGCTTTATAATATAGATTACAACTTTAACATCAAGCAAGTTGTAGTCAAGCGTGAGCCTATCAAGTGTAAAAAACAGTAAATAAGTTTATTTGAAACGTTACTATGTGAGATCTATCATCAGGGATAAAACCCATTGTGTGGGCAGCTGCTGATTTTTTTTGCGATTATTCTTATCTTGCGCTACTAATTGCCTATATGTTTCCATAAAACTTCGAATTCTATGCAACTGTAACTTGACATTGGTTACTGTAAGATAGAGTTCAGTAACCAAGTATATGGATTCCAGAGCACTGGATAAGTTTCCTCTTGAACACGGAAGTATATTCTAATCTGCGTAGTTTTATTTTGTGTATCGAATTACAGATTTCTAATTAGTTAAGAACATTCATGATTGTATCAGTGTTATACTTCTTAATTTGTAATTATTATTTTCAGGTTTGCGGCTACGTGTTCCATCGGAATTTGGGATTCTGTGCAGTAAACCTAATTATCATCAGCTATGTGAACCGTCTCATTTACACAGCTTTTTTTACTGAACTAACGGCGCCTCTCGTTATAAAGTTTACATCTTATCTGTCTTTAAAATCAAATTTGCATCAAATTCCTTTCAGGAAAGCGTGAATAAGGAACAAATATACACATACAGACTTTCTCCTACATAGTTTTAGTGCTATTATTAGGGAAATTTAAGGTGACGAGAAACATGCAATCAAGCCATGCTTCATTTGGGGCCTATGTATGTCTAGAAGTAAATATTTAGACTGATGATATAATACATTGTTCTCAACTCTTCCAAATAGGTATTTTCAAGCACGTTGATTCAAGTGACATTATGACAGTACTGAATTGGAATTGTCCTAGCTCTCAAACAAGGCCGACGGAACACGCAATTTGGTGCTCGGTAACATTTTTTTCAATTTCTTTTACATTTCATCGTGAATTCACCCACGAACATTTCGAGTGAGTCAAACCGTTGTCCCGAGATATTTGTTCAGGTGTATGTATTGCCACATTGTTCGATGTGTGCTTTTGGAAGGTTATCCAATGCATTGGAAAATTCGTATAATGATATGAATCACCATGTGAATCTAAAATATATTCGCGTTAAACTTATAGCTAGAAAAAAACACTTTCAGCAGACTTAATAACCTCCTTTTTTGGAAGTCGGTTAAAATTTATGCACTGTCAGATTTAGATCATTATCAATAGAGGGCTATCGTTTTTTGACATTTGACAGCGATCCTAGCGGCAAATTGGTGAGGTCCGCTTAATTTGAGAACATTTGGACCTCACGGTACACTAGCGCCTCTAGCGATGATCTTACACGCGGTAGCCCTCATTCAGACTGAGACAATCTTGTGACATCCATACAAAATATATATATTTTTATAGTGTAGCAATCCAAAGAGTTGATAGTTATCGAATTCAGTACCTACACCAAGTTAAGAACGTCTCATGCAGAACAAGAACATTGACTAAACTGAACAATTTCTTTTTCAGATAAATACGAGGACATAAATAAAAGTTTATACAAGCGCAGAAGATTATGAAGTTGTATAACTTTATTGGAATAAAGAAGAAATTAAGTCTACAATACAGGAAAGAAGACTTAACTAACATTTAACTATCCGTATTTACAAATCTAGAAATATTCATACATATTTAACTAAACTGAAAAATTGCAACAAAATTTACCTGCAAACAAACAAAAAAACCAGCGGTCACTACTAATCCTACATATAAGGAGTATAACACAAGAAGAAAGAAGACACCAGAATACTTTTAACTACGAAAGAAGATATCTACAAAAGAAGAAAGAAGACGTATAGATCTATTTAAAGAAGAAAGAAGACTATGAAAGAAGACTTTTGTTAAGCGAAGTTGGTTTGTGACCGTCACTAACGGGCAGTGATTGAGAAATTTGCTCGTTTTGACGATCGCAAAATGAACTCACTTGACTATATTCTTCGGTGGAGAAGAAGATAGAACAACATTTATTTACAAAAAAAATTACAAACATATACATGCTTCCCTGCGGTCTTATTATAGTATTCTTTATGTTGAGATTAAATGTATTAATTACTTAATAAATAAAGAAAATAATTTCGTTATAAATTAAAAATAAATCAAACTAAGCAACAGTTTCAAACACACAATGTTACAAATATGTTTCCTTTTTGCTTCTTATTTTTTTTATAAACATTCATAGACATTTGTATGTTCCCCACTATTTCCCTACAGCAGTTACCTAAGTAGGTACGTTAGCAAAATGATTTATAATATAGGTGTTCACCAACCCCAACGGAAGACCAGCGCTGGTTGCTATGCACTTTTGCAGCCAGCATTATGCTGAGTTGGGGTTGTATTGTGGCAAAATATGTGTATTTTCTTTGTACTTTCTTTTTTATTTGCTTATTTGATTCAATAAATGATTTTTCCTTTCTTTCTTTGATCATAAAAAAAAATGTTTATTATTATATCCAAAAATGATAAGGCATCAGACAAGAGACTACTTATTATTTCACCAATTATTTATAGTAGTTAGTATTATTTTTTGCATGATATTAAATAAATAAATAATCTGTGATATTATTATTTGCAATGAAATATTTCGTTAAACCTTTAGTCAAACGTAAGCCTATTTCACATTGAAAAAAAATAAAGCGTTAAGTCATAGCTAACTATGAGTATAAAGCTTTGGTTTCCTAGGACAGCGGTGCCTTCATATAGCGGCTTTAATATTACGGACGCAAAAATAATTAAAGTAAATAATACGGTGCAAGTTACCGCTCTCTAGGAAACCGCGCCATTTCGTTTGTTTACATTGACAACGTTACGTATTATATTGTATTACGGCCGCTATATGCGGAACCGCTTTCCTAGGAAATCAGAGCTGTATTATAAGGAATTTTCTTATTTACTGCAACAAAGTGACTGTGACTGGAAAAAAAACCTACCTAAAATTATCCTAGGAGCTCAAATAAATACTTATTTAAAAACCTAAAGTAAATGTAAGTAATATCTACTAAAGATATTAATTAGGAGAGAGTGCCCAAGACTTCCAAGATTCATGTCATTACAAACTAATAACATACGCTTCAGAAACTTACGAAATCATTTCCAAGGTTCGTTTGATTGTGGAAAAATGTAAAGAAACGGAAAAAACATGAATCAGGTTAACTGTATTCTGTGATAATAGTAAGAAGTTGCTTTTGTAATCTAGCAAGACACTGGCATTATATTAGAAAGTTTGATGAAACATCTGGACAAGAATAGCTTATGTCCTGCAGTGGGTCTCATTAGGCTGATGATGATGATTTTTAATACTAGCAGCGGCCCGTGGTGTAACGAATATTAATTCAGAACGGGTTAAAAAGAAGACAGAAATGCGTTCAGTCTTATTTCTATACCAAACTAGCAAACCCCGCGAACTCCGTTTCGCCAGTTTGTAGTCCATGCTATGTATCAGAGATGGCGCTGTATGTGAAAAATGATTTTCCCTGTTTTCTCGCTTTTCTGTTGAATTTTTCCTAAATTTTCTTTGCTATAAACCTCACGGAGCCCAAGACCTTTCCAACGAATGCAAAACCGTAGAAATCGGTTCGTGCGTTCTGGAGTTACAGCGTCAGGAAGGAAAACCCGACTTATTTTTTATAGTAGATTTCATCCATATCAAAAATGAAATTAGTTCTCCTTAGGATATTTTCTTGCACATCTTAGGCGTACCCTATTGGAGTATTGCTACAATAAATAGTTGTGGCAGTGGTCACAAAAGTTTCAGATCAATAAACATTTATTTCCATTGTTATGATTAACTTCAAAGAATAAAAATGTATAACTAGTATCCATAATAAAACAACACAAAATCTATAACCAATAAGACGATACCACTTTCTAGAACTAATTAACTAAGTTAGTTCAAAACAAATTAGCCAAAACACAATCATTAGTCCAAACACAAGAACGAGTAAGTAAACAACATAAATTAGAAAAACATCATAAAGGAACCCCTACTCCATCTAATGAGGATTAGCCCTTAATGGCTTAGAAATAGGAATAAAATGCGTTGCTCTCAAAACGAATGCATCAGTTTCCACAAATACGTTATACAGTAACCTTTGATTCATTTAATATTCAGTGTAACTTTAGTCTAGTTGCGATTCATGTAGAATCTCGTTCGTTGACCTGTGTATGCCTATCTCTGTCACTGCTTCGTAAAAGTACTGCTGTTTCGCTCGCACAGTTCACTGTTACGACAGATATGGTAATACATTTGCACGAAGACATACAAAGTTTAATGTCCGAGATTCTATGCGTTCTGCGACTTTGTTAAACGTTTAAAAAGTGGTGGTTTTCCTAAAGTGTGTTTTATTTAGTGAACTTTTTTACCGTGATTTTAAGTAGATCTTTGTCCGGCTTGTTTCTAATCCAAGCTTGGCTTTATCTACTTTTACTTACGGTAGAAAATTGCAGCTTTTAACTTTTTTACTGGTTTACTGGTTTCAAGATTTCTGTTAGACGTCATCTTAAGTAGGTTTTATTCGACTGATTTCTTGTACACAGTCGGCGAAATCTTACTTTTGATGAAGTCTTTCGATGTTAATTCCACTATTATGAGTTACGCTATATTTATGTTTATAGCTTTATCTTCGGTTTGATTTAATTCACGATCAGTTAGTATCGTGGAGTTTGTTGTTTTTATTATTTTTTGTTCAGGTTTTCAGCCTCGATCGTGTATTGTAGTAGGCTTAAGTAGATCTTTTCAGGCTTTGACAAGTTAAAGCCAGATATGCTCTACTGAAGTCGATTACAGTCGCTTCAGCAGAGACAGAAGACTGTTAAGAAGATTGTATTATTTTTCATGATTCAGAGATACACAAATCTATAAAATGAGAGCTATACTTAGGTACGCATCAATGAGAGAAGAAAGGCAGTGGATGATTAAGAAGGCGATATTGAAGAAATCAATAGTCATTCTGAAGAAGATAGTAGCTTGATCTGACGAAGTTATAAGTAGATTTTGGACATCTTTTGTTTGTATTCAAGGGTGTCTAAATTCTTCTTGTAATTTTGTTAGGTCTGACAACTGAAGTGTGTGTTTGTGTTATTGTTTCCTTTCCTTATCTATATTTTAGTTTATATATATATGAAAATAAACACCTGCAAATTATAATCTCTTTTTAATTTCCTATTATACTACATTTCTCTCTAGCAATAGTTATCCACTTTTCACGCTGTATTAGTTTTATAGAAATTCAGAACATAATTTGTAAATATCACGTAAATATGTAGGCACTGAATAATTTTTGAACGCTGGTTTAGTTTAGGTACTATTAGTGTACGCTAACTTCGGTTGCACTGATCTTATTATTAGTCTAAAATGGAGTACAATGCTCATAAATATTGTTTATAGTGTTTAAATTATCTCTGAGAGATTTGATTTATTTTTTCTACAATGCTTCATTTCAATTTTAGATGCCAACTTTGTATTGTTAGGGTTAGATGCATTTAGCAATATAATGTTTTCAAAAGAAAAACCTTTCAATCATTTATCAATAAGCAATAAACTTACTAATTATATGGACGTTTGAAGCGATGTACCTATTTCGTTTCCCCAAAAAAATTTAACCAGAAAAGAAACAAAGCTGATAGAAAAGACTTAGTTTTATTTTCACTTCAATTCTAACTACTACAAAATAATTTAAAAAACACTTAGGATATCTCGAGACAAAGCCTATGGATAGTTTTTTGAGACACAAAAATACAAATTTGTACAAAATCACGAACTTGGCACCATAATGCCAGCTCTTAAATTAACTTAGCAACACGTGGCAACACTTACTTAGGAAGGTAATGATTATCACATTCTATCTACATATACCTATACGTTTATCAGTGAATTGTATATTACCATATCCATACGTTTGTACTTCCTATTTCTGTTCTTCATCTATATAAAATAGTAGGTACTACCACGAATATTTAAACACCAAAAGTGTGTTAGACACATTATATTATTTTAGTTGTATTAACCGGCTAACACTTACGTCAAAAATTACGTCGAAAAATTAGCTCGACAAGTTTCGGAAATCTGAGGTTTCCATCATCAGGACTAATCAGGAGGACGAGTCAGCACGCGCGTCCCGGTTGGCCGCTTCGTCCAGACTGGTTCGCCGGCCGACTCGCTGCCGCACCCCCCGCAACTTGTCGAGCTAATTTTTCGACGTAATTTTTGACGTAAGTGTTAGCCGGTTAATACAACTAAATTAAATCATGCCTTACGGGAACTATAATACAGTGATATTATATTATGTTAAAAACCAAAACTTATTATGCTCGAGTTGCTTTTTTACCGTAAAAGTGCGAGAGTAAAAAAACCTAAAACAAACCTAAAATAGCGCACATATTTTCTTTAAAATGTGAAATGTTATATTTGTTTCCAAACTGATTTTTATCTTATCTCAGCACTAATGATCTTTGTACTTTAAAAATATCAATAAATAAAATTGTTCTTTGAGTATAAGTACTTACCTAAACCTAAGGACTTTTCTTTCTATATCTGTGATATAAATCTGTCCATAGTTTATATCTTTCTTGAAATGGCAAAGGGCCTAATGATAATTTATCATCGATTTTTAAGAAGTTTAGCGAGTTCTTCGTATGTGGTTTCCATTTGATGTCGATATTACTGTCTGAAAATGGTGTTGGATCCCTGAAACAGAAAAGGTCTAATAAATATCATAATACAAACCATACTTTTCGTCAATGAATAATTAAAGCCTAACATATAAGCCGTGCGAAAAATAAGAAAAAAACTTTCAGAAGACTTGATAACTTCCCTTTTTTGAAGTCTGATAAAAATAATACCATTTCTTTCTTAACATTTAAGCAACTGAATTGTTCTGGATGAAATTTGATGTCGAGAATTATTAAAAAATCGACTACTGTTATAGCGGGTCCGCGAGAAGAAATTGAGGATAAAAGTGAGGCACTTGTGCTATACGAAAACCTTTTTTTAAATATGTAGGTATAAAAACTTAAGTTACCCGTATTTTGCGAAATTCGAAAAGATATAATTTTATTATTTGAACATAGGTATACACCTACATTGTTTGGTTTTCAAATAAACTAATAATAAAAAAGTCTCAAAAAACTGTAAAATGTTTCGAATCAAATACACGATACTCTTTACGATATTTGCGTCGAATTTGTTAGAACAGCCTTCTCTAGTTGTAAAGATAGATCAAGGATATGTGAGTGGGAAAATTAGTGCAGATGGAACTTTTTACCAATATATGGGCATACCGTATGCGACCACACGAGGAAGATTTCAAGTAAGTTTTCTTTGTAAAATAATAACTGAATAACTTTCTTAATACGTGGAAGGACCAGGGTGCCCACCATGATGTATCTGCCCAAGAGAACTTCCCTAGTGAATTAATTCTGCGGGGGAGTCACGACCCTCAGTCATGAGGAAATACGACTCAAGAGCGAGAGAGGGAGAGAGACTCATTAATTATCTACATCAAAACAAAACAAAGTACAGAATTCGTACAAACTTTAATGAAGTGCAGGTGTATATTGTATGGTTAATCGCCTAGGCTTTAATAGACAACCTTTTGTATGGACTTAACTTAGAACTGTAAATCAGCGATAAAACTTGGTTAATAAACTAACGTATCGCTTATTTTTTGTTAGAAATGCACCAATTTCGATGTAATACAAATGTACGTTGGTCACTTACTCTATTCAGCACAAATGATTTAGAAACGTTTGGTAGTCACTAATAAAATATAACGCCTATATTTTTACTATAGCAATTCTTATATTAGAACTGTATTTATCTTCCAGGCACCGTTGCCGGGTCCTCATTGGGATGGAGTCTACAAAGCTGTTCTCGACCATTACATGTGTCCTCAGAACATGGATATTGGTATCCTAGGAACTGAAGACTGTTTAAGAACTAATATTTATGTTCCTGTCTATGCAATGAGACCCCTTCCAGTCATGGTGTTTATTCATGGAGGAGCATACGTGACAGGTTCTGGTGGAAAATTTATGGCTGGGCCAGATTTTTTAATGAAAAATGATGTGATTCTTGTCACATTTAATTATAGACTCGGTGCGTTAGGTTTTCTCTGTTTAGGCATAGAGGAAGCTCCAGGAAATGCTGGATTGAAAGACCAGATAGCTGCTTTAAGATGGGTAAAGAAGAATATCGCTGCGTTTGGTGGCAATCCTGATAATGTGACTATTTTTGGAAACAGTGCCGGATCTGTGTCAGTTTCTTTGCTCGTTGCTAGTAATGCTACTACAGGATTGTTTCATAAAGCCATTGCTCAAAGCGGGACGTCAATTGGTTATATGTCTACTTTAGATGGGATTAAAATAGCTTCAACCGTTGCTAAACATCTCGGTTTCGACACCGAAGACCCAAAAGAACTGTTAGACATATTTACTAAAGCATCTATCAAAGATCTTGTATCTTTAGTCTCAGTTAGTTCTGAACCTTTTATTAAGCTGAAATTGGAAAATATATTGTTTTCGCCCTGTGTCGAGAACAAATTACCCGGAATCGAGGCAGTTTACACAGAAGTGCCATTTAATATTATTGAAAAGAATCAAAAAAATGTATCAATGATATACGGGATTACTGACCGCGAAGGCATATTTTTAGCTGGATTGGAAACAGAAAAATCTATAGCAAAATACAATAACAAAGTGATAGATCTTACTGATATGGAATTTGCTTCAGAAGAAGAAAGAGAAAACGTGACAAATAAAATCAAAGAATTTTACTTTGGAGATAAGAATGTGAGCATGGGAACTAAAACCAATCTTGAAGAGTTATATGCAGACATAGTTTTCAACGTGCCAACAATTTTGGAATCTGAACTGATGGCTAAGAAAGTAGATGCTCCTATATATAGTTACATCTTTTCATATTCTGGTGGAAGAAATTTGGTGAAAATGATGTTCGGTGGAAACATGAATGAGCTTGGAGCGAGTCACGGAGATGAATCATTTTATATCTTCACGTCATTTTTGTTCCCTTTTAAAGTGAATGAAAGGGATCAGACGATTGTTGATCGAATGACTAGAATGTGGACGAATTTCGCAAAATACGGGTAACTTAAGTTTTTATACCTACATATTTAAAAAAAGGTTTTCGTATAGCACAAGTGCCTCACTTTTATCCTCAATTTCTTCTCGCGGACCCGCTATAACAGTAGTCGATTTTTTAATAATTCTCGACATCAAATTTCATCCAGAACAATTCAGTTGCTTAAATGTTAAGAAAGAAATGGTATTATTTTTATCAGACTTCAAAAAACTTTCAGAAGACTTGATAACTTCCCTTTTTTGAAGTCTGATAAAAATAATACCATTTCTTTCTTAACATTTAAGCAACTGAATTGTTCTGGATGAAATTTGATGTCGAGAATTATTAAAAAATCGACTACTGTTATAGCGGGTCCGCGAGAAGAAATTGAGGATAAAAGTGAGGCACTTGTGCTATACGAAAACCTTTTTTTAAATATGTAGGTATAAAAACTTAAGTTACCCGTATTTTGCGAAATTCGTCCACATTCTAGTCATTCGATCAACAATCGTCTGATCCCTTTCATTCACTTTAAAAGGGAACAAAAATGACGTGAAGATATAAAATGATTCATCTCCGTGACTCGCTCCAAGCTCATTCATGTTTCCACCGAACATCATTTTCACCAAATTTCTTCCACCAGAATATGAAAAGATGTAACTATATATAGGAGCATCTACTTTCTTAGCCATCAGTTCAGATTCCAAAATTGTTGGCACGTTGAAAACTATGTCTGCATATAACTCTTCAAGATTGGTTTTAGTTCCCATGCTCACATTCTTATCTCCAAAGTAAAATTCTTTGATTTTATTTGTCACGTTTTCTCTTTCTTCTTCTGAAGCAAATTCCATATCAGTAAGATCTATCACTTTGTTATTGTATTTTGCTATAGATTTTTCTGTTTCCAATCCAGCTAAAAATATGCCTTCGCGGTCAGTAATCCCGTATATCATTGATACATTTTTTTGATTCTTTTCAATAATATTAAATGGCACTTCTGTGTAAACTGCCTCGATTCCGGGTAATTTGTTCTCGACACAGGGCGAAAACAATATATTTTCCAATTTCAGCTTAATAAAAGGTTCAGAACTAACTGAGACTAAAGATACAAGATCTTTGATAGATGCTTTAGTAAATATGTCTAACAGTTCTTTTGGGTCTTCGGTGTCGAAACCGAGATGTTTAGCAACGGTTGAAGCTATTTTAATCCCATCTAAAGTAGACATATAACCAATTGACGTCCCGCTTTGAGCAATGGCTTTATGAAACAATCCTGTAGTAGCATTACTAGCAACGAGCAAAGAAACTGACACAGATCCGGCACTGTTTCCAAAAATAGTCACATTATCAGGATTGCCACCAAACGCAGCGATATTCTTCTTTACCCATCTTAAAGCAGCTATCTGGTCTTTCAATCCAGCATTTCCTGGAGCTTCCTCTATGCCTAAACAGAGAAAACCTAACGCACCGAGTCTATAATTAAATGTGACAAGAATCACATCATTTTTCATTAAAAAATCTGGCCCAGCCATAAATTTTCCACCAGAACCTGTCACGTATGCTCCTCCATGAATAAACACCATGACTGGAAGGGGTCTCATTGCATAGACAGGAACATAAATATTAGTTCTTAAACAGTCTTCAGTTCCTAGGATACCAATATCCATGTTCTGAGGACACATGTAATGGTCGAGAACAGCTTTGTAGACTCCATCCCAATGAGGACCCGGCAACGGTGCCTGGAAGATAAATACAGTTCTAATATAAGAATTGCTATAGTAAAAATATAGGCGTTATATTTTATTAGTGACTACCAAACGTTTCTAAATCATTTGTGCTGAATAGAGTAAGTGACCAACGTACATTTGTATTACATCGAAATTGGTGCATTTCTAACAAAAAATAAGCGATACGTTAGTTTATTAACCAAGTTTTATCGCTGATTTACAGTTCTAAGTTAAGTCCATACAAAAGGTTGTCTATTAAAGCCTAGGCGATTAACCATACAATATACACCTGCACTTCATTAAAGTTTGTACGAATTCTGTACTTTGTTTTGTTTTGATGTAGATAATTAATGAGTCTCTCTCCCTCTCTCGCTCTTGAGTCGTATTTCCTCATGACTGAGGGTCGTGACTCCCCCGCAGAATTAATTCACTAGGGAAGTTCTCTTGGGCAGATACATCATGGTGGGCACCCTGGTCCTTCCACGTATTAAGAAAGTTATTCAGTTATTATTTTACAAAGAAAACTTACTTGAAATCTTCCTCGTGTGGTCGCATACGGTATGCCCATATATTGGTAAAAAGTTCCATCTGCACTAATTTTCCCACTCACATATCCTTGATCTATCTTTACAACTAGAGAAGGCTGTTCTAACAAATTCGACGCAAATATCGTAAAGAGTATCGTGTATTTGATTCGAAACATTTTACAGTTTTTTGAGACTTTTTTATTATTAGTTTATTTGAAAACCAAACAATGTAGGTGTATACCTATGTTCAAATAATAAAATTATATCACTTTAAACATGATGCACGTTTTTGAAAGGAAAATATTTAATGGAAGCTACGTTAAACCACAGCTGGTCTATTATGACGTTTGAATACACACTATAAATGTTATTTCATTTTCTTTGTCTTTATTAGTCACTTACTCAATTATTGTACACATTAGGACGTACCTATGTCTAATATCTAATAACATATATGGATATAAGTGTTAGTATTTTATTAACCTAATATTTTTATCAAGAGACAGGATAACCGCGATTTATGTAAAACAAAACAATGGACTACCAGCGTTTGTGTATTAAATACTAGCTGTGCCAGCGACTTCGTCCGCCTGGAATAGTTATTACCATAATAACGGTTCTAGTGAGTTAATCTTAAATGATAGACATATACTGTTGCAGATATTTTGTTAGATCATTTCATGAGGAATATTTCTTTGATACATGTTTTTTTTATATCTTGAACCGTTTTCGCAGCACACGCAACGGAAGCCCTCAAATATGAATAATTTTCTCCGTTTTTTTACATTTTCCATTGTTTCATCGCTCCTATTAGTTGCAGCGTGATGTTATACCTATAGCCTAAAGCCTTCCTCGATAAATGGTCATCTAACACAAAAATAATTATTCACTAAGCTCCAGTAGTTCCTGAGATTAGCGCGTTCAAACAAACAAACTCTTCAGCTTTATAATATTAAGTATAGATTACATTATCGCATCATATCAGTAAGATAAAATTATGTGTGTTAAGAATGACTTACACCCGTATTTTTAAACGTTACCTTACGATTTCCTCGACTTAAGGATGGCTTGAGTAAGGTCACGTGACCAATTTGGTATTCTAAAACGATTCAAATGATTCAAACGCACTCCACTTTATCTGTTATCTGTTATCTATCACTTAAGATTTTTCCTCTTTCGAGTGCACGACACAACTGTCAAACTCAAGGTAGCTCGCGACCTGACCCTGACAGCTCCCTCGAGACGTAATGTCGGTTTATCTTGTGTTTGTTTGTGAAAAGATGAGTGAAGATAACATGGAATTTGAAGAATTTATTGAATATGTTCACGAGGAACCATATATGTACCCATCAAGAAGCTATGTGCGAGACGCTATGAACCCGATGGAGTTTTATACTAATGAAGAATTTCGAAAAAGGTTTCGGTTCCGGAAGGAAACTGTTCTACATGCAATCATGCCTTTGATATGCTTCAAGGGTGGTGTCAATAGAGGTATATCAGTGCCTGGAATCCTACAATTATTGGTAGCATTAGGACTGTTCCAAGTGAGTTGAGCCAAGGTTCCCTAACTACCAAAGGTGATTGAGATAGGAAGGTAGTTACCAGTGCGTCGGTGTGGCCGTCGCTTGTGGGCGGCGCGAGAAGTCTGCCGGCATAGTGATGCCCTTCTGAAACAAGGCCACAGGTCACACACTGAACTACTCACTTCTATGTAGGTACCTTCTGTACTTATGCTTTCATAGTATTATTAATTCGAATTACGCCATAAAAGCTCTGTAGAGAGGCTATAGATAATTGAAAAATTAAAGAGAAATGAAATTAAAAGAGGGTGCTGCGTGGGGAAGCAGGCGGCCGGCACCAGCGCCCCCGGGGACTGCGCTGCCTCCGGGCTGCCCGGGGACTCCCACCACCTCCCTCATTAGTTAAGAGTCATTTGGATAGGAGATGAAGTGGACCTGGGCGCGCAGTCCCAGGACAGCAGGTAGTTGGTGTGCGGCAGGAAGCCGGGCTGCAGGTGCTCGGGCAGCCCCAGCGCGTGGCTGTACAGCGAGGACGCGCCCAGGCACAGCAGCGCCCAGTGCGCGTGCGCGGGCAGCAGCCCCGCCGGGCTGGCCTCGTGCAGCATGCCGGGCAGGTACTCCGTGGTGGACGGCTGCCGGGACATCACCTTCTCTGCAACCACACCACCAATACATTGCATACAAACTGTTGTAGGTATTGGCTGTGTGCGAAGTACTAGGTGGGGGTAATGACATCGATCGCAGCGCTCATGTGGCCAAAAGTAAAAACAATGTTGGCGCTGCCATGTGCCATATTTCATAGTTTAGACTGGATTACATAAATTAATTAAATATTTTTGTAGGTATTATTGTTGTTATATTTTGTGATATTGCCGCCTTTAATTCCAACATAGTTGTGGACGCTAGGTGGCGCTGAACTCGTGCACAGAGCCAATAGTTCGACTCAAAAACAAGACCTTTGTTTAGATATCAATAATTTGAGATTATTCACTTTTAGTCGATCTTTATTAGTCTTGCGTCCAATTTTATACAACAGTTTGTATGGAAATTGCGCACAGGCGACGGCACCTTAAACAAGTGCTATTTAAGGTGCAGTGCTCGTGCGTAACCTGTGCGTAACATGTTGTACTGTAAGAGAGATTTTGTGCCGAATTATACCTCAAATCGTAGGAATTCAAACAAAAATCTCGCCTCTAAAAAACTAATCGTATACATTTTTATATATTTGAAAGTTAAGGAGAACATAACATAGTAGCCTATGACACGTAAGACATTGTCCCGTCCCTACTATTAGTTCCGTGGACGTTCACTGGCGTTGTCGGCGCCAAGATGGCGAAAATCAAATAGGCACAAAACGATGCGGCGACCAGCCAATCTAGCGTACTTGTACTGATGGAGATCAATGGTGTTTGATTTTAAAGTAATGCTCAATATTTTTTCTAAGTCAATATGACGTTGCCACGTTACTGTCTTAGTATGAAGGCAGCCAGTGTTGAGGGTTTTCAAATCGCCTTTCAGGCCCTAACAAGACTCAACTATATACAAATGAACGTACAAACGATAAGGTATTAGATAAATAAACATAAAAGCTTGAACTAATCATTGAATTATTTAATTCTAATAGAGTATTGGGCTTGATGGTAAGTGGCAGAGTTAGGTAGAGGACGCCCTAGAAAGACATGACTGAATTGTGCGAATGAGGACATGTGTGCAAGAGGAGTGAATGCGGAGACGACGAGTGACAGAATGAAATGGAAGAAAGAAACATAATGTGCTGACCACACATAGTGGGATAAGGTAAAGAGATCATCTCAAATTTAAGGGCAAGGCCCTTGTCTGTGGAGCATGCGCCATCCTTCCCGATCTTCTGCCAATTCCTTGACCTCCTTATACGACATGACAATCGGAGGCAATCGCATGCGATTACCAATGTTAAGCAATGGTCGACGCGGTCAGACATTGGATGGGTGACCGAAACGTGGCATTCCATTTTGGGCGCTTCTGTGGGTCGGATGACACGTTAAATTGTAGGTCCCGGCTGTTTGTCTAGTACGGCAGTCGTTTAGCCATGTCAGAGGCCTCTAGGGCGGTTTGAAAACTCTCGACACCAGAGTTGGCCACTCTCATTCAATAAGAAGAAGAAGACGCCATGACACCCGTATTTTCTTTTATTTGGTCCATCTTGGTACCTTCTCGGCTTTCCTCTTCCTCTTCGGGACACTTCGGGATTCCAATTTACCCTCAATGATGTTTTTCATATAGGTACTTAAACAACAAACAAACAAACAGACAAACAAAATTTATTTATTACCATTTTACAAATATAACCTTAATTCTATTAACTTATTTTAATTACAAAACTACAAACTACTAATTCGTCATGTCGTATAAGGTGGCTAACCGTCTTCCCTCTTCTCTTCTATTTTCAATAGTCGCCATTATTGTGCGGTGTTCTTGGACCATGCTCAGCACTTCTTCATTGGTCTTTCTGTCTTTCTTTCTTTAAAGAGGTAAAGAGAAAGAATATTTAATTCTAATAGCGGTGTTTTTTCCTATAATGTGCATACAAATCTTTCCACAGTATATATCTATCACGGTCTGGTAAAGGCCCAACTGTCAGATATTCATCAATATTCAAAAAATTTAAGGCAGTTTTCGTACTAGGATTCCATTTTACAGGTAAATCTTTGTCGGTGGCAGGTGTGGGATCTCTAGAAAATAAAAATAAATAGGTACATTTTAGTATCACAGTAACATTGCAGTTAAGGACATATTGAATTATGTTGCCATTAAAAGAGCTAAAAGTACTTATCAAAATCAGTTTAGCCTTTTCGGGGAGGTTACGATGAGACAAATAAACACAAGACATGGATAATTAAACAAAATCTAGACATATAAAATAGCTGAACAGGGTAAAATTCTGAATATAGAAGATATAAAAAAAAAAAAATGTTTTGATATACTTTAAATTGATAACAAAACAATTTTAAGCAGTTTTTAGTATTTTGACTGTGTATCTGTTTGCCTGTTTATTTAAACGCACATCGGCTGAATGATTTTTAATAAGTATGTAAGCAGTATGGAGTCTTAGAAGTGTCATAGGCTACTTTTTATCTCAAAATTATGCGGCGAAGCCGCGGGCGTCCACTAGTCCTAAAATAAAGAATAATATCTTGCTTTAATCTAAGTGCCAATGCAAAGGGTAAGGTGGCATGTTACAGACTATAATACTAACCACAAGTAACAAACTTATAAACGTTACATACTTTGATAATCTCACTTATAAAAATACGTACCCGTATTTGGCAAAATTAGTCCACATTTTGGTCATCCAACCAATAACTTTCTGATCACTCTCACTGATTGGAAAAGGCCACAGAAAAGAAGTAAACAAATACAACAACTCATCAGCATGGCTTGCTCCTGGACTACTCAAACTATGTGAATAAAAGGCTTTAACGAGATTTCTTCCTCCGGCATAAGAAAATTGATAATTATATATAGCAGCTTCAGATTTACTAGCCATCACTTCTGACTCTAATATCGTTGGCACATCAAAATAATAGTCACCGTATAACTCATCCAGATTGCCTTTTGTTTCTATATTGACATCTTTGTCGCCAAAATAGAATTCTCTAATCTTCTTTTCAACATCTTTAGCTTCTTTTTCTGATGGAAATTCCAAGTCGTGAAATTGGAACAGTGTAGAGTTGTAAGCTCTTATAGATTCTTCAGTTTCGTGAGCGGTTAAGAAGAACCCTTCTTTGTTCGTGAATCCATAGATTACGGGTATGTTTTTCATATCTTTGTCTAATATGTCTCTTGGTAATTCTGTGTAGACTGGTTCTATGCCAGGAAATTCTTTCTCTACACACGGGCTAAACATAAGGTTATTTCTAGCAATTTCTAGTATAGGTTCCAACGATGGTGAAGAATACGAAGCTAAGTCTCTTATAGGAATTTTCGAGAATATTTCGAGCAATTCTTTTGGATTTTCCGAGTCGTATCCAAATTTCTTAGCAACGGATGAAGCTATTTTAACTCCATCTAGACTGGACATGAAGCCTAGAGAAGTGCCACTTAGAGCTATAGCTTTATGAAATAATCCATTCGAGGCATTACTTCCTAAAAGCAAGGATGTAGAAATAGACCCAGCGCTTTGTCCAAAAAGCGTCACATTATCTGGGTCACCTCCGAACGCCGCTATATTTCTCTTCACCCATCTCAAAGCAGCGATCTGGTCTTTCAAACCAGCGTTTCCTGGCGCTTCTTCAATGCCCAAGCAGAGGAAGCCAAGAGCACCGAGTCTATAATTGACTGTAACAAGAATTACATCATGTTTTACTAAGAACTCTGGACCTGATAACATTTTACCCCCAGATCCAAAGGTAAATGCCCCTCCATGGATGTATACCATTACTGGCAGAGGTTTCTTTACTTCAGAAGGAACGTAAACGTTCAGGCTTAAGCAATCTTCGCTCCCTATGTAACCTATTTCCATGTATTGTGGGCAATGATAGTGGTCTAGGACTGCTTTGTAAACACCTTCCCATGGTTTAGGCGGCAGAGGGGCCTGAAAAATGTAAGTAAGGGTTCTTTAAATTAGTCACGCTACATCTTAGAGTAAAGTGGTGCTTAACATTAAATAAATAATAAATAAATATTCCGGGACATTGCACACAGCGCCATCTAGCCCCACACTAAGCAAACGCTTGTGTCGTGGGTACTATATAACGGATATAATACTTATATACTTTTCTTTTGTAAATACATACTTATTATACATACAAACGACCAGACTCAATACAAGTAATTATAAGTTTTTAAAGTACATAATTACTTGTGTCATGCGGGAATCGAACCCGCGACCTCTAGATTAGAAGGCAGAGCCACTACCAACTAAGCTATCAGGCCAGTCAACATTACATGACAGTCAACATGGCATTAGGTTGTTCATGTTAGGCAAAAGTTATGTATTAGTACTATGTAGGTACACTAACCGAAAATAAAAATGCAAGTAAACATTCATTTTAATTGGACTTCGTTATCACATAATCACTATGCAATTGCAGATCCAGATAAGAAAAAAAAACTATTATTTTATCGGATATTTTTTCGTAATGTTTATATAAATAGTCTCTAGACTACTTCAACGTTATGAAACAATTTAAGAAAATCTGCTATATGGTGCAAAAGGTTTGTTAAAATACCTAGTTAGAAAGAAAGAAAACATTGATTACTACCTAGTATTAAACTAAACTAGTAAGTATTAAACATTTATTACTAAGTAGTAGTATGTAATACTAGTATTTACTTACTTACACCAATAAATAGTTTGATATGATACAATAAGACTGTTGTGAAATCTATCTACAAACTAAGAACATTTTCTATGACTGAATGAAAAAATAAAGATCAGCTTGTATACGCGCTTGTAAAATGCAAGTAATACCTACTGAATCAGCTAGTATGTACAAGAAAAAAATACGTAAAATTAAATTATCTGTACTTACATGAAATCGTCCTTCAGTACTAGCATAAGGTATTCCCATAAATTGATACAATTTTCCATCTGAACTAATTTTCCCACTTACAAACCCTTGTTCCACTCTAAAAACCGGTGTTGGTATATCTATTAAATTACCCGCAAACAGTGTAAATAATATCGTATATTTTATACTAAACATTTTTAATATGTAACCGACTTTATTTATAATTAAAAACTGCAATAACAATGCTTTATCTAGTTTTATTTAGTAATGAGGATAACAGAGCATTGTTAATATCAAATTATGGAGATAATTTCCGATAAGGTACCTGTACTATGTACAGATAATGTAATCTATATATACATATTGAAAATAAAAAAAAAACATTTTTTTTTACATACCTATAGGTAATATAGCTGAAGGGGGTCAAAAATCCGAATATACATAGAAGATATAAGAAAATATATTTTTATACTCACATAATATGAGTATACTTATCCATAACAGAACACGTTTCAGCAGTTTTTAGAATGTTTGTCTGTTTATCTGTATATTAAAGCACTCATAATGCAAAAAAGGCTCAATGGATCATCGTGATTATTTGAATGTAGGTAGTATGAGGTCTTAGCAGTGTCAGAACATCCTGTGTATTCTTATTCTTACTTTTTATCTCAAAATAATGCGAGTGAAGCCGCGGGCGTCCACTTGTTAATGCTGTGGCTAAATTTGACAAATAAATGATAAAATAAATGATTAAATTTGACACGAATCTTCGCCCGCTAATGTAGCCACAGCATTACCAGACACTATTCATGGTTTATTCCTCTCCATCTATCAGTGAAGACATCTCTTTTAGCGGTAAATCATCTGGTTTTGAGACTAATTTAAGGCCACGATATTTCACACGAAAACGCTTTGCGCTTGGAAAAATGCCTACAGTTGTAATTCCACGCCGTATTAACATGAGAGCAAGGGCGAGCATCGCGCATAGCTCCGGCACAGAATAAAATTAAATGCTCCGGCTGATGAGTCTTGTCCACACGCAAACAATTTTGGTCAATTTGAGCAGTTTTGCAGACGTTTTTGACGAAATAAATTCATATAAAGATAAGATAAAAAGATAAAGAATCTTTATTGATAATGTAAAGTTGTAACATATATCCTCCTGAGACCCTTGGTATCACCAATAAGGTTGTAACATACATAGGTATAGGTATAAGTACTACCTAATATCATAGAATATGCTACACAAATTACAATATCTCGTCAAATTGAATTTATAACATTTAGTTTTAATAAAATTTTAGAAGTTGCTATGTATAGTTTTATTAATAAAATAATGAAAATTATTGTTATTTAAATCATGTCAAACATAGGTATGTAATCATACAATATAAAATCACACATATAAAATCAGCAATTAAAAATATTCTATTTATGGGTTTCTACTCCTCTAAATAATAACATTACCTTTTAGATATTAAAATGGATTAAATTTCTTTACTACTTGGAAAAAAAGGTGAAAAATATTTCAAAACAGCTATTTTTCAAAAAATAAAACTATCGAGCGAAGTATACGTAGATAATCGCGTTTTGGCGTTTTTTATTGTCTTAACACTGAATCAAAATTATATAAACTGAAAAAATGTACCTCTAGTTTATATACTTCTATATATACTATTTTATTAGATTTTTATGAAATGTCAATTTTACATAGCACCCGTCTTAAGTAGTGGATGAAAAAAGTTTATCTCATATCCTACCACGTTACTCTCGAGGTCATACACCCCCACACTAAAAATGTCTTAATCCGTCACTCCGATGTGGCGTAAATGAGGACCAAACTAAAGAACGAACAAACCCAATTCCTTCTCTACCTTGTCTAGTACAAAGATCTTTCCTGTGTGTACCTTAATAAAGATTTTTTTATTTTTAACCGACTTCCAAAAAAGGAGGTTATCAAGTCTTCTGAAACTTTTTTTTTTGTGGGGATGTTACGTGATTACTGCGTTGTTTATCAACCGATTTCAAAAATTCTCTATTTATTCGATGAGGATTGTTTCCGAGATGGTCCCATAAAAATTGTTTTTCATTCGGTCCAGTACTTTTTGAGAAAAAAACCAATAAGCCAACAAATTGATAAAGTTTAAGCAAACCAATTTTACCCATATTTCCAAAACTACTAGTCGGATTTTGATACAGTTTTCTGTAATGTGTTGAGGTTTAAAGGGTGCATCTTTTTAGCTATGTATTACGATGACAACTCACCAGGGGGCGCTGCTGTATACACTGTGTCTTCTGAATTATCAGCCCGATTTTGATGCGGTTTTCTCTGATAGGCTTAGATTTGTTTAGCAAATGAATTAATGTTGTAGTAATTTTTTTTGATAGGCTTAGATTTGTTCAGTTACGTGACAGTAGAGTTGAAGTCGGTTTTTGCTTTTGTTTGAAATAAATATTATAAGTACTTATGTTAATGACAATAAACCAAATCTACAACTTCCATTTCTATGGGCATTGAAAAAAGAAGAAAAGCAAGAACACTCTTGTTTGACCTTGCTATTTTTTTTTCTATATAATGATGATAAAGCAAATCTATCTTTCTATAATTTCCATGTAAATTAGTCCCACTTCTAGCAAAAGAATGACAGACGACGATGTACCTAACAAGCAACTTCCTATTTACAACGAGTATTTCCGGCGGAAACGGTCGCACTTGCGGTGCCAGATTGATTTTAATTGCATTAATTTAGTTTAGTGGTCCGAGGTTTTGAGATGCTTATTCCTGTTTGCTTATAATGCCCAATCTAAATACCTACATATAAAACTCAAAGGTGACTGACTGATATGTGATCTATCAACGCACAGCTCAAACCACTGGATGGATTGGACTGAAATTTGGAATGAAGGTAGATGTTATGACGTAGGCATTCGCTAAGAAAGGATTTTTGGAAATGCCACTTTTAAAGAGGTGAAATAGGGGATGCAAGTTTTACTTCTTAATGCGAGAGGAGCCGCGAGCACCCACTAGTATGACATAAGTTTCTCGTGGTTTTTGTCGATAAGTTTCGAAATGTTTCTATATCTCTACCAGTGCTAATATGCGAGCCCGACGCTTATATATACATACTTATTATACAATAAACATGGAGCGTCACAATGACATATTTCTTCGTATTTCTAACGTTGGGAGTAGACAAACCCGGCTGCTTGCCTAGTACGGCAGTCGTTAAGGGTGCGCTAGTCGTTTTTGCGCTCGTTTCAACCAGAATTGCATTTCCATCTCACTTCAAATTTACAATTCGTGAGGGCAGTGGACAGTCAATCACTTCATCATCAATCAATCAGTCATCTTAGGCCATAGCCTTTGCTTGATATCAAGTAAACTATGGCCAAGAGCAAACCCGTAAAAGTTAAAAAAAAAAACAGATAAGTACACACACAATCATACTCCCATATCCCTGTCTTGTAGGAATAGCAAGCAAATTACCTACGTCCACTTAAGAGTTCGAGTCGGCGACTAGCGGAACCTTAACTTAAGCTATGTCAGAAGCCCTTAGGGCGGCTTGATAAACTCTCGACACCAGAGTTGGCCACTCCCATTCGATAAGAAGAAGATGTTCAAATATAATTTAAAAAACTGCCAGAAAACACTACGAATGAGATATGCTGCATTAATACATGACACATAAACTTTGGCAAATTTTTATACGGTCATTTATTTAAATAATCAGCATAACTATTGACCCGTCTCTCGATCGAATGAATAAAGCTTTTGATAAAAAGCCGTCAAAATGAGCTCAACCGACATGCCAGTGATCCCACACCTCCCTTTATTCTCAATGAAATAACTAGATAATATGACCACTGCTATTTAAAGCTAATCAACATTCGTTAGGGAGTAGTCTCGCTTCTGACGTCGCAGGAGACACCCGCCATCTTGGATTCAGTAAACTTTTTTAATTCAGAACGGGCGCTTGTGTGGTTTTGAACAGTGACATTTTGGATGGACATTGACAGCTTTTTTGGCGGTAAGTTGATAAAAATTGGTGTTGATTAAAATATATTAGGCGATCTTTTAACCTTTTCATAATCCAATGACTTGATAGGTAACCGTTAACTTATTACAACTAATTAGATATGTTTCATAGTTGTTTGTTTATTGTTTACGTAGCGAACTTTTCCATTCAACTACATTTATTTGCATATTTATTAATTATTTAAACTCTTTGATGGCTTTGCACGATAAAACTATAACTTTAATTACTTACCATAAAACCTCACTTACCCAACTTTTTGCTTTCAAACTCAATAGCAAACAATTCTTTTTGCAATAACCAAGGAGGAAAAATAACAAGGAGTATTTAAGGATAATGTTTTACTCACTCATTCCCGTTGAACCTACGTATGATGACGCGTTGTTCTATATTAGAGCATGCATCGTGACTCATGTTAGGTGTCGTTAAATTAGGCTTGATTAGTGTACAGCATGGTGGTTAGCAAGTTTTTAAATTACGTGTGGAATGGTGGTAGAACTGGGAAACTGTTGTTTAATCTGTGGCAGTGATAGGTCATCGAGCCAAGAGGCATCATACTCAGCTACTTTACAGCGTTTTTTCGAATTGGAATGAAAACTAATTATAAAGTGAACAAAAAACATCGCGATATGTAAGACTCCAATGCCAATATCAAGACAAACAGTGCGTCCTAAATAAAATACAGTGAACATTTTATGCTGAATATAAAACATGCGCTTTGTCATTCATCTTCAAAACAAGATACAGTTATAAGCGACGTTCCTATTTCAAAAACTGCATCTCAATTTAAAACAAAACTTCATTACAATTTCAAAGAGTCGTCTTTGTTTGAAATAAAAGCTCATCATACTTATAAAAATTCTATTTTTAAAAACTGCATCAAGAAATGTTCCAATTTTTAAACGCATCATTGTTTTTAAAACAAAAACATCACAGAAGTGTTCCAAATTCAGAGATCGTATTTGCACAAAAACGTTATCATTATTCATTGCAAAAAAACATATCAAGACGCATCTGTTTAAAACAACAACGTTCCTATTTCGAAAAACTGCATCTTTGTTAAAACTGTCAATGAACAATTAAATTATAGACAGTGTCTGTTTACATCGCAAAGAGAGTAGATAACCGGGGTGGCAACTTGATAGGAAAGGGCAAAAGTTAAAGATGCGCATTATAACTGATAAGTAAGCTAGTGTGATGAACTTATCGAGGCAAACACACGTTTTATTTATGTACCTATTTATAGTCGTGGCTACACTGTGAGTTATTTTGCAGTGTTTTTATATGTGAGTGCCTTATTGGTTTGGAAAACATTTTGTTAAAAGTTTTGCTTGGTGTGAAACGGTTTTGACTTGACGTAAGTAAAAATAAATAAAATAAATATTTCAGGACATATCACACAGCACCGTCTAGCCCCATAGTAAGCTTATGCTTGTATCATGGGTACTAGATAACAGATATAATACATTTATACTTTTCTTTTGTAAATACATACTTATTATACATAGAAACGACCAGACTCAACACAAGTAATTACAAATTTATATTTTCATAATTACTTGTGTTATGCGGGAATCGAACCCACACCACTAGATTAGAAGGCAGAAAATATATTAAATGTTTTAAGTAAGTGTATAGTGGACTTGATATATGATATGAAAGATAACTAACAACTGGAATCACTGTAAGGAAAAAAAAATATTAAGTGTAAAATCTTTTAAAATATGGTCAAATATCAGAAATGCCGCCTAATCGTTTCCTAGGAGAGGTATCTACTCGTACTTAGATAAATGTAGAGCTGACTGAAAAGCTTAAATTTTCCGGTATATTGAGTTCCATCATGAAAAAAACAAGACCTTCAAATTAACAATGAGACACTTCTCATATCTTAATATTCTTAATTGATTTTGAATGGAACAACTCATCACAGCAAAACTTCGAATTGGATTTGTTTTTTTTTCTTTTGGTGACTGTGTTTCATGTGAATAAGAATGTTTTCTGAATGTTTAAGTACAAATGTTTCGAAAATATTTTTTAATCCAGATAAGCGCCCTGGATGGAACAGCCAGCTACAGCGATCAAGCTGTACTGTTGTTAAACGCAAACCTATATTATATACAAAAAATATTCCAATAAGCTATGAATCAACAAAAAAACTCCGCCATCTTTTTCGCAACAGTTAACTGTCAGTTAACGCGCCAATAAAAACTCGAGCAATTAAAAAGAAAGAAGTTTAAAAAACCGTTCAAATATGGAACATGCGTTCGCTACCGAAAACGACTGACTGGTAGCTGGAGTGACTGGTCATTCATCCCGAGACCATATGCGAGGGCACGTAGCGCTTAGAAAGAACATGATGTAGAATTGACACGTGATTATTTGCATATTTTGTTACATTTATAGTACACTAGTAGGTGCTCACGGAAGTAGAATAGAATAAAATAGAATAGAAAATTCTTTATTGCAACACACGATAATTATTACAAAGACAGAAAAAAAATACTTATACTAGTGCCACAAGTGGCGGCCTTATTGCAATTATTATGGAAGTAGAACTGGCATCCCTTATTTCACCCCTTTAAAAGCGGCGTTTCCAAAAATCCTTTCTTTGCGGATGCCTAGGTCATAACATCTACCTCAATGCCAAACTTCAGCCCGATTCGTCCAGTGGGCCATTTGCGTCCATTTTTGGGCTGTGCGTTGATAGATCACTATGTCAGTCAGTCAGTCAGTCACCTTTGAGTTTTATACATTTAGATTATGTGTAAATATGGTATTTATATTATGTACGACTACATTGTTGTGGCATTTTGTGTAGATTTCATTTTAAGACAGTATTATTTTTGTACAAAAATTAAGAATTAGTAATGGCAAAATTTAAAGTTAAGGCCGTACTAGGTAGGTTAGCAATGCCAAAGATATAAAAATCAACGCTTTCAATCCATTTAATGGTATATTTTCAGAAACCTCCATACCAAAAAAACTATGAAGTTCTTCCGTCATATCTGTAAGAAAAATACATACAACGCCACAAAATAGTGATTTATCTTTAGTTCTATCTTGTACGTCACCTCAAATTGTATTAGAACGGCTCCTGATCTGACCGCCATTATTATCCAATAGAAACAACCAATCAGTGCCACCTCAGGGCTGCTATTATAGAATTAGCTTCAATTGACCACTGGAACTGCTTTATGGACAGATTGAATACACATCTTATGAAAAAGAAGAAATAGGGTTAGCCATTTTTAGCCACTTTCAATGAAAGAAAGGGTTTTAAAAAAACAATATGAACTTTCATTGAAGTTAAATAACTGTTTTTAACGTGTTATATCTGTTTTGTGGTATATTTAACACACACATATTTTACTTATTTTTTAACTGTTAAGTTCGGTTTATTCCAACTAGTCCTACCAGTAGTTCGATAGTCGAACTGTTTGGAAGGTTTTGTTCCAAGTAGTTCGACTGTCGAACTGTTCTGGTTGCGTTTCACAGTTTGAAACTAATTTTTGTATAGGTAAGTGTTATGAAGTCCTGTGTAGAGCTCTATTTATTTTTACTAAGCTTTTATTATTTCACAGCGTTAAAATATAATAATATTACATTTCCACCTGCCCTATCTAAACGTTCGTATCTCTGCGGCGCGGATGCGACCAATTGAGTAATTAAGCCGCATAAGTTAGTTATTGCTTTCACGGTTTGTCTGCATGTGTCTGAACGTACATCGAATGTCACTTTGTCTGTTCGTCTGATGATAATATCGCGAAAATGTGTAAATTACAAGACAGATGTCTTGCGTGAGCTTATTTGTCATGTATCTATCTATACATATAACAAAGCTAAACTGGGTCAAAAATGTGTTCAGAGAAGATATTCTAAACAACATTTTGGGTATACTTTAAATTGATAACAGAACATGTTTAAATTTTTTTTAATTACAAAAAAGTATTTTTTCTCGGAATTTGAAGAAATCCGATAAGCTCTTGAAGGAATTTCTTACAATGCGACACGTGTTTAATATCGCGGCCTTTTGCATTGAAATATACCTACAGAGTTTTGGACAGTTTTAGTAATTGGATAGAGTGCTGTAAGTACTTTGGTATCACACCTGTGCTAGAAAGAACCAGCGGGACAATGTATACTTTGTTCATCTTCCAAATTCTTATGATTTCTTCTTTAAGTTCAGTATATTATTATTATCTGTTTATTCAAACGCACATCACGCAAAGAGGCTGCATGGATCTTCATATTTTTTGGTTTGTAGGTAGTACGAGGTCCTGGAAGTGACAGGCTTCATTTTATCCCAAAATAATGCGAGCAAAGCCATGGGTGTTCACTAGTAAATAAATAAATCGTTGAAGGGATATTTTTATATCTCAACAGCAACTATTCCCAAGACACTAGCGCCGTCCGTATATCAATTAAGTTGTCTGCGATCACAATTATGATGATACATCGACACCGACGTAGGTTGCTATGGGGCTTATGTGTTTCCATCATCATCATCATCAGCCTACAGTCATCCACTGTTAGACATAAGCCTCTTCCAAGGCACGCCACTCTACCCGATTTTATTTCTCATCAAGGTTAACACAAATCATTACAGAAGCCTAAATGGGCAGTATACGATATACCTAGGTACTTACCTATATAATATATTTGTTATCTAGAACCCATAACAACAAGCGTTTGTTTAGTATGAACCTAGATGGCGCTGCATTCTATGTCCAAGATTATTTATCCATTTTTATGAACCATAAGTCTCTACCTATTCCTCATTAATTAATGTCATTATTTCCTCTGTCCACCTAGTGGCACCTAGACGTTATGTTTACATTTCTTCTTTTCTAATTTTTTTTATAGACAAATATTTGACCCAGTCACTGGCGTTTTCGAGGCATAGGCATGGTAGTTTTTGCTATCCTCTTGCCAATTATTTTTACCCCTTTCTGTCTTACTTGTACCTACTGTTTCAAGGTAAATATACCAAATACAAAACAAAAATAATTACACCGATATCACTAATGATTTTTGAGAAATTTGTAGACAAACATGCATTTGTGAATGCATGTTTGTCTACAAATTTCTCAAACACATGGCACACTTGTAAAAAATACTTATACTATAGACCAACACACTCAAAGTTTCTACAATTCTGACAAAACAACATAAGTAGGTACCTACATACGGGTCGAATTGTATAACGTACTTTTTTTAAGTCGGTTAAAAAACAATGGCGTTGTAGCAGTCTTGGTTAAGCTTTTTTAGGGGTCGGTACCTAAAAGGTAAAACGGGACCCTATTACTAAGCCTCTGCTGTCTGTCTGTCTGTCTCCAGGCTGTATCTCATAAACCGTGATAGCTAGAAAGCTGAAATTTTCAAAAATGATGTATTTCCGTTGCCATAGCGGCAACTTCTAGCGGTTTTGTAGTTTATAAAGATTTCTAGAAAAAACATTTTGTACTTATTCTACCAAAAGGAAAAGAAGAAGAAGAATTAAAGCACTAAACCTTGTTCCTAAGTACTAGTGCCGCAGGAGTGTTACCTAGTTCTCCTGCTGCTTAAGTGCTTATCAATGAGGGTTTAGTCATCTCGACGGGAAAAGAAGAAGAAAGAAGTTACAAGAAGAATACGATACGTACATGATTTCGATCACAGAGGTCGCTTTAAGCGTTCTCGTTGTGAATCTTCTATTCAAATGTAAATCTACTATATAAAAATAAGTCGGGTTTTCCTTCCTGACGCTATAGGTAACTCCAGAACGCACGAACCGATTTCCACGGTTTAGCATTCGTTTTTTTTTCGTTGAAGCTTATATAAAAAAAACTGACATCTGGTGGCGAAACGGAGTTCGCCGTTCGCCGGGATTGCTAGTGATAGATAAAAAACAAAACATTTTTTTACATTTCATTTCATCCCTCTCTTTCTCACCATCTCACTTACAGCCGCCATTAATTATTTTAACAACATTAACGTAGGTATTTATAGCTTAATTCAGGTCAAGGTATCTGTGGGCAAGTGCAAACCCTTTTTCGTGTTAAAAATCAAACTGAAAAAATAAAACATTTTCCGGCTTAACAGCTAAATGTATCTTTGAGCATGAAGAGTAGGTTTTATATGTATGTATATTTGGGTATACCTTAAAGCCATAACAGAACACGTTTCAGCAGTTTTTTAGAATTTTTGTCTGTTCGTTCTGTCACTCATCACGCAAAAACGGCTGAACGGATCATCATGAGTTTTGGTATGTAGGTAGTATGAGGTCTAAGGAGTGTCATTATGCTACTTTTCATCCTGAAATAGTAAGAGCGAAGCCACGGGCGTCCACTAGTTAAATAAATAAATGATAAAATAAAATAGATATTTACTGTTAATATTTCTACGACCTTTTTCATAGGATCCTCTATAAGTTATATTTTTATACATAGCAAAAGAAAAAGAGCTGGTTTTTTTTAGGCGTGCCCTTTATTATTTTCGTGATATTTTTGTCCATAACGACTTAGTCGTAAGTTACTATTAATACTGTATGAATAACAATAAAAAAAACAACCGATATAAATAACAATATGACCCTTGAAATCTACTGCGACAAGATTACACGGCCCTTCAAACAAACAATTCAGTCACACGCCACAATTGCATAACAGAACACAAAATTGCAATAGATCTCAATAACAAAATTGCTTTCGATACTCTAAATGAATTCATCCGCTGCGCTTTAAATCTGCGGGCGACACGACCGGTATAAATAGACCTCGACTACTTAACACTATACACATGACAAAGGTCGCGATAAACTGGTCGACCCGTATGCTAGTTAACTCAATAAAGCCCCCTTGGATTTTAATGGTGAATGAAAGGAGGTTCAACTATCGCAAGTACGTTTTCCTGTTCCAACGGAAGATGCCGATTGGTCCAATTGTGAGCTCGTTCACCAATCAGCGAGGCGGCAATTTGCCTCTCAAATCTTTGGGTGACACACTTTTGAGCGGTTTTTTAGTTTAGAACGACGAATATACAAAGCATATTTTCTGACGTAAGTCATAAAATTTACAACAATACATTTTAGGATATCTCTGGCGTTGTGCTAATCGTGAGACTGTGTTTCAAGGCCAGAGTCATCTCCCATATCTAAATAATAATAATAATAATAATAAAATCATTTATTGACACAAATAACATTTTAAAATATACAATAGTTGTAGCCTGTAATATAATCTTATAAAATATGTGTAAAGTACATTTTATTTGTGCAATGGATTGGACCGGTTCTTCTGAACTAAGCAAGAATGCTTGTGTCTCAGGAGAACCGCACCCCCAGGTGAGTTTACAATAGGTGTGCTAGTTAGGCTTCATCCATAATCTAAAAGTATCAAAGTTAACATTAAATTTTTTATCTATTATTATCAGTCTGTTAATTATATAAATATGTATAGATATATATGTATGTACTTATATTAATATTTTTATTAATTTTGTTAAAAGTACCTTTGTAAGTGCGTACGTGTGTGTGTGTGTGTGTGTGTGTGTGTGTGTGTGTATGTGTGTGTGTGTAGTGTTTGTGTATGCGTGTAGGTATAAGTGTACATCAAATCTATGAAGGGTCTGAACATACGAGTATACCAGCATCAATGAAGATGTGGTGTGGTGACAAACCCATAAAAGGTAGGTCAGGTAGCATCACTGGATTTCTAACTATAGTGTTATTTAGGTACACATAGAAGTTCTTCTGTTTCTTTGTATGACATATTTTTAAGAAATTTCGTAATTTCTGTCTTTAAGGCATGAGTATTTAATTTTCTTATTTCAATTTTCTTTGATATTTTGTTGTAGATAAACCCTCCTAAGAAGCAACTGAAACCTTTGATAAAACTTGTATTAAATTTAGTACATTTTAGGACAATATCTTTACGTCGTTTATCAACTTCAGGTAGACAAAGGCAAGTCTTATGTGTGACCAAAATTAACTTCAGGATAAATAGTTGTCTTACAGTAAGTAAATCAGTCTTTTTGTAAAGTTCTACAGTAGGGAATCTAAAAGGAAGAAAATTGCTTACTTTCAGAATAGCCCGTTGTGCTTTTTCTATTTGTATTATATTTGTTTTTGCTGCATCACCCCAACTTTCTATGCAGTAAGTGATTAGTGACTGGCAGAGTGCGAAATATGTAATTTTAAGTGTTTTTATATCAGCCACATGGCGTATATTTTTAAACACAGCAATTAGTTTTCGCACTCTGCCAGTCAAACTCTGAACATGAGATTTAAACTTCAAATGTCTGTCGATTATAACTCCCAGATATTTTAAACTTTCCATCCTTTCCAAACTGTTGCAACTACAACTGTTATTTGGACACTTGTTGATGTCAAAACTAGTGTGTGCAAAGATTTTTAAGGTGGTAGGAGGTTGCGTCCGTTTACTGATAGAAAAAGCAATCATCTTGGTTTTGTCAGTATTGAGACTGAGTAAATTTCTGTTTAGCCACTGGATCACAGTATTAAAACCTTCTTGTGCTGTTTTGAAAATCTCAACCCAATTTCCTTTCATTCTAAAAATAAGCGCGGTGTCATCGGCGAAAGTAATAATGTTGCCATTTTCTAGTTTTAGGTTACATAAATCGTTTATGTAAGTGAGGAATAATGTAGGTCCTAATATGCTCCCCTGAGGCACACCATATTTTACATTTTCTGGTTCACTTATTTCATCAATAAGTCGAACACACTGTTTCCGGTCATCGAGATAATTTTTGAAAAGTTGTAATTGGTTACCTCTTATACCTAGTATTTCTAGCTTTTTTATTAGAATTTGAGCACTAACTGTGTCAAAAGCTTTAGCGATATCTAGGAATATAGCTAGACATTTTTCTCCAGAATCTAGACCTATTGCAACGTGTTCAGTTAGTTTGCTTACTGCTTCAGCTGTGGATCTTTTCTTTCGAAAGCCATACTGGTTTTGTGAGAGAAGGCCACACTTTTCTAAGTAATTTGTTAACCTGGTATTTATGACACGTTCTAGTATTTTTGAAAATGCTGGCAAAATTGAAATGGGGCGATAATTGCTTATAATATCTTTAGGCCCTTGTTTATGACTTGGGATGATGACTGAAGTTTTAAGCGCTCTTGGAAATTTACCTGAATTTATGGCTAAATTACATATGTGTACTAACAAACCGGCAAATACAGATTTGTTTTCTTTAACAATTTTGGTATTTATGTTGTCGATGCCAGAAGAATAACTTAGTTTTAAAGAATCAATTATGTTTACAATTTCTGTGAGATCTGTTTCAGTGAGTACAAGAGAGTTAAGGGAAGTATTTTTGTTGTTATCGTCTGAGGGCAAGCAGTTGGACCGGGATGAGTTTGCTTCAACCTTTAGTGCCAAAGTTTCCCCAATGCTGGCAAAGTATTTGTTAACTTTGTGAGCTGCAGCCTTAGATGTCGAGGCTATAGCTAATAACTCATTATTTGTCTGTTTATTCGGTTTAAGATTCCCTATTTTATTTATAACTTGCCACATTTCTTTCGCATTTTTAGATTTTTTTATTTCTGATCTTTCATATTCAATCTTAATCTTACGGAGTAGATTAGTCAGAAAGTTTCTGTATCTTGTATAGGTTATTTTTGCAATAGAATTATCAGGGTCTTTTTTATGTTGAAAACGAAGTTTGTCTCTATTTCTCATACAGCGAATGAGTCCAGCTGTAATCCATGGCTTTAAAGGAGCTCTACGTCTAGATGTTTTAACAAGTGTAGTATTTAGTTTTATTAAGTTGGAAACATGATTTACAAGATAATCTGCTGCTACATTACAGTCACTAGTTTTTAGAATCGGTGTGAAGTCAGTAGCTTTTATTTGTTTACCTATTTTGATGTAGTCTATTCTGTTATAGTAAGGGTTAGAAGTTATTTGTTTAGTTGGTTTTGAAATAATTGAAAAAAGCACAGTAAAATGATCAGTGACGCTGTTTTTTATAATAAGTGTTTGTGATTTTAATTTAGTTCTAATGGAGACTTGGTCTAGGCTACTATTGTTCCAAGTACAATAAAGATGTGTCGGTAAAATACCGTGTGTAGCAAGCATATTTAAGTATTTGTTCACTTGTTTGTCTGTAGAATCTTTTAGTATATTAATATTTATGTCACCAATAATTATAATTGTTTCGTATTGTTTTAGTGATGTTAAATATTTATCCAGCGAATTTGTAAAACTGTTGTAATTTTTAAATGCGGATGGTCGGTATATAGCTATAATTGCGATTTTAGTTTTTGAAGTAATTAACATGCAATTTGCGTCAGAGAGTTCTATTTCTTGAATATTGAGGTTTAAGATAGTTTTTGTATAAATAACGAGGCCATCATTTTGGTTGAAGAGACGCTTTGATACGTTAGATATGAACCCATTTAACTGTGGTATGTAATTGTTACTGTTACAATTTAACCAACATTCACTAAGTATAATCATGTCATAATTTACCTTTATTCGCTGTATGAGTGTAGTGAAGTCATTAAAATTTTTAGTTATGCTTCTGATATTCTGGCTGATTATGTTTATTCTGTGAGGATTTTTATCAATATAGGATGGACATTCTTCAGGCTGACATAAATGTGAAATAGTTGAGTTTATCTCATCGATATTTTTAGTAATTTCATTTATCGTACTATCCATAAAGAAGTAGTAGTATCGCCAAGAGATCTGGACAATATGATCTGATTTCAATAGCTGAAATCTTAATTCTAACTTGAGAGATGTACAATGTAACCGTGAATGTTATAGAATTATGTCCTTGTTGAGATTTTAATATTGATCTAGAAGATATTTGTATTATATGTGTGTATAGGTGAGTGTGTGTTTTTTGTATTTGAATGTGTGAAAAAGATATACTTATGCTTAAAAATATGTAAATGTTTGTTTTTACAAGACCATAACGAACGGTATGGTGTAATAAAGATATATTATACTTAAAATCTATATTATTACAGTTTGACTTTAGGAATTTTCCTTTGCTTATTACAATTTTACAGTTTTTGTTAAATAACATCAAGAAATATAGTGCATACATTATTAGGGAGCTCAATAATTTACTAACTTGTAATTTCTTGACTAGTCAATTATTTTTGCGTAGTTTATCGAGGTCGGTTTCGCCATCTACACGTATCAGCTGCGAATTTTCCTTCATGCGAAGATACACCACACCATTTGCCGTCCAGCAGTAGCTGTAGTTATAGGTCTTTGCAAAATCACGTGCTTTGTAGAAAAGAACCTTCGCTTTCGCGGTAAGCATCTCTGACACGAATATAGGTTTATTCGGGCCTTGAATTTTGAGATGATTGGAATTTAGCTTGTCTTCCTTCTTTTTATCTTTGTTGAATCTCTTAACCGTGGACAAGACTTCCTCTTTTTTAAGCAGCGACGTGAATTCTACTATAATTGGCTTGTCCTTTGATTTTGTTCTGTAGATGTTATTGATATCCTTTTTATCAATTTCGATATTGAAATATTAAATAATTGTGACAATTGTTTTTTTTATGTATTGAAATGTAACTGCTGTTTGTTATGAATAAATATCTGAATATGATATGGGACTTAATTACGTCTAAGATTATGCACTAACTAAATTACGGTAAATATAGATACATTGGAACTAAACCTGCGTTTGCGCAAATTCTATAGTTGATTCGAAATTTTGTTTGGTTAATTCAGTTGACTCAATTTGAAATAAAATTGTAAAACAAAACTATATGAACTAGGTTGCTTGTAAGAGATTACTTGAAGTAATAAGGCCGCCCTTTGTCCCAATACTATGTCCTAAGTTTCTTTATGCTTGTGTACTTTTGTTGTTGGTGTACAATAAAGAATTTTGATTTGATTTGATTATATAAATTGCCAGTATTATTCGCCTAACGTTGAAGGAAAACATGGTTAGGAAATCGATATGCTCGAGGTCCACAATATCGAAGAACATGACGTGTTATCTTTAGAAGGATCTGGGTAACTATCACGATGTACATGACCAAGAGAACATCCGCGGGAGTAGCAGTTCTGCGGGGGAGTCATAACCCTCAGTAATTAGGAATACGACTCGAGGAGGACGATTATCTAATTATCGAAACATAATTAATAATTCTTGTCTTATTCTAAAATGAGAAATATTTTACCCGATTACAAACATATTTATTGCACAGAAATAACAACATTAGAGTACCTATCATAAATGCAAGTTTTCAATTTATACAATCTTAAATCTAAATTTAAAGGCACTTTACGGCCATTTATAAAATTGATAAAACTTAAAAATAAAACAACAGTTGGTAGCATTTAACTGAAATTAATATAAACAAACTATGACAATGAAAAATCACAAGTTAACTTGCTGTCTATATCCAACATTGCTGAGCAAATGCCTCTCTTTTAGTAAAACGCACTGTATTTAGGTAGGTACTACAAAAAAACAATACATAACATTTTTACCATACATATCTATGTTTATTTCGTGTAATAAATTGTACCACCCAGATATATGTAAGCCTGTTTTTTTTGTAAGAATTAATAAAAATATCTCCGGTTGAACTTGGTCTCAGAGACCCCAATCATCTAAATTTGGCTGTTGCATATTTTACCAATTTAGAGGCCTTATTTTACAAAAATGATAATCTTAATCTAGCATTCACAATATATTTGACGTAATATAGGTTCAAAAAGCACAGTTGGTACAGAGTATCATACCGTTCGAACCTGGTCTCCCAGCCCCAATATACTCGACTTCTCTGTGCATTAATTCATTAAGTTTGACCCAAGATTTTACATAACATGCCATCTTTAAGCTAAATTCGACTGTAACTTCATTCATAAAAGGTTTAATTTAGCATGGCTGGTACAGAGTATCATACCGTTCAAACCTGCAGGGCAAGCACGGCATGGGGATAAATAGTCTTTCCCCCATTTTATCCACCTGACAGTGTCATTCCCACTTTTCTTATCATGACAACCTATGACAACAGTGGAAAGAAGAAGGAAATTACTTGACACTGGCAAATACACGAAGAGTGTGACGCCAATACAAAAAAAATATATAATTTATCCCATTGACGTTTATGGTGGAATATTCATGAAATTTTATCACGCTACCTACTCCCCGCTGTAAATATAAAATAAAAATAAAAAGAATGAACAATTTCTGAAGGTTAGATGAATTGATACAACGTTTGAAGCATAATTCAAACATTGTATTCATTTTAATTTGATTTCGTAATTATGGCAACAAAATAGGAATAAAATATTATAATGCTACTCCCGCCGTATATCTATCCCCGTTTGACTTTCCCCGGCTACTCCGTGCCAAAATTGACAGTGGGGAAACAAATTCTTTTCTTTCCCTCGGGATATATTGTATTCTGCCCGTGCTAGCCCTGCTGGTCTCCTAGGCCCTAATATTCTCGACTTCTCTGTGCATTAATTCATTAAGTTTGACCCAAGATTTTACATAATATACCGTCTACAGACTAAATTCGACTATAACTTTATTCATATAAGGTCTAATTTAGCATGGTTGGTACAGAGTATCATACCGTTCGAACCTGGTCTCCAGTACCCCTATCTTCTCCACCTCGCTGTGCAGTACGTCGCCAGGTTTGAGGTACTCGGGTGGGTCGCGGTACATGCCCACCCCGCCCGGCGTGCCCGTCAGGATCACGTCGCCTGGCATTAGGGTCATTACGCTGGGGGAAAAAACAAATTAATTCTATATATTATACAAAACTCAAAGGTAACTGACTGACTGATATAGTGATCTATCAACGCACAGCCCAAACCACTGGACGGATCGGGTTGAAATTTGGCATGCAGATAGATGTTATGACGTAGGCATCCGCTAAGAAAGGATTTTTGGAAAAACAAAACAAAGAAATAGGGGGTGCAAGTTTTACTTCTTAATGTGAGCGAAGCCGCGAGCATCCACTAGTTATCTATAAAAACCGATTGCAAATATTAATATAACTTAATAATTTATCAGTTTGATGATTCTAATATCTTAAGGTAGCAGTAGGTCTTGCACTTGGTAACGCAGGGACCTACTATAGCGCTATACTATGTAATAACTATATATATTTCAAAAACAGATAGGTAAATTGTAAATAAAAAACCTTTACAATGAGATAGCTTAGGAAATTGAAAATATTAGATAAAACATCTGTGTGTAATTGGAAATATAGGTACAAGAGGTTTTAAGAACTTGAATTAATTAGATTTTGGTAAAGTAACGATGTTTAATGGCTAAGGCAGTTTCTTTTAATAGCTACTCCTATATCGGCACAGGTACATTTTGGCCATAAGGCTAGTTTTTAGTTTTAGTTTCAAATTATCTTTATTTCCATAAATTCTTATTCTAATGTACAATTACAAGTGTATATTATAAAATCCTAGTAGTACATTGCAATCGTATGGTATATTCTTTAAGTAGGTATAGATAGATAGATTAACTCTTTATTGTTGACACATATTAAAAAACAGTACGTAGAACAAATTGCACCTTAACTAGTGCCACAAGCGGCGGCCTTATCGCTGAAAGCGATCTCTTCCAGGCAACCTTCAGCTGGAGAGAAATAAGCAAAAAGAAAAAAAGAAGAAGAATGTGGTGTACAACAAAAAGGAAAAAATAAATTTTACTCATAAAAGAAACTCACGAAGAGAGGTATACTCATAAAAGAATTTATATAAATGTAAATTATATTTTTGTATTTATACTATTAGACACTATTGATACATGAAAGTAACTTAATAATTTAGGTGTATGTAAGCCTATTTTAGATTGCATTACATTTAACAACATAGTTATCGTAACAAATACAGTGGAAATCCAATTCCGGGGTAGTTGACAATTTTAACTCCGATCGTCCGGTAAACAACAAGAACGTAGGTAGCATAAAGTGGCTCACATCACACCCAGGCACATTCAAACCGAGAGCGTTCGGTCGCGCACGCCGTTCACACCCGATACCCGCGGTAATACGGGCGAGTACGGCGCGCACGACCGCCGCGCTCGACCCGAGCGCAGCGTAGGTACAGTTCGCGCAAAACTTAATGAGCTCTCTGAAGTTAGGCCCGAGTACGTAACCGCGCATGTACAGTTGAGCGCACAATCATTATTGTAAGATTTAAAAAAAACATAGTACATTTATGCCTATCACAAAGTATTTAGATTTTAGGTATTTTTACGTGCAGTAAGATATTAGAACAAACAGGTAGGTATTTATTTAAGTAAATTAAAACTTTAATATAAAACTTGTGCATTTATTTATTTATGTTTGGCGACGTAGCACATTAAAGCGTCCGCGAGGCATATTTAATTAAACCAAAAAGTTCGATAACAGTAAGAAGCCACAGTAATAGAACAAACAAATAACAAATACAATATAACGGTGACAAAACTTAACAACAACAATAACAGAAACAAATAAAAATAACGAAAACAAATAACAGTAACAAAAATTACAATAGGAATGAAAATGAATTGTTGCACTCGACTGTACTTTCGTCTACAACGCGCGCAAAGTGTTGTGTACGAACGTAGCACTCACACTAAAGCACGGCGCAACGGGACGCGAGCGGGGATACGGCGCGGGGCGCGGTGCCCTCCCCGACGCCCTATCCCGTCCCTCGGATACCTATAATATGCGTACTGCGCAGCCACTAGCACGGTAATAATATCATACAGTATTGTAACTCGGCCGTGTCCTTGAAATAAGTACCTACGCGCGGTACGTAAACATGAGATAGGGCTGTCGCTGTCGCCCACCTACAGCGTTTTAATTGCGTCTGGCTACTTTGAGTTTCTATCTAGTTTTGAGATTGTAAATTTATTACTTTTTATTTATTTATTAGCACATATACTTAGTTACAATATAAAATATTAATATTACCTACATAAATTACTTTGTGAATTGAATAGAAAGTGTTCAATAAAAATGCAAGTTGTTTTTTTGATTGAAAATTAACAAAACTCTCGTACACTTTTTTTACGAGATTTTAACAATGACGTCTTCTATCGTTAAATGGTACACTTTTAGCTTCCGAAAGCGCTAAAAGCCCAAACGGCAAAGGTAAATGCGTAAATTTCGAACCAGAAAAAGAAATGTACGCTAGAATGACAGCTGAAAACTATACTCTAAAAATAAGGATGACTTTACTAACATCAACTAACAACACTTAATTACTCAAAGTAGCCAGATGCAATTAAAACGCTGTAGCCTAGTAGCCCTATCTCATGCTTACGTACCGCGCGGCTGTAGGCACTTAATTCAAGGTCACGGACGAGTTACAATACTGTATGGATATTATTACCGTGGTCTGGCAGCCCTAACGTGCCGCGCGCATGCCTCGATCCGAGCGCGTAGGTATAGCTCGCGCGTCGTCCGTTTATATGAAGTTGGAATACTGTATGATATTATTACCGTGCCACTAGCGTGCGTGTTCCGAGAGCTCATAAAGTTTTGCGCGAACTGTATGACGCGGGCTATTCATCGCGAGCGGACAAAAGAAAATAGTGGTGAGGTAATTTGTACCTGTTGTAAGTATCGATATATTTTATATTGTGAATTCTAGATTGACAAATATTTTTAATTAAGCTATTTTTGTGTTTTGGAATTTTATGTAGATAAAACAATTCGGATAGTTTATAAATGAAGATATCTATTTTAGGCAGACCTATTTTCAAATGTAATTTGTGAAGGTTTGTTCGAAACGGTGTGTTATAAGAGTATTTTAAGGCTTTATTTTGTATAACCTGTAGTTTATTTATATTGGATTTGCATGTGCTGCTCCAGACAGGGCAGGCATATGTAATACATGGCCATAAGGCTGCTAGAGGCCTTGGGGCATTTAGAAAACCGTCGATATTAGAATGTGCCAATCTCATACGAATGAAAGATGAACATGTTTCACCTCCTAGCACAATGTAAATACAGGTGGTCGATATCAGGTATGATATCTTATGAATACTTTATTTAGTGTGGCTCTTTGATCACGATGTTCAAGCAACACGAGATGGTCAGATTTTGTGAATACTTATTTTATGTACCAAGTAAATACTCACGAAGAAACCCTCGCAATAATATCCGGTATCTTGTGCACTAGTTGTTCAGTGTTGCTCGTCTGTTTGACAACTCCGTTGAGACTGCACGATATGTTCAAGTTGCCAGGGTTCTGGATCTCGTCTTCCGTCGTCATCCACGGGCCGAGGGGGCAGAATGCATCCATTGCCTGAAGAGGAAAAGATAAATAAATATTCTGGGACATTGCACACAGCGCCATCTAGCCCCACACTATGCAAACGCTTGTGTTGTGGGTACTTGATAACAGATATAATACTTATATACTTTTTTTGTAAATACTTACTTATTATAGTATATACAAACGACCAGACTCAACACAAGTAATTAGGTACATATTTTTTTAAAATTCATAAATACTTATGTCATGCGGGAATCGAACGCGTGACACCTAGATTAGAAGGCAGAGCTACTACCAACTAAGCTAACAGGCCAGTCATTATTGAACGACTGAGGGTGTGAAAAAGACAAGACACAATTTTTAATGATTTTTCGTCGTGTAACAGCGGTTTTTTACGTGTGATAGGTTTACGTTTGACTACAGTCTGCCTGATGCATTGCTGCAGCCTAGGATGTAACACGCTTACCTAGAAGATACCTATTAACTCTAGATTTGAAGACCCCTGGATTGAAGTTCGCAGGAAACACACCTTCTGGTAAATATATATAATGTTTGTTATGAATTTAAATATGAACTTGTATATATATACATATATATTTACATGATAAAGGCTTACGCTTGACTACAACTTGTCTGATGTTAAGCAACGTTATCTACGATCTAGCGCGCTTGCCTAGAAGAAACCGGTTTACTCTCGACTTGAAGACCAACAAATTATAGTTCAAGGGGAATAGAGATTCGGGCAAGGAGTAGATATTCTAGGAATTAGAAAGAGTAAAGTGTATTCATAGCTTAGAATTAAAGAGATGGTAGTATTAAATGAATGTGAGAGTGAAAGAGATGATTTTATAGTAAATTCGTCTATGGATAAATTAAGCTAATAATATAAAGAGCATTATTGTGACCGCCTCTGCTCTCGCATTGATTTATTTAGCCACGAGCGCAGTTACAACAACCGAACGAACGCTACGTTTGCTTAGTATAGAGCTAGATGGCGCTGTGTGCAATGTCCAATTTTTTTTATTACAATTTTGCCTAGGTGTGATAAGGCCCTAGATGACACCTTGAACAGCCAGAAAAAAACGTTAATTCTTTCTTACCTTGCCAAGTAAAAACTGTCCCAAATTCATCAGAACGTGCGTTCTGAAGATGGATGCCATTACCTACATCCGAAACGCGTGAATCTCCGCGTATTACACGTGAGTGAAGACCGTTAAGTTAGTAACATATTCATATATTGAATATGTTACTAACTTTCTTAGTAAGAAATACCCATTTTGTTATCCTTCGCTAGTCTTTAGCACTTATACCTTATACCACAAAGTACCCCAATATAATAATAATATAAAGAACTCTGTATTCACTACATCTATAAACGAGAATATAAAACTCAAAGGTGACTGAATGAAATAGTGATCTATCAACGCACAGCCCAAACCACTGGAGGAATTGGGCTGAAATTTGGAATGAAGGTAGATGTTATGACGTAGGCATCCGCTAAGAAAGGATTTTTGGAAATGCCACTTTTAAAGGGGTGAAATAGGGGATGCAACTTTTACTTCTTAATGCGAGCGAAGACGCGAGCGTCCACTGATTATATATCTAGTAACAAGTAAGTATGTATAAAGTATCTGTAAATAACTTAGAAAATATTACCTTCCCAAGCAAAAACTGTCCCATATTCTTCTCTTTCTGCCAATCTCTGGCGCTTATGTCTTGTGCCACCGTGTACCCCGCTATGTAGTCAAACGCGTCCACCGCGCGAATAGAACTGCCTTTCATACCGATGACTACAGCCAACTCCACTTCCCAGTCCACTTTCTGTAATAGAAGAAAATAATTATTTAAACATTGCGTTCAGTTTTCATTTTTCCTTATTTTTTTGTTTGCGCTCAATGTACTGTGGGATGTGCTCGCGATATACCTACAAGTTAAAACGCTAGGCTAAAAGATAAGTTGTAGTCGCGGGCAGTCTTTGGATGGGTGACCGTAGCAAAAAGACATTGGCAGAGAAAAAGAGACTGGCATTTAGACCCAGTTATATCGTAGTAATTAAAATGATAGTGTTGTGTTATTTCCGGTTTAAATGGAATTAGGCATAGATACACTTAGACCCTGGTTTATCACTTTGTTTAATTTACATTTTTGTCTTTTTTTATAGAAGTTTTCCTGCGGCAACAGGCCAGTTTCAAGGACATACTCGTATGAACCCACCATGATAAATCTGCCTAAAAACCTGTTAAATAAAACATTATACTTGAAAATCACGACCCTCAGTAATATTAGTAAAATATAATGAGGAAGAATACGTCTCAAAGTAGTAGGTATATGTATGATCTCTCTCGTTGAGTCGTATTTACTCATGACTGAGGGTCGTGACCCCCCCGCAGAATTAATTCGTTAGGGGAGTTCTCTTGGGCAGATACATCGTGGTGGGAGCGCAGGTCCTTCCACGGAAGACACAATATGTCCTCGAATACAGTGGTCCTCAAACATGCCGATTTCCTCACTATGTTCGAAGCTTGATAATAAACGTTTTTTTTTCTCTTGGCAGATGCTGCAGCCAATTGCCATTGCAGATCGCTGACGAATTTTACAAGGCAGCTGTTAAACAATAAAATAACATAATTCAGTCTTAACAAAAGTTAAGCTTGTCACATTATATCATAATGAAAGATCCACCCACATGTTACGAGAGTTGCAGAGACATCTTTGTGAATAGATGTCACATTAGGATCAAAATTCCGACGCAAATATGCCACACACATATATGTACCTAATAATTACTTGGAACTCTGGACTCTTCACGTCGCTAAGGACAGGTGCAGATGGAAGAACACCTTTTAGGAAAAACTAATATCACGACCCTCAGAAATGAGGACTACGACGCAAGGAGGATTACTTGGAAGAGATCTGAGATAAAGTTGTCAATGCTGACAAAATTTTAAGTTTTTTTTTATGGCATCTGCGGTACTGCCGCAATTTCGCCAATGTCAGTTGTACTTGTTGTATTTAAATTATGTCCGTGACACAAAGATTTTCTCTTATTACTGTTATTCTTAACATCATTTAAAGTACTTTATAAACAGAGAAAAAATCTTAAACTAGAGTCACAAACAGTAGCCTTATCGTTAAAAACCTGTTTTCTAAGCAACATTTGGATGGAGGATGTGAGTGAATTTGACATGTATGTATGTAAACCACCCTGACGTTCGCGAGGTAGCATAAGGAGCGAGACGTGTGTGAAAGCAGTAATAAACGGACTACAAGTGTAATATGGTGTTTCATTATCTAAATCTAAGAACATAGCAGAATTCTTAAACATGACATAGGAGTTCCATTTTTATGTAGTGGCTGCGAACTTTAGTAATGTGCCTCTGACAAGTATCGTCTGCGGAACATTACCAACTCAATCTACTTCAATAATTGACCCCAATTTGCGTCGAGGGTCAGATTCTATTCATGATTCATTGGCATTTTTGACCTCGTGTACCGGTGAACTGGCTGAAACGTAGTGACGTGTGCTGGAAGATATTTTTGAATGGGAGAGTAGAGTGAGCGAATTCTTGTAACATTTTTTTTAACTAGATAGGCTCTCGCTTGTCTACAACTCGCCTGATGTTAAGCGACGTTTTAATCTACGATCTAGCGCGCTTGCCCAGAAGAAACCGATTCACTGTCGACTTGAAGACCGATAAATAATAGTTTTTTTTACTTGGGATATGTTTAGTTTACGTTTGACTACAGCCTGCCTAGTTAATAGTTTATTAATTTATAAAATCACAAGCCTATTAGCACACATTTTTTTTTTTGTAAATATGTAGGTTTAAGAGTCATTGAGCAACTGGACATAATTATTTGAATTAAATGGTTTTTGTACCTACGTAATATAAGCTTATGCTTATTACTGGAAGCAATCAGCACTGGTCTTTTGTTGGGGCAGACAGTACCCAAGTCTGGTGTTAGAGTTTAAGAACTGCCCTAGAGGGCTCATGGTTATACTATGAACTCAAAGAAATAAAACTATATTGATCTTTTACCGTTTGTTTCATTTTATTCCTGTGTTGCTTAACTTCTGAATAAAACATTGGTAACAAGGTTGTATTTACCTTCATTTTGTACTAATGGACGCCCGCGGTTTCGCTCGCATTATTTCGGGATAAAAAGTAGCCTATGACACTATCAGGACCTCATACTACCCACACACTAATAATCACGAAGATCGGTTCAGCCGTTTTGGCGTGATGAGTATTTAATAAAATGACGAACAGAGAAACAGACAGAAATCTATAAATTGGTGGAATGTGCTCTGTTATCAATTCCAAGTATATCCAAACAATTTTATTTAAATAAATAAACAAATATTCCGGGTCATTGCACACATCGCCATCTATCCCTACAGTAAGCAAACGCTTGTGTGGTGGGTACTAGATAACGGATATAATACTTATATAAATGTCTTCAATGTTTAGACATTCCACCCTTTTCATAGTTACCTTATACAAGCCACAGTGTTGCTTGCATTAGGTAACTTAGTAGATCTAGTGACCAAAGTGTTGCTTTCCAAGGTAACTTAAAGAGACCCTAGGAACCACAGGATTACTTGTGCAAGTGTAGTTAGTAGTCACGATGTTGTTTGTGGTAGTGTCACTTTAAGAGACCTAGTGACTACAATGTTACTTCTGCATTCTTGCAGACCAACTAACTAACTTCACGAGACATACCTTAGTAATGTCAGTCCTTAGGAACCACAGAGTTACTTGAGCAAGTGTAGTTAGTAGTCACAATGTTGCTTGTGCCGGTGTTGCTTCAAGAGGCTTAATGACCAGAGTTGCTTGTGCAAGGTAACTTAGAGAGATCCTAGGGTCTTGTTCAAGGGTATCTTCAAGAGACATACCTTAGTAACCTCAGTCCTGAGCTTCACAGCCTGGCTCTGTCCAACCACAGTGCTGGGGAACTTGTTGAATATCATCGGCACCGGGGGAGTGGTCAGTTTCTGCTCCTCACAGTGGTCTTTGTAGTTCAGACCCACACAGAGCACCTTGTCCATGCCGGTTATAGGAGACACAATGTTGACATCTGAGAGAGGGATTGTTGGAGGCTTGCTGGTGGACAGTCTGAAATGGTAATAACATGATGATATGTATAATGTAAAAGTTATGTATATTATGAAGTTAATATTGTAGAATCAATCTTTAAAGCTATGGCCCAAGATGTAGCGTGCTTATCTGATACAAACCGGTTTACTCTCACTTTGAAGATTGCTGGATTATTATTTTGATGGGAATGGGAGGTCAGGCAGGGATTTCCATAACTTTGTGTTATATACAAGAAAGGTGCAATCAATTTTAAATGCCAATTGGAATAATCAATACAAAAAGCACTAAAAGGACCCTGTCTACTGCAACACAAGTGTAAAGCACAGGACCCAAATAAATGTTCCTAGAATACATAGATAAATCATTATAAATAATGTGTATATTTACTAATGTGTTACACCCTAGGCTGCAGCAATGCTTAACATCAGGCAGCATTTTTCGGCATTTTAATCAAACCTAAACTTATCCCACATAAAAAAAAAACGATGTAACTATAATTATTTAAGTATTTGACTTACCTATAGGCCAGGAGCATATTTTTATTTTTACATCTCCATTATGGCTCAAATTTTATAGTTATGAAAAACAAGTCTTCATTTATTACATAACATCTTTATCAATACTTTGGTATAATAAAAATAAACAAGAGAATATTTAAACATGGGGCTATGACTGGCAGATTATAAAGTACCTACTATCAGTTAAATAACAAAGAATGGAGCTTCTAGTTGAGTTTTTATTTAAATTCAGCTTGTTTCTAGGGGTCTGGGCAACTCAGGGATGCTTGGATAAAAATTTAAAGTGATAAGGTCACCCAATGTGCAATAAATATTATACTAATATTATAAAGCTGAAAAGTTTGTTTGTTTGAACACGCTAATCTCAGGAACTACTGCTGCGAATTGAAAAAATATGTTTGCGTTGAATAGACCATTTATCGAGGAAGGCTTTAGGCTATATAACATCACGCCGCAATTAATAGGAGTGAAGAAACAATGGAAAATGTGGAAAAAATTGGGAAAATTATTCATCTTTGAGGGCTTCCGTTGTGTGTGCTACGAATATGGTTCAAAATTCAAAGAATTTATGCCCAAAATAGCTATTCCACGCGGATGAAGTCGCTGGCACAGCTAGTTACTTTATAAGAATCTTTGCAATTTTCCTTGGTAGCTATGTTACCTATATTAACAATTAATGAAAGCCAGCAAATTGAGAAGTGTAAGGTTTCCTAACAATAGCCCTAAATTTACCGGTTATTTGCCGGTAATTTACCGGTAAATAATATTTCATCGACTGGCCACACGGGTGGCCGCTTGGTGGGGCGTGACATTCGTAACGGACGGCAATTCGAATCTAGCGCTCGAGGCGAGCGGACGTACGAAGTTAACAGCTTGTAATGTAAAGATACTAAGTTACTTTTGGTATTTCAAGAATTATATTCACATTGTCATTTATATATATTTGAGTTTCAATTATTAACATCAATACCTTCAGCTGAGGATAGGCAGTTTACATCTCAGAAGCCAGGGATTACCTAACCAATGAAAACGTAAGTACACGCCTACAACTTGATTATAACCTATGCAGTCAGATTTATTTAAAGCTTTTGTTTGTTTGCTTGACTAAAGTTTTAATCTAACGTTAACTCATATAATGTTGTCACGTGTATGCATAAAAACTACCTACATTCCCAGTTCATTGTGTTTTTTATTTCCAAAGTAACTTTGAATAGTTTTATCGTGTTAACTAGGAAAAGTTCGAAATAAAGTACCTAACTAAAAAAAAAAACAGTTTTGTGTATCCCGACTGTGCGGTCAGGGGGTTTATAAGGGGGATCAAAATTTCATTATTTTTTGCGTAGGACGCATAGTTTTCGAGATTTTGGGTATTTTGTTGTCTTGACACCGTTCATATTGCCTGAATTGATATCTAATGCACACAATCTCCGGCTACGAGTTTCAGACGGAGTGCAGAAGCGAGTTCGCCAGCGGAGCGTGCGCCACGGGTCACCACAAGGAGCGACACGCGGCGGCCGCAGCCGCAGCCGTCGACTCAGCCGTGGTACCAGCCGTCACCGCAGCCGTGGCCGCAGCCGTAGCCGCAGCCGTAGCTGCAGCCGTGGTACCAGCCGTGGCCGCAACCGTGTGCCCGATGGGGACTATCGAGGAGATTCAAAAAGGTTACGTAGTCCATTATTTTCTTCTAAAGACGTAACTCAGATTATTAAGTCCATTACAGATGTCCTCCCGTCACAGCCGGGCCATAGCACACAAATGTCGAATAGAGATAGTAAAAACATAATACCTGAGTTAAATCCTTCAGAGAAAAACCAGCGCGTGGATATTTGGCTTAAAAAGGTTAATGAATGTGAGATGGTCTACGGCTGGGACGAGAGGAGCACTGTACATTTTGCTATGCAGAAACTGTCCGGGCTAGCTAAAACATGGTACGAAAGTCAGTTCTATTTTGTATATCTGGTCGGAATGGCAGGCCAAACTATTAAGCGCCTTTCCTTGCGACCAAAACTATGGGCAGTTGCTTGAAGACATGTTAAAGCGCAAAAGTAGGATTAATGAACCTATTCAAAACTACTTTTATGAAAAACTTTCCCTCCTTAACCAATGTTATATAATCGGCAATCGGCGGCGCGTCGTCGACTGTGTTGTCCACGGAATTAGTGACAGGACCACGAGGTCTAGCGCACTAGCACTACGGTGCGAGGAACCTGACGATTTATTGAAGTTCTTGATTAGCAATAATAGAGATCCTTACACCCCTCAACAATTATATTCGATGGATCGTAATTCAAATACGGGCGACAATAAATTAAATAATCGCTCTAGCATTAAAAAAAAAATCCTGGGTTGTTCTGTTACAATTGCAAAGAGAAAGAGCACCCGTTTTTTTAGATGACCAAAGCCTCTGGTGAAATGCAGCAGTTGTGACAAAGTAAGCCATAAAGCTGAACTCTGTCGTTACAAACAAGAGACGAGATCGAGTAAGGCCGACGGGGCGGCGAAAACTATGCTTATAAGTAGTTTAAAACCAAACGATAAATTTACCAAGGAGGTTATAGTAGAGGACATGCCGAAGCAAGCGTACATTGATCTGGGCAGTGAGGTTACCTTAATTGCTCAGTCATGTTTGGCAACTCTCGGGTTATCTCACGACCATATTCCATCCACTATAAAAGGTTTCGGCAATAGCCTTGTGAGTTCATTGGGCTCTGTAAATCTAAACTTATCTATAGACGGTGTGACGGCAACTGTCTGTTGTCACGTAGTGGAGGACCAATTCTTGGAGAAGGACTTGCTTATAGGGCAAATCTTCACCGAACAACCTCACATAGTTATTTACAAAGACGTGAATAAGCTACAATTTTTACACGTTGATTCGGAACTACCTAACTTCATTCAAGATGATAGCGATGAACGGCTTCACAAGGTCAGTCTTGTAGCACACTGTAGCCTTCAAGGGGCTGCTAGCGTCAAGGTCAAGACTGGAACTTTTACCGGCAATGTGATAGTTAGTGAAGTTATATTATGGCGAGGTTTACGCAGTCAAAGACGGTTCATTCTACGTCACCGTACAACCCTGCGTCGTTCCATGTCAGCTTCAGGAAAACTCGATAGTCGCCAGAGCGGAAAGAGTAGACTCTGTTTATAGACTTGTGAGCGGGGAAATTCCTACAGCTATGAGCATTAGCACCGAGTCTACCTCGGCTATTAAATTCGACGAAAGCCTAGTACAACTAGATGAAATTGTTTCCGAAGAAACCAAAACCAAGCTTCTAGACGTGCTACGGCGTCATAAACAGTGTTTTGCGCATGGTCTGCACCTTGGATGTACGAACGCGGCAGAAATGAACATAGAGTTGAGCAGCCAGCGTCCCGTAGTTTACAGGCCGTACCGGCTGTCGTACCATGAACGAGAGAAGGTTCGTGAAATGGTCGACTAGATGTTAAAAGCGGGCATCATCCGAGAATCAACTTCTAACTACGCTAGCCCGATAATACTCGTGCGGAAGAAGAACGGTGGAATGCGACTATGTGTAGATTACAGGCAACTAAATTCTCTGATCATAAAAGAGAGATACCCTATTCCAATAATAGAGGATGAAGTGGCGAGGTTATCGGAACAGGCATGGTTCATCACACTAGATCTGATGTCAGGTTATTACCAATTTAATCGTCATTACGAATATAATCGTATTCCGTTCGGACTAGCAAATGCTCCAGCCGTCTTCCAAAGGATGATGAACCACGTCCTGGGACAGGTTCGATTTAATGAAACCACAGTTTATTTAGATGACCTGTTATTTTTTGGTGAAATTCCGTTTGAATGTATAACAACATTTAGAAGAGGTCTTAAAATTGATAGAAAATGCGCAGCTGAAACTGAACCTTTCTAAATGCAGTTTCTTACGAACGAAAATAGACTACTTGGGGTACGAAATTGGCGCAAATGGTATGCGCCCAGGTTCTGCCAAAATTCAGAGCTCCACACGGATGCTAGCAAGATAGGTATCGGGGGAATATTACTCCAGCGTCCAATGGGAAGCCAAGGCCCATTCCATCCTGTAGCGTATTATAGCCGCCAGACTACCCCAGAGGAGAGAAACTTCCACTCGTACGAATTAGAAACTCTTGCAGTTGTATGCTCTTTGAAGAAGTTTCGGGTTTACCTCTTAGGGAAACCGTTCAAAGTTGTTACCGATTGCAGTGCACTGCGATCTACGTTTGAGAAACGTGACTTGATACCCCGGATTGCCCGTTGGTAGATTGCCTTGCAGGAGTTTGACTGTCATATCGAGTATAGACCAGGTACAAAAATGGTCCATGTTGACGCCCTTACCAGGAATCCTACAAATGATATAGATCCTGCAGACCACGTAAGATATCCGCCAGTACTGGCAATATCCCACGAGAATTGGCTGCTGACCTTACGACTAGGAGACCCTGAGTTGTGCAGGATTGGGGATATTGTCAACAGTAACCTAGATTCCAAAGGAATGGCTTACATAAGAGACAATTATATGTTAAACAACAACAAATTTGTTGTTGTTCAGGTGCCTTGGGGGTGATAAAGAGAACATCAAATGGGTGGTTCCAAAGGGTGCAAGGTGGCAGGTGTGTAAGATGAATCACGATGATATAGGTCACGTTGCTTATGAAAAAACCCTAGAACGCACGAAGAAAAGTTACTGGTTTTCAAAAATGAAACGGATTACGTAAACGCATTCATAGATTGTGCCTATGCTAAAAAGGCTCCCAATGGGCGAGAGGGGTTGCTGCATCCCATAGAAAAAGTTGCGATTCCATTTCACACTTTGCATGTTGACCACTTTGGACCCTTTGTAAAGTCGAAAAGGGGGTTACACATACGCTAAATAGCATAGACTCCATGTTTCTCTCTAAGTTCTTGTTTATCAAACCTGTACGGAGTAAGTACTAGTACCCAAAATGTAATAAAAACATTGCAAGACATTTTTGTCATTTTTCGCGCCCCTGATAGATTAATCAGCGATCGAGGTTCTTGTTTCACTGCTCATGCGTTCCGAAGGTTTTGTCTTGAGTGAGGCATAAAACACGTGTTGAACGCAGTGGCGAGTCCTAGGGCAAATAGTCAGGCAGAGCGCTACAATAGGACCATACTTGACTGTTTGACAGCTCAAAATTTACGCGATAATGAGAAGGATTGGGACAGTAAAATTGGACAAATACAATGGGGCTTAAATAACACAATACAAAAAAAAAACTATAGAAAAGACTTCAGTAGAAATAATGTTCGGTACCGCGATGAATTGTGAAGTCGAACCAGCATTAAACGAGATCATAGAAGATACTCGCGAAGTCACCGACTTATCTGATATTCGTACTGGTGTCAAAGGAACGATCGACAAAGCCCAAGCTATGCAAAAGGAACAGTACGATCGGAATAGCCATGCTGCTCGTACATATAGCACGGGAGATTTAGTTCAAATAACAAAGGTCTCGTTTCAAGGCAAAGGTCAAAGCACGAAACTAATGCCTTCTTACGAAGGTCCTTTTAGGATCACTAAAGTCATAGGGAACGATCGTTACAGGGTTGCTCCAATAGCAGGTTTGAGGGAATGAAAGGGAAACGCAAAACCACGGTTGCCGCTGATAGGATGCGACCATGGATTCATGTAGCTTCATTATGTTTGGCTGAAACAGATAATGAACAAAGTGGTACTGAATCTATTGAATAATTAGAATCTCAAGTCTATAAATCTCATCCGGCCAGTTCCAAATTAAACAGAATATAAATGTGATTTTAGCTGAATGTATGTACATTGTTACTTAAGTGAAATGTAATGCGAGGATGTTGTTTTGTGTTGTTTCAGGTCGGGCGCGAGCTGCAGACACATTCGTGCCTGGCCTGATACCGCACAAAACCATCGCAAGAGTTTATAATTAGAATATAGCAAGATATTGTGATTTTGGTCATGTCTGTTTTTCATCTATTCAAGTTTTGCTAAACATGTGTTAAGTTCACTTCACAATTACAAGAATATTAATGAATTACTCAGTGTTAAAATATGTATATTGTTTTTGGTTACAAAGATGAATTTAACTTGTTATATGGTTACAAGGATAGATATAAGTGGTTACAAGGTTACAAGGATAGATATAAGTGGTTACAAGGTTACAAGGTTACAAGGATAGATATAAGTGGTTACAAGGTTACAAGGATAGATATAAGTAGATTTATATTTGTTTTGTTGAATTATATAACGACATAATTAATTCATTTACAATCAGCATCTCTTGTTAATTTGTTGATGATGACTCAACTTAAATTAACAGTATTGTTACAATAAAAAAATATGTAATTATAGTAATGAGTGCCATAAGTTTGAATATTGTACAGTAAATGTGAATGTCTCGTTCCGCCAAGTGTAAGGTTTCATAATGGTTCCACCTGGTGCATGCATGAGGACATGCATGTCATCAGGATGGTCGAGTGTAAGGTTTCCTAACAATAGCCCTAAATTTACCGGTTATTTGCCGGTAATTTACCGGTAAATAATATTTCATAGACTGGCCACACGGGTGGCCGCTTGGTGGGGCGTGACATTCGTAACGGACGGCAATTCGAATCTAGCGCTCGAGGCGAGCGGACGTACGAAGTTAACAGCTTGTAATGTAAAGATACTAAGTTACTTTTGGTATTTCAAGAATTATATTCACATTGTCATTTATATATATTTGAGTTTCAATTATTAACATCAATACCTTCAGCTGAGGATAGGCAGTTTACAGAAGCAAGTATAAAATAAATATCTTAATCATTAAGCATAAAGGTAAGTGTGTTTATAATGTAAATATTATAAAGATAAAGATAAAGAATCTTTATTGATAATGTAAAATTGTAACATACATAGGTATAAGTACTAATATCACAGAATATGCTACACAAATTACAATATCTCGTCAAATTGAATTTATAACATTAGGCTTTTATAAAATTTTAGAAGTTACATATGTCTAGTTTTATTAATAAAACAATGAAAATTTTTGTTATTAAAATCATGTCAAACATAATAATAGGTATGTAATCATACAATATGTCAACTTAAATAAATCTTGGTACTGTCACTTTAGCTGTATAGGGGCTAAAATGACAATTTGGCATCACACTCCTTACTCAGTAGTTAATTACATAATTTCTAAGCAAGTTTAGAATCAATTGGTAGTTGACTGTAGTCATTTTCAAAGTATTCTTTAAAACTGTATAGTATAAATTTAGTAAATATTATGTGTGTATGTGTATAAGTGTAATTTAGCTGTAACATGTATCTAACAAGAAGGAATAAATGAATATAAAAAAGCAAGATCCTGTATTAACATAATAGGCTACTTGTCCTGGGCTACAGCAGGTGACACCACAGCATGATTGGCGCTAAAAAAAAGTATTCATTCTTATGTTACAAAACTTACTTCTTAACTTTATCCATCAGGTCCAACTGTAATATTTTGATCAAAGTTGTCGGCAAGCTTGAATCCGCCTTATTGATGTCCACAACTTTGTCTTTCCCTACAAGATATCCCACGCGAACATCGCAGGGGCAATCTCTTGACGTAAACTGTAGTATCTTCATAGTTCTACTGCTTGTAACTGAAAAACACTTAGTAGAGTTCAAAATAGGATTCTTGCTAGCAGTTTTACAGCCTGTAAGCCTATTTTTTAGGGTAGATATTGGAGACCGGCGAATAAAGACACCGCTCATGCTCACAAATACTTTGTCACTGAATTCAATGAAACTTGTAAACAAGTCTATAAACGATGATTATGTAATATGTGCTGAAGTTCGAGCTATCGTATGCGATAAATTCAAGGTTGAATTTATTGTAATACTTCGGAATCTATTTCATTTATTTTTACGTAACTCGTATCAAAACAAACACAACACAACACAAAAATTCAAATATAGTGACAGTGACAGCAACAAGAAAATGACACTCAGAAACTGTACTTGCCATAACAATAGATCTTGTCTATAAGTTAAGTTCGCTCAACAAAATAAATTAAATAGTAGGTATAGCACTACAGGCAGCAATCACATTACTTTTATACCTGACCTTTATCTGTTAAGCGCCTCCCAGTTATACTCAATGAACTACTAAAGTTCAGTTACAAAACAATGCTGAAATTGTGATACTTATGTACTTATGTACCAATTTTAACTCTCAATATATACGTTTAGAGGCCAGCGCAACTAAATTGGACTCTATCTACTCTACTCGCCTACCATGTGCTAGAACTTCTGTATTCGGCGCTTTTCTGTGTGTGTTTGTTTTCTTTAGCTTGCTTAGTACATAATTTTTATGAATGATTTGTACCAAATACCTTGTTGGAACCCCTTAGAAACCTTCCAAGTAGAAAAATCTGCAACAACTAGTTTATTTGAAATAAGTATGACAAATATCATAAATCAAAACCCCAAAGAGTTTTTGTGTCCCAAGAACACAGCAAAAAGTCTTAATCAAATACACATGAATCAAGAATATTTGGTTTTAGCCCAGACAGTTTTCAATGAAATCACTTTTAATAAGAAAAAAAATTTCTGTCACATGGCTGAGAAGCCAATGCCAATTTTATTCAGCTTTCTTTTCATTGCTTCATTCTATCTTTCTCTCTCTTTGAAAAAAGTTTAATTCATAGTTTAGTTTTATAATTATAAAAGGTTGTATGAAAATATGAGGGACACTTAAAAATGTTAGGAAAAATTAGTAATATATTATCTTTGTTTACAATTTATTTAAACTATTGAACTAATACAAGCAATTTTACACTATATCATATTTAGGTACCTACTGTAAAAATGAAACTAATCTTTCACTAGAGGTTTCCTGCGGGTAATACTAAACTCTTCTCTTGTGTGGTATGGTGCATAAGGATCTTCAACATAGTATTTTGGTCTCTTCCAGAACTTAGTCACCATCTTATCAAGCATAGTACTCTGTGTTGCGTTGCAAAGAACATGTTGTCTTAGTCTCCTTTTCTGTGCTTGAGATTTCTTCCACAACTTCTTGTGTCTCCCCACCTTGGGCCTTATCCAACCTCCCCAGTCAAGACGGTAGAACCTCTTTAGAGCTGCTTTAACAGTCTTTCTTTTCCCTTTCTTTAGACTAAATTTTGTCACAGTTCTGACCTGCTCAGGAGCCACTTTAGATGAGATATCCAATATTTGTTTGTTAGTCAATAAAGACTTTTGAGGAATACCGACTGTTGATGATAAGAGGGAAGGGATCTGGGATACATTATTTCTTGTCGAGAAACTCTTTAGGTTGCTGTAAATGATCCTTGCAGCTTTAGGAACCGAAAGAGGTCGGACCAGCCGTGCAGCTGAAAAAAATAACCTCAAATTTAGAATAACACATATCACATTGCATTTTTAACTGATTTACAAAAAACTGTATTAAACTTATACCCGATAATACGCAGCGGAACATTTTAATGTTTACAGTAAAACAATATTATTTATTTAGTTTTGCATCTTCTAAAATTCAACCTAAAATTCCACCGACAATGACAATTGACAAGATAACGATTAACGAAACGAACGAAACCATGGAAGTAATATATAGGGAAATATTACTGCTGATCCAATATGAGCAGAGCGAGGCGAAGTATGAAAGGCAGTTGTCTTTTTCTAACTAGGGTGACAATAAATTATATAGGTAATTAGGATATATCAAATTCATCTTCTTACCAAATCGGGAGCAGTCTCTTTTGCGGTCCTATTTTACCTGCATCTTGCCAGTCATGATGATCCTTAGCTCTATTGACGCGTTAAGTAACAAACACCAACAAAATTACTTACAAATTAAAATGCACTTTAGTTTGTAACTTATAATAGTATCGATTCGGTTAATTGACAGGGAGGCAATGTGATCAAAATCATAAACATTTTGCAGCAATTACAATATTTATTTACAAGTACACATTTGAATTGCATGTAGGTAGTTGGCTATATCCTATATTTTTTACACAATCGATTTCCTTGTGTTTTCAAATTTTAACTGAAACGAGTGATGGTTTAAACTATGTACACCAATATAAAACAAACTGTATACAATACTAAGGAATCGTATGTGAAACCATGGTATAAGAATATATGACTTGGCTACTTTTTATCAGCACTACTACTAATAGCTACAAATCAATTAATAAATTTTTCTCACCACGGCAGGAATTGGGATAGCGTCTTTTTTTTAACAAACAGAGAGAATTTGGAGTATTAAAAGATTTTGGATCAAAGTGTAGACTGCAAACTTTGAAGAATTTTGTAATAGGTCGTGTAAAATTTAAGTTCTTTTGCCAATTTATTTTGATGTTTTCATTTTTAGGAAAACTGAATAAATATCATATTGCACAAATTATTTCAAGCACGAGAAAATATGGTCACCTTAGTCCCAATAATGTAATCTTACTCAAACTTTAGCATACCTGTAGAAAGATATATTGCAACCACTATAAGATTCACTCATTTCTGCACCCCGGAACACTACAAGTTCTTACCATTTTGTTATTTTTACAATAAAATACATTTAAATTATTTTTACAAATTACATTTGAAATTATTTTTTTCCCGCCATCTTTTGTCATATAATGTCATCATAATTTAATGTTGCCTGTGTGAAAAATAATATAATATTAATTGGTTACTTATTTTATTTTGTGTTAATTCCACAAATTAATTCAGATTTCTATGTGTCAAGTAAGATTTATAATAAATAAAATTAAATAATATTATTTATTGCTAAATATCTCAAAACTTAAGTTGACAGTGACATTTATCACACATTATTTTTTAAACTGGCAAGCTGTTGAAGCAAGACAACAGCCTTCTCTATATGCCTTTCATTTTTGGCCGATTTCACCCCCGATTTACCATTTATAGAAAATAAACTTTAAGAGTAAGAACATAAGGTTTCTATTCATATAACATCTTCTTTAGTCTGAGTGTCAATCCGTGTCTGCGATTGACATTGACGTTGAGAGTTAGCAGTTTTGAAGTTTTCATTTTGCAATCATCTCAAAACATTCCAAAATAATAAGGTTTTTTTTTTTTTTTTTTTTTTATTCTCGAGTAGCGGTTGCTAGGGGATACTCGTCTGTTTGGTTCGTGGAAAAATTTTTTCTTTCAATATTTTATATTTCTATTTTTCATAGCTTATTTTGTTATTATTTCGATTATCTGGTGTGGGTAACAGTATATATAATTTAAATTCGGGGGTAATGGAGCCCATTCCCCCCGATCCGCCTGTCCCTCCCGATCTCACACCCTCTCCATCTTCGTCCTCTATCTTTAAAGTTTCAGGGAAGCGCCATGCTCCTCTCGATGAGGGGCCAGCCCCTCGAGGCAAAGTCACGGTCGTAGAAGATAGGGAAGCAGGGGTTGCCTCTGTTTCCACGGTTTACTTACATCCCTCATACTCCATAATGGGTATTAGGGAATACTCGAGGGCTGATCCGGGCCCATTCATAGTTCATGTAATTAAAGCTGAAGAACCCAATTCGGGCACGACCTTTCGGCCCATCAAATTTGGACAGTTTTTATTCCAAAACAAAATTTCTGACATCAGTCGCGATGGCGTCAAGCGTTTAGGCAGAAATAAAATGTCCATAGAATTTAAATCTGCTGATGGGGCCAATAAATTCCTGTCTAATTCGGTTCTGGCCAAGTACAAGTACGAGGCCTCCATCCCTAACTACAATGTCACCCGTATGGGTGTGGTCCGCGGAATCCCTGTGGATTGGTCCATGGGAGATTTTGTGGACTCATTAGAGATTCCAAGGGACATGACTTATGTATTAAAAGCGCGACGACTGAACAGAAAAGTTAGGGATCCAGATAACGTGAAAACATCATGGCAGCCGACACAAACAGTTGTTTTAACTTTTAGGGGTCAAGTGTTACCCCAGAAAATTTACAGTTTTTATAACGCTCTGAGTGTGGAAGCGTACGAGTTCCCTACAATTCAGTGCTTGGCGTGCTGCCGGTTCGGTCACGTCAAAGCTCAATGCCGTTCTAAGCCAAGATGCTTCAAATGCGCCCAGCCTCATTTAGGTGAGGAATGCAATGTTGTGAAGGTTACTTGCTTGTCCTGTTCTGGACAACATGTTGCTACTAGCAAATCTTGCCCAGAACATGCTCGCCAGAAACAAATCAAAGTCGTTATGTCCCGGGATGGGCTTTCCTATCAAGATGCTCAGGAATTGTGTCGCCCCTCAAAATCATTCAGCGAGGTTGCTAAATCTGTCCCATCTGCCCCCCTTCCTTCAACTTCAGCATCCTATTCCTCTGTTGCATCCTCTTCTGTTTCTCATAGGAAGACTGTAGCCCATTTTTCTTCACCACGTGCCCCTCTGGGTAAATCTTATGATAAATCGACTCATCAGTCTATTACAACTACGCCTCAGTCATCTCTTCCCAATGGTTGTGCCCTTCAATCCAGATCCTCACCTACCTCCAACTCCCAGAATGTCCTTCTTGTTCAGCTGCTCTCCATTATTTCTGGTATAATTTCTCAAAATTCACAGTTACCGCCCCACGTTGCCCATTTGATTTCACAACTTACTTCTTTTCTTTCCGACAATGGATCTGATTCCCATTCTCCAATGGAATAGTAGAAGTCTTCGAAAGAAGATTTCTGAACTTCTTTACCTCATCCGTAAGTGCAACCCCGTACTGGTGGCTGTCACGGAGACATGGTTTGTGCCTGGTGTTCGGTACAGAATTCCAGGCTTCTCGTGTCTTCGGGGCGACCGCCAGGACGGGGCTGCTGGATGTGCAATATTTATTAAACGTAATACAACTTTTTCGCAGATTCCTCTGCCCACGTTCAGTCCAGGAATTAACGCTGTGGCTGTCCGTGCTTTTAATATTTCATTCATTTGTATATATATCCCTCATCCCGATTCATCGTATATTTCTTTCATCCGTTCGCTTCTATCATCTATTCCTCCTCCTGTCATTTTGCTGGGAGACTTTAATGCCCACCATACATCATGGGGTTCACATGATACCAATTCCTTTGGCAACCTCTTATTTGATCTGTTCTCTGATCTTGATCTCTGTGTTTTGAACGATGGAACCCCAACTCGTAGGGTATATCCAAACCAAAACCCAAATTCCGTTGTGGATTTGTCTTTATGTTCTCCGTGCCTATTTCCGTCTCTTTCTTGGAATATACACCCTCTTTCTTATGGTAGCGACCATTTCCCTATTCAAATTGATTTATCACTCGGTGTGTCATTGCCTCCACCTCCCTCTCCTCTTCTAAAATATAGGCTTTCTGGTGCTAACTGGGACTCATACGCTTCTACCTTGGATATAAAACTGTGTGCTATTTCGTGTTATCCTGATGAATCCTCGTTATCTAAATACAATAAACTAGTTGATTCTATTTTGTACGCCGCTGATGCATCGATCCCTTTAAAGAACCCTCGTCAAAATGTTTCTTCCCCCCCTTGGTGGAATGCCGAATGCTCACGGGCAGTTAAGGATCGCAACATTGCTGAGTTAGCTTATAATAAATCAATGACTGTTAACAATTTCGTATCCTTTCAGAGAGCTGCTGCAAAGTGTAGAAGAATGCTTTCGGTAAAAAAGAAATCTGGTTGGCAGAACTTCTGTGAATCTCTTTCTCCGTCTACTCCATCCTACGTAGTATGGAACCAAATTCGCAGGTTTCGAGGATCCTTCAGGTATTCCGATGTGTATTCAAATGATCCCTCAGTGTGGCTGGAGGATTTTGCAAACAAGCTGGCTCCCTCTCATGTCCCGCAGTGTCCCTCACCACTACCTATTTTCTCTTGTTCATCTTCATACCATTTTGATATGCCTTTCTCTTTTGATGAATTACAGACCTCCCTGAATGGGCTATCGGATTCAGCCCCAGGAGTCGATGGCATCCCATATTCTTTTATTTCCAAAGCTAGTTTGAATGTTAAAAAATACTTCCTATCATTGATAAATAACTTTTTTGAAAACAATTTTATTCCGGATGCCTGGAAAACACAAATCGTAGTCCCTATTCCAAAACCTGGCAAAAACCCGTCCGACGCTAACTCTCACCGTCCAATAGCTCTTTCATGCGTTCTGGCAAAAGTGACGGAAATTCTCATTAAAAATAGATTAGAGTGGTTTGTGGAAAACTCGGACATTCTAGCCAAATCACAGTTTGGTTTCAGAAAAGGACTTAGCACCATGGATAGCCTCAGCATTCTTACTACTGACATAAGGCTTTCCCATTTAAATAAAGATTTCCTTATAGCTGTTTTCCTGGATATCGAGTCTGCCTATGATAATGTTATTCTATCCATCCTAAGAAGCAAACTATTGCAACTTGGGATCTCGCCAAAACTAATTAACTTCATTTGTTGTTTTTTAATGGAAAGATACATTAATATTCGGATACCTTCTTTGCAACCAATAACCAGAACCATCTGGAAAGGTTTGCCCCAAGGCTCAGTTCTTAGTCCTCTTCTGTTTAGCCTGTATACCGTTGACCTAGATGACTCCGTAAGCCCTTATTGTAGTACATTGCAATATGCGGATGACCTTGTGCTTTATGCTTCGTCCAGGAATATTTCTGTTGCTGAGGATAACATTAACAATGCTCTTGTATACCTGAATACCTGGCTAAGTGATCATGGATTTTCAATTGCGACTTCTAAGAGTAGTGTTGTCGTTTTTACTAGAAAGAGGGTTATACCTAGTATCATTGTTGAATATGGGGATGAATTTATTCCTCAGAGTTATACGGTAAAATTTTTAGGAGTCTGGCTGGACTCTAAACTCACTGGTGTTCCCCATTTTGACTATGTAGTTAAAAAGTGTGAAAAAAATATCAATATAATTCGTGCCCTTTCAGGTGTATGGTGGGGGTCCCACCCAGTTTCTCAAAAACTTCTGTATAATGCTATAATTCGGAGCCAGCTAGACTACGGAACATTTCTCTTAGATCACGAGAACAACATTCCTCTATCAAGATTATCAAAGATTCAATCTAAATGTCTCAGAATAATTCTGGGAGCCATGAAATCTTCTCCTATTAATGCCATGCAGGTTGAGAGTGGGGAACCCCCTCTCCATTTACGTAGGCAATTTTTATGTAATAAATTTCTGTGCAGAGTCTTTCAAAATTCCAAACATCCCTTGCTGTTCTGTCTAGAAAAACTACATAATGTTATATACGGCAAGCCTAATCCATGCCATATCCCGTGTATTGTCAAGGGATTCACTAAGTTTTGGTATAGCATCCCATACGAAATTTTCAGGTCCCCTGGTAATCCCTTATTTATTTCGAACTACTCTGCTCTTATGTTTCATCCATCTATTATCTTGAACTTCGGCGTTGATAAAAATTCGTTGGAGCCTTCAATCCAGTTCTCACAATGTATTGACAAGAACTGGAGAGATTGGCTCGCGGTGTATACTGATGCCTCCAAACTTGGCAGTAATTATGACGTTGGGTCTGCCGTGTGGATTCCAAAGTATAATGTTATTCTGAGTCATAAAAGTCCTCCGCTCGCCTCGGTGTTTACCGGGGAAGCTGTTGCCCTTCTAGAAGCCATCTTATTCGTTTCTGCACACAAAATCCCCAAATCAATAATATTTTCTGATTCTCAAAGTTGCCTTCAAGGAATTGCATCCAATTTATTTAGATCCAGAAACAAATTTCCTATAATTTTGCGAATCAGGGAAGAGTTATATAAATGCCACTCTCAAGATTTCGAAGTCGTGCTTGCTTGGATTCCGGGGCATGTTGGCATCCCAGGAAACGAAACTGCTGACTTATGCGCAAAAAATGCTTCCTCGTCTGGTAGCTCTGATCATTACCAGGTATCTTGCCACGACCTTTCTTTGGTTTGCAAGTCAGATCTTTTCGCGTCCTGGGACCGCCTTTGGCAGCGTTCTAAATTAGTTACAGGAAAGTTTTACGGTCAATTACAAAATTCTATTCCTACAAAACCTTGGTTCATGAAATTTAAGAAACTCAACAAAAGAGCAACTTCTACTTTATGCCGACTTCGTTTGGGACATGCTTGTACTCCTGTATTTTTGGCCCGGATCAGAGTTCGTGACCACTCCTTGTGCGAGTGTGGAATTGATATTGGTTCCCCGGATCACATTTTCTTTGATTGCCCTAGGCTCCGCTGCTCCCTGTATGATATGATCCCTGACGATTTGCCTCGCCCTACCAACTTTGCTAATCTTCTCCCTCTTGTATATACTCCTTTTGTTTATATTCTAAACAAATTTATGTTAATTAATAATATTAAGTTGTAAAATATTTCCCTTTGTTACTGTCGCTTAAACGTGCTTTTAGTTTATTTTGGTTAGCTTTGGAAGCTTCTATTTAAGTTTTCATAGTCATAATATGACCGTTTCTTTTATAACTTTAATATGTATAACGTAATAAGCTTGCTTTTTAAAATTTTTGCTTTTGGTTTTATTTTATCGACCGAACCTTTCAGTGTTTGTTTTTTAGCTTATCCGTTACGTGACATTGGCAAAATTGCGGTAACGCTGCAGAAGCCATAATAAAAAAAAGTTGAAGTTGAATAAGGTTTTTTGTTTTTTGATATTTTTTAAAACCACATTTTAGAATACTTGCATTATGCGTCGTGCATTTGTGTATAAAACTAAGGACGAAGACATTGGAACTGTTATAGATGTGGACGACTCAATCGACCGTGTTAAAATGGTTATCAAAAACCACTTTGGTAACCACGGTGTAAACATCAGCTTATTTTTCGAAAACGGGTGTGAAATTCACGACACACGCCTTATTAGAGATAATGAGAAGGTCTATCTCAGTCTTGAGAACACTAAATCCTGTGATAATGATAGTAAAGTGGCTGAAAGTGTAAAGAAAGCTGTCTCTGATTGGATAACTCTCAATGTTGGAGGAAAACTCTTTACCACCTCACGATCGACGCTTGCAGCTAAGGAACCTACTTCTATGCTCGCGAGGATGTTCGCAGAAGACAATAATGAGTATTTAATGAACCCTAGTGCCACTGATGCAACAGGGGCTTACCTTATAGACAGAAGTCCAGTGTATTTCGAGCCTATCTTGAACTATTTGAGGCATGGAAATGTTGTTTTGGACGCGCATGTAAATCCCAAAGGTGTGCTTGAAGAAGCTGTGTTCTATGGTAAGGAGTTAGAATTTGTTGATTATTGTTGAGTGAATTATAGCTAATAATAAGTAGTAACACATTATCCTTATTAGTTAAGTGCTACCTAGTTTCATTTATGATTCATTGGTAATAAAAGAAGATAATAAACATTACTCAATATGTAACACATAATCTCTTTCACCAATTTAGTTTGGTAGATGACATTTAGATCAAAAGTACAATATTTTAATTTCTATATGATATTTAAAGTTGAAATGTATCATTCAGATAGCTAATATGTAAAAGAATATAATATGTATTGTGTACAAGGAGGAGGATCCATAAAATGACAATGAAGAGACAGTGCATCCAAAACTGCAAGCACCCACTAGTTGTAATAAATTTATTTATTTGATTAATGGGCAAGCAGCAAATTGCTGATGTGCCCATATCACACTGTGTCAAAATTATTTTATATAGTCAACACAAAGTTCAAATTTATACAGTCCATTGGTGCAATGATCACAAGTTAAATAAATAATAAATAAATATTTCAGGACATATCACACAGCGCCATGTAGCCCCATACTAAGCTTACACTTGTATCATGGGTACTAGATAGCGAAAATAATACATACTTTTTTTTTGTAAATACATACTTATTATACATAGAAACGACCAGACTCAACACAAGTAACTACAAATTTTAATATGCATAATTACTTGTGTTATGTGGGGATCCGCCGCATCCCTAGATTAGAAGGCAGAGCCACTACCAACTAAGCTAACAGAGCAGCCAAACAAACAAAGTTAACAAGAGATTTTTTGGTTTTTTGTAACCAGTCATCAAGACGGTTCTTAACATTGTTTACAGATCTTGCACTGACCACCTCTTTTGGCAACCTGTTCCAGTTATGAACCACTACTACTAGTAGTACTAGTCCGATCAAAATTTTAAAGTCTTTATAAGGTCTCCACGTAGTCGCCTTTACTATTGTCTATTATTATTTCAGGCATAGATTCAATGATACCAACTCTAAACAAGCTCATAGAAGATTCCAGAATCAACTCGGGCAGTAGTCATCCATTATCACGGATGGATGTGATTCATGCCATCATCAAGACACCAACCACCTCGGAGCTCCGGTTCCAAGGTGTCAACTTGGCTGGGGCAGATCTGAGTAGATTGGACCTGCGGTATATTAATTTTAAGGTATGGTATGGTTTAGTGTTAAGGGTGCTAGTATTTCGAGTATCAAAATAAATGCTATGAAAGCATATAAAGAAAGAAAATAGATTTATTGATGCAAATCTATTCACAACACACTAATATTACAAAGATAGAGAAAGTATTTGAATCTACATGAGTGAAGGTGTCTTGTTCTTTGTGCTCGAATGGCTGAATCAATTTAAAAGATGAATTAGACATATTGATTAACACTATATCATACTTTACTGGTTTAACATACATACATACAAGTATATGGTATATTTTATCATGGAAATTATGCACAGGCGACACCAGAGGTTGCCAATTGCATAATTGGTTATGCTAAAACATAAACTCTGTTACATCACAGTTTCTGTGTTCTAACATACCATACTTCTCGTTTTAATGACACAAAATTTTATTAATAAATAAAATAAATATTTCAGGACATCACACAGCGCCATCTAGCCCCATACTAAGCTTACACTTGTATCATGGGTACTAGATAACGGATATAATACATATATACTCTTCTTTCGTACATACAATATACTTATTATACATAGAAACAACCAGATTTAACACAAAAAGTTACAAATTTTAAAGTTCATAATTACTTGTGTCATGCGGGAATCAAACCTGCACCCCTAGATTAGAAGGCAGTGCCACTACTAACTAGGCTAACAGGGCAGTAATTCAATGATAACTATTACTTTTATCACACTTACTGTATTATAAGTTATTTTGTCAAGTGCTAAACCCGCACTCTGTTTGTTTACTTTTGACTACGCAATAATACAAAGCTTAAATATGCATATATGCCGGTTCGAATCCTGCCGGTCGTGATTATGTTCGCTCATTTTCCAATAAAAAGTTTAACTTGCTGTATTATTTCAGTACGCCTGTCTCTCCCGCTGCAACCTAAGTGGTGCCAACCTGTCCCACTGCTGGTTGGAGCGCGCAGACTTGTCACAGGCTAACCTGGAGGGCGCCACTTTATTAGGGGTCAAGGCACTCTGTGCTAATATGGAAGGTAATAAAACACATATCATTGACATACATACAATAAGTTACTTAATTGTTCCCTTGTATGAACAGACTAAATATTTAATTTTAATCATACTGTTGTGTTTAGTTATCATTAAAATTGATCAATCAATATCATCATCAAATTCAAAAAGTTTACACTAAAAAACAAAACCACCAAAAATCAAACAAGAATGTGATTTATTTAAATAAATAAATATTTCAGGACATATCACACAGCGCCATAAGCACTAAGCTTACGCTTGTATCATGGATACTAGATAACGGATATAATACATATATACTTTTCTTTTGTAAATACATACTTATTATACATAGAAACGACCAGACTCAACACAAATAATTACAAATTTAAATGTTCGTAATTATTTGTGTCATGTGGGAATCGAACCCGCACCCCTAGATTAGAAGGCAGAGCCACTACCAACTAAGCTAACAGAGCAGTCAGTTCATTTCAACTTTAACCAATGACAATGATCCAATATTATCGAAGTTCCAAAATCTTGTGTTTCCATGGATTGGATGAGACATAAAAGTATGAGTTATGGTTGAGTTATGTTCAGTAAATTTTACGACATGGTTACAATATAAGTTAATTTTTTTTACTTTGCGGAAATCCTTTACCATATACCGCACCTTGTTATTAATTGGTAAGATCTTGAAATCCACGGAGGCCACTTTGGTTAGGAGGTATATGGAGATTGGAGGAACACACCTAAAAACCACCAAGTTTGTTGTTTGATGCCGGTTTTTTTAAGTGCCAAGGTATTGGGGTCAGTAATGTTTCCAAATCGCCACTTGTTTTCTTATGTGTTCTACAATATATCAATATATTTATGTAAATTTGTCGTGTTTGTGATTCAAGGTGCAAATTTGAAAGGATGCAATATGGAAGACCCGGCTGGTTCACGAGCGTTGCTTGAAGGTGTCAATCTAAAAGGTACATAGTTTATTTTAGTTACTTCTGCAGCTCAGAGAGGGTTTGGTGTCCCTAGGTGTATGGATGATAGGTGAGAATAACAGTCACTGTTAGGTAGTTATCAACGCTGTACATTTATTGTACGACCGTTCGCTGTGAGCGATTCAGCCAACTAGCGCTGCCGGGCCGGCTACCAAACCGGTTTGGTCGACAGGCGCGCGTGGAGTCGATTCTAACTCCCTATAACACAAATTGACTGTCCGTCCGCACAACATACAAAAATATATATGATTTTATTTATTTTACGTATATAACATATTAATATTATTGTGGGATCGTGTGTGTATAAATATAATGAATATTATATAATATTATTTGATGTCGATATATTAATTATTTAAAAGATATATTATAGTTACATAAATATTTTGTGTTATAAATATGAAAATAAAATATTATGAATAGTTATAAATAATTATAAACTAATATAAAATAATATGAAGCCCACATTACTCCCCTCCAGAGACCGTCATGGTCGAAAGTGATTAGGAAAACGAACTATACGCCCAGAACGAGTTTGTTTAACCTGGATCGGGATCGGGGCTGATGATGGGACCGCGAGCGGAACTTGGTTCAGAGCTGGTGTTGGAATAGGGATTTCCTGTTGACGAATTAGGGTAGGATCTGGATGGGAAAGAGTAGTGGGTAGCTGGGTAGGCTTGGATAAAGTGTCTGTCAGGATGTAGGCTGGTTTCAGCCTGTCGATCGAGACAGTAGTAGCCCTACCATTTACAAGTATTTTAAATACTTTGTCATTTCGTTCAAGTACTTCGTGGGGGCCCGAAAAGGGAGGTTCTAATGCACCTCGAACTTTATCGACGCGTAAAAATACGTGACTTGTTGTGGCTAAGTCTTTAAAAATGAAGACTTTAGCTTTGTTGTGGCGAGCAGCAGGCGAGGGTTGTAACTTCATCATGGATCGTCGCAGGCGAGATGTGAAGTTGGATACGTCCATGCTGTCAGGGACAGTGGCGTGGAAAAAATCGCCAGGCAAACGTAACGACTCGCCATATACTAGCTCTGCAGAAGTAGTTTGTAGATCCTCTTTGAAAGCACTTCTAATGCCTAAGAGCACTAGTGGTAATGCTTCCAACCAGCTGCTGTCCGCGTGGCACATGATTGCTGCCTTTAGTTGTCGGTGGAACCGTTCCACAAGACCGTTACTTGCTGGGTGATACGCAGTAGTTCTGTGGTGCTTGAATCCAATCATCTTTCCCAGATATTGAAAAAGTGCCGATTCAAACTGTGCGCCTCTGTCAGTCACAATGTCAGTAGGGCATCCAAATCTGGATATCCATGATAATAGTGCTTTACCAACAGTCTCTGCTGTTATATCTGGCATCGGCGTGACTTCCGGCCAGCGTGTAAATCGGTCTACTGCTGTAAGGCAGTATCGGTTACCCTGTGAGATAGGCAGGGGACCAATGATGTCCACGTGGACGAATGTAAATCGAGCGCGAGGTAAGTTGAAATTGCCCAACGGAGCAGTAACGTGTCGACTTACTTTAGCTCGCTGACATGCAAGACATTTTCGTGACCATTCTTGGCAATCTTTGCGAGCCCCAGGCCATATAAACCGCTCAGCAACTAATTTCGCCGTTGGTTTAGGGCCAGGGTGGCTAAGATTGTGCAAACTTTCGAATATTTGTTTGCGAAATGGTTTGGTCACAAAGGGCCTTGGTGGTCCTCGACTTACGTCACAGTAAAGCTCTGTGTTACTGTCTGGTAACTTAAGTTTCTCTAGGCGGAGTGATGATTCACCACCTAACAGGTGTGTCATTTCGTCGTCGGAAGTCTGTGACAAGGCTAACTGTCCCCAGTCGATTGGCATCTGGAGTTCTTCTATTCTCGACAGTGTATCAGCCACAACATTGTCTTTGCCTGATATGTGCAGGATGTCTGTCGTGAATTGTGAAATAAAATCCAGGTGACGAAATTGACGTGGAGTGCAATTAGTTTTTCTTTCGCTAAAGGCGAAAGACAGTGGTTTGTGGTCGGTATATACCACGAAATGTCGCGCTTCCAACATATGGCGAAAGTATTTAATACTCTCGTAAATTGCAAGGAGCTCGCGATCATATGGAGAGTAATTGCTCTGTGCGGGGCTCAACTTGCGAGAGAAGAAGGCTAGCGGCTGCCAGTGTCCATTCTTGAGCTGTTGGATTACTGCGCCTATAGCGGTGTCGGAGGCATCGGTAACGAGTCCTAATTTGGACTGTGGGTCGGGGTGTGCTAATAAAGCTGCCTCACAGAGGTTCTGCTTACAGGCTTCGAATGCTCGCAGAGAGTCACCCTCTAGCGTCACGGGGTGGGAAGCTTTGACAGACCCAGTGAGCAGAACGTTGAGAGGAGCCTGGATCTGGGCAGCATTGGGTAAGAACCGCCGATAAAAGTTTACCATGCCCAGGAAGCGTCTGAGTTCTCGGACGGTTCCTGGTGCAGGAAACTCTGAGATGGCCTTGACCTTGCTGTCCAGAGGCTTGGTACCTTCTTCAGAAATTTGGTAGCCCAAAAAGGTTACCACGGGTTTACCAAAAACGCACTTTGCCGTATTAACCAGCACGCCATACTCGCGCATGCGTTCAAAGAGCTGGCGCAGGTGGTCCTCGTGTTGGGTTGGCGACTCAGAGAAAACTAGAAAGTCGTCAAGGTAGCAGTAACAGAAATCTAGCCCTCTAGTCATTTCGTCAACAAAACGTTGAAACGTTTGACCGGCATTTCTCAACCCAAATGTCATATACGGAAATTCGAATAGACCGAATGGGGTTGAGATTGCTGTTTTTGGGATATCCTCTTCATTGACTGGTATCTGATTGTAAGCTTTTACCAAGTCTATGGTAGAAAAGACTCGACAGCCTGAGATACTCTGAGCGAAGTCATGAATATGCCTAATTGGATAGCGGTCTGGGATGGTGCGTGCGTTAAGTCTTCGATAATCACCACAAGGTCTCCAGCCGTTATCCTTTTTGGGCGCCAGATGTAAGGGTGAAGCCCAAGGACTTTCTGAAGGTCGCGCTGTACCGTTACTGAGCATAAGTTCGAATTCCTGTTTAGCGATTTTAAGTTTATCAGGGGCTAAGCGGCGAGGTGTGCAATATATAGGGGGACCGGGGGTTGTTCTTATATGGTGTTTTGTACTGTGCTTTGGGACGACTGAAACGCCTGAAGGGCGAGTGATTTCGGGAAAGTTAGCAAGAATTTCGTGATACCGCGTGTCGGCCGACCAAGTTTTTACAGAGCATACATCGGTATTCGCAGCAATGGCTTTACAATGTAATGTTGTCGTATTATCGATGAGCCGTTCGTTTTTTAAATCTACTAATAAACCAAAATGTTTCAAAAAATCAGCACCAATTATAGGTTTAGTTACATCGGCTACAGTGAAACGCCATGGGAAATCGCGCCTTAATCCTAAGTTTAGTTTTAAGTCAAGAAATCCATATGTATCTATCCCGGTTCCGTTCGCTGCCTGCAGTTGGTACTTGGTCTTGTTACGTCGCTCGTTCAACGCCGCTCGAGGGTAGACGCACAGCTGGCTGCCGGAATCCACCAGGAACTGATCCTTGGAGTTGAGGTCTGACACGAAGAGGCGACCAGCAGGCGCGGGGCAATCGTCTGTCGCCATTACCGACTGCCCGGAGCGTTTCCCGACTTTTCGAAATCGCACGGCTTTATGCACTTGTTGGCGTTAGCTCCGTGTGTTGCGTGGTACCAGCATATCGGGTATTTTCGGTAGCTGGAGTCTGACCTTCTTCTCTTGTCCGGAGTTGCACGTCGTTGTTGTCTCGATCGGTTGTTTCTGTCGTAGGCGCGCGAGCTTCGGGTGTGGTCGTCTAGCTTCGCAGAGAGGCGCTCCACCATCTTCTTCAGCTCTGCAATCTCGCTGGTGTGATGAGCTGGACACGATGTTGAGGAAGTGGCTGCTACATTACCAGACGATGATGATGATGTGGTTATATCCTGGATGCGGTCAGCTAGGTCCGCGAGATCCTCGAGGGGCTGTGTTGTCTGCGACGCCAGGACGGTTTGAATGCTGCTCGGAAGTCGATTGCTCCAAATTGTTTGAATGAATGATGCAGGTAAACCAGGGCCAGCTAAATCTTGCAAGTGTCTTAGAAACTGGGATGGCTTTCGGTCCCCAAGTTCTTCATGCATAAGTAACTGCTTAACTTTTCGCTCGTGCGACGCGGAAAGCCGTCGGATTAGCTCTGTCTTTATTTTTTTATATTTTTCATGGGCCGGAGGGTTTATGATAATATCTTTCACTTCTTTAGCGTCGATTGTGTCGATGTTTGCGATGACGTTATTATATTTCATGTTATCATCTGTGATTCCTAGGTTTTCAAATTGGCCCTCCAGGAGGGCAAACCAAATTTCCGGTTCGTCCGGACAGAACTGCGTTACCTTGACATTAGTTTTCTTGCACGACGCCGGGCGGCGCCGGACCGTAACGTTGTCCTTGGCATCGGGAGCAGTTCCGACTTCTGGATCTGATGTGTCACTCATGGTAAAGGTTGCAAATCCTTGTCAAGGGGTCACCACTTTGGTGTCCCTAGGTGTATGGATGATAGGTGAGAATAACAGTCACTGTTAGGTAGTTATCAACGCTGTACATTTATTGTACGACCGTTCGCTGTGAGCGATTCAGCCAACTAGCGCTGCCGGGCCGGCTACCAAACCGGTTTGGTCGACAGGCGCGCGTGGAGTCGATTCTAACTCCCTATAACACAAATTGACTGTCCGTCCGCACAACATACAAAAATATATATGATTTTATTTATTTTACGTATATAACATATTAATATTATTGTGGGATCGTGTGTGTATAAATATAATGAATATTATATAATATTATTTGATGTCGATATATTAATTATTTAAAAGATATATTATAGTTACATAAATATTTTGTGTTATAAATATGAAAATAAAATATTATGAATAGTTATAAATAATTATAAACTAATATAAAATAATATGAAGCCCACAAGGGCGCCATATAAGATAAACTTTTTATTAAGTGCAATATAGCATGAAATATACAAAGACCTGTCATATAATATTCTCGCAATTAAAATATCAACAATATTAGTTTTCCGGATTTTATTATTTTTGTTGGATGTTTTTAAAAATCGAGTGTGGCTCAGCAGTTGCAGTGTACTACCATACTTGTACCTACTTAGTCAAAGCATGGTAAAAGCAATAAACATTGTATGATCATTGTATGACCATTGTATTGTATAAACATTGTATGACTATGTAGGTAGCGTTATTGCACTACTTTTTTTTCAAATCAGTTAATCGCTCCATAATTATATGCTTTTTTTTACTAAAACCTAAAACCAGTTGACCATAGTATATTTTATATTGTAGGGGCAAACCTAGAAGGCAGCAACATGGGCGCAGTGAACCTGCGAGTGGCCACTCTGAAGAACGCCAATTTACAGAACTGTGATCTCCGCGCCGCCGTGCTGGCCGGGGCTGATTTAGAGGTAACATAAACAATCAGGGAAATGTATATCATCATCATCACAAATTTAAGGGCCGGGCCCTTGTCTGTGGAGCATGCGCCATCCTTCCCGATCTTCTGCCAATTCCTTGACCTCCTTATACGACATGCCATCCGCCTTTTCTTTTACTTGCTCCATGTATGATCTTCTCGGCCTTCCTGTTTCTCTTCCGGCTTTCAATTTTCCCTCAATGATGTTTTTCATATATTCGTCATGTCGTATAAGGTGGCCAACCATCTTCCCTTATATTGTATACCAAATATTTAAAACACATACAAAGGAAAAAGTGTACATTAGCGAATGGAATTATCACTTGGAGTGATCTTTTTCTACTATTTAATTATCTAATTCTTACTTTGACGTGAAATTAGAAAAGAACAACTAAACAGAGGACGCTTAAATTTAGGTTTTTTACATTGGATAGATAGATTAACTAAACGGTTTTCACTCACGTGATCGCGTAAATCGTTTACGCGTTTCGGATGTTATGACATCCATCTTCAGAACGTTCGTTCTGGGCCGCGGCAGCACGCAGACTGCGCGCCGCGAGTGAAAACCGTTTAGTTAATCTTTTGATAAAATGTCTCACGAAAGTTTTAATATTAAAATTGGATAGATAGATAATTTGTTATTGCAACACACAATGCAATAACATAAAAACAGTATCAAAACATAGTAGTATGCATAAAAACAGTATCTAATGTATAAGACAATCCAACATTGCCCACCTGATCGACAATATTTGATTTAAATATGTTTATAAAGCATTTACTTACCTCCTATGAAGTTCAGCGAAATTTTGTATTCATTAAATATCATCATACCCAACCAACAATATTACAATAATATACAATAGATTTAATTTGAACCATCTCTTTTATAACTCAATTTAAAACTTATAACCTCTATGTTTCAGTGTTGCGACCTGTCAGGTAGCGACCTCCATGAAGCCAACCTCCGCGGTGCGAACCTCAAAGACGCTGCGTTCGAACTCATGCAAACTCCTTTGCATATGTCACAGACTATTAGATAAATACTCCTTGGATTTATTACTTATTATCATCATCATCATCATGTAAATCGAAGTGTAAATCCAACACAGAACGAGCGATTTTCAGATATCAAATTAAAAAAAAAGTAATTTTGTGCTACCTTTGTAGACTCGGTAGATGGCGCTCATTGCCACAAAGCCGACAAATATAAAACAACATTTTAATTCGATAAGTCATGACAAAACTAAAATTACGTTTAGTTGTTAGAATATTTGTTGAAACTGTTTAGTAAAATAAAAACAGTTTCTTGTATATTATGTGCATTGTATGCTAATATTGAGCTTACTGGAAGCTAGCGCCATCTCTTAACAACTAGAGTTATTAAAATAAAATTGATACTAGAAAATCGCTCATTCATTGGGAAGATTGTATTAATGTTTGTCCAAATTTTATACGTACTATATGTATGTAATGTAGTTTTAATGATTTTGTAAGAAGGTAACACATACCTATTCATTACAAAAATATACTAACATTTTTGTTGTTAGTGTAATAACTAGGTATAAATGTACCTAAACTTATTAAATTAATTATAATCGACATTCCTTAAAGTATTATTATCAGGTGTCTAAATATATAAAACTCAAAAGTGACTGACTGACTGATATAGTGATCTATCAACGCACAGCCCAAACCACTGGACGGATTGAGCTGAAATTTGGCATGCAGGTAGTTGTTATGACGTAGGCATCCGCTCAGAAAGGATTTTTGGAAATGCCACTTTTAAAGGGGTGAAATAGGGGATGCAAGTTTTACTTCTTAATGCGAGCGAAGCCGCGAGCACCCACTAGTTCTAGTATAAACCCAGGATTTGATAGTCCTCTTATTCGTACGACCGAATTCGAAGCCAGAAAAAAATACATGAATTAATAAAAAACCATTCGATTTAAAAAGTTATAAACCTAATTGATGAGCTATTTAATTTCTTTTTTTACGTATATTTTTTATGGTCAAGTGCTAACCCGTTTTATTTAAAACAAGTGACAAAGGTTTAACTAATCCCTCATTGTAAATGCTTTATATTATAACTAAGACTATTTTACTTTAATTTTTTTATGTACCTACAAATTATGTATGTACTAGTTATGTATATTATTATGAACTTCCTAACCTGTTGTATAGGAGTAAGTTTTTAGTTGTAAAACTTTTTTTGAATAAATTATTTATTTTGTGTTTTATTTCAATGGCTTTATTTAACCTCTTAGTTAACTAAGCAAAAGATAAAAAACATCAATGCATCTTTATCCGAAAGATATCTAGAAAAATAAGGGTGTAAAAGTATTAGCACATAGTTTATTTTTATATATTACGTAGTATAAATAAAAATTACATATATATATATATATATATATTGTTTAATATACATATGTAAGTATGGGTTTGAGTAAAGGTTTATGTTTATTGTTTAAGTTTTTATAGTCAAATTTCATGTGCTCGTTATTGTACACCCGGTCTAGTCTTTTTTTTATATTTTCCTCTCTATCCTACGGTTGCCTTTTTTTTTTTGGAGCATGTCATTCGCAAAGTCAAGACTTTAAACGTCGGGGTAAGTCTCAACGGGCGTCACAAGGTTGTGGGGTACGCTGACGATTTAGCTCTGCTAGGTCAGACTAAGGCTGAAGTGGAAGTTGCGGTGCAGATTCTTGCTTCTGAAGCGTCTAGAGTTGGCCTAAGAATTAATGCTGAAAAAACTAAGTATCTCCATATGAAGCGGTATAAAGACATAAGGCAAAAGCGCGAGGACCTGCAGCTGGGCGATACTATGTTTAAAGGTACCGCTAAGTTTAAGTATCTGGGCTGCACTGTCACTGATACAAACAGAAGGGAAGAGGAGATAGACATCAGAATCCATAATGCCCTGAGGTGCAGTGCGGCGCTTCATAAGGTGTTGGTGTCTAAACTTCTGAGCAGAAAGACCAAGATCCGGATTTATAAGACTGTCATAAAGCCGATCTTGATGTACGGCAGTGAGGTTTGGACACTAACCCTTAAAGAAGAAGAAAAGCTGCTTGTAGCGGAGAGAAAGATAATGAGGAAAATTCTGGGGCAGACTCAGAGAGAAGATGGAAGTTGGAGGGTTCGTAAAAACCAAGAGATCGAAGACCTGGTGGGCGAACCGAACATCATAGGGGAGTTCAAGGCTCAGAGACTTCGCTGGATGGGCCATCTAGAAAGAATGGGGGAAGATCGTCATGCCAAAAAAGCGTATCTTGGAATCCCAAGTGGTCGACGCCCTGTCGGTCGACCCAGATACCGCTGGAGAGACGCCGTGGAAGCTGACTTGCAGGAACTTGAAGTTGCAGACTGGCGAGTGGCAGCCCAAGACCGGCGAAGGTGGCATTCTCTTGTGCTGGAGGCCAAGACCCACTTCGGGTCGCTGCGCCATAGGAGTAAGTAAGTAAGTATCCTACGGTTGCCTGGAAGAGATCGCTTTTAGCGATAAGGCCGCCATTTGTGGCATTAGTTTTAATTATAATTTTTTCCCGTTTTGTATTATGTTTATTTTATGTGAGTGTCCAATAAAGTATTAATCTATCTAGTTTAATTTGTCTGTGTGTAGCATTGTAACTCTCACACGAATAAAAATAAATGATGTAGTTTGTTTGTATATTGGCTGAATTGATCGCAGATGTTTTATTATGTTTCATCAAAATCGGTTCAGCACTGTGAATCACTTTCTTAGTTTATTAAAGTTCGTTTGCTTTTTTCTGCAATTCTGTTACCTTGTTAGATTTATTTGCTCAATAAGAAGTTTTAGACTATCTGATTATGAACTGTAATAAAATTCACTGAACGAAATCCAACCAACATATCTATACTAATATTATAAAGCTGAAGAGTTTGTTTGTTTGTTTGAACGCGCTAATCTCAGGAACTATTTACCTAATGGAGCGAATTGAAAAGTTATTTTTGTGTTGAATGGACCATTTATCGAGGAAGGCTTTAGGCTATATAACATCACGCTGCAACTAATAGGAGCAAAGAAACAATGGAAAATGTGGAAAAAACGGGGGAAATTATTCATCTTTGAGGGCTTCCGTTGCGTGCGCTGCGAAAACGGTTCAAGTCGTGGGTAACAGCTATAATTTATAAAGCTGAAGAGGTTGTTTGCAAAAATAAATATGATGCCCAAAATAACTATCCCATGCGGACGAAGTCGCTGGCACAGCTAGTTACTTATATAATGATGTACCTAGTTTTCTTTTCAATAAATACATACTTATACGACCAGATTCAACAAGAGTAATTATCGATTTTTAGAATTTACAGGTTGGACACAACGACATTAATAATACCTAAAGTTGGACATTCATTCCCTATCTATCTATTCAATATCTAGGTATGTGATATTTTCTTTCTGTAATAAAAATTATGTATGTATTCTACTCATTATTCCAAATTTGAACTTCCCGCTATAAACATACGCGCTATTTAGAGCGTTGTAATGTTGTTTAAACTGCTTTAGAGATGATACAGATAAAATATTTTTCTCGTTTTGAAAACAAATCAAATCGATTAGTATATAGAAATAGTATTAATATTATCGAAATTATTTTTTGGGATATTAGATTATTATTGTTTGGTCACGACTTGCCTTCATTATTTTATGAAAATTTTATAAATTATACTTACTTACCAATGTGGCGCTGCGAGACATAAATTATAACACATGCCTAGAACTTTGAATATCACGAATCAACATGGTTAATAAAAGATGATCTCAAAAATTTACCAATGAATTAAATCTCGTTTCCCGTTTGAATATCTATCCCTTCAAAGCGTTTCCCCGAAATTTACACGACTGCAAAATCGATTAAATATGTCAACTCAACTCAGCTCTAAAATTTTTGTGTTGTAAAGTTGGCAAAATTTGTTTTTTATTCGCGTTCTATTTTTGTGTGTGACGGTTCTGTCCGGCAAAGAAGGATTTTATTTTATAAATAAGTTGATGATTTTCTTGTAAATCATCTATTTTTCTCCAAATCTTCCTCCCGATTGCGGTTAATAATAAAAATGCAGAACGGAGACGAAACGCCGGTGGCTGCCGAAAACAGTAAGTTTCTCATTGTTGTCAAAGAAAATATCGCAATAACAATCGTAATATCCCCGTTTTTCCGGATTTCCAGTAATATATCGTTAGAAAGTTACTGAAATATGTTGTAAATTGCGTTTCGCATCAAGATCACATGTTTTCTATGTACCCGCTTCAAGATTTTGTTGTGTAAATTGCAATGTCTATTGAACTTCATTATTGTAAAAATATTTAGGATTGATGCGTTCTAACGTAATTTCACTTGCATTTGATCGTTTCGTGCATCGTTTGCTGCGTTTTGGTGGTTACCTCGGCTTGTAATTATTGAAACTAGTGGGTAGGATAATTGGAGTGTGAAAATCGTGACTCACATTCTGCCCACCTCTTTTGTAAAAGTGCATTTGATTTATTCGGCAGACCGCCGAATGGCGCGAATGCACGGTATCTGCGATTTTTATCACGGATTGTTGTCTGAGATTCTGTTTAATAAGACTAAATTCTTTCACTAAAACTGTTTCTAATCAAATCTGTTTGTCTACCTTCATTTTGTTTGTAAGGTCATATGAGATTTTCTATTTGCTTTGGATGATGTATTCCAAGGTCTATAATAGAGGAAAATAATATGATAGCTAAGTGCTCTAATATGCATAGAAGATATACTTATGCAAGTCTACTTCAGTTATTATTTGTTTATATTGAATGCATACACCAGTGTGATAATAAATTCTTATCTCACACTTTGAGTATAAACAATTACTTTACCTACCTCTAGTGATTACAAGAAATGCAAATTTTGTACTATACTAGTTTTACAGTTACTAACTGGTGCATAGTGGAAAATAGTCGCACAATATTGTCTCAAAAAGTCATTTTTTCTGTTGAAAGTGTCCACAATACATATCTAAATTTGAATATTCTTAAAATAAAGACTATGAAATAAAACTTGTTTTTGCACAATATATTTAATTCTAATATATAGTTAAATTATTCACATATCTATAAAACTAGATAAGTAAAATGTAAATGTACTACCCACATTTAAAATTAATATGTAGACATGGTCATATTGTGGGTGAAAGAAAAAGTTATAGGTCAATACAATATGTAACTTAAGAAATGCAAGCTGCAATGCTAAATTGGGAAGTATTTTATTTTAAACGCCTCATCTACCATCTTATTCAATTTATTTCCTGCTAGAGTGGTTGACTGGGAGACTCTTTTTTATTGATAAGGCTGTCAATTAAGACATTTGTTTGTCTGTGTGCAGAAATCTAGAACTTTCCTGTTCAGATACAGTTGCCTATCTGTATCTCTCAAAAGTTATGCTGAGTATTGTAGTCATTGAGTTTATTTATATGGTCTAAATCATTGGTCTGATCATGTAGTGTGATGTGAAACAAAACAAGCAAAGAATTTAAACATTATAATAAAACAATGCAGAACTAATGACATACCATTGCTTTGAATACCATACAAATTGAAATTACTTTAAACCCTATACAAATTGAAACCACAATCTTTGACACCAATAAATGTGTAAACAGGTGTAACATTCTATTGTATGAATCTACTTGACAACAAACTATGGCATAATATAAAGTATAATATATAAACTGTATGAAGTGCTCATAGTTCAGCTAGCTATATAATAAATGTGAAGGAATAAATAAAGATTGGATTAGGATGACATTAATTGACTGCATGCCTAATATACTCAGAGCTCTGACCAGCGATGTAGAGAAGGAACACCCCAGGAGGTTAGGATAATGTGACTCCCACATAACCACCATAAATCCTCCCTGGGTTTGGGTGGTGTAATAGGTTTTCTTGAGATAATAAAAGGATGACATTAATTTGTTTGTCAAATATGACATCTGGCGCAGGTCAAACCTGGATGAGGCTGGCTAAAGATCAAAGCCAATGGCATATTCTGAGAGAGGCTTATACCCAGCAGTGGGACAAAACCGGCTGTGAATGATGATGATGAATTTGTTTGACATTTGTACTTAGGCTGGTTTGACACAAGATCCCAGAGTTGGCCACTCTTATACAAACTTAATCATCATCATTTTAAAGTAAACTTGTTTATTTTAGCATGCTTGATCATAGATTATAATGTGGCTTCACATCTGGCCAGTTGTAGTCAAGTGAACATGTAAATAATAAAAATAACTCTGGGTGTATGTCTTCGCTCCCCTAAGTACCACAGGTCTTATGCATTTCTCGTTGTCCTTACAAACTTTCTTACATAAACTTCATGTAATAAAGGAAGTAATATAATAATAATTTGATAAATATTAAGTTTTCAGATTTCTGCTTAAAAATTCAAACACTACAAAATCTTAAACAAGAATATAAAAAGAATATGTGTCATTCTATTTTTTGTCCCAATCCTAGACAGATTGGGACCAAAGCCTGCTGATTCATTGTTATCCACCAATGATGTATTTATAGATTATTTATTATAGCACTTAGTGTAATCTGTTATAGAATCTTTAGTATGTTTATCATGATCTTTGTAAAAAAAACGTGTGCATTATTATTTTAAAACAAGTATTGATATTGTTATCATCCACAGCTGGTTTTATCCCACTGCTGGGTATAGGCCTCCCTGTTTGAATGCCAGCCAATAATGATAAATTCAAACAAATTGGCCTTTTTTGTCTACATATGTAGTTGCCTTTACCCCCAGTATAGAAGAAAATTTTACTTACACCTGTAGTTATAATTAGATAAAATTAAGGTATTTTATTTTAATTAAGATTTTAATTTTTGTTTTGAGTATAGGGTTTTTTCCAGGGAAATATGCTACATCTTAGACAGCGGTGCTTAACATCATGCAGGCTGCAGTCCAACTTAAGCCTAATCTAAAAAGGTCTAATAAAGAATAATCTGCCTCCACAGCCAAGAAGCCTGCCCCGGAAGAAGTAACCAAGCAGTCCTTCCGTCTCAAGATATGGCGTCACCTGGAGTCCAACGGGCTGGCCATGTTCCCCCGGCCCGTGTACAACAGGATCCCCAACTTCAAGGGGGCTCCGGAGGCAGCGGCCAAGTTGGCCGAGCTGGATGTGTTCAAGAACGCCACCACTGTGAAGGTGAATCCGGATAAACCACAGGAGCCTGTCAGGTATGTCATTGTTTCTCATCTTTATATTGGTGTTTATATTAGTAAGATTTTTTTCTTTTATATTATTACTAGCAGTGCCCTGCGTTTCTACCTGCGTTAAACCGGGATAATTAATAAATAAATATTCCGGGATATTGCACACAGCGCCATCTAGCCCCATGGTGTAGTGGGTACTAGATAACGGATATAACACATATATTTATATACTTTTCTTTTGTAAATACATACGTCATATTATATATACATAGAAACGACCAGACTCAACACAAGTAATTATTGATTTTTAAATTCATTATTATGTACTTGTGTCACTCGGAAATCGAACCCTTAGATTAGAAGACAGAGCCACTACCAACTAAGCTAACAGGCCAGTCGGTATAAGTGTACGACCTTACCATATATTCACGAATAGATATTTTCTCATCTCCCTTTACTCAAAGCACTCTCTCTTGAGTCATATTCCTCATGACTGAGGGTCGTGACTCCCCCGAAGAATTAATCCGTTGGGGGAGTTTTCTTGGGCAGATACATCGTGGTGGGCGCCCAGGTTCATCCACGGAAGACAAATGTCATCGGATATTGTGGTCCTCAAACATGTCGATTTCCTCACGATGTTTTCCTTCACCGTGAAGCGAGTCCAAATCCACACATAACTGGAAAATACAAGTCATTGGTGTAAGGCCGGATTCGAACCAGGGTGCGTCTGAATGAAAAGCAGACACTGGAACCGCTAAGCCACACTCGCTCGACTCAACGCACAGATCGAGCGATTTCCCCGGTCCCATGCCTGTGCCAATAAACAAACTGACAAACACACTATATTGTCTAGCGTTGCCTAGATATAGTTTGGCTGCACTAGATGGTATTTTAGTCTCGCTACGCACTCGGTCGATGAACTCAATATCGCACTTTTACTTTTCCACCGGGGAATTTACTGTGCAAACTTATTTAGGAAGCTATTTGAGGGAGACACTATCGCACTTCCTGCCGAGATTTTGATGAAGATAGTGAGTAAAGTTTTAGTTTCTTGTTTCTTCCGTTTCGTAGATTAATTTGTTCGTCGTTTAATAAATTATCTGTGTAATTATTTGAGGAGACATTATCACATTTCCTGTTTAGATTTGAAAAAGAATGTTAGAAATTTTTTAGTTCCTATTTTCTTCCGTTTTGTAGATAAGTTTGTTCGTCTTGTTCGTCAACTGCTATTGAAACTCCAGATAATGTGTACAGTGTATGACTGAAAATTGTCTATTATTTGAAACTGTAGGTGGATGGATCAAGGAAGTTCAAGCTTATTTAGGTTACTTTTAATGTTTAATAGTATACTATACTATTAATACGAATGTGAAGTGGCTATTTATATATTTATCCGCTATATATATTATAATGACTAAATTAGTAAAATGGACGTCTAATACCGTTAAAAAAAAATTTAAACAAACGTTTATCACATAAAAACGGCTGAACGGGTCTTCATGATCTTTGGTATGTAGGTAGTGACTTCTTAACGAATGAGAGTGCCCAACTTTGGTGTCGAGAGTTTATCAAGCCGCCCTAAGGGCCTCTGACATGGCTTAACGACTGCCGTACTATGACACAGCCGGAACCTACAATTTTTAACGTAGGTAATATGAAGTCCTGTGAGTGACATAGCTTTTTATTTCGATACTAGTTGTGCCAGCGACTTCGTCCGCGGGGATTAGTTATTACCATAAAAATGGTTCTAGTGAGTTAATCTTAAAAGATAAACATATACTGTAGCGGACTTTTTGTTACATCATTTCAAGAGGAATAATTCTTTCATATTTTTTTTTTGATATCTTGAACCGTTTCCGCAGCGCACGCAACGGAAGCCTTCAAAGATGATCAATTTTCCCCGTTTTTTCCACATTTTCCATGGTTTCTTCGCTCCTATTAGTTGCAGCGTGATGTAATATAGCCTAAAGCCTTTCTCGATAAATGGTCTATTCTACACAAAAATATTTTTTTAATTCGCACCAGTAGTTCCTGAGTATAGCGCGTTCAAACAAACAAACAAATTCTTCAGCTCTATAATATTAGTATAGTAGAACTCGCCTATTCTTCAATGTCAAGAATCAAGATCAAAAAGAAATGCATTTACATTGGTCGCGACATTATCCAGATGTAGGTACCTAGGCACTGTTTTAGAATGCGCATATATATGTAGGTAGGTACATATATACTTCATACTTACGTTTCCGCGTCATTTTGCATAAATAGTTGTGTCTAACGGATTGATAATTAACGGATATGTGTTACAATTTTTATTCAAGTGGAATTGGTTCGCGTTTGACTACAGACCGCCTGATGTTAAGGGTTTGCAATAATATATAGATAGATAAACGCTTTATTGTTGACACATATTAAACACGAACAGTACATAAAACAAATTATTATTTTAACTAGTGCCACAAGCGGCAGCCTTATCGCGGAAAGCGATCTCTTCCAAGCAAGCGTTTGCAATAGCAGTTACTTGATATAACTTATTTGATTTTTCTGACTCAATAAAATAATGAAATATTGGATTCTTGTTGTGGCCAGGACGGTGTCCCAAACTTTTTTAGGACGTAGAAATTAACCCGTTAACCGCAAATTAGAAATAAGCCAAGTAATTATGAACGGCAATCAGTAAATGGTGTATATTTTTTTTAACTAAAACAGTTCTGCATTTGACTATAGTTTGCCTGATGGTAAGTAATAACTATGTTCTAAGATGGACCATGCTTATCCAATAAGAACCGGTTCAATATCTTAGACTATAGCAGAGCTTAACATCAGGCGGGCTGTAAGACAAATAAAAAAACCGACATTATTTCAGGCTTATCCCATATTAACTAAAACTAATTTGGACACTTAAGGCCAACCTAACTAAAATTACTAGTAATTAGTAGTAATTATTTGATTAACTACTATTTTTTTTTCAAATGTAGGCCTATGTCTCGTTATACAATGTTTATTTAGAAACACTATTATTTCTAGCGTGAAAGTTTTATAATAATTTACTACTAAACTACTTAACATTGGCTATAAAACTTTTCTGAGACGAGATTTAGTAACATCGATTACGAACACAGTCACGATTCGTTTATTTTCTGATTGAAATGGCTGTTGAATTTTCAGACAAATTTCATGATACAAAAATATTGTACCTACTACTTGTAGTTTGAATTTTCAGCTGAAAACTATACCTACTATAGGAGTAGCTATAACGCAGATGGTAATGGTTCTCGTAAGTTAATTCGTCAATACTTTACTACTATAGTCTTCAATACTTAGTAAAAATATTTTTACTATATTATTGAAAGATTAAAACCACAGGGGCTCCGCCCATAAACTTTTTATTTATTGATGAGCGAAAAAAGGCCATTGATTTTGTCAAATTTGCCTGCATTATGAATTACACAGCACAAGTAATCTATATACATCTATACATCTATATATATAAAACTCGAAGGTGACCGACTGACTGATATAGTGATCTATCAACGCACAGCCCAAACCACTGGACGGATCGGGCTGAAATTTGGCATGCAGGTAGATGTTATAACGTAGGCATCCGCTAACAAAAGATTTTTGGAAATGCCACTTTTAAAGGGTTGAAATAGGGGATGCAAGTTGTACTTCTTAATGCGAGCGAAGACGCGAGCACCCACGAGTACAATATAAAATGAATCACGTATTATGTACTCCTAAGTTGGCTTCTCTCTTACGAACTTCTATGTTAAGATAGCATCCGATGATGATGATACGAACTTACTTAGTTTTTACTAGGTTAGAACTTCTTCTTATCGAATGAGAGTGGCCAACTCTGGTGTCGAGAGTTCATCAAACCGCCCTAAGGGCCTCTGACATGGCTAAACGAATGCCGTACTATGATATATATGATATGACAAACAGCCGGGATCTACAATTTAACGTGTCATCCGACCCACGGAAGCGCCCAAAATGGAATGCAATGAATAATGGTTAGAACTTGAAACTCCAACATATATGTATAATTGGATCGAATTATACTTCCCATCCGAGTGCACTAGACGGCAAGTTGTAAAACACTACGAGGAATGCATTGCCCAAGAAATCGGCCGCAGTTTACGTAAGTAACACGCCGGTGTAATCAATGTAGCATGCTATTTTGTGCGATTTATATTTTTACAACTACAATACATTTTACAAATTATTGTTTATTTATTATTTTATTTATTCGTAAAAGTTTACTCAACTGAAAATATACCTAACCTAACTTTAAAAAACTACTTTGAATAAACTAATAAATGTACATTTTCATCTGGATGTACACCTGACATGCATTTGACCAAAATGCTGGCTTGTACTTTGCCCAAAAGATTAGTCTAGCTATTCAACGGGGAAATGCAGCCAGCATTTTGGGTACGCTACCTTTTGAAAATGTAGATTAGTTTTTTTTTTATGATGTATATATAATGTTTATTTTTTTTTATTATTATTTGGAAGTGTTACTAGTAATTTTCGTTGTTTTAAAAACTAACAATCTAATACCCTATATACATATATACCTACATTACATGTTTATTTTATACATGTTTACAAAAATACTCAACGCGGCTGTTACCCGCCTTAATCTGCGATTAAAGGTACTTAAGTACTATTTTTTTTTCTATTATGTCATCAATTATACACATATAAACAATGTAATAATTCAATTTTATAATTTGTAGACTGCTAAATTAATTTTTATTATCAATTTTATGTAACATGTACACAAACAATGTTTCCACTGGGAAGGACTAGGTACCAAGATACAGGCTAACGCCTAGTTTGGTATCTAGAGCCGCCATTTCATGTATGTACAGTTATCTACATCAATAAATAATTTTGAATTTTTTGAATTTTTCAATTTATTATGTTTTGATTTAAATCTAGGATCTAATCAACCAGATCAGATTTTTTAGAAGGATCAAATGTTAGTTTGATCATTTTTTTTTTTGTAATGGCTTTTGCGAAGATGTGACTTCGCAATTCTGCTAATGTCAAGTGGGAAGATAGGCCATCAAACTGAGAAATTTTAAGTGAAATATCGATATGTACGGTGGTTTTAAATTGCACAGTATATGAACACTTGCGTTGTTTTGGGATAAAAATGTCACATCATCAGTCAGTTCAGTCATCGATCGAAAACATGATATGAATTGTAACTTATCACTTTCACAATTTTCTTATCAGGGGGCACGGCAGTGCCCCCGCCAAGTCGAGCAAAAAAAAGCGGCACGGCCGTACCATCCTTTTCTCGAAGCAATTCAGGCTATTTTCGACCCCCTATAATTTCGTTGTGGATAAAACAAGAAGTCTGAATTTTCAGCAACTAATGAGGCATTATATAAACACGGTATATTTAAAATTTCAGTCAATTTGAACCAGTAGTTTAAGAATGACAACTTGTTAATGTTTCTGAATTTTGTCACTCACTGACTCACCGATCATCAAAAGTCTAAGGCACTTCTAGCAGACCTAGAAGCTTCAAATTTAGAATACAAATAGAGTTTCGTGTCTAAATCATGAGAAAACCTAAATATTTTGTAATATCGGTCCAGTTTTCTAAATACACTAACTGCATGAATAACTTTGTAATCTCATATAAATGTATACGATTACAAGGTTACATTTGCAGTTAATGAATCATTATTACTGTATAATAGAAATTAAGGTACCAAAAAGTAGGACTCTACAAAAAGAAGTGAGAAGTGGCATTTTTTTACGTGGGACAGGTTTACGTTTGACTAACAGCCTGCCTGATGTTAGGCAACGTTATAATCGTTATAGGACTGTTTTATACAAGATAGGCTCACGCTTGACTACTACTGGCCTGATGTTAAGCAACGTTATACTCTATGTTTATGTACATATGTATGTAAAGTACATTTCTAATCAATTCAAACACACAACTAGGTCTGTATAGATACGTACAAAAATAATCAAATAAACATCGTATTAATTCTTGTTTGCTCAACCGCGACTGTAGGTGTCGGCTTGTTCTTTGACCTGATTTTACATAAAAATAGACACAACTATTTCTGTATCTCCGATATTTTTGATTCTTTATTATATACACTCGATTATTGTGTTGGTATACCATTTTTTTTTTTTTTTTTCGTTGCCCAGGAAAACCTATTACAGGTACCACCCAAAAAACCCCGGGGAGGGCGGGTGGTTATGTGGGAGTCTCCGCCCCACTCTATAAGGGCGGCATACCCACTAAAAACCTGGGGTGTTCCATCTCCGCATCGTTGGTCCAGGGCCACGAGAGCGCGATGCATACATCCGCAGCCCTGGTGATGCTGGCCCGGTAACGGGCCCCGCCTCGGGGAGCTTCAGCTCAACCCTCAATGGACGACGTGTCAGAACACGGGACACGTCATGCATCCTGTGGGGACTCATTCCAGGGCAACAGGTTCCCCGACCTGCCACCCAGAGCCCCCAGAAGTCAGGCAATCGCACGCCAAAGCGACCGCCCTCCTCCAATGCGCCCTCTGCGCACGGAGTTCGGTTCCCGTGTCGCCGCTACTCGGCCGGTAAACCGAACTCCTTTCGCCTCTCGGCGACCACCTCGGGTGCTCTTGAAGAGCACCCAGCTCCACCTACACCGCGAGGTGCGGCGAGCTCCACGCCTCGGGCCCTACAACCAGCCCTCTCGAAGGGGAGGTATAGGCGAGGGCCCCCACTCGATCAAACGTTTGGACACAGGCTAGCAAGATCCACCGGAAGGTGGAAGTTACTAACCTGTGGACGGGGTGCACCAGGTTTCCCCAACTAACCCCAAATCCCCATATGGAGAGATGAAATTAGTTGGGCTTACCCAACGTGAAGGTAGTCCGATCATCGCACCCCGTGTTGGTATACCAGCTTTATGTCACATTAACTCTATGATTTTGTCTGGTTGGTTTAACCACTAGGTTGCGCCCGTAGCTGGCGGAGGCAATCGCTTACATACGTTTACCAATGTTAAGTAATTATCGACGCCGTCAGTCCTTGGATGGGTGACCAAAAAGTGACATTCCATTCTGGGCGCTTCCGTGGGTATGATGACAAATCGTAGGTCCCGGTTGTTTGTCATAGTACAGCAGACGTTCAGCCACATTAGAGATAAAGAGAATGACAGATAAATATATCTAAAAGTACCCTACCACCATGCTATCGACCGATGGTTCAATGTAATTTGATAATAATAAACTACTAACAGTAATTGTAATCTAAATATACAAAACTCAAAGGTGACTGACTGACTTATATCTATATATCTATCAACGCACAGCCCAAACCACTGGACGGATTGGGCTGAAATGTGGAATGAAGGTAGATGTTATGACGTAGGCATCCGCTAAGAAAGGATTTTTGGAAATGCCACTTTTAAAGGGATGAAATAGGGGATGCAAGTTTTTACTTCTTAATGCGAGCGAAGCCGCGAGCACCCACTAGTATGGAATAAAATTGTAATGAACAGTACTTAAACAGAGTATGCCCAATTATTTTAAGTAATACCAATACGATGACATTTCGTAAATTGTAGACGTAATATTAATAGATATGACTATTTATACACATAAAACCGTACTTAATGGACATTTGTTAGTCATCACAGAGGTGTGTATGACATCATATTGCGCTAGGTTTTGACTCTGTTGGCCGTCTTTCTAGGTCTTATTCAGGGTTATTGCTAATTAGAACATGTGTTTCGTTTAGGTTCGCGTTTGCCTTCAACCGTGCTGCTACATCATCATCATCATAAATTTAAGGGCCGGGCCCTTGTCTGTGGAGTATGCGCCATCCTTCCCGGTCTTCTGCCAATTCCTTGACCTCCTTATACGACATGACACCCGCCTTTTCTTTTATTTGGTCCATGTATGATCTTCTCGGCCTTCCTCTTCCTCTTCGGGCTTCCAATTTTCCTTCCATGATGTTTCTTATAAATTCGTCATGTCGTATAAGGTGGCCAACCATCTTCCCTCTTCTGTTTTCAATAGTTGCCAGTATTGTACGGTGTTCTTGAACCATGCTCAGCACTTCTTCATTGGTCTTTCTTTCTGTCCAACTAATTTTCTCCATCCGCCGCCAGCACCACATTTCAAAAGCTTCTATTCGTTCTCTATCTCTTTGAGTCATGGTCCAAGTTTCGCTTCCATAAAGAGCAATACTCCATATGTAAGATTTTATGAGCTGTTTTCTTACGTGTTTTGCAATTTTGGATTTTAGTAAATGTTTCTTCCGGTTGAATGCTGTTTTTGCTATGGATATTCGGGTTATTATGTCTTGAGTGCATCTTGAGTCTTCTGTTATTACGCTTCCAAAATATTTGAATGAATGTACTTGTTCTATTGGGTTATTGTGCAGTTTAATGGGATTTCTATTGTAAATTTGGTTTCTGGTGATTGTCATAGTTTTGGTCTTGTTTGAGTTAATTTTGAGGCCTATTTCTTGAAAAGCTTCGTCCATTTGTTTGATTAGTTTTTCCAGTTCATTTCTATTGTCGGCTAAAGCTGCAATGTCATCTGCGTAACGTATAAAGAAAATCCGCTCTCCATTCACTTTAATTCCACCGTTTACTGATTCTATGATTTTACTAATTGCATTTTCAATAAATATGTTGAAAATAGTTGGTGAAAGTGGGCATCCTTGTCTTACTCCTTGTCGTATTTTTGCTGTTGTGGTTTCAGTTCCTATGTCTATTGTGGTTTGCTGATTTTTATAAAGGTTGTATATTATTCTTCTGTCTCTATAGTCTACTCCAATGTTTTTTAAAATCGTAAGCATCTTTTTCCAATTTACTTTGTCAAAAGCTTTTTCCAGGTCAATGAATGCAATATGTGTATCTATACCCAGATCTATTCGCTTGTTAGTGATGAGTCTTAGAGCCAGTATTGCTTCTCGTGTTCCTTTTCCTCGTCTAAATCCATATTGGTCTTTGGTAATATTTTCTTCGGCAATGGGTCTTAGTCTATTGTGAATAATTTGTATGAGTATTTTTGAAGCATGTGATATGAGACTTAGTGTTCTGTGTTCTTCGCATTTGTGGGTGTTAAGTTTTTTGGGTAGAAGTACTGTTTTAGTGGTTTGAAAATCATTAGGAATGTTACCTGTTAAGTACATTTCTTGGGTCAGTTTAAATATTTCATCTAAGAGAGGGTCACATACCGCATATTTGATAAGTTCTATGTGAATTTGGTCTTTTCCTGCTGCTTTTCCATTTTGTATCTTTTGTAGAGCTCTGTCAAATTCTTCTCGTACTATTGGTGGGCCTAAATCATCACAATCTATTGAATTTTCTTCTTCTAGATCTTTATCATCCAGTCCTGCTCCGTCGTATAATGTTTCTATGTAGTTTTTCCATCGTTGTACTATTTCTTTTTCGTCCAGTAGCATTTTTCCATCTGAGTCAAGGATTGCTGTGCTTTTTGTCTTGTGTTTAAGGTCAATTTTCTTAATAAGACTATATGCTTTATCTACTTTTCCTTCTTTCAGGTATTTTTCAATGAGTTGACAGTCTTCTTTTATTGCATTTTCTTTGGCTTCATTACATTTTAAAGTTATTTTGTTGGTTAAAGTTTTATATTTGCTTACACTTGTAGCATCAGTTTTATTTTTCAGCTTCCTGCGGTCAAGCATGAGGGTTATTATATCCTGTGTCAACCACTTTTTTCTTGGGACTATTTTTACTTTGTTTATACATTCATTAGCACTAGTACGTATCATGTTGCTAATATTTTTCCATCTTGTTTCTATGTCTATTGGACTAGAATTATTTAATTCTATGCTATTTATATAATCTTTCAATTTATCTCCTAGCTTATTACTATATTGCACTGTTGTATTGCTCGTTTTATCCTTAATACTAGTGAGATCTATTTTCTTCGGTTTAGTTTTTCTTTTGTTTTGTTGTAATTCTAGATTATGTTTGCTTATAAGTAAGTTGTGATCGGATTTTATATCAACGCCCGGTAAGGTTTTGCAATTTGTGACGGATCGTTTGTATTTTTCTTTTACTAATATGTAGTCTATTTGATATCTCGCTGTGTCTCCCGGGTTTTTCCAAGTATACAATCTTCTTTTGGGTTGTTTATAGTGTGTATTGAGAGGTACCATATTATGTTCTTTACAAAATTGAACGAGTCTGTTTCCTCTTTCATTTCTTTTTCCTAAGCCAAACATTCCAACTATATTGTCTTCTGCTCCTTCGCCTAATACTGCGTTAAAGTCTCCCATAACGACTAGATAATCATTTTCGTGGACAATGTCTAATATGGAGTCTATGTTATTATACATATCTTCTCGTGCTGCTACAGCGTACAATATTTAAGTTTCGCGTATTTGATAACACGCTTACGTATAAAGTATTTATTAACTTCAAGATTTGAAAACTAGGGATTGGATATCGCAGAAAACGCAACTCCCGGTAGTGTTCCGATGTTTGTAAATTTATACATTTACATGGCGCCTCTCATTTACAATTCCATTCCTAATCATTTACTAGAATTACCCAACCGCAAATTTTACTCGGAGTTGAAAAAGTGGTTGATCAGTGAGAGTTTTTATACATTAAAGGAGTTTCTGGACAAAACAGCTTGTAGATTTCATGTTTACCACGAAAATAATAAAAATATAAGTAAAATTAGTATATTTAATGAATTTTAATCAAGTACCTTCTATATGAATTTAAGAAAAATATATAATATTATATTTGCGTACCTTATGTAAGGTTGTAATGGTGAAACTTTATATTAATTTAGATCTACTGTACCCATTTTACATGCGAATAAATGACATCTGAATCTGAATCTATAAAACGCATTTAAAAAAGCGAGGTCTAATTAGACACAGCTTCAAAAATGTACTAAACAGTTACCAACATATGTCTTATATTGACCAAATTGACCAGACCAATCATTATTACAAGCAAAACGATTTTTTTTTGCAATTATACATTATATAGATAGATAGATAGATAAACTCTTTATTGTAACACACATTGACAAAAAAAGACAAACAGAAACACAAAAGACTTAAAAAAATAGTGCCACAACTGGCGGCCTTATCGCTAATAGCGATTTCTTCCAGGCAACCGTAGGATGGACAGGAGTCGAAAGAAATATAAAGGATGGGGTGTTCAAAAAGAGAAAATATATACAAATAATAAAAATATTCAATAATATATATATATATATATACATACAATAACAAATAACACATATTACATATACGTGCAAATAACTATAAATATATAACACATATACATATTATACCCATATACTATAACGACAAAAGGAGACAACTATAAACACACAAATTCAACAGCAGATTATTGAGCTATTGAGTTTAGGTACCAGTTTTTAACCTGAGTTTTGAAAGCCTGAGTTTTTATATAAGCTTTATTGGTATCTATTAAGTAGTACTTACCTTCTAAATATCAAGTACCACTGTATTACAACTAAGACTGCGATGTAAATGTGATTTGACCTTGTTTCTGTCATTGATAACGTTTCCTCTAGGACCGTATACATTTGTGATGCATATTAATTCGGTATAAAAAATATGTTTTTTTACACGGAATAGGCCAACGTTTGACTACCACTGTAGTCTAAGATGTTGCAAGTTTGCCCAGGAGAAACCTATTTACTCTGGAGTTGAAGACCCCTGGGTTATAATTTTCTGAAAAAAGGGCTCCAGGTAGAGAGTTCCATAATCTTACTGTCCTCAAATATGTTCATACAGGGTAAATAAAAACATACACCCTCTAACTGTATATTTTATAAAATTATTTTGATAGGCATTGACTGTAGACTTACCTCACTGTATGAGTTTTGACCAAAGAGTTGTAGTTTTTCATTTTTCTCCTTCTTATCGAATGAGAGTGACCAACTCTGGATGCCGATAGATCATCAAGCCGCCCGCGCGCCCTAAGGGCCTCTGATATAGCTTATACAAAAATTGTCTATTGATAAAATTACACGAAAAACTTGTAAATCCCTTCTGTTTGTTTATTTATTTATTTAATAACAATCAAAACGGCCGAAGCCAATTACATTAATTAATTGTGCAATGGTAAGCGCCTTTAAATTAAACCATCCTGAAGATCCTTGCCATAACTCTGGCAACTGAAAAACTTGTCGCTTCATTCAATAACTCCTCTACAATTTCTTGTTAAACGTATTAATTTATAACGGAACCTAATATACATAATTAAAATCAGTAACAAATCAATTCGAATTCAAATCAACTGACGTTAGCAAAATTATGTCAGTAGAGTGTGTTTTGTATGCGAAACACGTAAAGATATCGCTAAAACCTAACATGTTAATAACCTTTCGATTGCACTTTGTAAATGTTGGATGCAAGTTTGTGATTAAACTTGTGTTATCAACCTGGCTTGTTGGTACTGTGTTTGTAATTTACAATTTTGTTATATAACTATATAGTAACAACAATGTTATAGCCATTATTTTGGGATGTTATCTTAGGCCAGAATTACACCTGTTACTTTTGCGTTCCGTTTTAAACTCTAATTAAACCGGGATTCCATACCATATTTCATATAAATCAGTTCAGCTGTTATAGCGTAAAAAAGTAAACCAAAATATAAACATACACACAATCTCTTCGTCTGTATAACATTAGTGGGATGGGAAGTTAAATGATTCTCCTGGTTGATTTTAATGATATTCGTTTTTAATTACTGTAGTTCTTGATGTAAATATTAAAAATATTAATTATCAAATTACCAGTAAATACGCCAACTCTGAAGTTCTATTTAAAACTGTTTACAAATAAAAATCTTTTATCTTTATCTTTTAAAAAAATGACGTGACCTATAAATAAACTCTTAGTCAAGCAAATCGGCTTAGCTGTTATCGTACATTAATATCTCATTATCAATTTGACCGATAGCTGTCTCGATGAAGATATAATCACTATATGCGCTTCTTTGTCGGGATGTCCCTAATTTGGTTAATCTACGACATTTTGACAGATCCGACATATTTATTTAGTCGACTGATCCAGTTATTCCTAATACATGTGTTATCCATGGTACAAGAAATTTTACGCAATTAATTTATTCTGTATTATTTATTTATTAGTCTCCCAATCAGGAATACGAAAGGAACTTGTAAACTTTGTTCAATTTTCTGAAAAAGTAAGTATGTATGTTCGTTTGAGAGTGGTCAACTCTAGTGTGTCATCCGCCCTAGGGATCCCTAACAGCCAGACCTAAAATATAACATGTCACCCAAATCCGACCTATGACAGCGCCTGAAATGGAATGCCACGTTTTTGGTCCCAAGGTCCGACCGCGTCGACAATAAAAATGTGCTATTGCCTTCGTTAGCTGAGCTACGGGCGCTTCTAAAGAAACTTAATCTTTTTTGTTTTTCTTCTTCTTATCGAATGAGAGTGACCAAATCTGGTGTCGAGAGTTTATCAAGCCGCCCTAAGGGCCACTGACATGGCTTAACGACTGCCGTAATAGACAAACAGCCGGGACCTACAATTTTACGTGTCATCTGACCCACGGAAGCGCCAAAAATGGAATGCCACTTCGGTCACTCATCCAAAGACTGATCTCGTCAACCGTTGCTTAACATTGGCAATCGCAAGCGATTGCCTCCGCTATTTATTTATTTATTATTTTTTGTTTATATTTATATTCTCTTCATTCCAGAGTGCTATGCCTAGAGCAGAAGAAGACCCTCTACGTGCCGGTGGCGCGGCTGCAGAGCGGGTACCTGAGCCGGCTGCAGCTGGAGGGGGACGGGGAGGAGGCGGGGGGCGCGGCCGCCGTCAGGAAGGCGGTCTCCAGGAACGGGATGGACACGTGCGGGGTACCCATCGGTGAGTGGAGGAACTAAAGAAGTACTAACTACAATAGCAGCTATAGAAAAACAATAGACGAGCGACAGACTACGGGAAAAGCAACGAAAGGAGAGCGCATAAAATTCCTGTGATGTAAATGAAGATAAAATAGCAAATTAATCAATTACGCCGCGTCAGCAACTGTTTCAATGGACGGAACAAGCATGTATCGAAAAACAAAACAAAAACAGCAGTATAGAGTAAATAAATAAACGAGCATCAGCAAAAGTATAGAAGCCTGGAAGAGATCGGTGTATTTGATAAAGCCGCCTAACTGTGCTTAGATTAAGAATATTAGTGTTGTAGAAATGTATGTAGCATCATCATGTCAGCTCGTGTTAACCCACTGCTGAGTATAGACCTCCTCTCCAAAGCGCCACATTGTACGGTCTCCAGCCTGTCTGATCCATCTGCTACCAACGTGCTTAGAAATGTCATCCGACCATCGTGCTGGTGGTCTGCCTCTGGGTCGAATATTGCTTCTTGGATACCACTCAGTGATAGAAATGTATACATATTTTAATATCGATATGTAAATCTAATTGTGGTATTATTGTCTTGGTTCCAGGCATAGAAGAAACCGTTTCTCTGGACGTGGTCGTGATGGGATCTGTGGCCGTCTCCAAGGAGGGGTACCGTATTGGCAAAGGACGAGGTAAATTGTCTCTTTAATCAATATTTTTTTTAATCTTACCTTTACATGATGATGATGTCGTCCCAGTCGTATCCGACGATGGCGACCCTGGCTATGTCTTTCTGGCGTGTGCTCTCAAGTGGCTGGCAAACCCGAATTTCGTCTTGAAGACCCGGTCACATGATGCGCAGTAGAGCTGGCCTAAGCTGTTATATGTGTAGTTGTAGGAAGGTTTTGGACGGTTCTTGCGAGCTTGGCGTTTCAAATCCAACTCAGATAGACGAGCACTCTCGAAATTTCGCACTCCTTTCTTCACTTTGGAGCGCCAAGCAGTCCTCATTTGTGCGTCTTCCTGCCAATTTTCTACGGACAGCTTGCATGCAGTCAAATTCCGTTTGAACACGTCTTTATAGCGCAGGTACTGCCCGCCAGAATTACGTTTTCCTTTTGAAAGCTCCGAATAGAAAACGCTCTTCGGTAGTCTACAGTCTTCCATGCGTCTTTGCATGGAAGACTGTAGACTACTTTCTCATGGGTTGCCAAATAAGGAGTGACAATCGACTAGCATCTGAAATCCCTGCACGTATTGCTTCTGCTGCAGTGAGTTTCGGGAAGTTAAATCAGCGTGTTTGGAAGTCCCACGACATCACCCTAAAGACCAAGCTTGCAGTATATCGCGCTTTGATTTTGCCCATACTTTTATATGCCTCGGAAACCTGGTGTCTGTATAAAGCCGATGTAAGAAAGCTAGATGCTTTTCATTTGAAATGCCTGCGCTCTATTCTTCGCATCAAATGGCAAGATCGGGTTCCTAACACGGAAGTTCTGCGTCGTTCGCAAATGCAAGGAATTGAGGCCCATCTGATGAGAGGACAGCTGCGATGGTGTGGCCACGTTCAACGCATGGAAGACCTTTACATAGCAACGTATGCAAAAAAATCTGTCGGCAATTTAAAATTAAATTTAAGGATTTCAGAAATACCTAGTTTTGGAACTCTCAATTCAAACAATTAATGCTCAATTATGCAGATACTCTGACACATTGTTCCCCTTGAATTATAAATTTAGCGATCTTCAAAGCGAAAGTGAACCGGTTCTTATGGGGTAAGCAATCACACTCTAACATGGAGCGCGCGGCAAAGCTTTTGCTTACCTTCAAGCAAACTGAGGTCAAGTGCAAACCTATTCAAGTTTTTTTTTTTTTTTTTTTTTTTACATGATATAGGCTTACGCTTGACTACAACTTGCCTGATGGTAAGCAATGTTATAGTCTACGATGTAGCGCGCTTGCCTAGAAGAAACCGGTTTACTCTCGACTTAAAGACCGACAAATTATAGTTCAAGGGGAATAGAGATTCGGGCAAGGAGTTCCACAGTTTGGCTGTTCGCACGATGAAAGTCGAAGCAAAGCGCTTGGTGCGAGTCTTTGGAACCTCAACTGTATAACGGTGCCTCCTTGCCGAACCCCTACTCGTACGATGGTGAAATGGGGCTGCAGGAATTAAATTATGCAATTCCTCCGCACACTCTCCGAAATGAAACCTGTAAAAAACCGAAAGACTGGCCACCTTACGGCGGTGCTCAAGGCTTTGTAATTTTGAGCTACAGAGTGAGTCTTTCGCGATGAGCTTTTTTGCCCGTTTCTCAATTAACTCCAACGCCTCAAGCTGGTACTTCGCAGAACCATCCCAAAGGTGCGAACAATACTCCATACACGACCGAACTTGCGCTTGATACAAGGTCAGCAGCTGTTCCGGAGTGAAGTATCGTCGCACCTTGGAGAGGATACCCAGCTTCTTGGCTGCGAGTTGAGCTTTAGACTCAATATAGGAGCCAAAGTTGAGGGTCGGAGTCAAAGTGACACCTAGCAACTCTAGATGGTCGGTGATGGGCACGGTTTCATTTCGGAAAGAAGGCGCCATTACAAATGGCCTCCTCTTTGCAGAGAAAAGACACGCTTGTGTTTTTGAGGCATTAAACTTGACCAGATTGGCATCGCCCCAATCGGAGACTGCCGTGGAGGGAGAGCTCTGTCAAATTCTTCTCGTACTATTGGTGGGCCTAAATCATCACAATCTATTGAATTTTCTTCTTCTAGATCTTTATCATCCAGTCCTGCTCCGTCGTATAATGTTTCTATGTAGTTTTTCCATCGTTGTACTATTTCTTTTTCGTCCAGTAGCATTTTTCCATCTGAGTCAAGGATTGCTGTGCTTTTTGTCTTGTGTTTAAGGTCAATTTTCTTAATAAGACTATATGCTTTATCTACTTTTCCTTCTTTCAGGTATTTTTCAATGAGTTGACAGTCTTCTTTTATTGCATTTTCTTTGGCTTCATTACATTTTAAAGTTATTTTGTTGGTTAAAGTTTTATATTTGCTTACACTTGTAGCATCAGTTTTATTTTTCAGCTTCCTGCGGTCAAGCATGAGGGTTATTATATCCTGTGTCAACCACTTTTTTCTTGGGACTATTTTTACTTTGTTTATACATTCATTAGCACTAGTACGTATCATGTTGCTAATATTTTTCCATCTTGTTTCTATGTCTATTGGACTAGAATTATTTAATTCTATGCTATTTATATAATCTTTCAATTTATCTCCTAGCTTATTACTATATTGCACTGTTGTATTGCTCGTTTTATCCTTAATACTAGTGAGATCTATTTTCTTCGGTTTAGTTTTTCTTTTGTTTTGTTGTAATTCTAGATTATGTTTGCTTATAAGTAAGTTGTGATCGGATTTTATATCAACGCCCGGTAAGGTTTTGCAATTTGTGACGGATCGTTTGTATTTTTCTTTTACTAATATGTAGTCTATTTGATATCTCGCTGTGTCTCCCGGGTTTTTCCAAGTATACAATCTTCTTTTGGGTTGTTTATAGTGTGTATTGAGAGGTACCATATTATGTTCTTTACAAAATTGAACGAGTCTGTTTCCTCTTTCATTTCTTTTTCCTAAGCCAAACATTCCAACTATATTGTCTTCTGCTCCTTCGCCTAATACTGCGTTAAAGTCTCCCATAACGACTAGATAATCATTTTCGTGGACAATGTCTAATATGGAGTCTATGTTATTATACATATCTTCTCGTGCTGCTACAGCGTACAATATTTAAGTTTCGCGTATTTGATAACACGCTTACGTATAAAGTATTTATTAACTTCAAGATTTGAAAACTAGGGATTGGATATCGCAGAAAACGCAACTCCCGGTAGTGTTCCGATGTTTGTAAATTTATACATTTACATGGCGCCTCTCATTTACAATTCCATTCCTAATCATTTACTAGAATTACCCAACCGCAAATTTTACTCGGAGTTGAAAAAGTGGTTGATCAGTGAGAGTTTTTATACATTAAAGGAGTTTCTGGACAAAACAGCTTGTAGATTTCATGTTTACCACGAAAATAATAAAAATATAAGTAAAATTAGTATATTTAATGAATTTTAATCAAGTACCTTCTATATGAATTTAAGAAAAATATATAATATTATATTTGCGTACCTTATGTAAGGTTGTAATGGTGAAACTTTATATTAATTTAGATCTACTGTACCCATTTTACATGCGAATAAATGACATCTGAATCTGAATCTATAAAACGCATTTAAAAAAGCGAGGTCTAATTAGACACAGCTTCAAAAATGTACTAAACAGTTACCAACATATGTCTTATATTGACCAAATTGACCAGACCAATCATTATTACAAGCAAAACGATTTTTTTTTGCAATTATACATTATATAGATAGATAGATAGATAAACTCTTTATTGTAACACACATTGACAAAAAAAGACAAACAGAAACACAAAAGACTTAAAAAAATAGTGCCACAACTGGCGGCCTTATCGCTAATAGCGATTTCTTCCAGGCAACCGTAGGATGGACAGGAGTCGAAAGAAATATAAAGGATGGGGTGTTCAAAAAGAGAAAATATATACAAATAATAAAAATATTCAATAATATATATATATATATATACATACAATAACAAATAACACATATTACATATACGTGCAAATAACTATAAATATATAACACATATACATATTATACCCATATACTATAACGACAAAAGGAGACAACTATAAACACACAAATTCAACAGCAGATTATTGAGCTATTGAGTTTAGGTACCAGTTTTTAACCTGAGTTTTGAAAGCCTGAGTTTTTATATAAGCTTTATTGGTATCTATTAAGTAGTACTTACCTTCTAAATATCAAGTACCACTGTATTACAACTAAGACTGCGATGTAAATGTGATTTGACCTTGTTTCTGTCATTGATAACGTTTCCTCTAGGACCGTATACATTTGTGATGCATATTAATTCGGTATAAAAAATATGTTTTTTTACACGGAATAGGCCAACGTTTGACTACCACTGTAGTCTAAGATGTTGCAAGTTTGCCCAGGAGAAACCTATTTACTCTGGAGTTGAAGACCCCTGGGTTATAATTTTCTGAAAAAAGGGCTCCAGGTAGAGAGTTCCATAATCTTACTGTCCTCAAATATGTTCATACAGGGTAAATAAAAACATACACCCTCTAACTGTATATTTTATAAAATTATTTTGATAGGCATTGACTGTAGACTTACCTCACTGTATGAGTTTTGACCAAAGAGTTGTAGTTTTTCATTTTTCTCCTTCTTATCGAATGAGAGTGACCAACTCTGGATGCCGATAGATCATCAAGCCGCCCGCGCGCCCTAAGGGCCTCTGATATAGCTTATACAAAAATTGTCTATTGATAAAATTACACGAAAAACTTGTAAATCCCTTCTGTTTGTTTATTTATTTATTTAATAACAATCAAAACGGCCGAAGCCAATTACATTAATTAATTGTGCAATGGTAAGCGCCTTTAAATTAAACCATCCTGAAGATCCTTGCCATAACTCTGGCAACTGAAAAACTTGTCGCTTCATTCAATAACTCCTCTACAATTTCTTGTTAAACGTATTAATTTATAACGGAACCTAATATACATAATTAAAATCAGTAACAAATCAATTCGAATTCAAATCAACTGACGTTAGCAAAATTATGTCAGTAGAGTGTGTTTTGTATGCGAAACACGTAAAGATATCGCTAAAACCTAACATGTTAATAACCTTTCGATTGCACTTTGTAAATGTTGGATGCAAGTTTGTGATTAAACTTGTGTTATCAACCTGGCTTGTTGGTACTGTGTTTGTAATTTACAATTTTGTTATATAACTATATAGTAACAACAATGTTATAGCCATTATTTTGGGATGTTATCTTAGGCCAGAATTACACCTGTTACTTTTGCGTTCCGTTTTAAACTCTAATTAAACCGGGATTCCATACCATATTTCATATAAATCAGTTCAGCTGTTATAGCGTAAAAAAGTAAACCAAAATATAAACATACACACAATCTCTTCGTCTGTATAACATTAGTGGGATGGGAAGTTAAATGATTCTCCTGGTTGATTTTAATGATATTCGTTTTTAATTACTGTAGTTCTTGATGTAAATATTAAAAATATTAATTATCAAATTACCAGTAAATACGCCAACTCTGAAGTTCTATTTAAAACTGTTTACAAATAAAAATCTTTTATCTTTATCTTTTAAAAAAATGACGTGACCTATAAATAAACTCTTAGTCAAGCAAATCGGCTTAGCTGTTATCGTACATTAATATCTCATTATCAATTTGACCGATAGCTGTCTCGATGAAGATATAATCACTATATGCGCTTCTTTGTCGGGATGTCCCTAATTTGGTTAATCTACGACATTTTGACAGATCCGACATATTTATTTAGTCGACTGATCCAGTTATTCCTAATACATGTGTTATCCATGGTACAAGAAATTTTACGCAATTAATTTATTCTGTATTATTTATTTATTAGTCTCCCAATCAGGAATACGAAAGGAACTTGTAAACTTTGTTCAATTTTCTGAAAAAGTAAGTATGTATGTTCGTTTGAGAGTGGTCAACTCTAGTGTGTCATCCGCCCTAGGGATCCCTAACAGCCAGACCTAAAATATAACATGTCACCCAAATCCGACCTATGACAGCGCCTGAAATGGAATGCCACGTTTTTGGTCCCAAGGTCCGACCGCGTCGACAATAAAAATGTGCTATTGCCTTCGTTAGCTGAGCTACGGGCGCTTCTAAAGAAACTTAATCTTTTTTGTTTTTCTTCTTCTTATCGAATGAGAGTGACCAAATCTGGTGTCGAGAGTTTATCAAGCCGCCCTAAGGGCCACTGACATGGCTTAACGACTGCCGTAATAGACAAACAGCCGGGACCTACAATTTTACGTGTCATCTGACCCACGGAAGCGCCAAAAATGGAATGCCACTTCGGTCACTCATCCAAAGACTGATCTCGTCAACGTATGCAAAAAAATCTGTCGGCAATTTAAAATTAAATTTAAGGATTTCAGAAATACCTAGTTTTGGAACTCTCAATTCAAACAATTAATGCTCAATTATGCAGATACTCTGACACATTGTTCCCCTTGAATTATAAATTTAGCGATCTTCAAAGCGAAAGTGAACCGGTTCTTATGGGGTAAGCAATCACACTCTAACATGGAGCGCGCGGCAAAGCTTTTGCTTACCTTCAAGCAAACTGAGGTCAAGTGCAAACCTATTCAAGTTTTTTTTTTTTTTTTTTTTTACATGATATAGGCTTACGCTTGACTACAACTTGCCTGATGGTAAGCAATGTTATAGTCTACGATGTAGCGCGCTTGCCTAGAAGAAACCGGTTTACTCTCGACTTAAAGACCGACAAATTATAGTTCAAGGGGAATAGAGATTCGGGCAAGGAGTTCCACAGTTTGGCTGTTCGCACGATGAAAGTCGAAGCAAAGCGCTTGGTGCGAGTCTTTGGAACCTCAACTGTATAACGGTGCCTCCTTGCCGAACCCCTACTCGTACGATGGTGAAATGGGGCTGCAGGAATTAAATTATGCAATTCCTCCGCACACTCTCCGAAATGAAACCTGTAAAAAACCGAAAGACTGGCCACCTTACGGCGGTGCTCAAGGCTTTGTAATTTTGAGCTACAGAGTGAGTCTTTCGCGATGAGCTTTTTTGCCCGTTTCTCAATTAACTCCAACGCCTCAAGCTGGTACTTCGCAGAACCATCCCAAAGGTGCGAACAATACTCCATACACGACCGAACTTGCGCTTGATACAAGGTCAGCAGCTGTTCCGGAGTGAAGTATCGTCGCACCTTGGAGAGGATACCCAGCTTCTTGGCTGCGAGTTGAGCTTTAGACTCAATATAGGAGCCAAAGTTGAGGGTCGGAGTCAAAGTGACACCTAGCAACTCTAGATGGTCGGTGATGGGCACGGTTTCATTTCGGAAAGAAGGCGCCATTACAAATGGCCTCCTCTTTGCAGAGAAAAGACACGCTTGTGTTTTTGAGGCATTAAACTTGACCAGATTGGCATCGCCCCAATCGGAGACTGCCGTGAGGGAAAAGTTTAAGCGCTCAATCATGGCTTCTCTGCAAGACTGGATCTCGGCCGCACTAGCTTTAGCGGTGGACATATAGCTCTCTACAACAGTGCTGTCGTCTGCATACCCAAAAATACCAGGCTTCAACAGATCATTAATATGTAGCAAGAAAAGTGTTGCAGAAAGCACTGATCCCTGGGGTACTCCGGCATTAATCGCCATTAGATCAGACGAGCAGCCATCAACGACTACCCGGATATATCTATCCCTCAGAAAATCCGATATCCACACGCAAAAACCAGCAGGCAGCCCAAACGATGAAAGCTTGCTGATTAGGCCGTCATGCCAAACCCTGTCGAAGGCTTTAGAAATATCTAGAGAAACTGCCAGGGCTTCCCCGTATTTCTCGATAGCCTCACTCCAGATGTGTGTGGCGTACACTAAGAGATCCCCAGTGGACCGGTTCCGGCGGAAGCCATACTGCCGGTCACTGAGGAGATCATTAGACTCTAGGTACGCCAGGAGCCTGCCGTTCAGGACACGCTCCATGCTCTTACAGAGCACGGAGGTAACCGAAATGGGCCTGTAGTTGGCAGGGTCAGCACGACTACCTTTCTTGGGCACAGGCTGCACGTTAGCCAGCTTCCACGTCTTCGGCACATGACCAGTTGCAAGAGAGAGCCGAAACAAGCGCGTCAACACAGGAGACAACTCAGCTGCACACGTCCTCAGAACTATAGCTGGGATACCGTCGGGGCCACTAGCTTTGTTCACATCTAGACTACGCAGTGTTTTCCGAACCTCCTTTTGGTGTATGCATATTTCCGGCATTACAACCGTCGCACCGAGTGATGTGGGAGGTATCATACTACCAGCATCTAGACGTGAATTTTCCGCGAAAAGTGAAGCAAACAGGTTTGCCTTCTCTTCGGCGGTATGAGCCAAGTTAAAAAAAATATCTGGTTGTGAATGATTTTACGCTGTTGATTTAGGTTTGTTATTGTGCACGCTGTAGTTAAGCGATATGTTGTAGTATTTTTTACTACAGACGAGTATAGTGATTCATATGTGTGCTATTAGCTACAATTTACATCAAAGTAGTATCAAAATCGAGATAAAACTAGTTTTTAGTAGCTATACTATGTGTATAGTATCATTTACTAGTGAACCGCGCTCCAAGGGCAAACCTATCTAAACATTAAATAGCTGAATGGACTGCTTACTTGCAATTGGAAATTTAGGTTATTTACTTAACTTGGTTTCATTACTAATATTTAATGCACAAATGGCGTAAATACATGTTAAATAGTAGACGTAATAAATTTAATTTTAATCTAGGGTCAATTTAACTCTTCCAGATTGGTGGACGTCTCAACATAAAAAATGAAAGAACACAATTACTACGAAAACAAAGCAAAGATATATATATGTATATATACACATACTATACATATGTACATTAGAGTCCATTGCACAACGTTTACTAAACGCATTTAGTGACTATTAAAATATGGCTAAATGTGTGTTTTTTTATGTGGGATAGGTTTACGTTTGACTACTGCCTGCCTGAAGTTAGGCATTGCTTCAGCCTAGTGTGTAACACGCTTACCTAGAAGATACCTACTAACTCTAGATTTGAAAACCTTTGGATTGCAGTTTAAAAGTGGTAGTGCAAGCGGTTCTACATTTCGTTTCGTTCAGAAATGATGAACCTTAAAAATACTATATGAATGTACCTACTTAGCTATTTTTTTGTTTGCAGGCTACGGTGACCTGGAGTTTGGTCTGATGATGCATATGAAGGCCATCAAGCCCAGCACCATCGTCGTCACCACCGTGCATGACTGTCAGGTAATGTCTTAATCTAAATTGACTAGATTATCTAAAAGATAGGCTAGATTTTTAGTTATTACTACTTCGTACAATTTTGCATGGCTTATAGGCAGAATGCGGAATGCATTTGATATTTATTTTTAGATCCATTTATGTATTTGTTCGCAAAGAAATTAATTAATAAAACATTGTATCTGACTGCAACATAAGTAAATATTTTGTTTTTTTCTCACATCAAAATAATTCAGTATAAAATGTTGTGCACATCATACAATCAGTCTAACAAAAAGAAAGAATAAATCAACTTATTAATGACACTGTATTATTAATATTATTTTATTTTGTAATTAAGGCTAAAAACTTGGAGAAAAAAAACAATAATATATCTACATTTATAAAGTGTATGTATGTTCCAGGTGTTCGACACGCTGCCGGCTGAGCTGTTTGGCGCACACGATGTGCCCATTGACATTATTGTCACACCGACACAGGTAACATAAAATTGGATTATAGTCATATTACACATGATAGATAGAACACCATAATTGCTAACTGTCTAGAAAAGTGTCCCAAGTTGTATTTCCTCATGACTGAGGGTCGAGACTCCCCCGCAGAAACGATTCATTAAAGTTCTCTTGTGTAGATACTATGGTTGACACAATGACCTATGATTATGGTCCTCAAACATGTTAATTCCCTTTTTTCCGTTTTTTCATGGCGGCCGCTTCCCACTACACGGGCATAGACAAAATTATAGATAAACAGATAAACATTTTATTAATAATTTGTTCGAAATTCTAGTGCAAACTTGTTTTGACTAAAAACGTGAGTGAAAACCGTTTAGTTAATATATCCATTAGACATTGTCAATAAAATAAAATGAAATAATTGTTGTAAGGTCGCCCAATGTCCCTAACTACTTTCCACCTATATGTTAATTCTGTTCTTATTTTGGTGTACAATAAAGTATATTTGATTGATTGATTGACATTGCCATAACCCTCTCCCCCAGGTGATAGAGACGCAGCGCATGTGCCAGAGGCCCGCGGGGCTGCTGTGGCCGCTGCTGTCCAACCGACGCATACAGCTCATGCCCGTGCTGGGCCATCTGCGGGAGATCGAGATGCTGTGAGTACTCCTCCTTAATGAGGGTTGTAATCATTGGGGATAGAAAGTATTATCTCATGGGAATGACTCTTTGACATATATTCTTGATAACTGAGGGTTTACTAAAACAGGTTTATAGTTGCCTGATGGTAAGCAATAGCTATAGGGTTGTTATTTTTGGGTATTAGTCTTTTTTTAATTATTTGAATGATTAATTGATTGGCTCACGCTTGACTAGCTGCCTCCTAATGTTAAGCAACGTTATAATCTTATGGTATGAGATTGGATTTCTTTTTAGTATAGAATTTTTGTGCCGCCCTATGGGCCTCTGATATAGCTAAACACCAGGATCGAAACATTATCATTGTGATAGTTCTTAAACACTCCCAAGAAAAGCTGTAGTGTTCCTGACAAGCTGTTCAATGGTATGTTAAGAGTGCAATACTTGATATCCACAAACAAGGTAAACCGCCCTACGAGGTTGGCTCTTACAGACCCATTAGCCTACTACCTACTATGTCGAAAGTTTTTGAAAAAGTTCTGCTACACCGGCTGAATCTTTTATATTGGAGCAAATTAATGTGATACCGGACCACCAATTTGGCTTCCGTCAACGACATTCCACTGTGGAACAGCACATTCGAGGGGCCGTAGAGCAGAAGCAGTACTGTTCTTCGGCATTTTTGGACATCCAACAAGTTTGGCACAAAGGACTGTTATGCAAAATAAAACAACTCCTACCGCATAACTACTTCTTGATCTTGAAATCCTACCTGTCAGACAGACTATTCCAAGTCCGCGAAAACAATAATGCTACATCTCAATATTTCGACATAAAAGCAGGGGTGCCACAGGGATCAGTCTTAGGACCTGTACTCTATACCATCTATACATCTGATCTTCCACTAGTAAAGAACACAACCGTGGCCACATTCGCTGACGACACAGCAATCCTAGCGAACAACCCATGTCCAATAAAAGCATCAGAAACTCTCCAGGAAGGTCTAGATGAACTCACCGCCTGGCTAAGTAAATAGATGATAAAGGCAAGTGCAACTAAATCCGCCAAGTCACCTTCACGCTTTGAAATGGCAACTGTCCCCCAGTGAAACTAGAAGGCGTCACTCTTCCACAAAAAAACAAAGTGAAATACCTGGGTATGCATTTCGACCGGCGTCGTTAACATGGAGAGACCACATTTATACCAAAAGAGAGAAGCTCAAAATATAATACCATACATACTCCTGGTTACTGAGCAGAAATAGTAAACTGTCAACGGATAACAAATTGCTCTACAAAAGTGTCCTAAAACCAGCATGGACTTATGGACTACAATTGTAGGGCACAGCCTCAAAATCAAACATCACAATACTCCAAAGAATGCAAAACACCATACTAAGGACCATAAGCGGAGTATCCTGGTTTACTACGAACTGTGAAATTCATGAGCACCTTCAAATGAAGACTGTACAGGAAGAGATCCAGCTAAATACATATGCATATACGAATCGCCTAGTAAGGCATCCGAACCAACTCGCCCAGAACCTAAGGACTCGAAGATACGAACCAAGGCTAAAGAGGAAGGTCGTGGTAGCCAGCGACTGACATTGGGCCCCACCAAACTATTTTATAAAAGTCACGTTGTTTTATTTACTTGTCATTTCACCGTTATTAAATTGATTTTCTGTCTATTCCAGCGCGGGTCGTGCGTGCGACCTGAAGGAGGTAGACACGGACGTGGAGGAGCGCACCACGGCGCGCCCGCGCCGCCTGCGCCGCCGCACGCGCTCGCACAAGAGTCACAGCGAGGGGGAGGTCTGTTACTTCATAGAAGACATGTTTTAAACTCTCCTTAACTTGTTCATTTCATGTACAAACCGTTCATTTCATGAGATGTACCTTACGGTCTCTTAGGAGTCTTAGCGGCAATTGGTGAAATTTGCTAATTGTGAGAACATTTTGACCTCACGCTACACAAGCGCTACTAGCGATGATCTTACGCTCGTTAGACCCGATTGGTTGAGCTGCAAGATGTGGTATACTAAAATTTTGTTCAGTCGCAAGCTCTTAAATATGTCTGTCCAAAATTGTTATCGTTTTTTCGTCCCTTGTATTACAACCTAATAACTTAAAAATAATATTGCCAGGGTGGCAACACCACGGAAGGCGAGGAAGGAAAGACTGGCAAGCCCCGGCGTCAGACACGTCGCCGCAACAGTCAGAAGTCTGCTAAAGAAAATAAGGAGGGGAAGGAGGGAGATGTCAAACCCAAGCGGAACAAGCGGCCCAAACCTGAGATTGACTTTTCTGTCAAGGTAAACTTACTGAGAACCGGACATTAAAATGTATACACAGAAAAATGCAGTGTCTGATCATCCATTACTACATTTTTTAAACTTAAAACAGGTTTGCACTTGACCATAGTTTGCTCGATGTCAAACAATAGCTGTGGTCCAAGATGGATCGTGCTTACCAGATAAGAACCGGCCTTAAAAATAGTTGGATTATAGTTCATGAGGAACAGGGAGTCAGGCAGGGTACTATATCATCGAAATCGACTGAAAACAGACACAAATAAATGTATTAACAAAACCTTCCAACCAGCACTCTTATTACTAAACATATTACTCTGTCCAGCCGTTCGTCACAAACATACTTACTTACACATACAAAGCATTCCATAAACTTGCGTGTAAAATATTACGCAAAGGAGGAATAAAATAGCCCATAAAAACACTTGCATTTATATAATGCTACGATAATTATCACTTACAATTAAGCAAAACTTGCATCCACTATTTCACCTCTTTAAAAGTGGAATTTCCAAAAATCCTTTCTTAGCGGAAGCCTACGTTATAACATCTAACTGCATGCCAAGTTTCAGCCCGATTCGTCCATTGGTTTGGGCTGTGCGTTGATAGATCACTATATCAGTCAGTAGTATATTTACATTATTATTCACCGTCTTCCAGATCTCCAACATCAGCCCGAACACGCGCGTGCGTGACTTGAAGCAAGCGCTCACGGAGCGCGGCGTCAAGCCCCAGGTCATGGTGTGGAAGGTATGTACTAACGGTACCCAGATCTAATAAAGAATCCAGAGTAAGTAGGTGTCTCCTAGACTAACGTGCAACATCTTAGACTACATGTGGTGCTTAATATCAGGCAGGCTGTAGTCAAACTTTGGCCTATTCCGTGTAAAAAAAACCCTACTCTAAGAATTATGACACTCGGGTCTGAGGATCGTGACCACCATCTCCCAGCACTCTCCGTGATGACATGCGTCTACTACTACTGTCTATCCGTGCTAATCCAGGATTAAAACAAACTTATGTCCATTCCAGTACAAGATGAGCCACAGTGTCGCTTCAGCTGACTTGGTGGTTAATTGCCCGACTGTCAATCACTCAGTTTAACCCTTAAATGCATGATTAAAAGAAACTCTTATCTGTTTTCAGGGATTCCGTGGCTTCTGCTATCTTCACTTCTTTAAGCCCAGCCCGCAGAAGGTAAGTTCTTTATTATGTATTCGAACTTATATTGATAACCTTTAGTAGCACAAATGTCGCTATCCGTCGTGCTTAGTTCAAACAACTTGGAAAAAAGTGTAAAATTTCGCGCCTTGAGAAAGTCAGCCGACCGTGGCCTATCACTTTAACCATCCTGGGCCCCGGTATGTCTGAAAGAAGCGGGTTATTATTTTCGCTGATTTCTTAAGAAGTTAAGGTTCGATCTAGTCTAATTATGACATTGATGTAGCTTCTATACTCAAATATTTATTTATAACACGTTGCAGGGCGAAGGCGACACCGCAGCCGTGATCAACATGGACAGTGTACTGAGTGCTCTGGACGCCATGTCACTGGGAGGCAGCGGGGGCACCGCCTCCGACGGAGAGGACAAGCCGCGCCTGCTGTGCGTGGAGCCCGCCCCGCCGCGCGCGCAGCCTGCAGCGCTCACGCAGCCCGAGGTAGGTGTACCTAGTGTGTACTTAACGTGTACCCAGTGCGTACGTAACGTGTACCCAGTGTGTAAGTAACGTGTACCCAGTGTGCACGTAACGTGTACCTAGAGTGCACGTAACGTGTACCCAGTGTGTACGTAAATTATACAAGGTTCTTACGTGAATTGTAGACGTTTAATTTTGGGTTCTGAACTATCTAACCCAGGTGTTTAAACCCGCGTAAGTTCGGGATAAGAAGTTACCTATTTAATAATCTAAGGAGCAATATATTAATTATTCGATACCAAATTTGATCCAAATCCAGGTTTCATCAGTTTAAAAGCTCCCCCTTTATAGAAATAGTATTAAGTGATAGTGTTATATGAAAGGGAAAACTACTCAACTTTTCAAGTTAATTACTATTCCCTCTACTTTTTACTACCTATATATTTCTCTTGCAGGCGGTGCACTGACTCGGCAAGTCTGCGACCGATGCTGACACAAAACTACGATACTAAAACGAATATAATTATATCTAAACACGCATAAGAGTAGCTTTGGTTGCACATCGACACAGTGGCATTCCGACACTTGTTCGTATAGTTATAAGGTAGGTTTTCCTTTGCGCCGGCCTCTTAAAATAGATGCTTGTTCATTTGTTGAAGATTTTGTTGTTATGGAAATATAATAATAATAAGTAAATTTCGTTTATTGCTCCAAATAGTATAGTCTATAGGGTTCTTCCAGGCAAGCGTGCTACACCTTAGTCTACAGTGGTGATTAACATCAGGCAGGCTGGAGTCAAACGCTAGCCTATTCCGTGTTATTTTTTTTCTTGTTGATTTTAAGTTCGTCCTGAAAATGAAATTGTAAAATTTGAAAATATCTGCAGATTCTCTTAAATGCAAAAAATATTGATACGGCAAATTTGGAATTTGTAATGGTTTTATCAGTTCTTGATAATTTTTCATCACGCAAATTATGGTCAAGTGCAAACCCATTATAGAAAAATGAACAACTATACTAAAAAAAAAACTGAAAAGTATGGTAGTTTATAAATGAAAGTGGCAAAGCTGTGATTGAAGAGTTCTTCTCTTTCTAGCTTTCAATTTACTCTTTCGTTTCTTTGATTTCCTTAACTAAAACATTTATGATCAAATTCTATTCAGAGGTGTTATCATGTTGTTATAAAAAAATAATGACAGTCAAATCATTATTATATGACCACGATGGATAAATATTTGCTTTTAGTGCAAAATCAGTCATTTCTGAATAGGTATTTGATATTTTAGACAAATAACCTTTGAAAAAAGTGCAATATTTTTATGTATATATATAATTATATGTTGATTTTTTTAAATTCTTAAGTCTATTATTCCCATTTCAAAGAAATCTTATGAATTGAATAAGCTACAAGTGTATGTGATGCTTATATATTAACATATCTTACAAAATATAAATTTGTAACTCTTTTTCGGCCTAAGGTTTTAGGCCCAAGTAAAGTAAATACTTTTTGAATTAAATTAAAACTTTCGAATGAAATTTGTTAATGTATTTGTATTAATGAACATCTCATACACAGTTTTTACAACCGATTAGCGAAGAGGTAAGATTTAAGTTTGCATATTTCGACCGGAAAGTCCGCTCCATGGTTTTTAGTTATGTTTTTTTTTTTTAATAAAAAGGCCGGCGTATTTTAGCTATTTTGACATCCATCCAGTAGATTGATCTAGTTACTTCCATTAAAGAAGACAATTTTAAATTTGGAACGTTTAATTACGTTCCTGATATGAAGTTATATGATTAACAATTTGTCAATGATTTGCTCTCCTTTCTACTGGATCGATGTCAACGCAGCATTATCTTTGAGAGTGAGGTATATATTTATGAAGAAAAAGAAACTTAACGAATGTTTTTTTTTATATTTGTTTTTTCTCTAGTCTAAACATAGTATGTAATTATTAATGTCTTTGTAAATTAAGATAATGTTGATGGCGTTTCGGAGCAAGAGTTTGAACATTTTTGATTGGGTTTTTGAAGCTAAAAAATCAGAACACCAGTTGTCTCTTTCTAGTCTCCGATCGCTCTCTTTTGGTCATCTTTAATGGAGAATCTGATGATTCCTCATCTTTTAATGCGAATTTCCTTATGCATTCTTCCATGAGTAAACGTATGTAACGAAAGAAGCTATATTTTAGTATATTAGCATAGAAACGAACACTGAAAAAAAAACTATATTTTACTATTGTAATGTTAAGGTGCTTGAAAAAACGGTGTCCCAAAGTTTGAACGCAGACTTGTCATGAAGATATGGTTAAATGCCTAAAAAATTTACTAGCCGTCTTAATTTTTCAGACCAATCCTAAAATTTAAAAAAAAAAACGCTTATTTTTCACAGTTAAGTATGTAGGTATTTAGAAAAAAATATAACTGCAGTATAAACGGTTCTCTTTAAATTCCTAAAGGTATAGGGCTTAATTCGTTATGTTCATCTTTCTGCAAAAATACCTACAGTCAACATGTTAACTATTAATGCAATAAATAAAAAAATACTTATATTTTTTACACTAAACTGTCGAGCATTTTACCACAAAATCACCTAAATAAATAAATAATAGTAAATAATTGATAGTAAATTTAATATCCAAAACGACGGCACTAAAAGCGTAGTCTATTTTCTCTGTGGTTAGTAATTGAAAGGATTTGATTAGTGAATAAGGATATTAATTTATTTTTATAAATTACTCAACTCTGGGACGCCGTTTTTCCTAACTTGTTATGGGTATGTTTGTGCCAACTTTGATTACTCTGACAAGTGTTCATAAATATTATTTTGTAGCGCCTCTAATGTATGGATCTGTCCAAATTATAGTCTTTAAACATCACAGCGATTTTAGTCAAATTTTGCCTATTTTAGTCATTTTAGTTTGCAAAGTATTTGGTATACCAAAGCAATATCAAAAATAGATCTAAAAAGAGAGTAAGGAAAAGGTTAAAAACAATGCATTTGTAAAATCTTTTACTGAAATAGTCAAAGAATTCAAAAAATAAGGCAAACGGTCTTTAAAGTATACTTTTGCTATTCTTTTTTCAGCACTGAATTTCCAGTGAACATATCCAAAAAGTTGGTGTAAACATAGTTCTCTCGCTGTCAAAGTTACTTTTTCAGTATTAGGTTTATTATAATTTAAGACTCGAAAAGTAATATACAGACATATTTAAGATATATATTTTAAATATTAATATATTCTATTTAGGTGGCGCGGTCTGGATGATCGCACGCGTTGGTCTCTTAGTGGTTATAATGTATTTAGCAACAGGGTGTATATTTCTTAGCGTAATTATCGAAATACTTGTGCGATATCGATGTTGCTTTCACAAATTGCTTTATGTTCAACTTTTTAACCGACTTCAAAAAGGAAAAGGCTCTCAATTCGACCAAATTATTTATTTAAATCTATTTCCAACGCACACATATAATAAAAATATGTAACTTTTTAAGTATGATATTGATGTATGAGGTACATATTGCATCTTCTTAACCGACTTCATAAAGGAGGAGGTTTTCAATTCGAATTATTTTTAACCGACTTCAAAAAGGAGGTTATCGACTCTTCTAAAAGTTTTTTTTTAAAACCGTTTCTAACGCACAAATATACTAGAAAAATGTAACTTTTTAATGTCTGAACCTATTATTTTTTTTAGAATTATTTAATTTTCACAGCATTATCGATGTCATACAAGTAGTTTGTTTCAATTTACACTCTTAAAATACATGAATTTTATTTTATCAAAATTTAATTTAAAGGCAGCATAATAACAGCTTTATTATATACATACATACATATGTGTAAGCATTTTGTTTATTTTTACGAAACACTCTCAAACGATGGACTTTTATATGTGGTTCTAATTTTAGTTTTATATTTAGTTGTCATTTTTGGCTTGTTTATTAAATAGGAGAAGTTTGATTTGGCAGTTGTTTTCAATGAATTTGTGTCGTTAGAAAAAAATCTTTGTTTTTTTTAACTGTATGAAATTAAGCAGTAAGTATATTATATATGTTAGAACCACATAAGTCAATGTTGCAATATAGTTTCGCTTATTTTGTTCAGTTATTACATATATATATAAAGATGTACTTTTATTTTGTTGAGCATGCTATTTTTACTTTTGTAATAAACGTCGGGGCAAGCATTGCTATAGGTTTTTGTTTTGTATTATTTTTTTAAATAAAATTATTAAACACTTATTGGTTTAGTTATTTTTTCCTAGATTGTATTTATTTTATTGTCAGATGTAGTATGGTTCTATTTCGATTTTTAAGTATCTATATGATACTATTATTTATTACCTTCTATAATACATCTTTTTTATTTAATTTGCCGTAACTTTTGAGACTGACAATGATTGCAACAGTATTTTTTTATTTACCTACCTACACTTTCACCATTTCAAACCGTCGCGTTGGATAGTATTCATTATTTTTAACAGACTTAAAAAAAATGAGATTATACTTCTTATAGTATATTTTTGTTTTTTTTTTTCTTATTGAAGATAGTATTGTATCTTATGTAGGGTTAGTACCTATGTTAAAGAAGTATCCATTATTTTAAAGTTGTACTAAATGTTGTGATTGTATTTAATTTCCTCGAATACATTGAGGGCAGATTAAACTATATTTTTTTAGCGAAATGATGTTTTCTTTTAATAAGCTTAGGTTTATTGACTTCCTGTGGCAGGTATTGTAATGAAAATTTTACATAATATTATAATTAGGACTAGGGACTATGTTTATTATATCTGAAGCATGAAATCTAAGAAATATTATAAATATAATAGATCTATAAAGTTAGCAAAAGCAGAAGGTACATGGATATAAGATCTATCTAATTCGAGTTTGAAGTATAATTTACTCTTTCTTCGAGTCGTATTTCCTCATGACTGAGCGCCCAGGTCCTTCCACGGAAGACACATGTTGTCGGATATAGCGATCCTCAAACATATTGGTTTCCTCACGATGTTTTCCTTCACCGTTAAGCGAGTGCAAATCCATACATAACATGAAAATATTGGTGAAGGGTTGGATTCGAACCAGGATGCGTCTGTATGAAAAGCAGACACTATGGGACCTCTGAGCCACACTCGCTTGCATATAGGTAATAATTTACTATTGATGATTATTTTTTAACTACCTACCCTAATTCTATAGCATAATTAGGCTACATTTTAAAGTTTTATTTATTTACTTTCGTCAGCTGACCTGTTTGAGAGTCAAGGAGGAACAAACATACATACATACTAACAAACTATCGCTTTTATATCTATATATATAAAACTCAAAGGTGAATGACTGATTGACTGACTGATATAGTGATCTATCAACGCTCAGCCCAAACCACTAGACGGATCGAGCTGAAATTTGGTATGCAGGTAGATGTTATGACGTAGGCATCCGCTAAGAAAGGATTTTTGGAAAAGCCGCTTTTAAAGGGGGTGAAATAGGGGATGCAAGTTTTACTTCTTAATGCGAGCGAAGCCGCGAGCACCCACTAGTGAGTGATTAATGTAAAGGTTGGCCTTAGGGTGGAGTTCACCTAACTTTTAACTGCCATTTTACCAGTTTAACTGTAGTTTAAACATTTTTTAGTGTTCACCACAACGTAAACGGCGTTTAAGTGCCTTAACTGAGAGATTATCTTAACTGAGCTCCAATACCTGGTTAAACTCTCAGTTACGCTCTATAGTAGTCTGTGGTTATGGTTACCCATTTTTTAAAAAGGATAATAGTATTCTTTGATGGTTACGTCACATTTGACATATTTTGGCAATCTCGAGCAATGATATTCTATCTTGATCGTGGTGGTTAATTTCGGTTATTTCGTGTTGTAAATAAGTTTAGAGCAAAAAAGGGGGAAAAAACACTCATCTGTGCAATTTAAAACCACCGTACATATCGATATTTCACATAAAATTTCTCAGTTTGATGGCCTATCTTCCCACTTGACATGGGCAGAATTGCGAACTCATATATTCGCAAAAGCCATAACAAAAAAAAAAAAAAAATAAGTTTAGTTGTGTGCATAATTAAAAATGAGCAAGGTGAAAAGATCCAGTAATTTTACTAGCGACGAAAAACGTATTTTAACCGAACTGGTGCTGAAATATCAAAAAATTGTAGAGAATAAGAAAACGGACGCTACTACGAATTCTGAGAAACTAAAGGGTTGGGTTCGTTTGGCTGAAGAATTTAATAATATAACATTATAGGTATAGTTCTCATTGCCACAGAAACCATTCTATGCTAAAATGTAGCTGGGAAAACATTAAAAAGCAAGCAAAAAAACCGGCCAGATATGAAGATAAAGATATTTATGACGGGTATGTATATGAATGGCTCTTTTACTTTTTATCTATGTACTATTGTTTTATTTACTTGTCAGTAATCTTAACGCTTTTAATGCCATTTTAGGTGGTGGAAAACCACCTTTCGCCCTTGGACCTCGCCTTCGCCTGGACTTGGAGTATGGTTTGCCCATTCAAGTGAGGGACGCAGCACTGAAAATACAAGATGATCTAATACTGATGACCCATTGGCTGATCAAAATATCAAGGACAGGTTTGTTATCTTTTTTATATAAAGGGAGAAACTATGCAATGGCAGTTCCATCTCTGTAAGACCTAATTTCTTACAATGTTGGACTTGTAAAAAGTAATATTATATATTTGTATTATGTATTTCATATTTATTTGTGTTAGGTAGAAATAGGGATTAAATTATTCCTGAAACTTAATTAAATCTTAGTAGGTACATATTTCTTCATCAAATTCTTCATATCTTGTATGTAAGACACAGTATATTTCAAGGTAAAATCAGACAAACACACACTAATTGTCTTCCACCACCAAAGTTGCAAACACAAAAGTAACTATATTTCTTATATTTTTGCTTTTTATTGTTCTCAATTCCCTCAATATTTTCAGTGTTTTTTACATTATGCAACACTGGTAAAATTGCAACAATGCTGCAGTTTACCATCAGCCAGATTGTCTGCTTATTCACCACTTTTTACAAAAGTTTATATTTTGAAAAAGTTGATCTTGAATGATTATATTTTCCCCCAGATATTATGGAGTGAATGACCCGGTGGCTGAGAAATTGATGCGTCGCGCGGCCGCCATGCCGGCGCTGCCTCCACCCGAAGACAGGACTGTCACCACTCTGTACATTGGCATCCTGCCTGACAACATCACTGAGGAGGAACTGAAGGGACACTTCTACCAGTATGGAGAGATTAGTTATGTCTTTTAGTGTTTTGTTTACATGAATTAAAACTAACAAACAGGTTCACTTCATTCAAATTGATGTAACTGTTTAAATGAGAAGAATGGATGAATAATGGACCTAGAGTTAATAGGTATCTTCTAGGTAAACATGTTCCACCCTAGGCTGCAGCACTGCTTAACATCAGCAACATATAATAAAAAAATAAAAATAAGCCTAACTACATACATACATGTATGTATACTTCTTATGCTGCTTACACTTATAAGCATTTTTATTATATGAAATGAAATGAAAGAAAGAAAGAAAGAAAACATTTATTGTGACAGATTTTAAAAACACACAGGAGTAAAATCATAAAAAACAAACATAAAATCTGCCACAACACAGCCCCAACTCAGCATAATGCTGGTTGTATATAATTTTGATCACACTAATATTATATAATCAAAGTTTATATAAGAATATTTGCTCCTGCTTTATACAGGTCGAACTTGATGTTAGATATGTACCTATATATTGATGATCAAATCAACTTACTCCAGTTAGTGAAGCAGTCTATTACTTAAAAAAAATCTGATACTGTTTACTTTTTTGCAATCTTCTAAGATGTTTTCTGTCTAAAATACTATAAAAAGTAAAGAAGTTTGTTAATAACATACATTTATTTCAGGTCCCTACTCTAGTGCCGCGCGCGCAGTGTGCGTTTGTCCAGTACACAACAAGGAACGCGGCCGAATATGCTGCTGAGAAGACATTCAACAGACTCGTCATTGGGGGCAAGAGACTCACCATCAAGTGGGGAAAATCACAAGGTAAGTTTTAGTAATATTCATCATTAGATTTGGCCAATCTCTGCTGCCTGTTTTTTGATTTTCAACATATGTATTTAAAAACAAACTATCTTACACTTTTATATAGATTTATTAAAAATATTCCATCAACCAGGCATGACTATGTAGCTTGTAAAGATATGTACAATGTACATGCTACCTAGTCCTGTGAGGTAGCTTTTGTTTTACATATAACCCTCCCTACATTGTTTTTCAACTATTACAAATTTCACACGATTTCAATAACATAACCAAGTGATGTTAACGCCAGGTCGGCAAGGTGTGAACGAGAAGAACGACCACGCGCCGATGTTGGAGCCGGTGCCCGGGCTGCCGGGCGCGCTGCCGCCGCCGCCCGCCTACCTGCATCCCTTCCCACCACAGGTATGTACTGTTATTAAATAATATTAGTAATTTTTCTTTAATCATAATGTTTTCCTGACTTTGAAAAAACCTTTCTAAAAAGATGGCGGCATCATGTAGTAGGACTTAATATCTGCTCAAACAAAGAATTAAAAATGTCCTGTGTTCTTAGTATTTCTAATGTAAGATAGAAATAGCCATTTGTATACATGAATGTCAAATCTACACATATAAATATATCAAATCATATCTACACATATATATCAAATAAATACATGTGTATACATACCTACTAGCAAAGATTCCCTTATTACCTAAATATTTTGTGACAATTATTATTTCCAGATGCCGCCCCCACCGAACCGTCTCAACGACTTCTTCAACCTGCACCACTACGGGCCGGGGCCGGGCTGGGCGCCCGCGCCGTGGGGCGGCCCTGCGCCCCCGGTGCCTCCGCCCCCCGCGCCCATGGGGCTCCACTACCCCAGCCAGGACCCGAGCCGGCTGGGCGCGCACGCACACTCGCAGGCGCCGCAGACATAACACATATTGTGCAAATCAAGTTTAATGGCACGGAATAATTTGACTCGTTTAGGTGATAAGATTGTGAATAAATCGCATTTTTATGCAAGTTTTGTTTTATTTTTTTACCTTGGGATATTTGCAAAGACACACGTCAGTCTGCATAGGTACTTGAATACTATTTCTTACACAGTATACCAACAGAAACGACGATTTATAATCTTTTTGTTCATTATTGTTAACCACTAGGTGTAGGGTTGTAGACTAAAATCGCCTGATTAGGTACCTATTCTATCTAATAATAACGATGAATCAGCTACTTTTCTACAAACTTCAAATGAAACAACCATATCTGAAACTATATATATTATTAATCATAAGTTTATAACATGACTTAACCGTTACAAAACAGTTTAAACATTAAGATTAATGTACATGCCTCCGCTCCCCACTCGGGTCAGGACGGTACTCGATAATAATTTACATTTATACTAGGCCCAGATTACATGAACAATATATGTGCCTGTCGAGAGACACTCGGAGAAGATAAGCCAGGAATTTAGTGCGAAACATCTCCAATAAGAATCTATATAAATAGGTACTATAAATGTAGCAGCTTTTTTACTTATTTTTAACAAGGAAATTTTACAATATTGTAGTAAGAAAAGCTAGGTACGTCATGACCAATTTTTAATAATATTTTAAATTAAATCAAGCTGTTTAGTCAATTGATTAGTTAGCGCCTTCCTAGGTCTCCGCCAATCACAGGTTACCTTGTCGTCCAATCAGAGCACCTGTCACCAACTTTTCTCTTTGGTCGCCAAAGGGGGTGGTGGATCACTTTCTAGTGCTGGGTCGTTTCGAAAATTTCGTAAAACGAAACGTAAGCGTTTTTCTTGGGAAAGAAACGGTTTCTTAAAACGCTTACAAATATAACTACTTCTAGGTGTAATTTTTTTTATAAATTTGTAATGTAGCTATAATACAGAAAAATCATACTTATTATTAATTAAAAAAAACAACGATACAATAAAAACATTTTTTTTGTTATGTTTTTGAAATTTATATTCACCCATTGCAAAATAAAACAAATTAAGAACATCTCAAACATTCATTAATAACATCTCAAATTCCAAAATAAAACAAATTTCAACATCATTCCGTTTTTAGAACAATTTTTTATTTTAAATAATATTAAAGCTTATGGCTAAAAAATTAAACATTTCAATTTAAAATAACATAATATTATTATATCTTTCAAAAACCGCTTTTTATACTTAGTGCAATCGATATAGACTTGATGCCGCCGGTATAGAATCGCTATACTTGTCAAAGCCTAACTAGTTTCAAATAACTACATTTGTAAACATGCAAAAATAGACTTAAATCCTTTGATAATAGAGCACATATTTGACACAGATTTCGTATCGTTCGTGTTTTCGTTCTCCGTACTGCCGTAAGATGCCGTTTTTTGTTTGTTCTAAACCCGTTTTTTGTAGTGCAATGGATATTACATACCTATTATTATGTTTGACATGATTTTAATAACAAAAATTTTCATTGTTTTATTAATAAAACTAGACATATGTAACTTCTAAAATTTTATAAAAGCCTAATGTTATAAATTCAATTTGACGAGATATTGTAATTTGTGTAGCATATTCTGTGATATTAGTACTTATACCTATGTATGTTACAATTTTACATTATCCATAAAGATTCTTTATCTTTATCTTTATCTTTTATTAGACTCTATGTCATCGGCATAGAACCGCTTTACCTGTCTAAGCCAAACCAATTTCAAATAACTATATTTTTAAACAAGCAAAAATAGACTTAATGTGTATTGGTATAGAGCACACATTTGACATTTTTGTTCGTAATTGTAGTTCGTTTTTTTGTAACTGGATGAATGGTTTGCGTTAAAGCGTTCGTTCGTTTTTTACAGAGTAACTAGTTTTCAAAACGGTTTCCATCAAAAACGCCCAGTACCAAAGAATACTATTATGTACCCTTTTTAAAAAAAAGTGCCCAGTACTATCACTTTCCGTCATAGCGTTGTTACTACTCAAACTGAACGCACGTTTTCGAATTAACGTGTTTCAAGCAATTTCTTTTTAATTTTCAAGTTTTAAAGAATCTTTATCGGTTGGTATCCGAACAATCTTTTTAGAGGTCTTTCTGAAAGACCTAGCGTAGTCAATTTTAGTGCGCGATGAAGTGTTATTCCGCAATATTTTTGAATTTTATCAGCGTTTTCTAAAAACCGCATGGACTCTGAGTGCGCGATTTAGTGCTTTTTCTGATAGTGTCATAGTGCGTGAATAAGTGCTATTTGTCAATAGCATACGGGTTAACAATGTTTTCGCGGGGCCCGGTAGCTCATCTATAATCGGGTTGGCGAAGATCGTATCATGTCGTCTCCAGCAGATCAGGATTTCGGCTGCAAACGCACAGCCTGCGTGCTGCTTCACACAGGCTCACTATATAATGTAGCGGTAGCGCGTGCGGCGCGGTACCTACTGAGCGGCCGTGCTCTTCATATATACGAGAGGTTGGACTCTTCTTCAACGTTGGAAGGATCAAGTATCTGGGTGAATTGGAAGTGATTTGGTGAGTCCATTCCAATTTAATTTATGTACATATCCTAAAATACCAAGCCTTTCTTATTCAAAGCTTGATAGACCACATCAGTTTCTTGGGAATGATCGTTCAATATTTCCAAGCATATCACGTTAATCATTATAATAGCTGGCCGCATTTGGCAAGTTATTATTTTTAAAGTTACTTTCAAATTCATTTAATTTTAATAAACGGCTAGCTGGCGTCTACCTTAATAATTGCGTCGAAAAGTAGCTCGACATGTGGTGTACCTTCTAGAAAAATGAAGGTAGGTAGGTACTTACTCATATCTAACTATATCGTGGTTTTACATTTAGTAGGTACCTACATAATATTGTAAAGTGCCTTGAACACATGCCTCGTTCATCAGTGTTCAATCATTCCAAATTCAAACTTGCGCCCACGTGCTTTCCAACAAGACGGTCGAGTTTGAAATGCACAGATTCTATTTAATTTCGTCTTATTTGAGTCTGTTTTGTAACACACTCACGGATGTGCTACTAGGTGGTTACTGGCATAATATTAACTAACTAGATACTAGGTACCTAGGTTCTTTGGTACCTACCTGCCATGAGAAAATGAAAGCTACCTTACTGACTGACAAGGATAAGTTAAAAATGAATGGAAATGTACTACCTACCAAACCAAACATACTCAGATATTTAACTGTGTTTATGTGTGTAACTGTAAGGTTTATCTGTATTATTACCTTGCCCCTGGAATCATGATTAAATTAGATATTTCAGTACCTGGAGTGTCAAAAATTAAATTAATTAGAAGTAAAACATAGTTTTCATGTATAAAGTCAGCCTGAGTAGAGTGCTTCCTATTAAGTAGTTGCATTCTCTGCCACTATCCTTATGTATTCATAATTAAATTTGTTGTAATGATTATTCTGCTGGATGTACACTCATTGAACCTTGTTCCCCATTACGGAGGATTGTGACTCCCCGGAGAGCCTACTGGTTTTTCTAAAACATTCATTTGTGAATATGAATAAGTAGGTACATAATTATATACATATCGTCGTCTTGGTGGTGAAAAGAGTCAAGCCACATTTTTTTCAAAATTTAGTTATTGATAGAATATGAATCATAATATGTAAATCAGTTTTTACGGTGGTGAATAGAGCTAACCGGCAAATTGATTCTCTACAAAAATCATAAAAGTGGTGAAAAGGTGTTATCAAAACATCCATACATTAATTTCCAAAGTTAAAAAATCTAATCAATCTAAAATCTAATTAATGCCGGCTGCTACTTTGCTCAAAAGGTGAGCATTGCCATACAACGCGGAAATGCTGCCAGCATTTTGGGGACCTTCCCTTCTAGTACGGGCATTTTAGATTAAGTATTTTAGTTTTAGAAGTAGTTTAAGTTTTTATTGTATAGTTTAATTTTGTGTGTTTTAATAAAATTCGTAAAAAATCTAATCCGCATAGCTTTCAGTTTTGTCAAAAAACTTTTTTTTATATCAATGGTGAAAAAAGTCAAGCCGCATAGATCATTCGTTTTGATCGAACTCTTCATTTTACCCGCCGTTTTGTAAGACTTGACATCTGTCAGCTGTCATACACTTCGTATCGTATTTTGCGTCCGGAGGTTGAAGCTGAAATTTATTTGTTTTGTAAAATACATTACTTCACTGCCGTATAATAGCTAAATAGTGCTATTCTCTTAGGTAAATCATACATAAAAGTGACATTAAACCGGAAATATGTAATAATGGCTTATTAGTGATCTTACTACTACAACAACACAAAAGACAAGGCGGGAAAATGACCCACTATAGTTTTCGTTCTAACTTGATAATGAACATGGTGATAAACAACGGTTCCAGTGATCATGAACAAGATTGTGATTAAGGCAATAGCCCCCGTGACTCGGATTTGTGTGAGCAGCTCAGTCACAGCAAAGAACCTGATGTTGAATACCCTGTGTACACGGATCTGGATACCGTTATAAATGGTAAGATAACTAGTATTTTATTCAATTTGTGTTATATTTTATATGGCTTAGAAGGTTTTATGGATTATCTAAAGCATTTGTATTTCTATACCTCTAAACAGAATCGAACAAAACCATTATTGGATTACTTCAAGTTCTCACAATTTACATGTAATTTTGTATGTACCTACTACCATTGCTCCACAGTACTATTTACATTGATTTAGGATAAAAAGAAGCTGATGGGTTCATTCAAGATCTGATGTACCTCCATACTAAATTTCACCCTAATCAGTTGAGCCATTTGAGTGTAAAAAACTAAGAAATATACACATTTACACTATGCAAACTTTCAGTTTTAATCTTCTGATATAATATTATGTATACCTACTGAAATCAAATATTTTTTTATCTTACTAGATTCACCTACATATTATTAAAATTTATATAAAGTACCTACATAGATCCCTCCAATGACATTGTCTAAAACATACCTTACCCATATTTTCCGCCCCTGTCCCTACAGGACTGAAGTTGGAAACCTCTTATCAGATGCCACCATTGAAAAAAACTACTTCCCAAGTTTTATATGTGTACAAAAAGTGGTCAACCCTACAAAAATTTATGGATGCTAGACACATAGCTCAGCATTTTTAATTTCTTTTTTATGCAGATAAGACTGTAAAATAAAAATGTTAAGTACATAATTTTCTTTTGTTGCAGTTTCAAAGCAAATTGATAATCCAGCTGATATTATTGAAGATCTGCAACAAAACATATCATCTGACTCTGACCCTTTTGCTCAATCAGATAGTTCAGAACACGACCCATGCTATATACCAGATACTGAAACTTCACACTACAGTGATAGTGAACCTGAAACAGCACATTTCATAGAAAAAAGACATTTAAAAAATAAGAGGCAAGATAATCAGAAGGTTGAAAATAATGTAATAGAAGTTGAGAACATGAAAGAAAAACCTCTGACATGAAAAAGGAAATGTGACCCACAGAAATGGAAGAGAAATATGAATAAAACACTAAGACTTGAAGGTAAGGAACATTGCTCCCAGTCTGGTAAAATAGTGAGAGAAAAATCAGTTAAAGATGTACCTTGTAAGTGTCATTATAAATGTTATGATACATTTAATTTGAGGAAAAGACAACAAATTTTTCAAGACTTTAAAAGGTGACAGAGCAAAATGGGCTTTTATAAACTGTTCTGTCAGTAAAAAACTACCTAAAAGAAGGTACAAGTTGAAAGATTCTGGATGTGAATCAGTGGAGGTGCCTGACAAGAGAAACTATACCTTTGTTTATTCTTTGACATTAAATGATAAATCTCATCAAGTTTGCAAGAAGTTCTTTCTTGGCACTTTAGATATATCTGGAAAGAAAGTTGAAACTGCTCTGAAGAGGAAATTAGATAGTGGTGTGACTGATCATGACAAACGAGGGTTAAATCCGGCACCAAATAAAATTACTGTAGAACGAAAAGATGTTGTCTGTAATCACATCAAGTCCTTACCTGTTGTGGACTCTCACTACTGCCGAAGTACATCTAAGCGAAAATATCTGCCTTCTGGTTTAACTGAAAACTGGTTGTATCAAGACTATATTAAATATTGTGAAGAAAATGAAACAACACCTGTATCATCTTCATATTATAAATATATTTTTACTACAGAGTTCAATTATGGCTTCCATAGACGGAAAAAAGACCAATGTGACTATTGTGCCCAATTTCACAACAAAACTCCAGAAGAAAAAATTCAAGAGCAAAGTAATTATGATTTACACATACTTAGAAAAGCAGAAGCTAGAGAACATAAGAGACATGATAAGACAAGAGCTAAGACTGATCCAACATTTTGTGCTTATACAATGGACTTAGAAAAAATTTTACTTACCCCACAGTTAGAGATTGGCCAATTGTTAAAATTTAAAAACATATAACTTTACAATTTATGATCTTGCTAAAAGTACAGCAATCAATTACATGTGGCATGAAACTAATGGTACAAAGGGAGCATCTGAGATAGCTACATGCTTATGGAACCTCCTCTCAGAATTACCACCAGAGAGACTGGAGGTAACATTTTACTCAGACACTGCTGGTGGACAAAACAGGAACCACATCATATCTTCTATGTTTATTAAAGCACTGTCTGAATTTCCACATCTAAAAATAATTAATCAAAAGTACATGGAATCTGGCCATTCAGAAATGGAATGTGATAGTGTTCACTCTGCCATTGAGTCGAGGGGTAGAAAAATTAAGATATTTGTGCCAGATGGTACACTGTAGCAAGAACAGCTAAAACCACTGGAACACCATATGCTGTGAAAGAGATGAATTTCAACCAATTTCTTGATTTTAAATCTTACAGCCAAAAGTTAATAACAAATAAAAATAAAGGTGAGAATGGTGCCATGAAATGGCTTCATGTTAAATGGTTACAATATAGAAGAGAACACCCAATGTTTATATTCTATAAAACTCAATTAAGCCATGTTCCATTTGACAGGCTCTGTATCCGTCAGAAATCTACAAGAAATACTGACGAAATACTCACCAGTGCAGTAGCCAATCTTTATGCATGTAGCAAACAAATTGACAAGAAGAAACTAAAGGATTCACAAGATCTTTGCAGTAAAGGCACAATTCCTACCTCATACCATGATTATTACATGAATCTAACTGCATCAAACGATGATGATGATGTTTCAGATAATTAATGATATTATTTTGTGGTATTGCTATTTGTAATAAAGCTTTTCAACACAATTTTTATTTTATTTCAATATTAAGTCAAGTTATTACTATAAAAGGTTTATGTAAATGGGGGCAACTGATTCTTAAATTAATGTATGGATAGATCTATGATGCTTGTTCTATTTCACTGCTTTGTTTATTGGTCATTCAAATTGAGTAAAATTAAATGGTGAAAAGAGACAAGTGAAAAACTGTAAATAACTGAAAAACTAATTTAATTAACATGATCATTTTTTACATAAAGCACAAGTGACATGTAATGCTAATGTGGTGTTACTTTTATTGAAATCGCATTCACGGTTGAGGAGTTAGTAGGATAATTGTTTTTTTTTTCAACCTTGCCATTTTAATTCCTCATTTTCTCAGAAGTTCATATGTGTGGCTTAACTCTATTCACTACCAAAGCGACGATATACTCTGTGTTAATGTGAAGTGTCTCCACACTACACCTAATACCTGCAAATAATATGAACTAGGTATGTAGGTACCTTCATAATAATTTCTATTCATTAGTATTACACAATTTCTGAATTCATTTAGGTAATAAATAAGAGAACTATGCACAATATTCAATGATTATCAATATGCTTTACCTTCGGGAACTCTTTCAATGTCTATCAAAATGTATGATAAACATATCTCAATGATGGAGAATAGAGCTCCTGCCATGTTACCTTCTTCACTACATAAAGCAGTTTGTTATAAATTGCAACATGTATGTTGTTCACCCGCCTGCAATGAATCTGTGACTGCAACCAGGTACCTACTGTGTGTTGTACATGTATGCCAGCCAACTGCTATGACAGGTGGCTCCCCTCTTGTAAGTGTCCGCTCTGTAAACTACTGTATCCTTTCAAAGCTCAGTTGCCAGGTCATAGTCCAGTTATTTTAGCTTAAATTAGGTAAGAATCTCGGAATTCCAAATACCAACTTAGACAACTTTGAGGGTGTCAATATACAAGTATTTACAGACTTACAGCCGGGTATCTCTAATTCTGAGCTTACTACTTAAAATGACTGGACTACCAGTGTAGCTGCATAAACATATAATATATTCACACCACTGCGTGAGGTCGCCACTTGCCACTATAGCTACAGCTAAGATATATTATAAGGGTAGTATTCTAAGATTTTTTTTTACTTTAAAGTTTATTTGAGTTGTTCTATCTTGATTTTGATGTTGTATAATGAAGGCAGGCTCATATTTTAGTAAAAATTAAATGTTGTTTTTCTCAATATCTTAAGTTGTGTTTAAAGTAAGTTTCTTGTTCCAATTTAAGGTTAAATTGATTTTTTTATTAGTATTCAGTAATATATTGTCTTGTTTAATTTTTCAAATTATGAACCATTCCACAATTTTGCTGCAGTACTTAGATGTTTTGATATTCACTTAAAGCAGCTACACTCTGAAATATTTTATTTATACACATACAATGTGATGAACCATTTTAGAGCTCATTTTAAACAACAATGTTTACATGTAAATGTAAGGCAACATTTCTTGCCATTTTGAAACATATATTCAGGTTTAACAGTCATGGTATGTGGTGCCATCTAGTTGTGCACTATCATTAAATTGCTACTTGTTAACCAACTTCTTAAAAAAGAGGTTGTAACTTTGATTTTTTGAAAGCTATTTTATTGTATGTACTATTAACAATGTATAATATGGCCATTATGATATATTTCTTGTCTTGTGAATGAGATACCCACTTATGCCTGCATACCATTTTGAATGCAAGTCCTGCTGTCTGTCTCAGCCATCAAAGACAACGGGAATGAATACAAAGTCTCAATTTTTGTTTGCCAAATTCTCTGAAACTTAATTTAATGATTCTATTTCAAGTGTGCTGTTTTTTTTATTTTCTCCATCTGTTGTGCCAATATTTGAATATAACAGTATACAATTTCAGTTTTGACATATTGCTATACATTGTTACAGAGACATACTGAGGAGAGATGCAGGCGGAGGAGAGACAAGATGCAGAGTAACTGCGGGAGAATGGAGTGTTGCTGCAATGTTGCTGGGACGGGGTGAGTCTCATTCTGACGTTATATTATACTTGCTTGCTGATGAGAACTCTGCTACTCAGGGTTTCCAGGAAGACTAGTAGGTTCTGCAACTTATAATGCAACATGTTGCAACATGTGGAGACCAACATTTCCTTTTCTAGTACCTATATTTGTATGATGTATTGAAGGCGACCAACCTGTTGCAGTATGCTTGAAGTCTACTCTACAAAAGGAATTAATTTTGCACCATGTGAAGTGATTCATAAGAAGTAGGAACCTTTTTTGTTAATTTGTAATCAACATTGTGTGGCCTTCATCAGGAATTAAGTGTGTTTTGTCGTTTCCAAGTTGCTCCTTTTATGTGTTTACAAAATATGTTCTCCTTTAAAGCCTTCTTTTGGTGTTTATTTTCATTCGTTCCCATGTCAATATGATTAGGATGCTTTTCGAGCTTTTTAACCGACTTCCAAAAAAAGGTTATCAAGTCATGATGTTAGTTTTTTTTTGTGGGGCTGTCCCGCTATTACTCCACCTGAGATGGTCCCATAAAAATGGTTTTTCATTCAGTTCAGTACTTTTTGAGAAAAAACCAACAAATTAATAAAGTTTATGCAAACCATTTTCAACCATACATATTTCCAAACTACTAGTCTTTTATGTAATGTGTTAAGGTTTAATGAGTGCATCTATTTAGCTATGTATTACGATGACAATTCACCAGGGGGCGCTGCTGTATAGGTACACTATAATATTCTGAATTATAATCCGGATTTTAATGCAGTTTTCTCTGATAGGCTCAGATTTGTTTAGCAAATGAATTTATGTTGTAGTTTTTTATTATAGGCTTTGATTTGTTGAGTAACGTGACAGTAGAGTAAAAGTTGGTTTTTGCTTATGCTTAAAATAATTATCCTTGTACTTTGTATGGTGGAGTCTTGTTTCATCTATTTTGTCTATCTCAATAATATTGTGCAGTTCAGTTAGTTTTAGGGACCGAGGTGCATTTGATTTGGATCTCACTAGGTACTCCATTCTGTGCTAGTTATATCTAGTGTTGTCTACATGCAGAGACCCGGAGCTTTAGGCCATGTGTCCAAATAGTTTTCAAGACTAGTATATCAGCAACTTGTTGTCAACTGATAACCCAGTAGAGCCCTCTGTACCTCGTGTTCAGTTGATCTCTTCTTGCTTGAATGTGTGACTTCCAAGCCAGTCTGTGGTCCAGGTGCATATTTATTTCACTGAATTACTTTGTGTTAATAATTTATTTCAGAGGCAATCAGGTGGACATGTTTCTCTCCATGTGATATTTATTGAGTTGGCAGCACTTGCTCTGATTCGCCATGTTGTCAACCAGACGTCAATTTGATTTGAGGTAGACTGAGAGAAGAGAGAAGCTAAGAGATGTCTGTCGTCAGCATTATATATGTAGCTGTAGGTGCGTGTGGTGACCGGGGCAGGTCGGCATGAAATATTGTTTGTAGATAGAGCAGAGCTCAGAACTATTCCCCTTGAACTATAATTTGTCGGTCTTCAAGTCGAGAGTAAACCGGTTTCTTCTAGGCAAGCGCGCTACATCGTAGACTATAACGTTGCTTAACATCAGGCAAGTTGTAGTCAAGCGTAAGCCTAATTCATGTAAAAAAAACTGTGCTTGGTGCAACTCCTGTAATTATGTCATTAATTTTGAAGTGAAAATCCCATCATTATTTTAGCGAGAGCAAGAAGCGACTGGTCAAGTAGAAGTGTAGTTCTAAGTGGAGAGTATGTATAGGGTTGATACTTCTTAATTTTATTGAAGAGGCCCACATGCCAAACTCAAGTGTGTTGTATATCCAGGAAGTCTACCGAGCAGTGCTTCTTCTCTTCCACAGCTTGTCTCACAGTGTCGCACACTCTGTGTATTTGATCAACTGTTCCATGGCTTATTCTGAAGCCAAAGTGATAAGACAATTCCATATTTTTTTCTTTTGGTATGTCTTATTAATAAAATAAAGCTGCAATTTTTCTTTTCCAACACTTTCATAATTCTTGCAATAGAGGACTAATATGTACCCGCCGCGCGGGGGCATGGCGCGAGCTAGTCGCGTCAGGGCTCCATTTCAGCTAACGTCGTGCGGCGCCGGCGGGAGCTGCCGGGGGGTGCTGGCGGGGGGCGGGAGACGACCACCACGCGCACACACACGCACATTAACACATACACACAAGGTAATTCTTCCTTTCGTAACGTAAACATAACCATGTCATTCATATACAACAACATTACTCATTCTGATTGTCCCTATTTGTGTCTTGTATGCTACCAAATTGCCCTATTAGTATTACGCTTGACCACAACTCGCCTGATTTTCAATCTTTTCGGAATATGTAAGAAAAGTCAAAGCTCACCGTAGGTACTTAGTTGATGAAGTGGAAAAAACGTGGTCCGATCAAAATATCAATAAAATCTAATAACTGGTTAACATGTATTGCCCCCTACTAATACACCCCGCCGCGCGGGGGCATGGCGCGAGCTAGTCTCGTCAGGGCTCCATTTCAGCTAACGTGGTGCGGCGCCGGCGGGAGCTGCCGGGGGGCGGGAGACGACCACCACGCGCACACACACACGCACATTAACACATACGCACAAGGTAATTCTTCCTTTCGTAACGTAACCATAACCATGTCATTCATATACAACAACATTACTCACTGTTCCTATTTGTGTCTTGTATGCTACCAAATTGCCCTTATTAGTATTAGGTACGCTTGACCACAACTCGCCTGATTTACAATCTTGTTGGAATATGAAAGAAAAGTCAGGCTCAGATATCAATAAAATCTTATAACTGCATGATGCATGTAACATGTAAAGAAAGAAAAGAAAGAAAATATATTTATTGTGACACACACAAAACTTTAACCTATTTACTACTAAACTTACATGCTAAGAATGTATTGCCCCCTACTAATTTATACCCGCCGCGCGGGGGCATGGCGCGAGCTAGTCGCGTCAGGGCTCCATTTCAGCTAACGTCGTGCGGCGCCTGTTACACTGTGATGCTACAAGTGTAAACTTTGTTGATAACTAACGAATTATCGATGTACTAAGCCCCTGCCACTAAATCTGCTCAGCAAGCATCTACTTACTTGCATAAAATAAAAATTGTAACAGTTTCGTCCACTCATGTTAAATTATTGTTAATATCAACTGAGGTGTTACTCAGTCCTCAGTTCTCAAGAAGATCATTGTGAATGTCCTAATTTTTTTTTACAGTCACCTAGCTTGACCAAGACGTTAAGTTAGTAACGTACTAATTTCTTTCAAAATCTTTGACACCGTAAATTATTTAAATAATTATTAATGACCTACAAAGCTAAAGATATTTATTAATATTATATTATATAATTGCCTGCCTTTAAACTAAACATCCCTAAACCATCGTAATTTGTATGTTTGTTACTAAGTCCTATTGTATCGAGTCGTATTGTAATGAGATGTTGTTGCAGGAGCAGTGGTCGCTGGTGCAGTGGTCGCTGGTGCAGTACACCAGCATCCAGCTGCGAGAGGACGACCCGGACCTCACCGTCAGGCGCCGCGCCTCCTTCTGTCAGTACAACACTTAAACCTATCTTATCATTAACATGCCTTTATCTAAACATATAAAACTCAAAGAGTTTTATCCCGACGGCGACGTCTTTAAAAAAGTTATTTGGATTATTGTAAAAATGTGATGAACCATTTTAGAGCTCATTTTAAACAACAATGTTTACATGTAAATGTAAGGCAACATTTCTTGCCATTTTGAAACATATATTCTGGTTTAACAGTCATGGTACCTATGTGGTGCCATCTAGTTGTGCACTATCATTAAATTGCTACTTGTTAACCAACTTCTTAAAAAAGAGGTTGTAAATTTGATTTTTTGAAAATTATTTTATTGTATGTATTAACAATGTAAAATATGGCTATTATGATATATTTCTTGTCTTGTGAATGAGATACCCACTAATGCCTGCATACCATTTTGAATGCAAGTCCTGCTGTCTGTCTCAGCCATCAAAGACAACGGGAATGAATACAAAGTCTCAATTTTTGTTTGCCAAATTCTCTGAAACTTAATTTAATGATTCTATTTCAAGTGTGCTGTTTTTTTTTATTTTCTCCATCTGTTGTGCCAATATTTGAATATAACAGGATACAATTTCAGTTTTGACATATTGCTATACATTGTTACAGAGACATACTGAGGAGAGATGCAGGCGGAGGAGAGACAAGCTGCAGAGTAACTGCGGGAGAATGGAGTGTTGCTGCAATGTTGCTGGGACGGGGTGAGTCTCATTCTGACGTTATATTATACTTGCTTGCTGATGAGAACTCTGCTACTCAGGGTTTCCAGGAAGACTAGTAGGTTCTGCAACTTATAATGCAACATGTTGCAACATGTGGAGACCAACATTTCCTTTTCTAGTACCTATATTTGTATGATGTATTGAAGGCGACCAACCTGTTGCAGTATGCTTGAAGTCTACTCTACAAAAGGAATTAATTTTGCACCATGTGAAGTGATTCATAAGAAGTAGGAACCTTTTTTGTTAATCTGTAATCAACATTGTGTGGCCTTCATCAGGAATTAAGTGTGTTTTGTCGTTTCCAAGTCGCTCCTTTTATGTGTTTACAAAATATGTTCTCCTTTAAAGCCTTCTTTTGGTGTTTATTTTCATTCGTTCCCATGTCAATATGATTAGGATGCCATAAAAATTAGGCCATAAAAATTGTTTTTCATTCAGTTCAGTACTTTTTGAAAAAAAACCAACAAATTAATAAAGTTTATGCAAACCATTTTCAACCATACATATTTCCAAACTACTAGTCTTTTATGTAATGTGTTAAGGTTTAATGAGTGCATATATTTAGCTATGTATTACGATGACAATTCACCAGGGGGCGCTGCTGTATAGGTACACTATAATATTCTGAATTATAATCCGGATTTTAATGCAGTTTTCTCTGATAGGCTCAGATTTGTTTAGCAAATGAATTTATGTTGTAGTTTTTTATTATAGGCTTAGATTTGTTCAGTAACGTGACAGTAGAGTAAAAGTTGGTTTTTGCTTATGCTTAAAATAATTATCCTTGTACTTTGTATGGTGGAGTCTTGTTTCATCTATTTTGTCTATCTCAATAATATTGTGCAGTTCAGTTAGTTTTAGGGACCGAGGTGCATTTGATTTGGATCTCACTAGGTACTCCGTTCTGTGCTAGTTATATCTAGTAAATTAAACTTTTATTGGAAAATGAGCGAAAATAATATGTGCAGGTTAGCACTTAATAAATTAACTCATAGTTATATCTAGTGTTGTCTACATGCAGAGACCCGGAGCTTTAGGCCATGTGTCCAAATAGTTTTCAAGACTAGTATATCAGACTCCATTTGATTTTCACTTTGTAAATAACTCAAGAATAAAATAAAGTTTAACAATTTTGACTCGAGATCAATGAGAAGTCTATATAGATTCTATATAAACTTCTCAATTCCAATAACTTTCTCATTCTCTCTTCTGAAGAAATCAGAAAAACTCAATTAGAGTTTTATAAAATAGCTAAATATCCAAAAGTAATTGGAGCTTTGGACTGCACCCATGTTAAAATATATTCTCCAGGAGGAAATCATGCAGAAATTTATAGAAACAGGAAAGGTTTTATGTCGATCAATGTGCAAGCAATTTGTAATGCCAGACTTTTACTGACAGACCTAGTAGTGAGGTGGCCAGGCAGTTCCCACGATGAAAGGATCTTCAGTGCATCAAGAAGAAATGCTATGTTTGAATTGGGAACTTATACCGACTCGTGTCTTGTTGCTGATAGTGGATATATGAACAGGGATTATATAATGATGCCTCTGAATACTGTTACATCAACAGCAGAAGCTCTATATAATGAATCCCAAATAAGAACAAGGAACCCAATTGAAAGGTTATTTGGTATTTGGAAAAGGCGCTTTCCTGTATTAGCACTAGGAACTAGTTGATCTACACAATATAATCTCTATCATAGTGGCTACCGGAGTATTGCACAATATACTACAAATAAAAAGAGATGAGGTGCCATGTGATGACCCGAACCTAGAACTACCAGCACCATGGGAAGAAATACTGAGACAAGTGATATAAATTCAAAGAGGAGAGCATTAATAAATAATTATTATCAAAGTCTCACCTAATTAATTATTATTGCTACAAAAATATCTTGTTTATGTCAATATTGATTGAAATTAAAATGATTTGACCATTACTCTACATAATACTTTTAATTTAATTTAGAAAAAATATATGCTTCTTGGAAAATTGGTAAATAATATTTTGTGTAGTAGGTATTTACAAATTAAAATTTAAAATCATTTAAGGTATCAAAATATTTACTCTAAATTTTTTTTTGGATATACAAGAGATTGCCTTAGTTAAAAAAATTTAAAAAATCAATCCTTAAATAAAAATTAAAACTGAACTGGATGGATGTTATTTAGTCATAAGTTTTTGTGTTTCTAATTTTTCTTGTTTCAATTGCTCTTCTAGAACAATTGAAACAAGAAAAACACACAACCATAACTACCCGTATACGCATCTTGATAACTCATCTTAGGGCTTGACTAATATCGATACTATGATATCGATATTTTTATATGACTACAAAATTAATATTGTGTATAGAAAAGTTATGTTTTTAAACATCGTAATAATAATAACTATTATTTAGGGACATATAAAATAAAATAAAAAATAACACATCAATATAATTTATTCCACATTTCGTTTAAAAACAAGCTTATAAGAAAAATAGTGTACATCAGATAAACTAGTTGCTGCCTACTGCAAGAGTGGCTGACGCACTTCAAAGAAGCAAAGATTAGCTCGCTCGATCAATTATTGATTTTTAAAGTGAATTAACTTTGTATAGATGTGCCTGATACATTTTTTGGGATCACTTTTTTTGGACAGATATGCAATTCTTGTGACGCAATATTTGTGTATAACTGCTTTCGCTAGTTCTATTTTATGGCTTACAGAAATATCAGTGTCATGCATATCGAGATCTAGAAAAAAATCAACCTCTAAGTTATTTAAAACTTTAGTCGTGATGTATGAGGTTGTGTACTTAGTTTGTAACTTGTTATTGTCATTTAGACCCAGTCTTATAATTTTTTCGCTTTGGCGACAAAGCTTAATCACACTTTCAGAAGCATATTTCAGGTAGCCTTTGGTTTTGTGATAGATGAGACTCCTGTTATTACATTGCCCAAAAAGAACTTTTAGGCAATCATCGCACCTAATTTTTTTTGAGAGGGAGAAAACCACAAACCCTGATATATATTCAACTACTTTTTCGCCAAAAGGCGAAAGATAAAGTTGACATTCCACGTCAAAATCATCATCTTCTACATTTTGGATCTCTATATCAGATGTGTTTTTGCGACTAGTAGTAATATTAATCTTGTCTGCGGAGGAACAATTGAGGATATTTATTTTTTCCAGGGGGATACAGTTGGTTCCTGTAGAAGTCATAATTAGTTCTTTGTGGATGAGAAGTTTTTTATAAATATTTTCAAATTGGCGTGCAGTTGGATTGTCGGAATAACCGCCATGACTTCGAATTTTGGAAAATAGTATTTCTATATGGTCCTGACTAATTTTGTGGAATGGCAAGTATGTAAGGCTTTTATGATCTAAAATTAGATCATTGAACAATGATTTTGCACTTTCGATGCAGACACAGAATCCAAGGAACCCTGTGTAGCGTGGGCTTTGCAGAATATTTACTTTACTCTGTTTACTTGGTATATCGGCACTTAAGTTCATAATCAAGTTTTTTGCATGGTCCAGCTTTGCAAAACATGTTTCGTAATTATCAATGTTCATAGCCCGTTTCAAACCAAAACTATACGTTTTAGAGTCTAGTATATCGAATATATCATATATAGTTTTAAGAAACTGTACTGTTGGGCTGACGTTTACAAAACCAGGCAATTTTAAGTTTTGTTCACAGAAGAGTATGGCATCTGCTACACTTTCACTGAATAGTTGCGCTGCAAGACGAACATTCATAACTTTTGCTTTAAAATAAATATGATTGGATCTTAATTTGTTTGCCAAATAGAATAACTCTTCTTCTTGTATCTGATGTAATTTTAAAATATGGTCCCATAGAATTTTGTCACCCGAAGCGTCATAAAAATATTTGTAGTGTTCAAATGTGTTTCGTACTAATTTAAGCATATGGCACGGATCTAAGAAAAAATGCACTTTTTGACCTGAAGAAGGGTCTAGTAATAGTCGTTTGAAGATTATTAGGGCCCATGCAGCAGCCCAACTCTTCAGCCATAGCAATATTAGACTTAGTTCCATCACACGTCAAGGCCTTAATTTCAACTCCTGTGCTACCTACCAGCTCAAAAGCTTTTGTTACCAAACGCGCTTTGAGAATAGCAGATGTTCCTTTTACTAAAAAGTAACCAATCGTTAATTTCCAGGTAGTTTTGATGCCTACCAATAAAAAAACTAAGGCATCAGTAGCTTCCTCGTTATTTTCTGTTATCTGTTCAATTCCATAATCAACGTACCCGTAGTATCGTTGGGATTTAGGATCCCATTCTGGGTTATGTTTGATTTTCATCTCGTCAATGACGAGTGAACAGAATGTTTTCTTTTCTGTGTTGCTTTCCTGGACTCGTTTTAAAGCATTGAAAGCTTCTTCAGTAAACCCAGGCTTCCCGTCAACAATAGAATACCACTTGGTTAATGTACGTGGGTGCGGTAACGCAGTCGTAAAAACTTTTCGAACATATCTGTATGCTTTTGGAGAGTAATAGTTCAAATTTAGAGCAAAACAACGCAATTCTGGTGAATATGATTTTCGTGATGTTTTTTCCGGATAATGCATTATGCACTTGTCTTTTTAAAAGTTCTTCATTGGTTACTCCGATGTTTTGTAACATTTGCTTTTGTTCTTTATCTATAAGAGATTTATCATCTAAAGTTTTTAAAATTTCTTGGAGAGAAGCTGCTTTTTTTTTTAAATATCTATTTTTGGACTGTAACCTTCTAATTTTCTTGGCCTGTAAATCTATTTTCTTTTTCATTTTAGTTTTTCTTGGTGTTGATTCAGTGTTTATCGTGTTTGCGCAAGTTTCATTCCAAGAAGTGCTGGCATTACAGCTTACTGTTGCTGTACTAATCTCCTCGGGAATTTTATTTTCCTACAACATTTGAAAATTGATCAGTAAAGAGGTATTTTATGAATATTTGTGTTAAAACAACCGTATAATCATTATGAGATGTATATAATATTATTATTATATATACATAAATATATATATAATATTATAATATAGAATATTTTTAGAGATATTTATTATTTTATCTAACTCACAGTATCAGACAGCAGCAAAGTTGGTATAGCACCATTTATCAATCTCCGTCGCTTATTGGGCAAACATTGAAACTGAGTTTCATTAAAATGTGTCGAACAAATTGAACTGGTGCGGGTAGGTGTCCAATCTCCCTTTCTTTTACAATATTGGGTCCATTTTGTTTTTAGGGCAGTATCTTTAGGAAATCTGAAAAATATTAAGGAACATTAAAATCCGTCAAAATATCGACACACATACCTACATACATGCGTTCGAAAAACGTTACCCTCCTTCTGGCGGAGTCAGGTGAAAGCCTATAGATACAGGTTATATCTTTTCTTTTTTTAAAATTTCCAATAGTTTTGTCCAGTAGAATGAGCTTATTCAATTCAAACAAACAACAAAAAAACTAATTATTCCTCTATAGTATATAATATAATATTGTATAGTAAAGTAATATACCATAGATAGCATATGTCCCAAAGTGTCGACATTCACAAAAATTTTATCGATATCGATAAGTAGAGTAATCCAAAACATCTCTTTATACCGGTACACACACTATCTCGGGTCGCCAAAACCCATTTTATTTTAGTACGAGTTTGAACCTTAATACTACAGCAATATGGTTAAAATTTAAATGGAGTTGGGACCTTCCATAAGACGTTTAACTATTATTTGGTTGTAGTGATACCTAAAAAACGCGAATATGTTCCGATTTTCCTACTGGCATACAATTTATACCGTATTTGCTTCACCATAAGGTTGAAATTAAGAAAACAAGTTATACGATTATGTTAATAAAATCGATTCGACCATAAATTCAGATAAATTCTGATAATCATTATCATCAGCCAAGTAGTTTTGTGTATCAATAGAAATCGGAGATTAATGAAAAGTCACTCCATCTTTTTGTAAATTTGATGTAGTAGACCTTTTCTTACAGTCTTGGACAGCACAGGTTGGCATTTTTTTGGAGCACTTCGCGAGTCAAGGTCGATTCTTCGACTGATAATAATCGAATAAGAAAGTAGTTTTTATAAAGGTGTTAGATCGTTGATCTTGTACCTTTGGCAGAGGGGAATGTTCGTCGGTCACTAGTCCCCTGGGTAAATAGTCAAAGGCCATTGGGCATCTTCTTGTCTGGTTGACACTTTTAGGGCATCCGAAACTGGGGTCTTCAAATTTTTTGGTGTCCAGGAGTTCCATTTCTCATGTATCTGTAAGACAACAAAAACAATTCATTATCCTCTGAAACTGTTTATAATATTTTATGTTTCATATATAGTTTTATTTTATTTAGACTTCATTTGAGAAAAAGATTTTAAAGTAAAATTTAAATGATGACATTTGGTTAGTAATGTACCTCAATTGAACTTTGCTTGGCTCATTTTTGGCGGTGGGGTGCACTACTGTGCCTCCAGATAATACAAGTATATGCATATAAAACAATGTACAAAGGAGGAATGCATCTCTACTTTGTGTGACACATAAGTAATTTGAAGATAACTTACAAAGAAAGAGATCACTCTAAGTGATAAGGCCGCCCTCTGTCCCAATATTATGGTTTTTTTTTCTTTATACTTGTGTTCTCTTGCGATATTGGTGTACAATAAAGAATTTTTGATTTGATTTGAATATTTTTAATAGTGTTATTTGAAGTATCAGCAATCGGCTCTACTTTTGAGTCTTGCTCTACTCTCTGGATTTTCCTGTAACAAAATTTACATTGAATCCTTCTTGAAAAAGCACAGATTATACATTTTTATACACTAACAACAATCTTCACAGTATATCAATGATCTTCTATAGCACATTACTCAATAAATTATAGTCAAATGAAATGATGAATTAAAAATGCTTAGTAAATGTTTACCTTATTGTCTTGTGGCAGTTCTATGAAATTATTATCTGCTATAATATACACACATTCATGTAGATCATCCATCGATGAAACTAATTCAGCAGTATCCTGCAAACATAAAAACAAACTTAATAAAAATATAATATCGCAACCCAAATTTTTGAAAATGCTAAATAAAAACAAGTGAATCTAATTCAAGATATTGATAAAAGGTAGGTAGGTACTCACATTTGAGAGAGCATCACTGTCGCAATTATTTGAGAGGCCTTCTATAGCCGGTCCTAAGATTGCTTCTACTATTGCCCCTGTGTCTTGGCTTGACGGCGAGGGCGAAGGTGGTTTTCCACCACCTAAAATGGCAATAAAAGCGTTAAGATTACTGACAAGTAGATAAAACAAGACAAGTAGATAAAAAGTAAAAGAGCCATTCATATACATACCCGTCATAAATATCTTTTTCTTCATATCTGGCCGGTTTTTTTGCTTGCTTTTTAATGTTTTCCCAGCTACATTTTAGCATAGAATGGTTTCTGTGGCAATGAAAACTTATATTATTAAATTCTTCAGCGCAACGAACCCAACCCTTTAGTTTCTCAGAATTCGTAGTAGCGTCCGTTTTCTTATTCTCTACAATTTTTTTGATATTTCAGCACCAGTTCGGTTAAAATACGTTTTTCGTCGCTAGTAAAATTACTGGATCTTTTCACCTTGCTCATTTTTAATTATGCACACAACTAAACTTATTTACAACACGAAATAACCGAAATTAACCACCACGATCAAGACAAGACAAATAAACACAATAACACATGAAATTATATTGACATTTGCCAATGACATAAAAATGGAACGAATTACAGTCAAGAAGGCGTAAGCTGAGCTTTGCATTTGTGTGGGTGTACATAGATAGTGTAGGTGAGACAACCGGCTTAGAGCGCGGCGCCACCTTAGTTTGGTTTAAACCGGTTTTTACTGTTTTTTGTCAACCGGCTTACAGCGCGGCGTCATCTCACTCCCCCGCCCACCTGCCATACTTCACCTCTTGTACTGATAGCACCGTTACGTGTTTCATTTTAAATATTTAAACAAAATAAAAGTCAAAAAAATATAAATTCAATACGTAGCGAAAAAAACGTATCAATGAATACACGTATGATACAATAATGAGGTTAGCGAAAGAAAAAAAATGAAACTATCACTATAGAAGAATGGAAATATGTATGTGACCACGCAATAAAAGAAGGAAAAAAAGTTTCATGGATACGACGCCGCTGTTGATAATAATAATGTAACGATTCATTATTAACACAAACGACACATATGACGAGAGTGAAAATTAAAACGATTGTGATAAGGAAAATTATGACGGTGCAATATCCGCTGTAAAAGAATTGGTAATATATTTTTTATTTGTGAATTTTATATTAAAAACATAAATAAAATTTGGTTTAGGATTTTATTATCTGAGTGTACTTTTGGTGATCACTCACACAAATGCAAAGCTCAGCTTAGACCTCGCGGCCTGTACCAGGCCATATCTCAGACTAAGGAAACAATTCCTATTGTCTGTGGGCCATATCGAAAAATAAATACGTATTACACAATTTCTAATTTGGCAGTCTATTAGTTTACGCTTCCAAGTTCAAAAGCAGTCATAAAACATACAAGTATGCCGTGACGACTGTCTTCGGTATTGACTCGCATAATAAGGTTCAAAAACTTCTACCTGCTTGCTCTGATGTGAACTTCGTGCGGTTGGTAATCTCGCAGTTTTCTAACTGTGGATTAATTTTGACTGGTGAACAGTAAATATTTAAACCTTAGTTTAAACGGTAGTTATAATTTAACTGGCCGATATAGTAATCGTCGGTTTAGGCACGTTTGGTGAACTCCAGCCTTATTAGTAAGTTATTATCCTGTCAACGTTAACATAACCATAGCATGTAACATATCATTATATACCTAATAGCGAAAATCTATATTTGATGGTCTGTTTGTGTCTATTATGTTGCAATGAAGCAACGCATCATCGTTATATTTGGTATGAATATAGTACAGGGTTCTGAAAGTAATAATATCGGCGCTTTTATCCAAAAACTACGCGAGCGAAGCCGCTGGAATTTACTAGTTAAATAGTAGTCAATGTTATTAAAATATAAAACATTCTAGTTAAGATGTTATCATCACAACTAGCTTCCTATGAGTTATCAGATCCCACACGATATATTGTATCGCGTATAAAATGATATAAATTATATTGCTTTGTGTATTCGTTTGCAAAATGTTAGTGATTGTGTTATGTATGTTCGCGGTCGGTGGATGCTTTGGTTTTGTGAGTAAAACTATTTTTTTTATCGATTACCGCGTCAATTTATCGCTAGAGGCGCTAGTGCAGCGTAAGGTCTTTGAAACGTTCGATGTTTCCAAAATATAATTATCTACAAATTACCTACAATACAATCTACAAGAATACAAAACTTCCTAAGTTACTGTTAGAGTGAGTCATATACGACATTATTAATTTTACCATGAGGCTAATAATGGTGATAAAAAAACGGAAAAATAAAATTCTTACATGGCAAAACAGTTGATTTTTTTTTAATTCCAAGTATTTAAAAATGCACATTAATATTTTTTTAAATTAGGTAGGTACATTATATTTGATTGCTTACCATCAGGCGAATTACGGTCGAGTGCAAACCCATACCTGGTAAAAAAAAATAGATTTCATATTATATGGTTATTGGTAGCTATCTAAGCTATGCTTTACTTACATAAATGCTGAAATTCACCAAATCAATTGAAGTGCCTAAATTTGATTATGAAAAGTGAAAATCACTGTGTTACGAGGCCAGAGTCATCTCCCAGTATGTTTCTAATTTAATTATGTCTTATGAGCTAGGTTACACAATGTTTTTATTTTAATTTAATATCTAACTACCCTCAATTTGTGTACAAATTCAAGTGGTATGACAACAAACAGTGTAGGCAAGCAATGTAGGCAGTCACTCACACACGCACAATCGTACAACTCGCCCGCACCATCGACTTCATAATCAACTGATGCATAATGTGAACACTAGTTTGAAATTCATGTGTCAAAATAAATCTAGTTATATATATTTAGATTGTTTTAAAATTATTGTCACTCATTCATTAAATATTTTTTATTTATTAATTCTTTCTCCAGCATGCCAGATATATGTTAAACTTCGAGTCTCCCCTCTACCTAGTGGGCGATACTAGCGCCGACTATATCGACGTGTCTAAAGTGAACTGCGAGCGATACAACGAGAGCCACGCGGTTATGTATGGGGAACTGGAGTTCTTGAAGGACATGGATGGACTTATTGTAAGATATTTAATCGATTTTTACTGAAATTTAAAAGTTAATCTACACGTAAGTTTGTAGTACTTCCTGGCAGGAAGCGGAACAAGTTTCTAGACTTATATATTGTATCGAAGTCCGAGACTGATTACTGCGATGTGATGTGTTAATGTTAGAATTTGATAAAATTTTAATATGATGCTCTAAAAACAAGTGCCAAATTTCTTATGTACTACCTACTTACATGTTTAAATTTCTTTACGAATGATATGATTATTTTTGTATTAATTTTGCTGTTTTAATTTAGGTAACTGAATGTTTTTTCAATTTGGGGTGAGTAAGTTGAGATATGGAATGAAGCGAACATAATATGTACCTAAGTGAACTGAAAGAGGTTGGATATAAAAAAAAATACTTGTACACTAAAATTATTAATTTTTTAGTTGGAAATAATCCTAAAGAAGGAAGCGTCAGGCAAGCACGAGGCAGTATTCTCCCACGATATCTGTGACCTGTGTGCTGAGCTCGGGAACGCAGACGGGAGCTATCAGAAGTATATGAAGTATCTCTTGTTGCCGGAACATTGTCCTTTTGATGCTGTGAGTCATGTTATTTTTTTATGACGGTTAATGGTGATTTCAATTTTTACATAGCTGAATCCGGGATAGCAAGCCTATGTCATAAGCGCCACTATATCACAAGCATTTGCTTAGCATAGGGATAGATCCCTTCGGCGCAAAATGAACAAAAAGCAAAAGGTCCACCACTCGAACACCGTCCAATTTGCAAAGTGAACAGAACGCAAAATATACCTATAATTCACAAAATGAAAACAGCAGATGTGTAGAAGAATCAAATATACACATTAACATTCACATACCTTCACCTTCAAAATATTTAGAGGTAACCATTTCCTAAGTAGTGACTGAGGTTCACTTTCGTAACGATTGTTAATAAGTACCTTGAAAAATATTGTCTATAGTACATATATATTCTCGTATATCAGTTGTGCCAATGGACCATAACCGCTGGCTTGCCCATGTCAAGAAAAAGTTCACAAATCGATAATTTTGAATTGTCCATGCCAAGTAGTCATTGACATGACCTTGAAGTCAGCATCGACCATGTCAATATGTTGTTAACATTGCATTTCACTCAGATTGTTTAGCTAGTCATAATATATATTAAAATTGACACTTAAAAAAAAAATGAGTCACAAGAATCGATTTTGTGAAACCCGACAATTGCGGGCGGACGCAAAAAATGGCGGGACAAAGTAGAGGGGTTTTTCATGGGGCGTTTTAGGTAGGCACGCGCTGGGGCCAGGAGCAAAAGTGAGCGGTTATTATGGGTTTAATGATTTTTTATTTTCCAGGGCTCATATAAAATCGAAGACCTTATTGTGGACGTTGAAGAATTCGAAATCAAGGACACTCAATGCGGCCCCTACCTGGCTGAACTGTTTATGTACAAAAGCACCGGAGATAGTTGCAAGAATGACAGAGAAATACTGTTCGCCATCAAACTGGACTTTACTATTGAACGAGAGGGGTAGATGTTGATACACTTTGTTTAGAAAGAGATAAAATATATTTGATTTATAGTCTTACTTATTAAAACACATCAATGATTAGGTAAACAGTTGATTAGTGATTGTTCTTGGTTCCCAAAGATATTGTCACTGATCAACGAAGCTGATTAATCAATGATTTTTTTTAAAAGTAGGCATTTAGTTTTTTAACTAAAGTAGGGACAAGATAATAGGTCACTTTTGACATTTCATCAAAATTCAACAACGTGACCTTGTAACGGCGGGCATAATATAAGAACTGCACAATTGCTTAACTTTTTTCAATTACGTTTACATATTTATTGTAATAATGACCGATACGAGTAATTTTACGATTTGCTTTCACTAATAAACCATTCTAAACATAATAAACAATTTCTGATCTAAAGAACTGAACGTCGTTACAATGTTGCGTCTTTTTAAACACTAGGGATGTTACTCTAAAAATCGAAAGCTGATAGGATTGTAAGTTGAATCGAATGCAATGATTACTTGTGAAGAAAAATCACCATAAATTTATAACCACGTTGTGATTATAGTAAAACCTAATTATACATATATATTATTCTTTTAACTAACTATAAAAATACAAAAAAATAAATAAATAGAAAGGTCATTGATGTTGGGTGCAATTTAGGTGGATGTTGCTGGCAACACCAGTGCCTGTCGATGACGCATGTCATGTCGCCATAACATGATGATGACGCAGTCTTTTGTTGTTGTGCGAAGTGACTGTGCGTTTTTGGTGTGCTCTCTGTTATTTTCTTCTGATCCGGCTTTTTCATTGAACTGATCTTACTGACTACGTTTACCTGGCTATAAATTGGACTCCGATTGCTTAACGATTATTAAACAAGAAAAACATTACAGTCTTACTATGTCGAAACGGGGGAAAACTCTAAACAGTCAATCTCGCGAACTAGTGCTGAAATTGTACAATTATTTTGGACGTGAATCAGTTAACGATGGGCCTCTTTTACCATTGAAACCACCGAGAGAACGCGTTGCCGAAGCATTGGGAATAGGGAAGAAGACAGTAACTCAAATTCTGAAAGAGAAATACGGACCATCAGGCTCAGAAGATAATACTTTACGTACACCGAAAAAACGAAAGAGGGACAAGAAAATTGTTGACGTTGATAATTTTGATGCTACTGCAATTCGCAACCACATTTATGGATATTACTCGAGAAAAGAATATCCTACACGGGAAAAGCTATTGAGTTCGTTAAAAGGCGCAGGTTTATTTTTTGGAGGCAAATCGTCTCTATCAAAGGTTTTGAAATCGATTGGCTTTAGATTTAAAAAATCCGACAAGCGGAAAATCCTGCTAGAACGCTACGATATTATTTTGAAGAGAATAACATTCTGACGTGAGGTAAATAAAATTACGGATTGGGACAATGTCGTGTTTATTGACGAAACATGGTTGAATGCGAACCATACGGTTGCGCGGACATGGACCGATGATACAGCGGCCTCCACCTCAAAAGTTCCATCGGGAAAAGGAGCCCGACTTATTATATGTCACGCGGGATCAGCTTCTCAAGGTTTTATTCCAGACTGCCTCCTCGCATTCGCCTCTAAAACTACAACAGATTACCATGAGGAAATGAACTTTGATGTTTTTAAAGAGTGGTTTGAGAAGCTGCTAGTCAGCTTAGAAAACCCATCGAAAATTATAATGGACAATGCTCCGTATCATTCTGTACAAGTTGATAAACCACCAACTCAAGCAAATAAAAAGCAAGAAATTGTCTCGTGGCTGGTAAGAAATGGTGTGGAGGCAAGTCCAACTTTATTAAAAGTTGAGTTGTTAAATCTGGTAAAAGCAACTAAGCCGTCCAAGCTCCGCTATGTAATCGATGAACTAGCCCTAGAGCATGGACACGAAGTTATTCGATTGCCTCCCTACCATTGCCAGTATAACGCCATCGAGCTTATTTGGGCACAAATAAAGGGTCATGCAGCGCGGAACAATACTGAACCACCCTTCAGTACTGCTAAAATGATGACTCTGCTACAAACTGCATGTGCAGAAGTCACTACAGAAGACTGGCGAAAAGTCGTGGAGAAGACAAAGAAAATAATTTTACAAGATTTTGAACGAGATGTGAGAATAGACAATATTATTGAAAATGAATTAATAATATCTCTGAGTGCTGACAGCAGTGATGAAGATAGCAGTTCCGATAGTTCAAGTGAATAAAAGCAATTTTTTTGTGAAATTACGTAGGTACTTGTCTTATTTTGCTCCTTTAATTTATGAAAAAAATAATAATAATGGGACAGGGATTCGCATGATCATTTTTAAAATTCACATATGTTTCAAGTCTGTATCGATTCATTCGATTAATTCATTTAATCGATGTTTTTAAGCAGGTCACCTCACTATGAATATAAAACTGACATCTGTCAAAAGTGACCTATTATCTTGTCCCTACGATAATAGTTACCATTAGCATCATATTTTTTCTTAGAATTATGTTTTTTTTCAAAAAGTGGAGCTCTTGTAGTACCTGTTATCAACTTTATACATATATCCTATGTTCTGTAAATAAATGTTTTGATTTTGAAATTTCAGTTAAAAACTTACTAAAATATTTTTGGAAATTTCAAGAATCTGACTCCTTCAATATTATGTTTTGATTTTGCTTGCACCCTTTGACAAATGAATATTGCGAACATAAGTTTTATTTGTTAACTATTATTTATAGAACTTTATACAAATAAAACAATGAACAATAGTTCCAACGCTGTATTTCTACAAATTATCAGGTTCATTTACATTCTCATCCTTACTAGATTCGTAAACTACATCTTTGCCTCCAGTTTTGACTGCTGACTCTTCATCAACAACATCATCCTCAACTCTGGCTTTGGAATCCTTCTTTTTCTTATCTTTTTTGCTTTTGTGCTTCTTTTTAGCGTCCTTCGCCTTTGTCTTGCTCTCTTTCTTCTTATCTGCTTTAGCTTCTTCTGATGATGATGATGATTCTTCTTCTTTCTTATTTGCTACTGCGTCTGCTTTTTCTGCAGCTGATCTGAAATTATGCACGTATTCTTTTGTGTTTGTAAATATTTTTTTATTATGCATTATATCATGAACATTAATAGAATTTTGCGGCTATCACACACATTTTAATATAGTTAATTTGACATTGAAATCTTTTTTAATGTATGCTTACTTTTCCCGTAGAACACCTTTGTCATCATCGCTGAAAATTAAAAAATAAAGATAACTTAAAGCTTTATTTTCTTATCTAGTAGAACAACAACTATAGGTTTCTTCTAGGCAAGCGTGCTACATCTTAGACTACAGTGGTGCTTAACATCAGGCAGGCTATATTCAAACGTAAGCCTATTTAGTGTAAAAAACTAGAACTGCGTTTTGAGAACTGCCAGAACAATTTATTAACAGTTTATTGCAAATTATTGCGGTTTATTTGTTTATACTATTCATGGTCATTAATAATAGTAGATTAGTAGCCGAGGGCTGTAAGGCATCAATTGCAGCCCGAGATAGTTAGGCGCACGAGCGCAGCGAGGGCGCCTATAGTTCGAGGGTGCAATTGATGCTTACACCCGAGCTAACTACTCTGCTTTACATCTCGATTGTGAGGTAAGTAGAAAAATTATTACAAGAATAAAACATTATAATGGTTAAAATTTATAGCGAAATGAGAACAATTTTAAAATATTAGGGACAGGTGTTTTATGGGTATGTTAAAAGTTTGACATTGTAAAATTTGCTGGTCACGGACCAAATCAGAACTTACTCGTTTTTCTTTTCGCCACTTCATGAATTCGTCGTAAGTTTTCAAATATCACTCTTTAGAACTTTCAAGCAAAATATTGTTAATTGCTACTTCAGCTTCCATTTTCATTGAATCAGGAGTGCAGCTTACATAATATATCGTCATCACTTGCAGAACTCATGTTTTTTTCCTAATTAGCACGTATTTATAAAAAAAAACCCAAAAACAAACATCATTTAAAATGAAAGTTTTCTATTCCCGCCTTTTTTCATCTTTTTTTGTCAGGAACGAAATTGAGCATCGCCGTTCGATATTTAAAATTGATGACTATTATACTCATACGAAGAAGTTTGAGTTTGAATAGCGAAGCGACCTCCTTTGTCTACTACTTGAACTTTTTGGAGGAGTGAAAAGTTTTTTTTTAATTACTTACCGCCCTAGGGCTTTTCTAGTTACATTATTACCCTAGAGCGCTAATTGGTTACTTACAAGCCCCGTTTGGGGGTAATAAGGACCTACTTACCGAACATGAGAGATGTAAAGTTATTTAGTTATTATAATACTAACCTTTCTTCTGTAGACTCTGAGCTGTAAAATAGAATCAAGTTAATTAACTTATTCTGTTTAAAGTTGTAATTAAACATAATATTACAAGTGTTTTGAGTTTTAATACATACCTTTTGCCTTTTCCCTCAGCTCTGAAAATGTTTTATTTAGGTTAAATAAATAATAAATAAATAAATAAATATTCCGGGACATTGCACACAGCGCCATCTAGACCCACACTAAGCAAACGCTTGTGTCGTGGGTAGGTACTAGATAACGGATATAACACCTATATACTTTTCTTAAATATATCCATTTAAATTATATGTCTACCTAGCTATGTAAATATACGTAAATAAAAAAAATGCAGTGGAGCAGAACTTTTCTTTATATAGTTAAGTAAAATATTCAACCAATGAAAAGGTCTGCTTGTTATCTTGTTGTTAATATATTTGATATTATTATGTTATTTATAACTAAATTCTTCTTTTAGAATGAGAGTGGCCAACTCAGGTGTCGAGAGTTTATCAAGCCGCCCGAAGGTCCTCTGATATGGCTTGACGACTGCCGTACTAGACAAACAGCCGGGACCATTTAACGAGTCAGCCTACCCACGGTAAATAAATCAAAAAATGCAACTCGTACTATAATTATCTAAGCTTTACCTGTCTTCATCATCTTCTCTGAAAAATAAATAAAATATGCTCGTAAATTATCCTGAGAGACTAGTGTAGTAAGTTCAAAGAATGTTTGCAGCTATTAGTACACAACAAAGAAGTAAGTAAATAAGTCAGCTTTTAAAACTATAACTTACTCATAGTCCTTCCAGTCAACGGTGTATTCTTCATGCGTGATACCAGTACGGAATACTCTTCTGCAGTTGTCTCTGTGAATAAAGGAAATAATATCTTCAGTACAGCGTGTCTGTGGGTATGCTAGTACATTTATTGAAGATCCCAATTGTTCGCCATGTGCTATACAGTGGAGTAGTTTCTAAGCAATAGGTTGGAAATCTAAATCGACTTACTTTGTAAACGTACCTACTCTTTTTTTCGTCGATCGTTGCAATGTATCAATTTATTTACGTCACTGGGACCAAGATAATATGAATATTACTGAAATGTGTATATTTGTTGGTAAACTGTCAGTTGTTTTTTCACGCTACCGTTACGAAACAAGGAATCATCATGATTTTCTTTCTCAAGGGAGGCTATTTTATAGGGCCATCGGTGACATAGGCCATAAGTGAATCGGTTCTTAATGGGTAAGCACGTTCCATCTTAGGGCGTAATGATTGCTTACCATTAGACGAATTACGGTAAAGTGCAAACCCATTCCTTGCAACAAAAAAAGAAGTTTCTATCCTTTAACAACGCTAGCCAAGTCACGGTTATCAAATAGTTATCTCAATTGTCTCTTGCTTATCAATCACAATAGGAAAGTCCAAAAATAACTTACTCGACATCCTTATGAATAGCGCACGATATGAACTGCCTGTTCTTGAAGACCGACGTATAGAGGAAGGGTCCGTGACAGCTGTGGCTCTTCGGATCTATCTTGCACGCGGAGATGACGCCAATCACACGCTCCTTGCCTTGGTACTTCACTATTAGAGGGCCACCGTGGTCGTTCTGGAAGTTAAAAGTATCTTTAGAAAGTGATGTTTAGAGTTTTCGGATCTGGTGTAAGAACCCTGAGGAAACTCCTCCTATCGTTGTTTTCCAAATTAGGTTGCCTGGAAGAGATCACTCCAAGTATTAAGGCCGCCCTCTGTCCCAATACTCTCAACTTCATCTAAAGCCATCAAGTTTGTTGTTTGAAGTCGGTTAAGGAGCAGTCGTAGCGGAAAAACACTACATAATTCTCCAGAGTTTCAGTTACAATGGATTTCCGCAAAGTAACGCCTGATTCAATATCTTATTTAGTCATTTCAATCAAGTCTAATTGTATTTCTTCAGTTTGAGTTGAAATGGTTAAACTGACCAAAGTTGTAGACCAGTCAAACCATACCTCACAGAACCCTCCCTGCATGGAAGACCGCCGCGCCGTGTAGTCGTCCGGGTCGCGCAGGTGCCGGCCCAGGTCCACGTTGTAGCTGGAGGTGGATGAGTCCTGGACGTCCTGCTCCAGCGCCCGACGGGACTCCACATCTGTGCAGTTGGCGTATTTTTTCTGGAAAAGTATTAGTATTAGTTATTTCTTAAAGTCCAGCAAGGATACAGCAGGATGTCCTATTTTTTGGTCCAAGTTCCTAAGACCCATACTGAGCGAATTGTTTCCATTTTTATTATACGTACTGCAATTATGGACGTGCCTGTCTGAAACACTACAATTTAGGAACCTTCAAATTTCTTTAATAGATAAGAGTTGGCTAATTGCTACATTAAGTCATTCAAAGGGTTCGTTAAATGCTTGTTTCGCAGATTTGTTTGAGAGGTAACTGAATTCCGAAATGAGCATTCTATATACGTGTACTTCAGGTGGCTTAGTAGTCAACTTATCAAATGATTCGTGAAGGATAAAATTAATCCTTACATCACAAATCTCGCTCAGCCGTTTCATGACATCCTTGGTACAGATCATGTACTGCGTGATGATGCTCCTGAACCTCTGAGCCCACTTCTTGGCGCACTGCTCGTTGTCCATAATGCATACTTTGGCCTCTTGCAGGCAGGGCGCGTTCTCGGGGCGGTGGCCATTTTGTCGTCGGTATACTCCCTGAAATGATAATACTTAAATAAATATCATGTGGAATGTTGATGGTGGCTGGTGAACAATCTTATAACGAAGAGCCTCGATCAACACCTCGAGAGGCTCTCTCTAGATGGTTGGGTTAAGGACCAGATACAGAAGGCAGTGATCCTTTTGCTGTCTTTGTAGCTTCTACCATTGGTAGCTTTTGTCCTGCCCCGCTGCCAGCGAAACCAGTAGTGTTAGATTTTTTATATTTGTAATTTATATACCCGTCTATTACTAGCCGTGGAAGGACCTGGGCGCCCACCACGATGTATCTACCAAATTCTGCGGGAGAGTCACGACCCTCAGTCATTAGGAAATATGACCCAAGAAATTACTATCCTAGATAAAATAAAAGATAAAAATGCAAATTAACCACGATAACCAATTACCTCTCTAAAATTGCTGCCGCTTCCCCATCCAGCAATGAACCCCTTAGTGGCTGGTTTCTCCAACTCCCTGCTGATGTTGTTATAACAGATCAAGTCCGCTGCAAACTCGCATCCTTGCTCCTTGACTCCGAGTTTGAATGGCTTGTCTACCTTCACGATGGCAATGTCGTTTGATGACCATTTGATGCTGTCTTGGAAGTCGAATTTGTAGTCTGGAAGAAATTGATGTGATTGAAATTGTATTGAAGAGTACCTAAACTTTTGTTACGAGCTCAATTTTTTTGCACTTTGTGGCAAAGATATTTATTTTTAGAATCCCTTCGTTTATGCGATTGGCAGACTCATAAACTTTGTTGTTGTTGCGTTGGTCGCATACACGCATAGCGCCACGTTTTCAAGGTGTTTCCCTCACGGTATCCAAGAACTTGGAAATCCTTGGGATGGATATATCGAGCGAGGTCCAATTTAGGGGACACATCGAGGCTAAGGCAAAATTAGCCTCTAAAAAACTCGGTGTACTTAACAAGGCGAAACGTTACTTCACGCCGGGTCAACGGCTTCTACTTTATAAAGCACAAGTGCGCCCTCACGTGGAGTACTGTTCGCACTTGTGGAATGGTGCACCGAAATATCAACTAGATCCCCTAGATTCTATGCAGCGGAGAGCCGTCCGAATTGTCCATGATCCCAAGCTGACAAAAAAGTTGGAGCCGTTGAGTCTCCGTAGGGATGTGGGATCCCTCTGTATCTTTTATAGGCTCTTTTTTGGGGAGTGTTCTAAAGAGCTTTTTAATTTAATTCCGGCAAATCATTTTCATCACCGGACTGCTCGGCACCGTGAAAGAGCTCATCCTCACATCTTGCAAAATTGGAGCTCCCACACAGTCCGTTTCATGCGCTCGTTTCTTCCGCGAACTTGCAAGATGTGGAACGATCTACCCCCTGAGGTCTTTCCACGGAGCTACAATATGGGGAGATTTAAAAAGGGTATTCACAAACACCTCTCTAAGCTGGCAAAGTCCTGCAGCACCTCTGGAGTTGCAAGTGTCCATAGGCGACGATGATTGCTTACCATCAGGCAGATCGTCTGCCTTTTTGCCACTTTTTTTTTTATAAAAAAAAAAAAAAAAAAAAAAACTGTATACGTTCTTAAGTTACGTAAAGTTCAATACTAAATCATCATCATTATACCTACTGGAGGTAATTTATGTGGCGTCTCTACTGTTTTGGTAGCCTCGATGCTAAGTAAGCGATAAAATGAATATAATTGGTAAAAATAACGAGAAACTTACTCTTAGGAATACACTTCCACACGACCCGTCTCCTGTGCTTACAGACACAATCATCGTTCTTATAGTCAAAGCTGTCCACAAACTTAGTAGTCCCGGACACGATGTAGAATCTATCAGCGTCTTCGACACACGCCGCCGAAGTGAGCACGTAGGAAGGGTCCACGATGACACCTCCGCAGAGCCAGCCGCGGTACTTGTGGGCTTTTGCTGATTCTTTCGTGAGGGACAGGTATACCTGTTTCGTAGAAATATTTATAAGTTTATTTGATTATTTAAATACTTCACTTTGTTAGTGGCTTCTTCAGGTTCAAACAGTATTAAGGTTGACCTGATTTCGATGCTATTCGAAATGTATATAAATTGAGTATTGGATTACCAAATGAATCCAATTTTAATCCCAATTTGCCCCAAGTTAAATAAAACTTTATGGACTATTTTTATTTCCATGATCAGAGTACTGTCAGGAAAAGGATAAATAAAAACTGAAACTTTATCTAAGCTTTAGGAATTCTATAGGGACCGGTTTCTGGATGAGGGAAAATGAATTATTTAATATGAGAAATTAATATTATTACCATATACGGGCGTTTTCCTGGCTGCACAGTCTTACTGTACAATATTCTTCTCGTATCTATCACAGTTGTGTTTTCAAACTCCCAATTGTCGTCTGGTATTTCATTTTCTTCTTCAGTTTTATTCTTTTCATCTGTTCTATTTATTTTGGCTGTGATTTGGGAAGATATTGTAGTAGGTGGGGTTAGTTCTGCATGTTCTGTAGTTGGTTCGGATGCTGAATCTGAGAGACTGGTGCCTGGAAATATATTTATAGTTTAGATGTGAGCCGTCGCAACGCTCTTGTAACATCAGCTAATCTCGAATTTCTTACTGAATCACGCAAACGATGTGTGATTTATGAATTTATGCGGCAGGCACTTCGCCACCAACATCACCACGTCGAGTAACGCCGACCGTCGCTGGAACGCCGCCGGACAGAGCAACTCGTCGTGACTTCCCCGGGGTCAGCGTGCCCCATAGCCCAGCCCCTCAATAGAGAGCAATAGAGAGCAGTGATGATATGCGAGAGATGCATGAAATATTGGCAAAGTACCTACCCAATTGGAGTGAATTCCTCATTCTTAGTGGACGGATAATTATCTGTCATCGTATAACTTTTCCTATTGTCATCCTAATAAATCATTAACCTTCCAGTGTCTTCTAATTTGAAAAGTATGCTTTTGGACTTCTGTTTCTCAATCATTGGATATGGATCTAGATGTGGATCTTGTGCTCTTTAGAAAATTTTATCTTCATAATGTAAAATGATAGGGAACTCACGCCCAAAATGTGCAAAACAACAATAATTTTCTTTAATTTTGATGATGTATTGTGTCCCATTTTACTTTTATTCTTGGAAAATAATAGAATGATGTTACAAAATAGACCGGAATTATCTCTTAAAGATCGAATCTTTTGAAAAAGTTTTACAAGGTGCTCCTGAATGTAAGGAAAATAAGGAATTCTTACCAATTAAATAGAAAAACGCCACAGCCTGTAGTACTTTCATCTTCAAAGAGAGATCCCAAAAGGATCACTCTATCGAATAATTTGTTCCGTATCTCATAAATAAATTAACGTAACAAACATTTCACGATCAATTTCATATCTTGATGCACTTGAGTTATTTTTCATATTATATCCGGTAGCGAAATTGAGTTTCTGTAATAATTATTTATTGTGATAAGTTTGAGATAAAACAAAGGAAACGCTGCAATAAAAGAATGTAGACTTTAGATTTTGTGTTAATAAAATACTTTTGTACCTACTATAACTGTGTTTAGACTTTGATATCCATATTTTGATTCGTAACTTTTATTGGAGTTGAAAAATAACTTACTGATATCTCTCTTGTTATTCTAATATGCAATCTTCTCAGTTAGAAACTTCGATTACCTCCTAATTATTTTATCCCTTTGTCAAATGACAACTATAAATAAACCAACTGGCTGTTTGTTTACCCAGGGTTTCTAAATCACGACTGGTATTATCTACCACTTTTATTTAGCAAAATCAACTCGTATATTAAAATGTTCAAGTGCTTTCTATTTTGTTATACCTACTAAGGTGTATTTTTCTCTTTCTTTATGGCTTAAGAATAAAACTCCATCGTCACCGTCAACCACTTTATTATATCTATCTGAAAGAGCAGCAACCTACGCCGCAGGTTTAGTTTCATTAGCGGCTACAGTTTCGTTCGTAGTGCGTAGTATGAACCCGCTTCCAGGGAACACCTTGTCTTTCTCCTTGTCTGCATCTTTGCTATCATCAGCTCGGTGGACCACTTGTGCTGCTACTGCAGGTAAAGGCGGGGCTGTGGTGGAAGGGACCGGAACATTTACTTCATTCTTAGCTGGGCTGTAATTACACAGATATAATGTAAGAGTACCAATCGTATAAGTGCACAAAATTGCATCCAAAATGACATCCTATACGAAATTGATATTATTTTTTGCCACTCTTCTCTAGCCCTAGCATGTTGAAACTTTGGTATGACTCGACGCATTCTTATTTCTACTAGATAAAAAGATTTCACAACAGTAGATACAATCTTCGTAAATCATAAAGCCTTTTTACTAGCATTACCAGGGTGCTTCTGTAGGTTCCGGCTACTCGTCATAGGATGTCAGTTGTTAAGCCACGTCAGATGCTCTTGGGGCGGTTAGTAAAACAGACACTTGAGTTGTCTCATACGACCTTTCTTACTTACTAGCTTTATTACGGAATTTAAATCTTACCCATCTGGATGGTTCTTCCAAGACAAAATCTTCTCAACGTGAGTCACTCCGGATCTGAACTGTCTTCTGCACTTAGGTCTGTAATTACGATGGTTTTAATTATTGTTAATTTTATTTTGCTATGTATAGTGGTGGATCGCTGCGGCTTCGCTCTTGTTGTTTTAGATTAGAAAGAAACTTCTATAAAGTTTAAAGCTGTATCTACCGTACTGAAACCCGTACCGTTACAGTGACAAATCAGAACTACATAATATATCAACAAACACATTTTATAATAGTACGATGATTTGTAAGCCAAGACTATTCATCACACCTGAGCTGGAACCAGCTCGGGTCTTATCACCACTTATCATATAAAAATTATATATTATCACGACAGATACAGAAACTGTGGAACTACAATTTATTGGTCTTCAAGCAAAGATTTTATCGGCTAGCACTTACGTCAGTAATTATGGACACTGAGGGTTCCATCATCAGGAGGCCGATTATTACTGCTAAATTTAATCATGCCTTACGGGAACTATAATATAGTGAAGATTTTATCGGTTCTTTCTAGGCAAGCGTGAGCCAATATTTGATAAAAAGAAACATACTCTACGTCCTTATAAATAGCGCAAGATATGAACTGCCGGTTCTTATAGATGCTGGTGTAAAGGAAGGGTCCGTAGCACTTGTTAGTCCTTTCTTTTACGAGACAAGCTGAGATGATGCCAATGACAACGGAATTGACGCCAGTACCGTATACTAGAGGCCCACCGTGGTCGTTCTGAGGAAAAATGGAGACACTGATTTTACAATATTAAGAACTAACAAATTTGAAAAAAATAGGTTAAAATAATCAACAACCAACTTTTATAAAGAAATACACCAGGTTCAAAAGTTATTGTAAACATGTCCTTGAAACTTATATAGGGTGCTCTTTACTCTGTAATAGAAAGAAAGAAAGAAGAAAGAAAGAAAACTTTTATTGTGGCGGATTGAACAGAAAAACAAACACAAGTAAGTACATAATAAACAAACAAACATAAAATTTGCCACAACACAGCCCCAACTCCGCATAATGCTGGTTGTGTGGAAGCAACCAGCGCTGGTCTTCCGTTGGGTATTCTACATTCTATCATCATGCAGCTCTGCGGGGAGTTATTATAGTATCAATAAAAATGAGTGCACAAACCTCACAAAATCCTCCTTCATTCGATGCTATATACCTCCTTCCTGCCACTGTAGTAGCTCCGTCTATCACCGTACTAGGTCCATGAGTGGAAGTGGATAAATCAGCAAACAAGCTGTTATTGTGGTACGCTGAATGCATGACGAGGTTTGTTGGAACTTTCTCGCTCATTTGCACGTGGGTGTTGTCAGCCCGACGATTCTCATCATCGTCTGAGTAGGCTATGTCTTGACAGTCGACGTATTTTTCCTGCAATCAATTATATAAATTAATGTTCCGGGACATTGCAGCGTGATCTAGCCCCAATCCCATATTGCGAACGCTTGTGTTATGGGTATTAGATAGCGGATATATCTAATGGTTGTATACTTTTCTTTTGACAACAAAACTTTGGCTTTATCTTTACTTTACTTACAAAGAATTGCATATTGAAAATGCACAATTATTAATTTGACCATAAAGCTGAAGGAAGCCAGTCCACGAAAAGTCAGTTATATCATATTATACTATTATGAGTTTATTTATTAAGTGCTAACCTGCACTATGGTTGTTTTAAATTAAACTTTTATTGGAAAATGAGCGAAAAATAAATAAAAAACACCGCGAAATATTATACTATTACAGAAATCTTAGGCCCTATACCAAACTATTCAACATAGCTAATGCAAGCCCAGTGAACACACAAATTGAAACATACTAGTAGGTATATGTATATAAGTGCCTACGACAATAAATAACTTTTCACTTGACTTAATGATTAAAAACTGAAGTGTATGAAGACTTTGAGACCTGTTGCTAATGAAGCTGTAAAAAAACTGGTATACACCGCACTGTGTCAATCATTGTTACAGTACTGCATAGGTGTATGGGGGGTTCTGCTAAAACGTCCATGCTCTCGCTTGAACGTGCTCAACGCGCGGTAATAAAAGTCCTACTTGGCAAACCGCGACGGTATCCAACCGAGGATCTCTATAGGGAAATGCAGGTACATACTGTCCGACAACTATTCATAATGAAGTCTATCACTAAGTCTCTCTCTGTATTTCACCCACATGCAGACCAGACCTCCCTGGAGCCCGCTCTCTTACCGGATGTAAGAACGGTATTTGCCTCCCGTCTTCCTCCTTATATTAATCTCTTTGTGTTCAACAACGTACTAGACTCTATCAAAACTACTAAAATCTCGCACAGGAAAGCCCGTGCTAAGATAAAACGGTGGCTTTTAACCAAATCTTATGATGACACTGAAAAACTGGTGAGAGTGTACAACCTAGATTCTAGGCTGAATACAGAAGTAGAACTTCTATTCTAGCTAACGGGTGTTCGTTCTTACGCGTAGATAGAAACGAAATTACTCAGACAGTTTGCTCACAATATGCACACATTCCCACACACACACACACACACACATACATATCTACACACAAACACATAATTACCCTAGACTACTCATTGGAGATACCAAACATTCATACATAATACGTAATCTTTATAAACCCGCAAAAATCCTTGCACTCCTTTCATATCCATGTAATGTCCACACATTATCTTTTTATTTTCTTGATGCAGCTTCAGTTTGTACATTACTGTTCTGTAACAAACACTATCTGTACTTTTGTTGAATTGGTTTTTGTGTTGTATATTATTTAATGTAATTAAGCCTGTAATCATTTAAAATCATTGTTATAGAAAGCGCGAATGTTTACTTCAAATATGTAATTCTTTCCTGGGCCTCCGAGATACAGGCATTGCCTAGTTCGGGGTCCGCTAGGAACGCACATGTATGTACTTAGTATGTAAAATTAAAATAAGGTTATTTTTGTATTAATATGTACCTTGTATGTGCATGTATGTATTTTATTTCTTTAGTTAATAAAAACATTTGAATTTGAATTGTTTATTAGTTTGGAAGTAAGAATGAATGTTAAATTACTTTAAACAAACAATGGGGAATAAAAGTTGACGAGTTCCTCAACAGTTAAAGGCGAAAGGAGCAAAGACTTGAGAAAAGTAAAGCCAATAAATAATTAATATTATAACATACATTACAGATTTCTGACATAGTTTGCCCGATGTCCTTGGTACAGATCATGTAGTTCTCAATGATGTTGTGGTACCTCACGCCCCAGCGGCGCTTGCATCGCGACTTAGAGATGATTTCTACGTTCGCTTCCAGAAGATTCTGCTGGTTTTCTTTTCGTCTGTTTACCCACTGGAAGCATATACTTAGTGAAAAGTTGTTTTATAAAAATTATAGAGCCTTAATGTTAGTTCCTCCCTTACATTCTATTTTTTTTTTAAATAAATATAAATAAATAATATTTTCGGATGTGCTTGGATATATTGATGAGATATTTTTATGAAAAGCATTTTGATTGTTCTACAGCTGGATATTAACATATTTTTTGTAAATTTTAGATAGAAAGCAGTGAGACTTCCTAACGTAGGAACAGTGCTGAGTTGGGACCGAATTGTGTCAAGAAATTTGTGCTTTATTATTGTGTTCTCATATTCATATTTGTATGTTTCGTGTCCCAATGGCAATAAAATTAATGTAAATACTTAAGCTTCTAACTTAGTAGTGCAACGGTAATATGCCTTTTAAACTTCATCATCACCACATCCACAGCCCTTGGGATCCCACTGCTGGGTATAGGCCTCCCTTTGCATGTGCCATCTGCGTCGATCATGTGCAGACCTCATCCAGGTTGGACCCTCGACTTTGACGATGTCGAAATTAGTATTTTAAGCTTACATCACTATATCTGGAAGTGGTTCCCCATCCAGTAATAGTGGCGATGGTTCCAGGGTTCTCCATAGTTTGCGTCTGGTTGTTGTAACAGATGGGCCTCGGAATAAAGTCGCAGCCTCGGATGCGCCTCGTGAAGTCGAAACCATCTTCCACCTTCACCACAGCTATGTCGTTGTTCATCCATCGAATGTTGTCGTTCTCGTGGCCGTCGAATACGTAATCTGGAATGGAATACCTTGTTTTATACGACACTTAACCTTGTGGGTTTAGCTCATTATTAATTCTTGTAACTTTGTAATATTGCACACCCTACAACCAGTTTTGTGAGTCAGATGCTATATTCGGAACCCATTTTCAGATAATGACAATATATTATAGTTGGATTATCTTTACAGTTGTTTTTTGGGAAATGAACTGATTTTCCTGTAGTATAACAATGATATTTGCTACATTTGGTACTAACATCGATAAAGTCAAACATGATTTATTTAGCAATATTTTCTTTCCTCAGCTTTCGAGAAGACTTACTTTTAGGAACGCATTTCCAGATAGCTTTCTTGGCTCCGTTCTTGATACATGGGTTGGTGTACCTATCGTCTTCATCTCCATATCTGAAATATTTAAATAAAATATTAATTTAGTAACACTGGATAAAGAAGAAAATTAGAACAGACTAATTTCTCATAATTTTCAAGCTAGGTTTTAGCCTTAGTCATTGTTTTATTACATAAAAAACAGTTGTATAATATATAATATCATAGATAAATAATAACTTACTTTTCTTTCTATTCGTGTGTGCCTAGATTGCCTGGGATACAAGTCATAGCTCTGCTAATGTACCCATTTTTTAGTACCTGTATTCTGTGCTACTACTACCGCCATTTTTGAAAGACACAGTACTTACTTGTAAGTACCAGAAACAACATAGAAATGTTCTGCGTCTTCGATACAAGCGGCGGAAGTCAGGATGTAGTCTTCATGAATGATGACTCCACCACACAACCACGTTCTGTAGCTCTGCTGCTTCTTGTTGGATCTTGGCATTTTCAAGTATACCTAGGGATATAAACAAGGAAATTAATTTATTTATTTTTTCATACTTGCACACATACAAATTTCAAAAAAAAAAACATGTGCCCCGAGGTATTGGGGCGTAGCAAGAGACAATGGCTGGGCTTTATAATAATTTTAATTTAATTTTATCTTTAATGTGTATGGACTCAAAGTCTGAAATAAATGACATTTATTTATTTATTTATTTACTGGAGGATTGCAGGGTGATTCACACAATTGAAAAGTTTTCACTAGAAACGGCAATTAGAAAAGTCTAAAAGGGATTTCGATTCACCAATAGGATAAGTAATGAAACTGTGTGGTAAGGCGTGTTAACAGTTGATATAGGAGTGGTTGTCACAGATCTTGTATCTTTGTCCATTTCTGTCCTATAGCATTACTATCAATAGTAAAAAAAACTTGTCAATTTTACCATGTACGGGTGGTTATCCCTAACTTCGGCTCCATTGATGATTCGTCTAGTGTCATTTATTAGTTTTAAAACATCTTTCGGCAGTTCTGTTGCTACTTCTATGGCTTTCACATCTGGAACTAAAGTTATAACTTTTAAGAAACTTTTTATGTACTATACCATGTATTGTCTATCATAGCATGCTGAAGCGGTCATCTTCACAGTTTACATCAAATTTGGCATTTTATTAATCACGTCATTATTGACTAGTTATCTTTTCATATATTATGTCCACCGTTTTTCTTATACACTTCAAATCAACGAGCAATTACTTGATTTTTTTTAAATTATTATTTGCTTAGGTATTATTATTTTGGATCATTGATTATTTTGGAGCACGAATAAAATTACGCATTATAAAATTCATCTATGACTGAAATCCATATGAAATTCACTTAGAAACAAGTATCTACAACTACATATTATTATACCTTTTTTTTTTTTACGTGTGATAGGTTTACGTTTGACTACAGCCTGCCTGATGTTAAGCACTGCTGCAGCCTAGGGTGTAACACGTTTACCTAGAAGATACCTATTAACTCTAGATTTGAAAACCCCTGGATTGTAGTTCACAGGAAACACAGCTTCTGGTAAAGTGTTCCAGAGCTTTGCCGTCCGTACAATAAACGTAGAAGAAAAGCACTGCGTTCGACACTTCGGCACTTCCACCATAAAACGATGTCTACCTGCGGACTTTCTGCTTGTTCGGTTATAAAAGGGAGCTGAGGGAATCAGTTTATGTAGCTCCTCTGCACCTACTATAAAAATTCTAGAATTCTTATGAATTCCTAAGCTGACACCATTTTCTTGTAAACCCTATCAAGGCTTACGATGTATTACAACTGGTTTCTTTTGTACGACCTTGTCTATATACCTACGTGAAAATTAATCGTATAAATATTTGTCTTACCAATAAATTGCAGTAGAGTTAAAAATATGCTAAAACCAGTCTTCATGTTCCAATATAACAAATAAGAAGACGGTTATTCTTGATTTTCATTAGGTCTTTAATTTAGATTGTATTTTCAATTTCACGGTTGATAAGAATAATTCAATTTGTCCATGTGAACGTAAAGTAAAGGTTATATAAATTATATCCGTGACTAATTATGATGAGCCAAGAGTGCTTGACTTGATTTGTTATTAAACTTTACGACACGAAAGCCGATTTTCCAGTTGTTTTCATTTTTGTATGCTACGTATTTTATAGCGCTCATAAAGTTCAATATTATATGGCCAAGGTCGTTACTAAGTAAATCTATATATTTCAAAAAATATAGAATATATATCATTCAGCGCCATCTAGTTCTATATTAGGCTAACGCTTGTATTATGGGTACTATTAAATCTCTACGTTTAGCTAGATTACAATGATACTTCTGATAGCACCATATTCATCTCATTTGAAATATTTGCCAGTACGGTGCGGTGCGGTGATTTGTACTACCATACCTATTTGTCTTATTCAGTCACATAGGATCTTAAATAATTTACATCGTAAAAAAGAACGTGACGCTTTCTATCAGATGTGTGATGTGTGTAGTCATGTTGTCTTTAAATAAAACATGTAATCAACTCAAATTATTTATTTCAGTTCTTATCCACATTGCTAGATTCAGTAATGGTGGTTAGTTTAATATCCGCCGATTCTCTTGTTGCACCATTATCATTTGAAATCTCTACAGTACTGACAGCTTCAGTGGTTTCAGTATTTGGTACTGAACTATTTTGGAACACTCTAACTATAACTCCTTCATGCTGTTCTACTTTGTCTGATGTCTTTACTTTATCCATTTTTACTTCTCTAGCTTTTATATCAGATTCTTCTGTAGTAGAATTTGTAGTTGAATCACTTGGCCTAATATTTTTATCCTCATTTCTTCTCATAGCGTGTAATTCGCTCTTTGCCGGTCTGTGAAATAAAAAATTTAAAATTAGTCATTTTATAGTATTTGTAAGCAAAATTAAAGATGTTGGTCTGTATGTCGATCTTTTAGACCACAATAAAGCGACGTCAGAAGAAACACGGGGCGAAACTGTGGGCAGACAAAACTTTTTTTGAAATAGTTATTAATTACAATTTAAAATAAATGAGATTCCTTTAAAGTGTGCTGTACACCGTACTAGTATCAAGATTTTTCTGACAAATCCATTCTGATACTATTTGATATTTTAATAGTATTTTAGTCTTACCCATCCGGATGTTCCGACCAACTCATTGTAGTCTCAGTGTGAGTTATTTCTGATCGGAATAATTTATCACAGTCAGTTCTGCAAAACAGGAAATAGGAAATTTACATTTTATTCAGACATTTAATCAAGTCACCACTAGCAATTTCTTAGCGTAGGTCGTTAAGTCGTTGAACAATAGTACCTAAGCTACTAGCATAGTATGATGTTAGCTACCTAGTTTAGCAATGTTGTTGGTCTTTTAAGGTAACCAACCATATGTAGGTTATACAGTACTGCAATAGTGAGGTAAAAATATATGTATAAAGGGTTTTATTTATAAAATATCAACTTCGTCAAAAGACCTTGGCGTCCAAGAGAACTCCCTATCGAATTGATCCCGAGGGGGAGTCACGAATCTCAGTAATGAGGAATACGAATAAGCCGGAGGAACTCACGCAACTTCCTTATAAATGGCGCAGCTGATGAGGTTCCTGTTCTTGAAGACACTGGTGTAGAGGAAGGGTCCGTAGCACTGGTTGGTGCGTTCTTTGACAAGACACGCCGATATGATGCCGATGACGATGTCAGATGTACCGTGGCTGTACACTAGAGGGCCTCCGTGGTCGTTCTGAGGAGAATATAACAAATAGATGAAAGTATTTTCTTTTTACAGTGGCCACTGTCAGCTAGGCATTTAACCACCAGCGGGCCTACCGCCTAAGAGTAAACTATCAATTGCTACCGTTTATGACGTCATTTCAATCATTTGCGGTACCAAACGACGTCATAAACGATTGCAATTGATAGAGTTTACTCTTAGGCGGTAGGCCCGGTCATTTGCAGCGACATTCCCATAAGCAACACTGAGACATGAAACTGGCTCTAAAACGAGACTGACAAAACGAGAGAGGAAAGTTAAATTCGTATTTCACATATTTCTCATTTTACTGAACTGAATTTTACTACTTAAGAGGTAGGCCTTTGCCCAGCCGCGAAATAACTAACTGTTTGCTTACTGTTTTAGCTTGATGCTAGATTTGATTGTAATATATTTCTGGATAAAAACTATGTATTGTCTTTAGAGGAAGGCTGACAAGATAGATGGATAGATAATTCTTTATTGCCACACACATATAACACAAAATTAATAAAAATTACAACTACAATATTATTATAAGTGGCGGCCTTATTGCTAAAAGCAATCTCTTCCAGGCAACCATTGGATGAAGAGGAATAAATAAAGGATTATAAAGGACAAGGTCATATATATGGATAAATATGGTTAAAACATATCATAAAAAATACAATTGCAAATCCCGAGTAAATAGGTCTTTTAGGCAAGCGTGCTAAATCATAAACTACAACGGTGCTTAACATCTGGCTGGCTGTAGTCAAACGTAAGGCTATAAAAAATAAAAACAAGAATAAGGAAAATAGATAATTCAACGGTGCTTAACATCTGGCTGACTGTAGTTAAACGTAAGCCTATAAAAATTTAAAGAAAATTAAGGAGAATAGAAATATTTATGATAGTTCTACCTCACAAAACCCTCCACTGCTAGGTTTCCCCGACCGTCTCCACTCGGTGCCGTTGTGGTGAGCTGAATGCAGCACGAGTTGCTCCGGGTCCAGCACCCGGCGGCGCCTGTCCTCGCCTGACTCGCTGGAGTACTGGATGTCCGTGCAGTCTACGTACTTCTCCTGGAAATTGTAGGGAATTGTAAGCGAGTAGTTTCTGAAGAGAGAGGCATACATTAGAAGTAAGTTTTTGGATCGACTATAGTGTTATAGTGTCATATTGTCAATATCCCCACTAAGTTATGATCGTCGTCGATTTATTTGCTGACACTGTGATGTTAGGCATTTGAACACTAGTCTATTCGAGACGACACCCGCACAAGTGATACTGACGCCGAAGGTACATTAGGAAGAAGAACATTTCTATTCGAGTATAGATCTGGCTCTCAAACGAGGTTGCCGGAACCCTGTAGTTACTTGTTTTTTTTTTTTAATTACAAACGGAAGCGTCCTTAGCGGAGGCAATCGCAAGAGAATATCAATGTTAAGCGACTGTTGACATAGTCAAGCCTTGAATGAGAGACCAACACGCGACATTCCATTTTAGGCACTTCCGTGGTTCGGTTAACATGTAGAATTTTAGGCTGTATTTGTCATAATACGGCAGTCGTAAAGCCATGCCAGAAACGATCTGAAAACTCCGTCAACAGAGCTGGCCACTTTCGTACGACCTTACTGTTTTACTGTAGCAACAATAGTTGATATAAAGGAGAAGTCGATCAACACGCTTACTTGACAAATTTCGGACATCTCAGTGACAATGTCCTTGGAACAGATCATGTAGTTGTCGATAATGTTGTGGTACCGCTTGCCCCAGCGCTTCTTGCATGTCTTCTTGCCGATGATCTTTACTACCGACTCCAGGAGGTTTTGTGTTGGAGATGGCTGCAAAAGGATGAATGTGCAATTAAAGTTTATGACAATCTAATAATGGGTAGCTTTTATGTCTCGACAAACACATGCAATCTAGATATAGCCTAGCAGCAGATAAAGGTGTGTTTTTTGGACGATTCCTGAATGAGACTAAGTGATAATGGTGGTACTTACATCACTATAAACTCCAGTACTGCCCCAACCAGCAACCGCCGCCTCATTCCCTGGCTCCTCGTACCTCTGACTCTGGTTGTTGTAAGCCACCGGTTGGGGAATAAAGTCGCAACCTCGGATGCGCCGCGTGAAGTCGAATTCATCCTCCACTTTGACGACGGCTATGTCATTGTTCATCCATCGAATGTTGTCGTTCTCGTGGCCGTCGAATACGTAATCTGGAAACGATAAGCTATTCGAACATCATTCATATCTATATACATATAAAACTCTAAGGTGACTTTTTTTTTTTTTACGTGTGATAGGTTTACGTTTGACTACAGCCTGCCTGATGTTAAGCATTGCTGCAGCCTGACTGAATGATATATTGATCTATCAACGCACAGTCCAAACGAGCGAGCACCCACTAGTAAAATATAAGTATGCTTAGGTGACTTTCGAATAACGAGGTCGTATTTTTATCTAATAACTGTTTGACTGTTTTGTTACCTACACGTTTGTATTTTACACAAAAACACCAGCATTGAAATAAACACCATATTAAAAAATGTTAAAGCTCCGACAGAGTCAAGACAAATAAAGAGAAAAACTCAGTTAAAAATATTGTCCAACTACCCCCTTTTTGAATCAGTCTTCTTCGAAAAAATGGTATACGTTCTTCATATAAATAAAGGAATAAATAAAAAGAATATGACTATGCTTTGATTCGTATTGATTCCATAAAAACTTACTCCTCGGAATACATTTCCAAATAGCTTTCTTGGCTCCATTTTTGATGCACAGATTGTTGTAACGATCTTCTTTTTCATCGTGCCTAAAACAAACACAGAGAGTCTATTTACAAAACGTAGCTTAACTATTAGTACATCTTCATCATCATCCACAGCCCTTGGGATCCCAGCTTCTGGGTATAGGCCTCCCTTTCCGCCCTCTCTTCCCTCCATTTACTATTAGTCAAGGATTTTTTATTACCTATTAGTACAGAAAATTAAAAAAACATGCAGTCCGTTTTTGTTTTTCGAAATTTGTGTCTAAATAATGAAACTGTCAAAATGTAACTAATGAAAAAAAAAACAACATCTTAATTTGAAGTTGACATTTGATTGTTTTTATGTAAAGTTTGAACAACAAGAACCGACTTTTTATTTTTAAAGTCCTGGACTAATATTTAAACCGCGTTTTGTAATAAGACGGAGAGTGATTACGAGTATATGCGTAAATCGTATCTCGAAAGTGCAATTAAATTTTGCACTAGCTTATTTCAGTTTTTATACCATATAAATAAAAAAAAATACCACCTAGGAGGCCACAAACATGCAAGTTTTTTTGTAAACATGTAAATATTAATTTAATAAAAATAATCTGACCTATAAGTCCCAGAGACCACATAAAAATGCTTAGCGTCTTCAATACAGGCGGCGGAAGTAAGGATGTATTCTTCATGGATGATTACACCTCCACACAGCCACTTCCGGTAGTCTTGGTACTTCGGGTTGTTTACTGGGAGCTTTAAGTATACCTGTAATTTGTACATATTTATTAGTAGGTCCCGGCTGTTAGGCTAGTTTGGCAGTCGTTAAGTCATGTCAGAGGCCCTTAGGGCGGTTTGAAAGCTTTCAACACCAGAGTTGGCCACTCTCATTCGAAGAAGATACATATTTAGTCAATTTAATTAATATCAGAAATGGTATCTACACAAGTTTGTGGCGTGCGCATTATATTGCTAAATTATTGCATAGTTTGGGGATAGAAGGCGAGCCGTATGAATTACGGCACTATTTTTATTTTCATTTTTGATTAATGAATACGTAGCGCAATAATTTAGATAATTAAAAGTAGGTGTAATACTTCAATGTAACAGTTTATTTTGAGTCACAGTCGTTGATTACAGGGATATATTGGAGACAACCTATTTTTCTTGTTGACGAGGGGGAAATCTTCAAAAAGATGTACGACCACAATGGGGTGCGGTCGGGTTATGCAGGCAGTGACCAGCCTCATCGTCTTATGCTCCGGGTACTCCGGTGGGAGCTCGACAAAGCCCCTCTAACACGTTATGGTGTGTGTCGCCCGTATGTGTCTTATGACATCTTGATGTGATACTTGCCATATAAGGTCTATTAGTTGTAACTTCATTTCCAATCAAAATCCTTCTGGAGCCATTTAGGAGTTGTTTCGCGTCTGTTATGTTCGTGTTCTTCAGAATATCTTTTACATTTGTCGGTAATTTCGTTGCTACGGATATTGATTGGGTTTCTGAAATAATTATATAATGTAACTAGCTGATGCGCGCGACTTCGTCAGCGTGGAATAGTTATTACCACAAAAACGGTTCTAGTGAGTTAACTTTAAAACATAGACATATACTATTGCGGACATTTTGTTAGATCATTTCAAGAGGAATAATTCTTTCATACATATTTTTTGATATCTAGAACCATTTTCGCAGCGCACGCAACAGAAGCCCTCAAAGATGAATAATTTTCCTCGTTTTTTCCACATTTTCAATTGTTTCTTCGCACTTATTAGTTGCAGCGTGATGTTATATAGCCTAAAGCCTTCCTTGATAACTGGTCTATCCAACACAAAAAGTATTGTTCAATTCGCACCAGTAGTTCCTGAGATTAGCGCGTTCAAACAAACAAACAAACAAACTCTTCAGCTTTAGAATTAGATATATATGTATTTTTTGAAGGTGGTTATGGTTAGTCAGGTATATAATTACTCCTTACGTACACTAGGTATGCTAAGAAAATAGTTTTGGTAATTCTTCTTAAGGAGTGATATAGGGGTTGCAAGTTTGTGTACCTATACCTACTTATCTCAGATAGTTAAACTATACAAAAGATAAGTAGGTACTTCATTTTGTTCCATGGTGAAATAAATGGTATAGTTATTTAATATTTTTCTAGTCCTTTTTCACTGTAGGTACCTACTAGTTTTTTTCTAAGATCATAAGAATGTTAAAAAAATATAAACTTACCACTAAAAAGTCCAATAATGACTATAAAATAAATAAAAAATCCTTCGTTTGAACATTTCATTTCGTTGTTTTACAATTCCGAAAAGAGCGCTAACCTTGGTAATAAAATCTACGCGTGTTTCAAAATAATTGATTTCTTCGCTTCATTGCTCCTTTGATAAGACATTAGGAATATCTACCGGTTTCCTTTCATTGATAGAAAAACGTTATTTATCGTTATGTCAGAAAGTTTAATGTGATTTAATTAATTAAATTTCTATTGGTAGGTGACATTAAATTTGTTTTATTTTTTTAAGTAAACCGGCCAAGATATAATTATTGTAGTAGCTGTTTGTCTAGTACGGCAGTCGTTAAGCCATATCAGAAGCCCTTAGGGCGGTTTGATAACTCTCGACAGAGTTGGCCGCTCTCATTCGATTAGAAGAAGTGGCTTATTTGTAACTGCCTATCATGATGCTCGTCTTATTATGAACATTATAATTGCAGTGACGTTGGGTTTTGCAATTCAAAACTCGGTTGTCGATGCAGCTGGTATCTATTGCCAATTAATAAAAAAAAAAGACTTTTTTGGTTTTGTGTATTTTTTTTTACATTAGATAGGCTCACGCTTGACTACAACTTGCCTGATGTTAAGCAACGTTGTAATCTACGATCTAGCGAGCTTGCCTAGAAGAAACCGGTTTACTCTCGACTTGAAGACCGACAAATTATAGTTTAAGGGGAATAGATATTCGGGCAAGGAGTTCCACAGTTTGGCTTTTCGCACGATGAAAGTCGAAGCAAACCGCTTGGTGCGAGTCTTCAGAACCTCAACTGTATAACGGTGCCTTCTTGCCGTACCTCTACTCGTACGATGGTAAAATGGGGATGCAGGAAATAATTTATGCAATTCCTCCGTGTAATAATAACCTAATTGTTTAATTGTCGTATAAATAAAATACACTCAATCACGATCATTCTTTCTTTCTTCCATTTAATTTATTTAGCAACATGAAAAATATTTAATAAATGTTGGACGGCAGACGGGGTAGATCTTTCCAAATTATATAATACTTAATCTGGAAAGACCTACATAAATAAAATAGCCGATTGGCATGGTCCGTGACGATGGTAAGCGCCCCGATGGCCTCACACTGATTCCCTGGGAGCGGGGAAAAGCTCTTGTATGGGACGCAACTTGCGTCGATACACTAGCTCCTTCTCGCCTCAGTAGAACAATACAAGCGGCAGGAGCCGCGGCGGACGCAGCAGAAGAAGCCAAGCGGCGAAAATATACATCATTATCGACTGATTATATTTTCGTTCCGCTTGGCTTCGAAACTTTTGGTCCGTGGGGTAAAAGCACGAAGTCTTTTATAAAAAAAAAAAAAAAATGTTGATTGACATCACTAGAGACAAGAACGCTGGCTGGTTCCTTGCGCAAAGGATTTCTATAGCAATCCAGCGTGGGAATGCAGCCAGCGTTCTTGGCTCCATACCACATGTAGATTGTTTAAATAGCCTTTATTTACTGAATTCGAAAATTTCATTTACATTATAGTTAGGTACAAAGTTTATTTAAAACTCGTACCTTTTTATAGGAGTAGATGCGAAAAGGGTAAAGAGGAATAAACATCTCCTAGAAGTCTAGCCACTTTATTTTCTGACGTCTTGGGCTTCTTTTCCCTGGAATCTTGTCTTCGATAATCAACCTTGGATACTAATAAATATGGGTATATATCTCAGCAATGTAAGATTGGCTTTTGCGAAGATGTGACTTCGCAATTCTGCCAATGTCAAGTGGGAACAGCAACCTTTATTCAAACCACTAACGAGTAATTGATGGATACTAAATCAATCGGACACCAATAATTGACAAAGTGATACAAGTCAAATATTTCAATTATTCATGCCCTGTCAGAATCCAATAGAGAATCTAAACAATAATGCAAACCAATCTCCATTCTCGCGTGTTATCATACCAAACCATAATCTAACACCCTTTACTACTCGAACTGTCAGTCCCAATCTCGTAAAGTAGCTATCTTCAACAATACATTATCCCCACTTATCTATGGCCATAACACGAAACTTGGGATCTATTTTATTATAAAGTGCATTGTCTATGGAAGAGGTTGGCCGACCGCCGAACGTAAATAATTTAACTGTCTTAAAAGATTCAAAAATAGTTTCCTAACATTGCCCCCCTTAATATGTACACCATTTGTCAGGCCATAACTGGATTTAAACGACACGTTACAATACAACAGGCCACGCCCACTGACAAATGTATAGTCATCCTTGTCTCGCTTCTGTAACGGTCCGCTACATGTATGCGTCTGTCTCTTTTCGACGATTGTTCTTGAGCATGTTTATACCTTGTTACAGCTCTAGTAAAAATGTGCCAAATGCTTTCACTAGCCAAACGATTATGAAACTGACTCGCTTGGTATAAGGTTTATGTTTGCAAGTTAATAGTATTGCAGGGGGTCTTAATTGAAGCGAGACGATCTCCGAGAGGGACGGAACGAATCGTTCTCTTTAAGTTAGTGAGTCCAAACGAGTTTTTATGTTTGGAAATCGTATTAAGCTTTTGTTGGGAACTGTTCCACTCAACGGGCTTAGTGAAGGCGTTTGTGCGGTCAAACTATCGCGTTTGACATTCGTAAAGCGGAGGGGATACAGCTGATTGGCTGGTTTTATGCCGATATTTTGTGGAACGGTTTGGTCGCGCGCGGTCGAGCGGAGCGCCCCGGACGGAACTCGGGCACAATTCGCGAATTCGTATTTCGAATTTTTGCCGCCATTTTATAAAATTAGTGATTTTCGATAACGATGACAAACAAACTTTATACAAATTAATTAGTGTTGTGTTCAAAATTAAGTAAAAAAATTCAATCACCGAAAATGTCGTCCGTGCACTCAGACGATGATCAGGAAGAGATCAACGTGGATTCTGACAGTAGACTGTCAGGTCACTGTGACAGAAGCATCGCGTCCGAAGACCGAGATTCCGAGCACAGTTACAATGACAGATACAACTCCCCCAATCACATGACTGACACGCAACAGAGGGTAAACTTACCCTTCAGCATATCCCGTCTCTTAGGAAAACACTTCGAAGAAATAGACAAGCGGCGAAATTCCGGCGAAAGTGACGATAGAAGCGATCAGGACACAGAATCTGAGAGTGCTAAAGACGAGAGCAAAGACAGTGGGTTACCGTTAAACTTTTCACATAATCCAGGACTGTACCCTAATTCTGGGCTGTTGATGAGGCCAGGGTTAGGGTTGGGGGCTGGGTATGGGTTCAGTGGGAACCCTGGGGTAGTGAGGGTTCCGGCACATAGAGCGCTGGGGGCTCTGGGGGCGTGGGGGGTCGCTTTAGACCCCATGAGACAGGCGGCCGCGGCGGCCTTTGCGCATCAAGTTGTAAAGGATAGATTAAATGGTAAGTTGCTATTTTTTTATCACAGTTGTCGTATTAAATTTGTATAAAAGAAAAATGTTTTTTTTAGCGATGCTTTAACATTTATAACAGAGATAGTAGCTTTGGTAATAAATATGTTTGTATTTTACCATATCAGATACAAACTACATATATCTTTAAAAACTTTTCATTACTTATTTTTGACAGGGCCTTATAAAAGCTTATTCTTGTAATACAGTTACAAAACTTTTGTTGTTATAATAGCTCGGTTTCGAAACCGGAAGCAAATAAAAAAAGGTTTTAGCTTACAATCTGATAGTAGGTAAACTTGAACAAAATCCGTAATCAGGTAAATGCCTAATACTTACGGACAATTATATTGTAAAAAAATCAAGTCAAATCCAAAAATCCCAAATCACACATCTCTACTTCCGCAACGGCAAAAAATCGTCCCGTCGGCAAGATACTCTGTTTTTTTGCCCAATTAGGTGCCCATTTCCGACACACGTCCTGATTCCGACTGCGGCTATTATCTCAATTATAGACCGGACCAGCGCTTCCTTACTCGGTCGGTGGTCGGGACAAAAAATAGAAAAAAAAACTGCAATAGTTCTCACTAGGATATTTCTTCTGTGTTAATGCACAATAATGCAACTATTTTAGTATATTTTTTAAAAGTACAATAAATCCTCGCTAGTAGTATTTTTTCTGTTATGTTGCAGAATATGGTTTAGTTTTGCGTGCTGAAATTTCTATGTTAAGGTTGTTTTTGGTAAGTTGTATATTTTGGAACTCAATTATTTATTTGGAAGCAAAAAACAGTCTAAAGTTGTTTTTATAAATAAAATTAAGGACTGCTAGATAAAACCTGCCCTCTTTAATAAGTAGATGTACCTTCGGATACTTATATCTTCAGATTTTGCTAGCATTCTATGTATAATGAATATATAGGTATAGAATGATAATAACAAAATCTATTGTTAATTAAATAAGATAATACATAAGTACCGACATCTCCAAGAACTAAACATAATTACTGAATCACATTTCCAAATTGAAAAACAGAAATAATTCCAAATAACAAGACAACCGATAAATGCCCAGAATTACGTCGTCGGCCCAATTTTCTGTCATGTCGAGTAAAAACTCAATGAGTAAAAAAACGTCCCCTTAAGTAGTCCGACGGGCGACGCAACAAATTACTGACCACGGCGCCTTAAATCTCACGTCACCGCGAGAAAAAATACGAGTATGAAAAAAAAATAGAAAGTGTGATTTGGGCTTGCGCATGGAAGGTTCCGTACTAATACTATTAAACTTGTAAAAACTATAGCTTAAACTTATAGACCGTAACTGTTATGTGTAATGTGTATATTAATTTGTTGGTCTTAGTATTTGATTCACTTTTACGCTGCAACGTAGCAACGGATCATTCTGATTTTTGGTGAATGCTGATAGAGTAGGGTGCTGAAAGTGATATAAACTACGTTTTGCTCGCATTTATATTTAGTTTGTATTATATCGGTTTTCTAGTATCCATGATACAAGCGTAAGCTTAGTAGCTTAGCTTAGGGCTAGATGGCGCTGTGTGATCTATCCTGAAACATTTATTTATTTTAATATCATTTTATTTAAAGTCATTCTACAAAAAAAAAACATTGTTCTACACAGAACCCTAGTATGAAGTGTCGGTTTTTAGTACATATTTAATTTGTTTCTTTTTACTGCTACAAAAATACTTACAACTCTGTCCATGAGATAGTGAATCAATCGCTGTTGACAGTTAGTTAGTAAGATCTAAGCAACAGGGTCCCGTAGTTACTCTTCCGGCAAGGAACCCCATAAAGGTATAGTTTGAAAGATGTGTCACCGTCTCACACGCAACTTAAATTGCCACTCGGAAGGGATTGCCACCCAACTATATTGTGTTATTTGAGGAAAAAAATGTTTGGCAAATAAGCGCAGAGATAACAATCTTGGCAGAGAACAACAAGATGCAAGCGAGTCATGCATTTTTGTTTATTAAAAAATAACTTATAAAAAAACGTGTAAAGGTGTTTTCCTTTAATTATTTACTTAAATATCTCCAGATTAAGATTAGGTGTACCTACCCATCTAAATAATATCACAAATTAAAGAAACAATACACAAATACAGAAATATGATAGAACATTAACTACCATATTAAATACTAATCTAAGTATGTACATACTTATATTAGGCTTTTCCTAATATTTAGTTAGTTAATTTTTTGTTACAATATAACCCTTAGGTACAATATATGTACATAGTGTTATTAAGTTTGAGCAATAAAAAAACTAAATTTGTATTATTGTAATATTTTTTAAATTAGTATTTGCACAATAAATAGATTAGTACCTACAAATAAGGTGAATAAAACAAGCTGTTTACTCTCGTATACGTACTGTAAGTTTAGTACCTAATATAATAAAAAACTGGCATTTATTATTATTTTTAAAGTTGAACCACGCAAGAAAATTATTTTTAAGGTTCTAATTAATCTATGATTCAGTACATTACGATTATATTAACATCTCAGATAATCCTGTCATAGTAAAACCATATAGCAACTACAATGGTTGAGATAATGAACTTTTTGTGGCGTTGTTTTGTAACAGCGCCATCTGGAGCGTGTCACCTGGATGAGATTTATTTTCTGCGGATTTGCGGTTATGTCACTTTCCCAGCCGATGATTTTTTAGGGGCCTTTTGAAAACTGGTGGACGCTCGCGGCTTTGCTCGCATTACTTCAGGATAAAAAGTAGCCTACGACACTTTTAAGACCTTATACTACCTACATACAAAAAACCATGAAGAACCGTCTTTGCGTGATGAGCGTTTAAATAAACACACAAACAGAGACACAGATAAACAGACAAAACATCTAGAAATTGTTCAAACGTATTCTGCTATCAATTCGAAGTACTTATCTCCAAACATTTTTTTTTATTATCTTCAATGTTCAGACTTTCGACCTCTTCAGCTTTGTTAAATGTATAGATAGATCTAATACATTTATATTGAACTTTAAAAACAAATATTCTTGTCTGTGTAGGTATAAGATAAGGTTGTGTAATAAAATCTATGTTATACGTATATACATACTTGCATTAATCCATATACATAAGTAACAATAAGCCAATGAGAAAGCAAAATGTAAATTTGTGTAGGTATGTAAATTTTTGCATGTAGGTACTTTTTCAATTTTGATTAGATTTCATATTTTTGAGATATGGACAATTTTAGATGTATATATAATATGATTTGTATGTTAATGGTGCTTATTTTGTATAAGCACCATTAACATACAAACTTGGTATATTTCTTAGTTAAAAATCTTTCTAATAAATATACAACCAGTTTCTATAACTATTAAACAAGTACTTCAAACGAGTATCCGCTTGCGACCGACGTCATTTCCTGTATTTGACCACAAAATGGCGCTGTTTTCCTTCTTTAGCTATCTCATGGCTCTATTATAGCTATTTATGGTTTTGATTTCACTATAAATCGATGATTAGATTAAAAAACTAGCAATAATTGTGCCATTTCTTCAGTTTTTTTCCTAGAAGCGCTCCGTGATGATTCGACGGGATCAAAAGTTGTATTTTTTGATAATCCAGTGTTTTAGCTACGAGTATCTTAATACTGAATGTCATTAAAATCAATTTTACGGTTTGAGCAAGAATATATGTATATATATATACATCACAGTAAACTAATTGCGTCCATGCTGGAACACCGACTTATGGCTTCCACCATTTCCACTGGCACTATCACTAAAGTTCATGTGAATGTTGACTTCTGTATCACATGCCATATTCCTGGGCATCTTGTATTTACAAAAAGTTGTAAATTGTAGATATTCACACTCAATTTATTCTGATATACTTGTTACGTCATGTACATTTTCACGTCCTGGCGTATATTTTTTATATATTTCATTCATTGCTGATGCTTATGTTGCGTCTATAGTACTTAATATTAATTGTGCGACCTCTAAATATACTGATTAACGGCGTCCACTAATTCCACTGGCATTATCACCAAACTATGCGAATTTTTAATTTTCTATTATGATACGGAAGGCACATGAAGCGTCCGTGGATCACCTAGCAGCGGTATTCGCATGGGATTACCAATGTTAAGCAACAGTCCTTGGATGGGTGACAAAATAGTGTCATTCCTTCCGTGGGTCGGATGACACGTTAAATTGTAGGTCCTGGCTGTAAGGCAGTCGTTAAGCCATGTCAGACGCCCCTAGGGCGGTTTGAAAACTCTCCACACCAGAGTTGGCCACTCTCGTACCAACTTTATTAACGTGAAATTATTTGAGTCGTTGGTCTATGATGTTTTATACTTTCATATATATCCGATTTTATCCACCAGACAGCACGGTTTTATTCCCAATAGGTCTACTACTACCAATCTACTCGAATACAAAAATTACTTGTGCAGTGCATTTGCCAAACGTGTTCAAGTCGACAGTTTATATACTGATTTTTCTAAGGCTTTTGACAAAATAAGCCATACAATCTTTATTACAAAATTATCGAATTATTACGGCATACATGGCAACCTTTTGAGATGGGTTGAGTCATATCTATCTAGGCGAAACCAGTTGGTTGCACTCAGAGGCTTTTTATCGGCTCCGGCGAATATAACGTCTGGCGTGCCCCAAGGCTCGCATTTGGGGCCGTTGCTCTTTATTTTCTTTATTAATGATCTAATTAGTAACCTCCAGAGTCCTTGTTTATTATATGCGGATGATCTAAAAGTATACTCAGCCATTAAATCTACTAGTTCCTGAATATCAAAAAATGTTGTATCATTTCTTTCACTACCAAACATAATAAAATTATCTATGATTATAAACTCAATAACCACATATTAGAACGCAAATCAGTAGTAAAAGACTTGGGTGTATACTTTGACGAAAAATTAACTTTCCGTGAACATTATGATTACATTATAGATAGAGGTAACAAACTTTTGGGTTTTATCTCCAGAACATCAAAAAGCTTTAAAAATCCTTACTGTTTACTAACATTATATTTTTCACTTGTTCGAAGCGTTCTAGAATACAACTCAGTCATTTGGTCACCCTATTACAAGGTGCACATAAATCGCATTGAACGTGTTCAGTCTAAATGTTTAAATATGTTCTTTTTCAGACTAGGCAGGAATCGACAAGTCCGGTCCTATGTCAATAGATTAAAGCGAATTAAATTAATGTCTCTTGAAGATCGCCGCAAATACTCCGATTACATATATTTATTTAAAATTATTCATGCCCAAATTGACTCCCCCTCACTCCTGTCTTGTATCAACATCAACATTAATATAAACCCTAATTCTCGCAGACCCCATAAGAAAATATTCTCTCTCAGTATTTATAAAAATAATACATCATTATACAACCCATTAGTTAGAATGTGTCGCCAATACAATAATATCCTAGCGAACCACCATCAGTCACTGGATGTATTTAATTGTGTGTTATCCACATTCAAGCGTAATGTTCTAACTATTTTAATGCAAAGCTATGCATGATCACTAATTGTAAGATAAAATTTAGACTGTAATTATGTTGTCCTTGTTTAACGTTGTTGTTTGTGTGTTTGTTAGACAGAGAATACAGTACCAGTTACTGTATTCTCTGTCTAACTCAGGTTTTTGTAATAATGAATAACACTCATTTTGTTCAAGCTGTGTACACTCACTTAAGGAATTTGTTCTGGTTCAAAACCAGTGTTTAATGTATTTGGCTTAGATATGAACTAATTCTGTTTTGTGTACCTATATAAATAAATAAAATAAATAAATAAACTTGCTTTTGGTGATAATTTCATTCACATGACGAGTTTGGACAGCCAAATTTTTGAAATACGTTTATTAAAGAATCATACGAGGATAGACATATTCCCACTTTGGAAATGTTACCAAGACCGGCACATTACGGACCTGCTTTTATATGACCACGTGACCGGTATAGCCGACTCTGTCCCACGCGTGTATCAGCTCAGAATTGGTAGCGTAAGGCTATAAATAAATTCATAGTAAGTAAATCGAAAATCCAATATTTTTAATAATCCCAAAGAGCAAAGATAGTAAATATGTGTAGCACATTTCCTTCAAAGAAAGGTATGTATTATTTCGGAGCTATAAGAAAAATCTTGACAAAACAATGCTGCCCTGCTTACGATAAACAACGCATGTGCATGGCGGTAAGTTTTGAGAAAAACGCGCCTAAAGTTTTTTATCTTATTTTTAATCACGCGTCTAAAGTGAATAAAATATTCACATTATTGTAACTTTACATAGAGCCATAATAGCCATAAAATACATACGTATTTTATGTGTAATACCTGGTTTCTGAATTTTTTATTGTTTTTCATGTTAATTTCGCTCAAAAATTATTAATGACTAGGAAATATCAAATAATTTCGTTCAATCTACTAGATATCTACATCGCATGTGCAGCAGTTGTGTTGCTTGTGACTAGGAAAATGGGCAATTGCGTTGCTTATGACTAGGATATTGTTCATATGTATAACTTTTATATGTTGAATGACATTCATCGTATCTTTTTTGTGTGCTATATAACGAGCGCAAGTCTCACAAGCACAGAAATCTAAATAAACAGTTTTTATTTAGATTTCTGTGCTCACAAGCTAGGCTTAGATAATATTTATGATTTGTGTCATGTTTTTCAAATGTTGCACACATAACACACATAAGTACTTCATGGCCTTAGTGAGTAAATGAAATGTTCATGTCTTCCTTCGCAACTGAACCCCTAAACTGACTTTGTGCACTAAACTGACTATGCATCGCAGAAACTGAAAGATCACTAGGAAGTTTTTTCTTCCTGTTCCTTCTTTTCTTAGATTCCTTCTTCCAGCGATTCTTCAAACTTTCTTCTCTTTCTAGGATCCCAGATCCCAGATCTAGTGAAACCCTTACAAATTCCAGAACTCCAGTTAGTGCGTGTTGTTTCAAAAGATCCGTTTCCTGTTTTTGTCACTAAGTCGTGGTTTAGTCCTCCTGTCGATTTAATTCCTGTATCCCCGGGTAAGTCGGATATTATTTCTTCTTTTTTCTTGTTTCTTTTAAAGAATCTGTGTTATCTTCTCTTCTTACCACGTCTTATAATTCTCTCAGTAAGTCGTCGTTTTCTTTTTCCCTTGGTAAGTCAATATTTTTATTGTCTCTTATAAACTTGTTTTTATCTCTGTCTGTAATTTATGTAGTTGTTTGTTTTGTCTTGTAGCTTTAAGCTTCTCCTGCGGCTCTAATTTCTTCTCCTGCAAGCTAATTTTTTATCTTTTGAGGTCCAATTTTGCCCTGTTTCTTTTTTAGTAGTACTATTTCTCTTGTGAGTGGCTGAATGTTTGATCAACTGTTGTTTTGATATATTTAGTGTAATTTGATACAATATGTTCACCATAGCATACTTGTAGATTTTTTGACGTGACAACGTCTTATAAATTGGTTTGCCGGGTGACACTTCAAGAAACTGCGTTACGCTCCGCTCACGTTATGCGCTCACAATGAGAGCGAGTGAGAGGCACGCGTCCCTTCCACTCGGGCATGGTTAGCCCGCCTAAGAGCGAGAGAGACAGACATAAAAGTCGTTGTCACGTAAAACTTTCGCCCGTATACCGACTTTATAGGCAACCAATTTTTTGCAGGACATTGGGGTATTCGCATGTAGTATGATAGACTGTTGTTTCGGGCAATAACATCATTGAATTAGTCAAGTAGTTGTTCATAGCCTGTTCTTTCTAGCTGTTTTCATAAGAATCATGAATATAGTCCATATCGAAGCTATTGTCAAAATTATTGCAACAATCAGGATCTGGTGTATCTGGTTCGTTTTCATTTTCAGAAAGAAGTAGTTCTTCCTCGCACAAAAGTTAATAGTACCTACTACGACTTTTGAATTTTTTGGATAAAATATCAGCTTCACACAATATTTTAGTCGAGTCTCGTCTTGGACGCCGTGACGAGCGGTCGCTTTCGGGAACGGTCAATAGAGCCTCGTCAATACAATTGATCCAGTAAACAATAGGCACAACATCTGCCAGCGGCTAGCGCAATGGCTGCGAGCAAAGCTTGACGGTTTCTAGCTTAGGTAAATTTCCTGGCCCCGCGAAAAGTGACTATAATCAAGTGCCGTGCAACGCGTGTTTATAATCTTTACATGTATCAGTGAGTGACAACCAGTGTACGTGACCCGCCACCAGAGGCCACCGGTAACAGCGGTATCAGCGCCCAGCGCGGGGAAACCCACTCCAACAAAAGGAAAACTCGGTGAGCTTGTTCCATATTAGCCACACGTGGTCTAAACCCCTTTTCTTCGGTCTCTCCTTCCTCAATATCCTAAGATATTGTCTAGACGTCTGCCACGAGGGACAAGTCTGTTTTCAAGCAGCCCATACCAGCAACCAACACCGTACGGTCACATCGGTTACTTATACCTAGATCAAACCTACGCGTAACTAGCTTATCCGATTTCAAAATACATATTTACACAAACTGCAGTAAAAACCTGCTAAATTTACAAGGGTAGACTAGATTACACGATCTCATACCACGGACGTAATTACTCGTAACGTATGCGAAAACACAGACAATCTACTTTCCCAAGGCAAACACAAAAGCCTAAATACGAGTAAAAACTACACACATCTGCAGGCCCGTTTGGACAATAACTTAAGATTTTAAAAAGGCGCGTGAAATATTACTCTATCCATTCCCAAAACAAATACCGACCCATAAAACTAAGCAATAAATAGACCATTAACAATACAACCAAAAAAAAAACCCTTCTTAAAAGCATCTGCTAATTTCCGCCACAGCTTTGCAGCTGTGTGTTTTAGGGTTTTTTTTTTTTTTTTTTTAGGATGACCCACCCGATGTCACCCCCTGGGTCATCCTTTGTTAAACATAGCTCAAAATTTACTTCTAATTGTAGTCATTTTTTCTACGTACAATAAAGCCCAGACGTTTGTTTTATACACATAACACACTAGTACATAAAGCGTAATTAATAGACTTATTCCAAATGACTCGTACTTAGAGTTGCTAGACGAGACCCAAGTACTCACTCGAGTGCTACTTACTCCCCTTTTCCGTTAAAGGCAAAAGGGAACTAGTATAGTGCATGATACACCAGTTAACTAATAAGTAATACATAGTATATAAGCTTCCTTCACAGCCCCAAGCACGCGCATACCTGAAAGATATCACGAGCTAGCCACGACAACCCGTCCTCTGCGATACCGCCACGGTAAGGCACAAAGCCGATATGAAAATAGGGACCCTATCGTAAAAATACCAGGAGACGGCAACTGCTTGTATCGCGCTTATAGCCCACCAAATTAAAGACTTGTATGGCCTAACCTTTGACCACCAACACATTCGACGAGACCTCGCACGCCACGTTGAGGAAAACCAAAACTATCCACAAATGTACCTAGCGAACAGAAGTAATCTAGATAGCTCAGCACAAAGCAAACAAATCAGGAACTACATTCTATCACAATACCAAGATGGCACATGGGGCGGCACAGACATACTTATAGCGGCAGCGGAATATTATAGTATTAACGTCAAAATCTCTCAAAAAAAAAAAAATACCCCGCTACAAGAAACAGTATGTTTCTCTCCTAAGGCACCAAACGACACCGCAGGTAGCATAGGTCTAATAATTACGGGGAACCACTTTGATTGCTATGAAAATCACCTAGGAGTAATAAGTACAAGCACCACGCAAAATGACCTAAGTCTAACTCTTGAAACTAGCACCCCAGAGGAGAATACCAGATGAGTCCGGATACAAACTTGCCCGCCCCAGGTCACACCAAACAACAAAAACAGGTAGTAAATGAAAACATAAACATTGCCACATGGAATGTTAGAGGCGCCGCAACGTTGACTAAAAAACGAGAGATTGACGAGTTTCTAGACGGAAAATCTATCCATATTGCCTGCCTACAGGAAACTCACTTAAAATCCGGGACCTAAGAATCTAGTCACTATACATGGCACCTAAGCGGAAACAACAACAGAAGAGGCCAAGCTATTCTCATAAGAAAAAGCAGCGGCCTAAGGCTGAACTGGACTAAAGCAAACACAAACAATATGGTTGCTTCAATAGATACAAGCAGTGGAGCCTCTCTATTCATTACTACAACGCACAGGTCCAATTTAACGTCATCAGCAGCAAACGACGCGACTCGGCTACTACAACTGACCAAGAATAAACCAAGAAACTCAATAACAATCATACGAGGTGACCTCAACGCCCACATAGGACTCACAGATACACATGAACTTCGCGATAAAAATCAAAGAGGCAAAAATCTCCCACACCAAACAAGTAACGAAACGGGAAAATCTCCGATTGGACAAATCATTCGGCCGGCGCAGCTGTAAACTGACTTGGACGTCGGGAAACAAAACATCGCAAATATACCATATAATGACAGATGCCAAAAACAACCAGATTTTTAATTACATCAAAGGTGAAAAAGCAATCCTATCTGACCATAGAATCATATGGGGAAACCTGAAGCCCCTCACCACAGAATAAATAATACAACAGAAACCTATCTCCCTGTTCCGAACACGCAGCGAGCGGAGGGCACAGTAAAGTACGATCGACAGTCGTGGATCAAACGGCACATCACTCCCCAAAGTATGAGAAATTTGTTTGTATTGTATCAATAGGTAACTATATCTAGCTACTTTAATAAGCAATTTATAGTTGAATTCGAGAAAAACAGGATTAATTTAGTAAACATTTTAGGAAAAAAAAAAAAATTGTAAATACATACTTTGTTATAATAACACATAAAAAATAATTACTGATAAAGTATTAATTTATCGAAATATAATTCACTGAGAATTAAGTATAAACACTAAAATAATACAATTTTATTATTGTACTAAATCTACATTCCTAATGGCAACCATGATAACTTTGAGAGACTCGAACTGTATGCAGTGAAATATGAACCGTAAATCGAAACGTTAAATATCAATTTGGCTTGCGCGTAGGTTACGAACGTACGCTGCGAACGTATTTTGATAGCGTGGCGCGTTTTTGTTCAAAGTTAGGTCGCCCTGCCCTCACGTTAAATTCCAATAGGGACTCTACGAGACCTCCAATAAGACTAACCAGGGCCAACGTTGCGAACGAGTTTGACTACAAAACCCTAAACTACGAGATGCTTCAAAGTAACACCACGCGAAAAAAAAAAAAAAAAAAAAAAAAAAAAACCAAGAAACTTCATTAGAGGAAACCAAAAAGAGCAGGAACGGCGAAAACCGAAAAGAGCCGCTATCGTGGGAAGTGATAACAAACGTCATGAAGATGGCGGCCAATAAGACTATCAAACATGAAAGAAGGTACTCTAAGGCTAGAGAAGAGGCAATTACAAACCTACAGAAGGCGAAGTTCTATTAGAAGCATCACCCTCAAGATATAGAGGCTAGAAATACACTTAAAGAGTGCCGGCGCCGTTTGCAAGAGATCGAAGCAACGGAAGATCTTAAAGTTGGTAGACCTAACTATACGTGGAAGGATTCTTTATCTCATGAAACGGACCCCAGGAAAACATCTGACTGGCAGGACATGGCGAAAAACAAAGGAGACTTTATAAGAGCTGCCAGGGAGATCTATAAGATGGCAGAAACCGACAGCGAATCTGATGAGGAAACAGAACGACATACCAACAGGCAGGCACCAACCATACCCCAGGAAAGGCCGTCAGATGACACAAGAACAATCCCTTAGCGACATAGGATCTATTCGACCCACATTAAAGATCCACCTACTACACCCGACGCGGTTATGATTACTCACAATAGAACCAACATTACACAGCGAACATATTAAGATAGTGCTTGCAAAGCCAAACACTAACAAACCCCAAGATGGGTCAACTCAATAATCAACGAACACCATTTTTTACTAACGCTTATCCCTATCCTTAATAACAACCTTCTCCAAATCGGCGTCTGGCTGCATAGCCGGTCGACTACCATCCCGGAGCGTTAGCACAAAACCACGCTCCACAACCTCGTGCCCCCCGGTATGCCGGTTTGACCGGAGCAGGCTTGTCCTGGCTGGGTGCGGTACCTATGTTCATGTTCATGTTCAGCTTCACACAATATTTTAGTCTGAAGCATTTTTCTTTTGGTTGATCACATGCCCTTCCATGAGATCTAAAAGGACAGCTAATACGAGAGTGTATGAATAAAAATAAAATGAAACTTAAAATTCTAGTATGCATTAACTAATTTTTATAAAAAACAAATCATAAACATCATAATATTATAGGCTAATGGCATACTAATGCTTAGTACGCGATACGAGCGCAATCAAGTAATCCTAACGAATACCATCACATCTGCGCTTACGTTTCTTATGTCTAGGATTTATGCCAAAACTTTGTGACGTAATGTATGATGCGTTGCTTATCCTTAGAAGAATAAGATAATATTGCTCTCGCGCTGTTTATCCTTCTAATTATTTTCTATTCTATCAAACATATAAAAAAACGAAAAATTGATTTAGATAGATCTCGTTGCGTAGATTCCGAATATGTATATAACTCAATTTCGCCAAAAATGTCACATGCGTTGTTTATCGTAAGCAGGGCAGAATGGTCAACTGTTTTTTTTAATTCAATTTACAATGTAAGTATCGAAAATTCGAAGCAGCAAAAAGTATTTAAAACAATCGGTGACGCGCGGCTTCGCTCGCGTCAAAAAATAATTGTAGAACGACTTATATGATTTATTGGACAATCCAACAAACTCACATTCCCATTTATCACCATTGTTTTCCTAACTCAATTAATGTGACGGTTTTTTTGCGGATCTTTAACACTCTCCCTCAGAAACCTATATTTTCCGGGATAAAAAGTATCCTATGACACTTTCGAGACCATATACCTACTACCTCCATACCAAAATCACGATGATCCGTTGCTCCATTACGGCGTGAAGGAGGCACAAAAATCAATAAACTCACTTTATAATTTTTATAATGGTATGATATGATAACATATATTTAGTCTTACGGTAAATTTATTCTCTCGAGCGGAGTCGAGAGGATCCCCTATCAAGAAGAAGGAATTTGGAGAAATTTGTCGCAGTAAATGTATTGCCGTCACACTTCTTGGGATCTCGTCAACCTTATGGACCTTAAGGATGAGGTAGAAGGAGAAGCATTACTTATGGAATTAAAATAAATGTATGTACTTTGTGCAAATAAGTTTTTTATTTAAGAATAATATGATATTTAGTTGTTACGCTATTCGACTAAAACCTGGCACTTACATATTTTACTTAAGCACTGACTGTAACGTTGTTATAATTTTTAACGTGTACCTTAGGTGCATTTTGAAATAAACGTCTAGTACTAAAATAACTTCAATGTAACATTAAACATTTATAATTGGTAAAAATAATTCTGGATTAAAACTTTAATTTCCGTGCAAAATATAAGTATAGGGTCTCGAAAGTGTCATAGGATACTTTTTAACCCGGATATGTCACGATAATATTCATAACATTATTATGTTTCACAACTTTAATTACATCCTTTCGAACGGGATACTATAGCGTCCGCATAGTTTACGAGCAGAATGAAACGATCGTCGCACGCGGCAAATCTCATAGCTACATCGCACTAAGCGGCAACGTCGCATTTCATTCCAAGGGCAACAATACACACAGCACGAAGTGGCAACTTCGCATTTAAGGGTGGACGCAACATTATCGGCTATTTGTACAAAAATATACAACCAAAAAATATACAGCGATATAGCGCCTCTAGCGGACAATCGGTGAACGACATTATACTCATTCAGACGTTCTGGAGGTGAAATTGCTTCCCTACGATTTTTTTACTATAGATGCCCAATACCTATAACTATGAAATGGTGGTCACTAGAGGTGAAAATAATCTTGCGTCCGTATACCGGACGCAATAAGTCGGTGGACGCAGTATTACTATGGGATTTTTTGAGGGCGGACGTAAGAGTTATAGCAGGATGTATATATATATATATATATATATATATATATATATATATATATATATATATATATATATATATATATATACATGTACTAATAAAGTTATCCTTTTGTAATATTTATAGTGATTTATCTTTATTCTTTAAATTAATAATGGACAGAAGACATTAAACGACAGTACAATGAATTTTCATTTAGGTAAGTTTGATTGTTTCTTTTTCTATGTTTGCATTCAAACAGTTCAACTAATCCACATTGAATCTAGTCAAAAGTGTGACTATTCTATATCAAATAAAAGATCAAAACTAAATACTTAAATGTTTTTTTTACTGATATTTTTCACATCGAAAAACAAAAAAATATATGCTGTTTTTAATCCTAGATTAATGCAGATAACATCGCATAGTACCAGCTGTACTGATATACATAGCATAATACAATCACCTCTTACCATCTTACAATTTTATTAACAAAGACCTATAAACAAATTCTAGATTAAAAAAATCTCAATCTCAAAAAATATTCCTAACAAACTACTGGCTTTGTGGGCTATACCTACTGTAAAACCTCAGTGGATCGGTTAGCTTCAAAAACTTATTATTACGCTTAAAATTAATGTTACGCAATGCTACCAAAAACATCAAAAACCTTGCTTTAAACTCATTATAATGGTACCTTTTATTACGCTCCGGTAACCGCTTGTAATCCTTCGTAATTCCTTTAATTCTGTCAACGACAAGATATACAATAGATGATTCATAGCGAAAATATTCTAAACTCATATGCCAAATAAATTTATGTTTATTTTATTCTTTGAAGTAGTGGTTTGACTGACAACAACAACAAGGTGACAAGGTTACTTCAGACCATAAGATATTATTTTTTTAAAATCGAATCAAGACTGTATTCATTAAAATTCAAGGCATTTATTGTCTCAGTAACCCGAAAAAAATCAATGAATTTTATTTTCTCATTTTTTTTTATTGTTACTAGCTCTAAAGCAAAGCTGCCGAGATAGAGCAATATTTTAATTAATTTATAATAATTATAATTATGGTTGATTTTTGCTTTAATATTAGATTACAACGTTGCTTAACATCAGGTAAGTTGTAGTCAAGCGTGAGCCTATCTAATGTAAAAAAAATAATAATTGGATATTCAAATTAAAAAAAAGGTGCAACTCTCGGGAAAACTCTTCTTCTCCAGAGGTTCATCTGCAATAGGTGTCCGCAAAGTAACGCCTGTTTAAATTTCTTAAAAAATTGATATCTTTTTTGGTAAACGTGGCATTATGACGCTCATAAAACCGACGGACTATATTCATAAGCCTATTTCTACGAAATATTTATATTCTACTAAATTATTTAGCCGTCTCCACATAATTTTGTCTTTGTCCACCGACAACACGATTTGAATGATTACATTTGTTTAATGAATGCTTTAGATCTGAGGAACTGGGCCAGCGGTTGATGAGTCAGCCTTTGTTTTAGGATGAAGTGATGCAACATCCTTTCGCTTTTAATAATTGTTTTGGAGTTTTTTTAAAGATAAAGATACATTTATTGTAAACAAACAATATGTTACATTTGGAGACTAGCACAATTTTATGGACTATTGGCACCACGGGTTTTAAATATATTTAGCCGTTTTTTACTAAGAATTTTTGTCTCTAATGCGTTTAAGGGTTTGTTTTTTTGCAAGTCGGTTTTAAGACATTGCCCGTTTTGATTTAGGGATACACATTTTGATTGTGGTATTCTTTTGTCTGCATTTTATAAAACAAAAGTGAGTTTCATGGGAAAAGCAAGTTATGTTCAAGTTCAAATCCATCTAGTATAAAAATGTGGCCAATGCAAAGTATGTTGGCCATCGCGTTCAGTCATTGATAATATTAGTCAATTTGTACTAGTATGTCATAGTACAGTACAGTCTCTCTCTTGAGTCGTATTCTTCAAGAATGAGGGTCGTGACTGCCCCGCAGGATTATTTCGTTAGGCAGATACATCGTGGGCACATGGGTCCTTCCACGGAAGTCCTCGGATATTGTGGTCCTCAAACATGTCGGTTTCCTCACGATGTTTACCTTCACTGCTAAGCGAGTGCAAATCCACACTTAACTTGAAAATACAAGTCATTGGTGTAGGGCCGGATTCGCACCATGGTGCGTCTGGCGATGAAAAGCAGACACTGGAAAAACAAGTCAAAAACTCTTTGGCTGTTTTTAAAACTGTCAAAACCAATGCTCGCCACTCTCACAATATATTTTATTTTTTCACCCACAAAGGTCATTGCCCTGAGTGCGATAAAACTATTAACAAATTACCTGCTGATTGTTTTACAAAAGGGAATCAAAGGCGGTCAGATCTCTTCATTATTTCTTGTGAAGTTCGCCGACAAATCGGTTAATGATGTAATTAATAGTGGTTTTTATATACGACAGCCTGTGAACGTATTTACAGTAAGGAAACTTGTTTTCTGCTTTGAAGTTCGTAGCAGATGTTGTAGATAGATAGATAGATAAATTCTTTATTAAAACACCACATAAAAAAAACAATACAAGTAAACACATTAAAATTAGCGTCTTAATTGGCGGCCTTATCGCTGAGAGCGTTCTCTTCCAGGCAACCTATCTGGCAGGGATATAATCCTAAAATTAAGAAGAAGGTGTAGATGAATATATTTTAACAATGAGTACCTAACAATTTTTGCACAGGCTTTGGATTGATTTGGATGATTTTTAACTGAAAAGTTCTTTGAGAGAAAAAGTAATAGTTGGATAAATTAAAGCAATTTCATTGCCTTGACGAGTATATTTAACTATATCACTAAAACTATAGAAACAATTTATGTGAAATGTACACCAAACTGTTTCCTATGTCTCAACTTACATAGTGTACTTCCCTGTAATCGGTTGAAAAATAAACATTTACACTTATGAAAGTTAGCATATAATATGTATATTCAGACCCACATAAATCATAACCAAACCTTATCTAATTCTAACAACATAGAATTCATAGATAGATAAACTCTTTATTATTGACACATATTAAAAAAAAGTACATAAAACAAATTGCATCTAAACTAGTGCCACAAGCGGCGGCCTTATCGCTGAAAGCGATCTCTTCCAGTTGATAACCTTTTTTTCGAAGAAGTCGATTATAAAACCACTTTATATCTCCCTTTTCTAATCGTTTTGAAAAACCCTTACTGCATTCATAAAAGGTTGTTACAATAACTAACCCAACAATTACATTTTTACAATAGCTGTTTTACTACAGTTAAATTCTATTTAAACGTAATAAAATAGAGGGAATAAAAGGAAATGGTCATATGGTATTACAGTTAGAAGTGAAGTTAGCTTAAATTAACTTTTTTTTTAACTTGAACGGGTTTTCACTTTACTTAAAGCAAAGCTATACTTATCCTACGTATATCGATATTAAGGTCCGCTTGCGTAACGAGAAAGATTCTTTAACACATTTAGCGGACTTTTATTTGGCAAATTTATCTCTAAATGCATTAAAAAGTTGGTTAGCCAGTGTGTCTTAAACTTAATCTGATAACGATTATGATTTTTAACTAGTAGACGCCCGCGGCTTCGTTCGCAAATTTTCAGCAAAAAATAGCCTATGGTACTTTTAGTAGTTCTAAGATGTCACACTATCTACATACCAAAAACCATGATGATCCGTTCAGTAGTTATTGTGTGATGAACGTTTAAATAAATAGACAAACTATCAAACTTAAACTTTAATTGGAACGATTGGTTAAGGCGTTCTGGACGGTGATCAGAAATACGCAGGTTCGAATCCTGCCGGTCGTGATTATTTTCGCTAATTTTCCAATTAAAGTTTAAGTTAAACAACCATAGTGCGGGTTAAGCACTTGATAAAATAGGTAACACATAAAGTATCAAACATCAAAAAAATCTTCAATGTACAGATTTTTGACCTTCTCCAGCTTTATTATATGTATGGATAAGGTTGATTTAATTATATTTATTTTACTTATTTATTACAATAAATATTACTCCTTCATCCTTTCTAGGTCCTCATTTAGTTCTATCAAACTACCCACTTCTCTAAATGTCATATCATTATATTTTACGACTACCTCCAACCTATATTTCCGACTACCCCCAGATGGTATAAATAAGTTTTTCTCACATTCCACCTTCGTAAAAATGCCGCAAAATCATCGATACAGTAAAGTAGGCTGTATTCCCCCAACCTCTCAAAGGCTTTACCCACATTTCCCGGGAGGGGGCGAGGTGTTGCTAGTTACAGAACAAAATTTACTTGGGACATTTGCAGAGTTAGATAAAATAAATTGCCACCAAAGCCTAATCTAATGACTTTTACGAATAAACTTTCAAAATTAACAATATTTACCTATTGTAAATCAAGTATATCAGGCTTAGTTTTCATTTTTAAGACCTAACTATTAACTAGAAACCCAGCTTAATTTTGTTTTCATTCAGTGTAACAAAAGAGGCATCTTACGCTATTTTATTCCATTAACGAATGGGGATCTATGTATATCGGATATATATTATGTATATCAATTGGCTTCAAATGTTTTATCGCTTAAAACACATCTACATATACGAGTTTTTATAGCTCTATTCCGCTTAAGGCGTTAAGGCCTCCCAATAAACCCACAAGTATAATTTTTCATTGATTTTAGCATTTTTTTCAGCTGTGCGTTTAGGTATCCACTCTTCAGGCCAGTCAGTATGGTAATTTTATATGAGTATGAAATTACCATACTGACTGACCTAGTTGGTAGTGGCTCTGCCTTCTAATCTAGGGTTGCGGGTTCGATTCCCGCGAGACACAAGTAATTATGAAGTTTAAAAATATGTAATTACTTGTGTTAAGTCTGGTCGTTTCTATGTATACTATGTATGTATTGTATGTATGTATTTACAGAAAAATACTTATTTATCCGTTATTATCTAGTACTCGTGACACAAGCGTTTGCTTAGTGCGGGGCTAGATGGCGCTGTGTGCAATGCCCCGGAATATTTATTATGTTATTATACTAAGTAATACTCCCTAAAACTAGGGTAAATTCCTGAGCTAGCAACACCGTCGGCATATCTCCGCTATGAAAATTTGACACGCAGCGATATGCGATGATATGAGATCCCTTCCTTGCCTCGCATACTGTAAGTGTGAAGCGGAGAATATAAAACATGGAGACTACTAACTAAAGCTCGAACTTATCACATGAAAGGCCTTATGGTAGAAAGATAATGTATATGGCGTAACGTATCCTGATGGTTTTTCTTTTCAATTTTTATGCTTTGGTTTTTGGAGCACTTCCTGAAGTTTGCCTCTTGTCTAAAAGGGCTGAGCAAATACATACGAGTAATATTTTCATGGTCAATAGTCTGTATAATACATATATTGTTTTCTTCATCGAAAACTGCAGTTTCAATTCATCTATCCCTCACATAAATAGTTTCATTATCACCATGTCTTGAACCAATCAGCAGCTAAACTTTTTACGTTTCAATTGCAACCACCCAATCAACAATCAGACATATCACGTGGTGGTCGTATCTCACCTATTTTGAAATATTTGTGTTTTTTAGCATACGTCTTACTTATCAAAGAAAATATATTATTTCTTTGCATAACTATATCAAATCTGTTTTGCTGTAACAAGGTGTCTTCGATGTATGTTATCGTTGGTGTGAAGTAACGCCAGTAACGCCCGTTACGTCGTTACCGCCCCTTCGTTTTACGACGGGGCATATTGTAACGGCTATATCCGTAATTGGTTTCCGGTTTTTCTCAAAAGATGAGGTCATGGGGTAGGTTTATGTGTACATATATATATATATATATATATATATATATATATATATATATATATAAGAAAATTCATTCATATCATTTTATTCATTGATACATACCTCGCATTACTAACACTACAAACGTTTGCTTTATTTGGGGTTAGATGACGCCGTGAACGATGTGCAAAATATTTATTTTTACAAGCAAAAACTTCAAATTAATTGACTTGTTAATAAATATGTTTGTTCCTCTTTACGCCGCAAAGTAGCGCCTGATTATTGGTTATGTTTGGACTATAGAGTCATAAGGTAGATAACATTCACTTGTTACCATGACACAAGAAATCAAATCTGTAATTCCTCTCAATTTTATAATACCTATGTAAATAATATAAGCGAGTGTGGCTCAGCGGTTCCAGTGTCTGCTTTTCATCCAGACGTACCCTGGTTCGAATCCGCCCTACACCAATGACTTGTATTTTCAAGTTATGTGTGGATTTGCACTCGCTTAACGGTGAAGGAAAACATCGTGAGGAAACCGACATGTTTGAGGACCACAATATCCGAGAACATGTGTCTTCCGTGGAAGGACCTGGGCGCCCACCACGATGTATCTGCCCAAGAAAACTCCCCTAATGAATTAATTCTGCGGGGGAGTCACGACCCTCAGTCATGAGGAAATACGACTCGAAGAGAGAGATGTAAATAATAAAACTGTGGAACTCCTTACCCGAATCTCTATTACCTTCAACTATAATTTGTCGGTCTTCAAGTCGAGAGTAAACCGGTTTTGTTTCTAGGCAAACGCACTAGATCGTAGATATAACGTTGCTTAACATCAGGCAAGTTGTAGTCAAGTCACAGTCAAGCCTGAGCCTATCTCACGTAAAAAAAATGAATACGGAAATCAGCAATGACTAATTTTATTTCATTTTACAACCTTTAATCATTTTAGTATAACTACAAATCTCTTGTAGCTTATTATTTTATAGAGAAGGCTTTTAAAATAATCAATTGTAACGGTATAGCTGGACCAGTTTCGGTGAAACGTTTATTAGTAGATAGTTAATTAATTATGATTGTAAAATTATATGTGATTACAGGAAATTAGTCGATTTGCAACTATTTAAATGGTCTATTAAAATAATGCTTATTTGAATATAGTACTGTTCACAAAAATTATATTCTCTCACGGAAAAAAAATGGAAAAAAAACAATAAGTATTGCTTAAATTTATGTTTTTAGCAAACACAACACTAGAACTGTCCGTTATTTTCACCTCCAGTATATTTCCACAAAATGATGCCTGATTCAATAACTTAAAGGTAAAATATACAAAAACCATGACCTTAAAAATAAGATATTTCAATATTCCCGAGCACCTATATCGATATTTTTTATATGCAATCCATAACGTCGTGCTATTGAGGTGCTATAAAAGCAGCCATATCTCAAAAGTGTAAATATATTGCGGACCGAGCGACGAACTGACATAAAATATTGTTTATATTGATGTTTATGTCTTTTAGAATGATTAGGAGATTGGCGGTTTTAGGGATCGATGGTGGATGGTGATGATGGTGTGAAATTAGGAGCGTTTTAGGGTTTAATAAAAATAAGAGTCAAAATAAAGCTTAATAGGTCAAAAAAGGTTTTTAAAATGTCTATATGACAATTGTAATTCACTCATAAATAATTGAAATATATACGGTTTGTCGTCAGTTTGTTTAGTGTGGGGCTAGATGGCGCTTTGTGCAATGTCCCGGTTTTTTTTCATTAGATGACTATATTAAATTTAATGATTTCCTCGTCCGATTTGTCTATGAGCATCTAGAAGTCATAAAATATAGTAACTCGCTATGTAGTCATAATATGTACTCAATAATTTTTGTTTCACGTCGTAACATAATGACAAGTAAATAAAATAAATAAAGGACACAACTTTTAATTTTAAAGATAGTGTCAGAATCTGATAGCGTCATAAGAATTTTCGGAAAAGAAAACTATTTAAATGTAAATAGCGTAAAATAAATACATAAATAAATATTCCGGGACTTGCACACAGCGCCATCTAGCCCCACAATAAGCAAACGCTTGTGTCGTGGGTACTAGACTACTAACATGCCAGTAAAAGAAAAGTAAAAAAAAATGACAATAGCATCCTTTCAACACCAAAAACCTCAAAAACAAATGCCTGTGACACTGGATATTTCGAGCACACGCATGTCTCATTTTCCTCATTACAGTAATTGTGTCCGTGTATGTAATGTTGTCCACTACACCGGCTGCGGACGGCGCTGATTGGCCGCTTGTGGTGACAACGACGCTTTGAAAGGAATGGGTTCTAGGAACAGTGATTTTATGTGATTTGTACTGATTTTTAATGTTTTTTTGGGTTGTGTAGTGAAGGAGAAAACAAAATATGTTACTAAAATACTCATCTGGTCGTTTATCCTTGACCAAAGTGTATTGTATCGTATGATCCGTGATAGCTCCAATGAACAAGTGAGCCTATTAAACATTTATTATCTACGGAAAAAAAACTTACAAGACTGCAAAAGTATCTTAATTAACAACTCAGCTTATCTATTACAAAAACTTTGTAACCAGCTAAAATAACTACAATATTAACTAACCAGAAAACAGACAAAAAAGTTCACACAGAAGCGGCGATACCTTTAATATGTAAATAGCAAACACAATTATCTTTCCCATACTAAAATGTGGTGCAAATGTAGAAAAAGTTGCCAGTCCGATAAAAGAGGTTTATCTACAATAACGATTTAAGGGTGACCAGTTATCTTCAGAAAAGGATTTAGCTTTTTGTTGCTGATTACTTACTGGGGAAGCATATCTCACGTACAGGCTTTTTCAATTTCAAACTACGATTAAAGAGGTCGGGGCTTTGTGTAAAATGGTCGGTGGCTTCTATTGTTTGCGTTTCTGTTTCAACAAAAGTTTACCTGAGAGTGAATCTGAAGTCAAGAGTTTTTAATTGGTTTAGAAGCCTTGGAAATAAACTTGACTGCTGCTTGACTAGGACAAAAATCCTGTAATAAAATGTTTCATTCTCTCTCTTGAGTCATATTTCCTCATAACTGAGGGCCGTGACTCTAACGCAGAATTATAATAATAATAATAATAACTTTTTATTGCAGACACTGAGATCCATATTCGTTAGGGGAGTTCTCTTGGGCAGATACATCGTGGTGGGCGCCCAGGTCCTTCCACTGAAGACACATGTCCTCATATATTGTGGTCTTCAAACATGCCGGTTTCCTCACGATGTTTTCCTTCACCGCAAACCGAGTGCAAATCTATACATAACTTGAAAATACGAGTCATTGGTGTAGGGCTGGATTTAAACCACAGTGCGTCTGGATGAAAAGCCGACACTGGAGCCGCTGAGTTTAGTATTATTATCGTTCAAGAAATCACATAAGTTAATACTAAGTGACTTTGTCTTGCTCAGTAATAAAACAAGATTTCCAATAGGTATTGTCATTATGTAAATTGTTGTCATTTCGTCAAACAAACCTCGCGTTAGTTCGTGATTTACTTTAACGATTATTTTATGTATTTATTGTAATTGGGCCGAATAAATAAATTTGTTTTGAAAAGATTTATTACCATTTTATTAAACTGGAACAATTTGAATGTGTTACAAGACAAGAATTTTATACAGTATATTTTTACACATATTTTTTTACACATTTTAGTTTAGATGTAAATACTCTTTTTTAGTTCTATTTGTGGTAATATGTATATTTTTTGGTTTTATAGTGTATATCCTTCTGATTTTATATTAGTAAATACATAATATGTAAATTATATAAAAAAAGAATCTAACTTTTCACTCTCCACAATATATTTAGTACGAGTAAAATATGCTCTTACAATTAAAATACATTACTTTACCGTTGAAAAATACTAAACTACTTAAAAACAATTAAGAATCAATTCAGGTTTATCACATACTAGCTGTGCCTGCAATTTCGTCCGCGTGAAATATATAGTTGTTTTGGGCATTAATTCTTTTATACCTACATATTTTTTTGATATCTTGATATCTTTATATTGAACCGTTTTCGCAGTTCACGCAAAGGAAGCCCTCAAAGATGAATAATTTTCCACGTTTTTTCCACATTTCCCATTGTTTCTTCGCTCCTATTAGTTGCAGCGTGATGTTATATAGCCTTTCTCGATAGATGGTCTATTCAACACAAAAATAATTATTTTTCAATTCGCACCAGTAATTCCTGAGATTAGTGCGTTCAAACAAAACAAACTCTTCAGCTTTTTAATAGGTATTAATATAGATTACGATGGCACAAGTAACGTTAATAAAGGTTTAGATAAGCTAGATAGACATGAATTATCAAACACGGTGCTTTCAGACAGTAGTACTATAAAAAATCAACCAATCCCCTTTACTCACACAACAAGAGTACAGAGAGATATAGATCTGGTAAAAGCAACCTTTGTCCGTACAAGTGCAATGCAATGGATCCATGGTCCGATTGCAACGCTCTCCAACGTTGAATTTTACATGGGGAGTACTTATTCTTGAATAGACACATGCCTAGGTGAATTAGTGTTTTTTATTATCTGTCAAAACTTAAATAGGTACTGTATAATGAAATGTTATTATTGTTAATAAGAATTTATGCTTTGTTGTCATAATAATTCATACTAAATTGCTGTTTACTATTCTTTGTGAATTAGGCACGTCTTCAGACAATATTTTAATTCCTAATTAGGTACCTACTAATATTTTATATACTCATTTATATAAAACGCATTCAAGAAATATAAATGCTTTTATTATCGCGTTGGTGTGTCGGTTTGAGTATTGACTTCAGTCACGTTGGCGAAAAAAGAAAAACAAATTAATAAGACTAATAGACAAACCAAAAGAAAAATAACCTAATATAACATTATTTTTAGAAAATATGTCCATAATTTTCAAGAAAGTTTTATCTCATTAAAACAAAGATATCCATATCCAAGCAAACATGTCCATCAAAGTAAAAACTCCATCCTAAATTCCAAACCAGGTCAAAATCTTCCCGTCCCTTCCAGAATACCTCCTTACTCCCTTGTGCCCCGTGCCCGCCAACTAGTGGCAATACCCCACCGTGCAACTTGCATGAGATTTTGTCCGTTTATTTTTTCGCTCGACACCACTGTGCAGTGTCCGGTCGTAATTGGGATATGTTAGCCTGTATTGATTTTTATGTTGTTCGATGGATTGTACTGCAATGCAGGGAGATTTATTTATTAGGTGGGTTGGTACAAGGTACGATATTTACTACGTAAGTGTATTTTTATAGAGTAACTAACATTAGTTTGATGCGTTATTGATTTGGGAGTATTTTATTATATTGGATGGTATGTACAAAGTAAACTGTAGTTTGGTACCATTTTTACAGATTCGTGGTTTACGATAAACTGTAGTTGGTTTGGTTTAAATAACTAATATTTTACTAATAAATAAAAGTAAGATTTAAATAATATATAAAGTTCTCAATTTTGTGTGACTTAGAACGCATGATAATGCATATAAATATCTAAAAAAATATGTATTTAAGACTAAAACCTAATTGATACGAAAGAAATTATCAAATAAAAAACGTACACCATAAATTGATTGAAAACGATATAAGAATTAGCGGAACTCCCAAAAGCCCAAACTAGTGATCTTTCAAAGACAATTAAATTTAAAATAGATCGCTCACGTCAGAATTACAGCGAACGCATTTTCATTTTCACCCCCACTTTAAAGTTAATACAAAAATGTGATTAAACATTCAAAGGTGCGTACGCACTGCACAGTAGCAGTGGTGTAAAGTGAATCGAGAGCGGGCAAATGATATTATATTTAATAGACATCTTATTTATTTAATAAGGCCTACATTTATATGGTGCGATTATTGATATTACTCTAAAAAACCGATTTTTTAAGTTATAAGTTTTATTTTCTACTAATTTTCATTTGCAAACTAACAATAACGGAAATGCTTTGTTGTTATTTTAGTTACGAGATAGGACGAGATGTTGATTGGTCCGCACGGGATATATGGTTGGCGTTACGATTTGTGTATAAATTATTATGAATCTACTGATGATAAATAATCCTTCATTTTATTAAGTTTATTAACAAATAAAGTTTATTAAGATTTACCATACACTAAAGAGTGAGCGGGCTTCAGTCTTACGTTAGAAAAGGACTAAAGTATTTTTTAAATAAATACAAAATAACTGGCCAATGAAAATTGTTTATTAGTTCTTATACAACGTTTGGGCGAACAATACTATATTGCACTAATATTTTCTTACATCAATTTGTATACATGCACAGTCACTCGTACCAGTATCATCTGCGTGTCCTAGCTGGGTATCTATTGGTTATACAGTCTATGTTATGGACTAATTGTTGCTATGGGAGTGATGGAACGATCTCTGCTCCCCTGAGAGTGTTGGGAGAAAGCACGAGATGTGACGCGTCTTTGTTGTCTTTATTTAATTTAACTAGTAGAGCAGCTGGGAGGAGATGTTTTGGATATTAGATGGATTTAATTTAAAGTAATGTATGTGAAAAAATAATTGAGCGTAATTTGTTGTTTTTTTTTTCAGCGTAAGGACTTACTATGATGTTTACATTGTTACTATTGTCACGTTAAATAAAATATGTTTTTAAATAAATTAAGTAAAGGGGGTATTCTGATATACTTTTATAAGTACTTACTTATATTTTTTCTGCAATTTTTCTGTGTTAAAACTACAACCTGACCCCAAAAATCGATTCACTAGATGTCTTGCGAAATTTAGTTTTCTTGTCCAGAAATTTAGATTCTTGTGAAGACCTCTATTTACTTTCACTTTTGTAAATAGAGTATATTCTTCGCAAGAAATCTCCATAAAAACTGGCAATCGCTAAATCATACATCCCAAAAAAATAGCGTAACTTTAGAAGGTGCAGACAAATGTGTGTATCTGAGTGACGGAGCACTACTCCCCTGCGAGTTGGCCAATTAGACGTCAGACATTTGTCTTGTTGGACGATGTTTTTTGAACTTCACGCCAACGTGCAGTACTTTTGGCAAGATTTTTGTTCGGTACTTACCAGCAAGGTCGCTTCTTGTTTCTATTCGAGATAAATCTTAAACACCTCGTCCTACTCATTTCATTTGAAGATTATATCCCTGCCAGATTGGTTGACTGGAAGTGAAGTAGGACGCTTATTTTAATTTATAGTGGGTCAAGCTCCGGCTGGAACCTAAACATACGTTTTTACCCTTCGGGGGAAAAACGTTGCTATTTTTTAAATTGTTTTATTTGTGGTGTTTTAATAAAGTATTTATATATCTATAAATAGTTTCTTAACTAACAAAATTTGCCATGTATAACTAAATAATATAAAAAATATGTTAGCTGCTTCGTATAACACATTGTTTTTCTCGATGACAGCTTTAGTTACCTGTAAAAAAACAAAACACTGATCATCTAAGTAGGTATCCAAGCAAACGGTAGCCAACTTCATACAAAAATCCAAATTCTTATTCAAATCGCTAATCATTATCATGATATGGGTCTCAGTAACCCGTTTTTTTATTATTATAACAAACCAAAAAAACAGTAAACAAATCAAATGGCAAGAAATCATTTCGCACCAACCACCTTATAGCTAGCTCATAAAATAACAATTAAATTCACTCAGTAGCCAAGTGAAGGGAAGGGTTACAGAATAACACCCACAAGGATAATATCATAAAGGGATAAAGAGTGACGCAAATGTAAACAGACTTGAAGGTTGCGTGTAAAACCAGAGAGATAAGTTTGATATCACAATAATTTATGTATGTACTTTTAGATGAAATGATCTGAGAATATCATAAATTAAAATTACGCTTTAAAAACTCAAAATGCATTGAAACGTGCATCGGTTATGTTAAAAAATAAATGCCAAGTTTTCGTAAGTGAGACCATTCTTGCAAAGTACTCAATAATATTGAGTGCTAAAGTTGTATTTAATTGTAGTTACACTAAGCAAAAAAAAACGGTCTTTAAAAATGAACTACATACGAAAATTGCTAAAGATATTTTTCCTTCGTTTCTTTTTAAAATTAATTTTTAACAGCAAATATTGAGTGTAATTGTAACTTAAGTTCTATAAACTCACCACCGGCAGGATTCGAACCTGCATATTTTGGGTAACTCTCAGCTAGCCGTAGCCGTAGCACAAAAAAAATAGTGTCTAAGCTTTCAGCAATCTGAAAGCTTACTCAATAGTAGTTTGTGATTTAAGTATGTATTTAATTCTACGGGTACGTTTTCGTTTCAGACAAAGTGTCCCTAGAAAAGGTTTAACCCTTCAATCCTAATTATTTTGTTAATTTTTCCGCTGCTTTATCCTTACCGGAATTACTTTTCTCTTTGAATGATTTTTATTAGAATTTTCTTTAAATCTTTTGTAATTGTAAACGGATTAAACTGTTTGGTGGATTTAAAATCCAATAAACTTTTCATCAAAATTAATTATAAATATTATTATTTCAAAAAGAATGAATATAGTATAAAATATATAAGTATGAATCTAAATATATAAAACTCAAAGGTGACTGACTGACTGACTGACTGATATAGTGATCTATCAACGCACAGCTCAAACCACTGGACGGATCGGGCTGAAATTTGGAATGAAGATAGATGTTATGACGTAGGCATCCGTTAAGAAAGGATTTTTGAAAATGGCACTTTTAAAGGGTTGAAATAGGGGATGCAAGTATTACTTCTTAATGCAAGCGAAGCCGCGAGCATCCACTCGTATAATATAAAGTAAATATTATTGTTTTGTGCTTTATTTCAAAATATTTTCTTTCTAAATATTTCGTTAGCAACATTACGAACAATAAAATTATAACAATATTTTTATTTAAATAAATAACAAAAGCAATCCCAAAATCCATATTTATATTTTTTTTTAGTAGGATAGGTTTACGTTTGACTACAGCCTGCCTGGTGTTAAGCATTGCTGCAGCCTAGGGAGTAACAAAAAAAACCTTCCAAAGAACAAGCATACAGAAGCGTTAAAACACAAACGCCGCGACGCAACACAAACCTTACCTACGCGAGTCAGAACCGCGCCATGAATCATGCGGCGGTAACCGAATTAGGGCCTCGAACCTTGTTAGAGCACCCTTTTCCATCCTGATGGTGTGTGACGTAGGGTAACGTGTTATGTAGTGCTTTAGTTTTTTTTTTGTTTTGGAAGTTTGCGTATGAATGTTTTTTTTGTTAGTAGATAATTATAAAAGTAGGTAGTAGATGAGTATGATAAATTCCAGTTTCCACTACTAACGCCAAAATCATGATGTACCGTCGCTCTGTTATTGCGAGAAAACGAACGATACAAAAAAATACATTGATATAATTATGATACATATGTATGTGAACATGAAAAATGTTCAAATGATATAATATGTTACGTGTGATCTAGTAGAGCTTAGTAATTTTCAAAAGCTCAAATTTGATAACGAGATACAAATTTTAATGTTAAATTGCTTCATGAAAAGCCGTAGCTGTTGCCAAAAAGAACCCTCCGGTTTTTTACTAATCATAACGAAATTCCTGTAACCATTAAACAACGTAATACCACAGTCACGGCAAATCGTTAAAGCATTGGAAATAAAACGAGTGCTCTTTAGCCTTACTTTGCCGCTAACTCTAACATTTTCCAACTTACTACCCTGGCCCGGGCCAATTGCTCCGTAATTTGCGGTCACGTGAAGCCGCCATTACAGTACCCCGGCCAATCACAGAGCACCGTTTAATACGATTCCATATTTGAAAAAGAAATAAAATATTCAAATTTCGAATGGGGTTACAAGAACTGTTCCCATTGGAGCTCGCTCGATTAACGTCTGAAGTAATTTACCATTCTATGACGACTCACGTCAAAGAATTTAAAATTAATGACTTTTGAATAATGCAATCATTGTTTTTACACAAAAAGGTTAATTGTAATGAAAATGTCATAACGATTCCAAAAACGAATGCCTCATAATAGCAGCATGATTACTTTTCAATCGATTCAAATGTCAATTTGCCCAGAGATTTGACGGAATTTAAATTACCGAAGTAAATGCCTGAAATGATCGTCATTATGTTGAATATCGATTTAACATCAGCACAATATGGTTAACGATTCTCATCTCACGGATCATTTAATGCAAATCGATCTATTACGGGCTTTAACCATTAGGTATCGTGCGGTACATGCCCGTCGTATCAACCAATCACAGGCCGTCATTTAAACGAATGTAATTTATTGAGTTTCGAATTTTAAAACCGTTTTTCGTCCGCCATCTTGGTAATTTTCAAAACGTGTAACTGCTACTTTGATGTGATTGCTACTTCCTTTTTTAAAGAACGAGAAATGCATTTAAGTTGATACGGTCTTTTGATTCCATTTTCTACGTCTATAATTTTGACATATTAGAGATGATATCTTTGATTTAAGTTCTGCTTTTTGGACGGAATAAACGTAATTGCTGTGAGTAAATTTCAGTTCTTATGTTCACAAACAAAAGCGTGTGTTTTAGACTTCAATAAAATGTGTAGTTTGATTGTTCGTATCCATTTACAACGAGGTAAATAAGAACACGAATAAATAGCTCTGATATCTATTCTAATATTATAAAGCTGAAGAGTTTGTTTGTTTGTTTGAACGCGCTAATCTCAGGAACTACTGGTGCGAATTGAAAATTCTTCTTGTGTTGGATAGACCATTTATCGAGGAAGGGTTTAGGCTATATAACGTCACGCTGCAACCAATAGGAGCGAAGAAACAATGGAAAATGTGTAAAAAAGCGGGGAAAATTATTCATCTTTGAGGGCTTCCGTTGCGTATCCTGCGAAAACGGTTCAAAATTCAAAGAATTAATGCCCAAAATAACTATTCCACGCGGACGAAGTCGCAGGCGCAGCTAGTCTATAATACTAAGAAGTTTATGTTATTCATGAGTTTTTTATCGAATGAGTGGGCTGCGGCAATTTGAGTGTAGATAATCGTGATTTCAATTACATAGGTAGTTTACATGGAAATAAGTTTCCTACATTATGTGAAGCTATTAAGGTTAATCTTTGTATAATTATGGGCAAGGTTGGATGTTGTTTCAATAATTGAATTTTGTTCAGTGGGAAATTCCAAGTATCTTGATCAAGTACATATCTACAATTTAATGAAAACTTTACTTTTATTTACAAATTTAATTTATTTAATTTATGCGTCTCTCTTTGAGTCGTATTTCCTCATGACTGAGGGTCGTGACTCCCCCGCAGAATTAATTCGTTAGGGGAGTTTTCTTGGGCAGATACATCGTGGTGGGCGCCCAGGTCCTTCCACGGAAGACGCATGTCCTCGGATATTGTGGTCCACAAACATGTCGGTTTCCTCACGATGTTTTCCTTCACCGCTAAGCGAGTGCAAATCTACACATAACTTGAAAAATACAAGTCATTGGTGTAGGGCGGATTCGAACCAGGGTACGTCTGGATGAAAAGCAGACACTGGAACCGCTGAGCCACTCTCGCTTAGGAGGATTAGCCTAATTCATGCGTATACATAGATAATTTCAATTAGTGGCATTTTGAATTATTTACACACATTATATTAGGTATGACTTTAAACTTATATCTTAGAAAATGTTGATACTCATTATAATTCATTACTCATTTAAACAGCCAATGTTTTAACGATTAATATATTTAAAACCGTGACACCAGAACCACCACCACCTGGAACAGTGTCCTAGTTTCGTTGTTTTTCCACTTTCATAAGAGTTATTTGACAAGTTTATACGAAACTTAAAAGGAAATGAGCGATTAAAATCACGACCGGCAGGACTCGAACCTGCGTATTCCTGATCACACGAGACTACTCGTACTAGGCGCGAAAATATATATTTTTAAATACTCATTAAATGTAACATGCACAAACACATACTAATTATACATTATCTCCTTCCAGCCTCCTTCCCGATCACAAGGCGGATCGGCCACCCGTACCAGAACAGAACACCTCCTAAGCGGAAGAAGCCCCGCACCTCCTTCACCAGGCTGCAGATAGCGGAGTTGGAGAAGAGGTTCCACAAGCAGAAGTACCTGGCGTCGGCTGAGAGAGCGAGTCTGGCCAAGACCTTGAAGATGACTGATGCCCAGGTCAAGACCTGGTTTCAGAATCGACGGACTAAGTGGAGGTAAGGACGATTTATTCTTTTTCCATTCTTTTTTGTTTTACAGTAAGTTTTGTCCTCCACGGATCAGACATCCGTCGTCTTCTTCTTCTTCTTATGGAAGGAGAGTGGCCAACTCTGGTGTCGAGAGTTTATCAGGCCACCCTAAGGGCCTCTGCCATGGCTTAACAACTGCCGTACTAGACAAAGAGCCGGGACCTACAATTTAACGTGTCATCCGAGCCACGGAAGCGCCCAAAATGGAATAACACTTTTTGGTCACCCATCCAAGGACCGACCGCGTCGACCTTTGCTTAATATTAGTAATCGCATGCGGTTGCCTCCGCTAGCTGAGCTACGAGCGCTACTACATTCATCCGTAAAACCTAGTTTCTACTATGTATACAAAGTTGCTAAGTGGTAAACACACAGTTAATTTACCTTCAGTATTATTTATTTTAATTTTGTTATTAGTTCCTACAGGGCTAAATTCTTAAGAGTGTCATGGGTGACTTGCACACATCAACTTAATTGTTATAACTTTTACAAATTATCTTAAAAAAATAAATGCTTTATAAAAGACAAAGCGTCATCAAACCGTACAACATACAAATGTTTGTATGGAAATAGAGATCGGGCGGATCGGATCTACACCTCAAAAAAATTAAAACTTTAATCGGCGCCTTGTCTCAGTCAGCTTTTCAATATACAAATTTACACTCAAAGAATAAATTGTACCACCAATACTCAGATACATTTGAGTAAATACATCTATATCTTAACACCTCAATATACATTTTTTCACCTTTCGACAACCACTAAACTCTAATGCTAGTCATAATCCGAACAAGATGTTTGCTATAAAGTTTTATAGCCTCACTCAAATATTACCATTTATACTGTAAGTAACTTAAACTTGTAACTTATCTAAGTAACTTTGCTTAGTACCTACATATCTATTTACAAGACGTCGTTAAACACCTAACTTACACTTAAGATAAACTTAATCCGATGTAATATAATTTTACTACTTACGAGAGAAAAGTGACTGGTACTTATGTATCAAGTTTCATTTCTGAAATTAATCAGTTGCTAAATTATAACAGATAGAATACGTGTTAATTCAAAGTATTTGAAAGTATCCATTTGTCTCTTCGTACCAAATGAGCCTTATAACAAAATGAAATTTAAGTAGGTATTAGACCAGAAAATTGAAAATTTGCAGTTCGTGTTTGTTGTTCAAAATTTATTACCAATCAAATTACCATTGCTAAATCAACGTTATAATTTCTAGTTGACATTTTGATTGTTTGTATGTGATGTTTGAACAACCAGAAGCGACATTAATATGATAATAATAATAATATTTATATAATATTATATATTATTATACTTTTTATTAACGACATTAATAATACTTAATGGACCGGCCTAGGCGAGCAAAAAGTATAAGCATGTACTTTTTACAAAAAGTGAGAGACGTCTCTCACTTGGTACTTCATTCTGTGTTCGGCCAATTTGACTTGATTTTGACTGATAAACGTTTGTATTGTTTTCTCATTTTCTCTTGCAACTTTTTGTGGTGCCTATCTCGTTTTAACAATTATGCTACGATGTTTACTTAGAACTTCGTAACATGTAAATCTAACAGATGTCGACTTATATTTTTGGATGGTAAAGTACTGAGAGGGCCGGTCCATTTAGGTATTATTAATGTCGTTGCTTTTTATATTCAAAGTTCCAGACTAATATTTAAACCTCGTTTTGTTATAAAACCGGAGTTTAAAATCGGCTTAGCTTTTTTAAATTGTGGTGTAAACATAGGAAAAACTTGTCCATAATGTTTAAATTCTAACTAACATAATTTATATTCAAGAACACTCAAAATATTCATAACCATTAAAAAACGTATAAATTGTAAAGCATAATTAACTCCTATCTGAAATTCAATTAATTAAGCCAAAAACACGTGTTTCGTAAAACGCTTTTAACTACGAACATATATGAATAGTAAATAACGACCTTTTTACATATATTTTATAGCTATATGCATTTAATAGAGTGTTTTATAGAATTTATGACATCATTTTAAATTTTCAACATTTTAGACCTAATCGTTTGAGCAAAATAGGCTGTTGCATTATCAAATGGATTTGATTATAAATTATTCTTATTACATTAAAACCTATTTCACACCAAACTTTTTTCTGCGTCATAAGGAGTTCTTACTTCAATGTCTTTAAAAATTAACAAAGTATAAACTTTTTACAAAAAGAGCAACACAACCTTTTTGTTTCTTTTAAAATTCAAATACGTTCAGGCACGAAACAAAATTCCAAATTTGAAACAGCAGGCGGGAATGGCAGAACAACACATTCGAACTCTGTGTTGGTGGCACAAGCGATTACGTTCTAATGGACAAGCGCTGTTTGCGTTCGGGAAAGATAACCCTTGCTCGATACGCGAGGCGCCACTGATTTTATTTAAAAAAAAAAACAAACGGTGGTGTTAGTAATTCACCCGTCTGATGTTTTATTCTATGTGATTTGTATAAATAAATAAATAAATATCCTGGGACTTTGCAGACAGCGCCATCTAGCCCCACACTAAGCAAACGCTTGTGTCGTGGGTACTAGATAACGGATATAATACTTATATACTTTTTTTTTGTAAATACATACTTATTATACATACAAACAACCAGACTCAACACAAGTAATTATAATTTTTTAAAGTGCATAAATACTTGTGTCATGCGGGAATCGAACCCGCGACCTCTAGATTAGAAGGCAGAGCCACTACCAACTAAGCTAACAGGCCAGTCAAAAAAAGTATAAAATTTTAAAGTGAACGATAGGGATATATTTGATTTAAACATTAGTGGAATTTGTACTAAATCAAAGGCTATATTATACTTAATGTTGTATTAATTGCATTTATACTAAATAATGTAAATTAGACTTAAACTAAACAAAGCCATATTCAGATTCATTACATTGTGTACCTATAAATCATATTGTCTTTAAAAAAATGAGACACAAAAAGTGTAAATTACATTTTACTTGAAAATAACAGTAACATCAACTTAAAAGTAAACAATAACATTGTGACAGCAAATAAAAATTAAAAAAATAAATAGTTCATCATACTACGCGCGTTCTAATTTCAAAATTGGCAAACCAATTTTCCGTCGGCAACGGCGCAAGGAGGTTGACTTGCGTACAATCTTTTTTCGACTTACTAAAACAAGATTGGAATGTCAAAACGAGTAAAACAACAAAGAAACAGTCTCGTTTCGGTCGATTTATCAACAGTCTCTTCGTATTAATGAGTGGTGTTAATGGTGTCTTATCGAAACTCTTTGCTTTGTCGTCTTGTTACTATTAAAAGCCCGACCGTTTTAATTTATAGTTGAGATTTAGGCCTCGACCTCTTTTGTTTTTTTCTGTTATGTTGGTATTATTTTGACGTAAGTTTTGTAAGGAGTATTTAGTAGAACTACGATCGTTTTAATAGTAGAAATTACGTAGAGTTGCAATTGAAATGATTTAAACTAGCAAATGTAGATATATAATATTCTCTATAATAAAAAGATAACTCTAAGGAAATACTAATCTCATTATCTATAAATTAGGTAAAACTTAAAATTTGCCGCACCTGGTTTTTTATCACCTAAATATTTAAATATTCAACGTTCTTGTGAGGTGTAAAAATGTTACAAAATGGATAAATTAAAAACTCGTTGACATTTATAAAATAGTTTTAATTACTAAAAACATTATCGCAAAAATGCTACAAAAAATATACATGGCAAAGTTTTATGTTTATTAATTTTCAATATAAGATATTTTTTTATTTTATAAACAAATGTGTGAGCAGGCTTTTGCATTAAAATTCATACATATTTTCATTATCGTTCAATAAGTTTTATTTACTTGTGTTCGTTTAATTACTGTTAGAGTCTTATAATCTTACTTATTTCAAACAACACTACTGCATACTCGTATTATTGACCTACCTTTGCTTTAATAATCTATACTAATATTATAAATCTGAAGAGTTTGTTTGTTTGAACGTGCTAATCTCAGGAACTACTGGTGCGAATAGAAAAAATCTTTTTGTGTTGAATTGACCATTTATCGAGGAAGGCTTTAGGCTATATAACATCACGCTGCAACTAATAGGAGCGAAGAAACAATGGAAAATGTGGAATAAACGGGGAAAATTATTCATCTTTGAAGGCTTCCGTTGCGTGCGCTGCGAAAACGGTTCAAAATTCGAAGAATTTATGCCCAAAATAACAATTCCACGCGGAGGAAGTCGCAGGCACAGCTAGTAAAAAAAAAACTTTAAAACCAAAACAACATCAAAGTACCTACTCACAAACAATATATCAGGCAGACCAATATAGACAGCAAGGACATACATTAAATGAGAAGCTGCTTTATCTATGACAAATGAGTTTCTTCTTATCACTAAAGGAAAGGATATGAAATAAATTCATTGAGCTACCGTGAAGGTTTTATTGATTGAGAATGTTGTTGATCACCTGACAAGTAATTTAAAAGGAGAAGTACTTTTTATATTTAACTGTTTTTTTTTTGAGAACTGTCACAATACCTCAGACTAAAGAAAGACTAAAGAAGAAACATATCCTTTGTATTTAAAAAATACAAATTTTACAGTTTTACAACTATTATAGTTTTTAATAAACCTGTGTGAAATGGTAATTTTCGTTTTATTATGAATGATCGTGCCAAGTTGTATAAATAAAGTATTAAGTAATTAATAAAATTAAGTATACTCCGTAAATAAAACTGAAGAAATGTAACCGAAACTCATTTTCGACAATTTTCAATTCTGCAAACACCGTGCAATTCAACTATCGATATTATAATGCGCGCATCCCTACGGCAAGCCGCCATCTTTGTGCCAGACTCACGTTAGGTATGCACGTTTTTTTCGTAGGTATTTTTTTTTTCGTAGGTATTTCATGTCCATTCTTTTCCTATTGTCTGTGCACAATACTAAGTTATGGCCAAGGAAGAAAAAAAAATGTTTTCAACTGAGTTTCAAAGTAGGTAAAATTCTTTTTAAGTGAGTTTAAAATATAATAGGTAGTTATTAATTTGGCCTGTATAATATACTAGCTGGTGCCCGCGACTTCGTCCGCGTGGAATAGTTATTACCATAAAAACGGTTCCAGTTAGTTAACCCCAAAAGATAGACATATATTGTTGAGGACATTTTGTTAGATTATTTTTAGAGAAATAATTCTTTTTAAGAGAAATATTTATTTTTGTGATATCTTGAACCGTTTTCGCAGCGCACGCCACGGAAGCTCTCAAAGATGAATAATTTTCCCCTCTTTTTCCACATTTTCCATTATTTTTTCGCTCCTATTAGTTGCAGCGTGATGTTATATAGCCTTAAGCCTTCCTCGACAAATGTTCTATTAAACACAAAAAGAATTATTCAATTCGCACCAGTAGTTCCTGAGATTAGCGTGTTCAAACAAACAAACAAACAAACTCTTCAGCTTTATAATATTATAGTATATAGTATAGATGTGCACTGTAAGAAATTAGATAAAATTTAATATTAATTATTTATCAAGCAGGTAAACAAAGTTTTAATTCTGTATTTTTTTTAAGTAATTATTTCTTTAGCGCAAATGACATAATTTGTAAAGGAAGGCCTATACGTAGCAATAGGATATAAAAAGCTATGGATGATGATGATGAGTATGAATATATTTCTGTTTAGCCAAATTTTTATACCAGAATTGTCAGATATACACGAATATGCACGGAACACTGCAATGCGCCGCAAGTATAAACATTTTCTTTGCCAAAATTTGAGTCACATTTGTAAATATGCATTCCTTGAACAAAACATCTATTAAACTGTAACTTGAGCACCAGAACAATGCCCACCCATCAAAAATAATCAACAACATCTACATTCCACGCAAACCCCCATAAAATAGTCTAAAACCGACGTAAAAGTCACAAAAATAGGCAGTAAAGTACAGAACAATGCATGTAAAAAGCCAGAGCTTCCACCCTTAATAATTGATGGGCCAAAACTGCCGAGTTCTGTTTCTCATACAATATTTAAACCCCCTGGTAGCTCGTGTTCCCGCCTTCTGGTATATATGTATGTTTATGTATAGAGCTGTTAAATGGTAGTGGTTGCTGATTGACGCCTTGTTTGTGATAGATGGTTTTTTTGTCGTATAGACTGTCTAGTGGGTGCTCGGGGCTTCGCTCATTAGGAAATAAAACTTGCATCCCCTATTTCACCCTTTTAAAAGTGGCATTTGTCAAAATTCTTTCTTAGCTGATGCCTACGTAATAACATCCACATTCATGCCAAATTTTAGCCTTATCCGTCCAGGGGTTTGGGCTGTGCGTTGATTAATGAACAAATTTCACTATATCAGTCAGTCACCTTTTAGTTATATTTAGATCCTCGTATCTAGAGTTAATAGGTATCTTCTAGGTAAGCGTGTTACATCCTAGGCTGCAGCAATGCTTAACATCAGGCAGGCTGTAGTCAAACGTAAACTTATCCCAAGTAAAAAAAAAACCTCGTATTTTTATAGGCACTACTTAGAGTAAAATAAAATAAATCACAGATCAAGTAACACAGATTCGTTGCACTAAAAATTTGTTACAAATAATCTTGAGGTATGTCATCATAAATACACAATATAAGCTAAGCTATCGATACAAGTGTGTTAAAAGACGATTGGCACGTCAATTTGTATTTAATGCATTGTCTTACACAAAAATGTATGAAATCAAAAAAAGATTTCGCCATACATACTAATTTTAGGCTAAATTTATTGCTCTTTATTCGTACCCATTAAATTATAAACCAATCTGAACACCAGTCTTCAATTCCCCATTAACCACCAATAAAGGTCAAAATCGATTCCTCTAATTTGCTTTACCCCCTCACTATTTACACATTCTAAAGGCCATTCCTCGGAATCGAGTCCCGACATTCGACAAATCGAATCCGAAGCACGATTTACACGTAATGTTACCAACATGGCGTCGTCTTTATAATTTATTTACCTTCCTTGCTTCATTTTCTTCGTGTAATTCTTTTCCCTTTGCACACTAACCTTTATTTTAATCTAAACTGATTCTTATGTCTTTGTGACAGAGTTGATTTCAGTATACATTTTATTGTGACTTAATTTCGCGAAGACGTAACAGTGGTTCAAGCAATGAAGATGCTTAAGCTTGAAGATATAAGGTATTAAGTCGTTTGCGTTTTCGTTGGATTAAGACTTCTTGATAATTGTTGTACCGTCTCCTTGGAATTAGGGAGAAAATCCGTTTGCTGATTGATACTTGGGGTCGATGCGTGTTTTCTTCCCGTTAATTTTTATTGCACATCGTTTTTCTTCTTCCGTTAGAGATGGTTAGTGAATTATTTATGAGGATGTGTCTTTTATGTGTATCGAATTAAGTAGATAAATATATAAAAGGTATTGTTTCTCTATGCTCGGTCCCCAATTCTTGCAGGCAATCATTTTATTACTCAAAACGTATATGAATGTTTATTTTTCGACAGTTTTTTCTGCATTTGAACCGTAAATGAGCAATGATTTGTTTTTGGATAATTTAAAATACTTTGAAATGTGTGTGTAAAATAAGAATTTATCTTAATCTAAGAAGAAAAAGCAGGCAAATTCATAGTTAACAACTGATAAAAATTGGGACGGAATGAGGAAAAATCTATATAATATTATATGATTTTACCTCACCAAACCCACAAAAAATCTTCACTCACATTCTTACACCTACAAAAATATACCTTTTTATCAAAACTGACACTTTAGACTAAACTTTAAGAGAGTTTAGACCGCCATAGCGGATTCAGAGTTCATACAAAATGCAAGGAGTTTTTACGAGTTGTAACTTCTTGAAGTTTTAAAGCGAAGCTTGGATTTATTTGACTGCCTTGATAACTAGCGACGGGCTATAAAGCATTTTTATGTTTTACGTTTACTGTGTGAATAGATGATTATTTTTCTAGGTTTGAAAGACTGTTAAAATAAAAGTATATAAGTATATTATATCCGTTATCTAGTACCCACGACACAACCGTTGGCTTAGTGTGGGGCTAGATGGCGCTGTGTGCAATGTAAACATATAACATAAACATTTATTGCAAGAACTTTACATTATACATAGAAATTAAGGCTCTGCCTTCTGCTTTAGTTAACAACTGTGTTGCAGAAGGCAAGGTCTTCCAGTGGAACATTACTTAGATGTTTTACAATATATATGTACTTTGCTATTAATATATTATAATTAACCTTAAAAAAAGTTAAAACAACATTCAAAAGTTCGTATTTTTCAAGGTTTGTATATTGCCCATGTTTGTGAAATACAGTTGTTGTGTATTATGTATGTGTGTATGTATGTATGTATAATAATGTATGCGTGTGTGTATATGTGTGTGTGTGTGTGTATGTGTGTATGCGTACGTGCGTGCGTGGGATTATGAATGCTTGGATGATTGCTTGCTCGATTTGTTACTTTATATATATTTTTTTGTCCCATGTCCTGGAATATTATAATTATTTATTATTATTTTATTTATTTGTTGTTAGTTGAAGATCTATGGAATGGATGGAAGTGATGCAGTTATTTTTTTCAGGCTGTATTAAAAGTGAAACTATACTTTATATCCAACTTTTTTTAAAGCTACCGTGCTTTGACGAATACTCGGAACCGTTTCTTAGGTAATATACATATATTACTATTGTTTTATTAATATTGTTACATATACAAAAAACAATAGCAAGTAGTACCAAGTCGATTACCAAAGGAAATGTTTCGCTAGCCAAATCTAATCTAATAGCTAAATTTCTCTGATACTGATATTTTCATAGTTCATAGGGTACAACTTACAAGATAGCCAGATCTACTTTTTAATTTTATTCATGCTAAATCAACTGTTTTTTCTTGGAGTCTCGTCTTGGACGCCGTGACGAGCGGTCGTTTTCGGGAACGATCAATAGAGCCTCGTCAATACAATTGATCCTCTAAACAATAGGCACAACATCTGCAAGCGGCTTGCGCAATCGCTGCGAGCAAAGCCTGACGGTCCCTAGCTATCAATCAAGTGCCGTACAACGCGTGTTTATAGCTTTGCATGTGTCAGTGAGTAACAACCAGTGACCCGCGTCATTGCCAGCAGAGGCCACCGGTAACAGCGGTACCAGCGCCCAGCGCGGGGAAACCCACTCCAACAAAAGGAAAACTCGGTGAGCTTGTTCCATATTAGCCACACGCGGTCTGGACCCCTTTTCTTCTGTCTCTCCTTTCTCAATATCCTAGGACATTGTCTAGACGTCTTCCTACAACACCTCGTCCTACTCGTTTCGTTTGAAGAATATATCCCTGCCAGATTGGTTGCCTGGAGGAGATCGCTCTTAGCGATAAGGCCGCAAATTAAGACGCTGATTCTAATTTGTATGTTTTTTTTGTATTGTTTCATTTGTGGTGTTTTAATAAAGTATTTATCTATCTATCTGCCACGAGGAACAAGTCTGTTGTCAAGCAGCCCGTACCAGCAAACCTCTAATAATACTTCGTTGTAGCCAGTCCCCCTAAATAAAAGCTTTCGATCTGGTAAAGCTCATATAATCTGGCCCAAACATCTTGACTTCAGTTGGTCCTAAAAGCAATCTCTACCATCTCTAATTACTCTTTTAGGACTTAGGATCCCGATCTAGAGCATGCAAAATTTACAAGGTTAGACTAGATTACGCGATCCCATACCACGGACGTAATTACTCGTAACGTATGCGAAAACACTGGTTGAACCCCCAGAAATTACCCATATACCTACAAGAAAGTAGGTAAACTTCGCCATAAGACAATCTATTTTCCCAAGGCAAACACAAAAGCCGAAATACGAGCAATATACTTAAATACAAAAACTACGCACATCTGCAGGTCCGTTTGGACAATGACTTAAGAGTTTAAAAAGGCGCGTGAAATATTACTTAAACAAAAACAGCTATCTATTCCCAAAACAAATACGACGCGTAAAACCAAACAATAAATCAGAACATTAACAATACAGCTAAAATCACCCGCTTATTTCCGTCACAGCTGCGAGGCCATTATAATGGTCGGGTCATCCTTTTTTTTTTATCTTACGCCGAACCTCTTAACTTTTGGAACTAGCACCCCAGAGGAGATATCAGATGAGGCCGGATACAGACTTGCCCGCCCCAGGCCACACCAAACAACAAAAACAGGTAGTAAATGAAAACATAAACAATAAACATTGCCACATGGAATGTTAGAGGCGCCGCAACGTTGACTAAAAAACGAGAGATCGACGAGTTTCTAAACGGAAAATCTATTCATATTGCCTGCCTACAAGAAATTCACTTTAAATCCGGGACCTACGAATCTAGTCACTATACGTGGCACCTAAGCGGAAACAACAACAGAAGAGGCGAAGCTATTCTCATAAGAAAAAGCAGCGGCCTAAGGCTGAACTGGACTAAAGCAAACACAAACAATATGGTTGCTTCAATAGATACAAGCAGTGGAGCCTCTCTATCCATTACTAGAACGCACAGGTCTAATTCAACGTCATCAGCAGCAAACGACGCGACTCGGCTACTACAACTGACCAAGAACAAACCAAGGAACTCAATAACAATCATACTAGGTGACTTCAACGCCCACATAGGACTCACAGATACACACGAACTTCGCGATAAAAATCATATAAAAATCAAATAGGCAAAAGTCTCTCACACCAAACAAGTAACGACAACGGAGACATCTTATTAGATCTAATTGCACTCACGTTAAATTCCAATAGGGACTCTACGAGACCTCCAATAAGACTAACTAGGCCCAACGTTGCGAACGAGTTTGACTACAAAACCCTAAACTACGAGATGCTTCAAAGTACCACCACTCGAAAAAAATACCAAGAAACTTTATTAGAGGAAACCAAAAAGAGCAGGAACGGCGAAAACCGAAAGGAGCCGCTATCGTGGGAAGTGATAACAAACGTCATGAAGATGGCGGCCAATAAGACTATCAAATATGAAAGACCGTAGTCTAACGAAGGAACACATCTGACGGGCAGGACATGGCGAAAAACAATTTTTACTAACGCTTATCCCTATCCTTAATAACAACCTTCTCCAAATCGGCGTCTGGCTGCATAGCCGGTCGACTACCATCCCGGAGCGTTAGCACAAAACCACGCTCCACAACCTCGTGCCCCCCGGTATGCCGGTTTGACCGGAGCAGGCTTGTCCTGGCTGGGTGCGGTACCTATGTTCATGTTCATGCTAAATCAACTGTTTTTTCTTAATTGTTTGTGTTTAAATAATACTACTTCAATTTGCAACAAAACTCCATTTATTACTCTGTCAGCTGTCTGATTTTCTTACATGAAATGGCAAGCGGCGAGTTTGCGCGTTTTAAGACTGTAGCGACATCTATCGGAATTTTTACAAACTACAAATCTGCTCAAACAGTTTGTGATAATTTTTCTCTTTATATTTAATACTTTTTGCTGTGTAGGTTTTATCTTTATGAAGTAGGTATTTCTAACAAAAAAGTTTTATCAAATTTCACCTTGACGACAACAACAATTAAAAACACAATTTGTTAAGAAAAGAAACAGAGCAGACGCGAAAGTAATTAATAAAGCAGTTCTTAATTAGCGAGCGTAAAGTTGAATCGACCATTTCTCGCAAGCGTTTACAAAGATGTTTGAATTACTAGATGTTAAACCTTGTTTGAAAATTTTTCGACACCTCGGTAGGCCACTCTTACACTAAAAATGAATGCATACATTAGATACGTCAATATCTACGCTGCATACTATCAACACCCCGTGGTTTGTCTCGCGCTAATTCGGGATAGAAAGTAAGCCTGTGTTAATCTATATCAATACATTATTTCATTTGAATTGGTTTAGCTATTTGAATGTATAAAGAAAAAACAAATTTCACTATTTCTGCGTAATTTTTTTTATTGATATAACTAATGTGGAACATGCTACGAAAGTGCTACGTTTTAGTGCTACGAATATTAATTTAGTATAAAAGACATCAACGCGTGACTGTCTAATATTTAATATATAAAATGTATGTGAATGTAGTTGTAGTATAAAGTATTTGCAATTAATATTAGTACAGATCTTTCCATATGGCTACAACTACTTGACCGTTTTGTTACGCTAAATTAAATTCAGGTACTTACTTACTTACTACAAGTAAAATTGGACCTAATCAACAAACCAATAAAAATCGTCTTTTCACTTGTTTTTAACTACCAATGGGCGCTAGTTTTAAAAATCTGAAGAGTTCAAAAAGTGATTACATGATCAGTCGATAAATAATCAGTTATATTTATCTTCACCAAATTTAACAGTTGAAACAAAATTCTTGTCGAATGAGAGTGACCAACTCTAGTGTTGAGAGTTAATCAAATAATTACTTCATTAACTTACTGTTTTGGATTTCTAAATGGCTTTTCCAGTAAAATAGCCCTCTGACTAAGCGACTTATAAAATAATAAGCCCGAAATTACTAATTGCTCCCGCGTTTGGCTTATTTAAGGAAAGTTTAATTGTACTTCACTTTATCCAATTATGAAGACTCGACTTAGGTGGAGCGGTGATTAATAGGGAGGGGTAAGTATCGATAAAATTGTTGGTAATGTGGTTTAACATCTGTTTTCTTCCTACTTTGACAGATATTTGACACTTGAACTGCAACTGTGGCCGAAAGTGGAACTAGCCTGAATTGAAGTGATCTTAATTAGGATTACCGGAATACACCGTTAGGTGCTTAACTCGATGTTCTGTATACAAAATATTTTATTCTTAATAATAATAAAAAATACAAACAAACTCGGATCTCTTGCGACTGTGTATTATAAAAAAATTGGTGAAATTTGTAACCAATTTCTGATCATTAGTATCTTGTATTACTATGACATTTGCATTGCTTTTTAAATGTATGCTGAAATTTTATACTTACTGCTTGTATATTTTATTCAAAAATGTTAGTTATAAGAACTTAGTCAACACATATTTTATCGATAAAAACATCGACACCCCAAACGTCACCACCCCATCCCTACTCGTACATTAACCGGTCTAATAAAGTTCTTCCACCGTTATAATACACTTAACGCTTTGTTCAATCATTCATTATGCCGACCAGTTTGTGAGGACCTCTGCCAACCCTTTGGTACCTTAATGAGTTGAGATGATGAACTGAAGAACAAACGAGTAATCGCATTTGGAGGCATCTATCTATACATATAATAAATCTGAAGAGGGTCAAAAATATGTTAATAGCAGATATTAAAAAAAATTGGTTGGGGTATACTTTAAATTGATAATAAAACACATTTTTGTCTGTTTATTAGTGTCTCTGTTTATCTGTTTATTTAAACGCTATAAAAATCCCGCAAAACAGCTGAACGGATCATGATGATTATTGGCTGTAGGTAGTATAAGGTTTTAAGAGTGTCATGGGCTACTTTTTATCCTAAAATAATGCGAGTGAGGCCACGGGCGCCCACTAATCTTGAATCAAATTATTTGTGTGCTTTTTAATTCCTGAAAAAAACACTCAAAATTAACCGTATAAATATATGTTTGCTGTCCGATAATACGAAACCCTGAATTACAAGTAAATAATTCATAAAGTAAACAATAAGTATATTTCAATGGAATTGACTATTACAACGAGTTGCCAGAACTCACCATTAGAAGCTTGAGTCAAAATTTCTTTGTACCGAGTATTAAAATTAAAAATGCCAAAGAATATTTATTGAAAGTGCCGAACAAAAATGGAAATTATACCATAAAAATAGCCCAAAAGACTCTGTTATAATTTAAAAATCTCTAAAAACTAGAGCAATTTCATGAAAACAAGATACAAACAAAATTCAAATCATGTGTGGCAAATAGCGGCCTTATCACTTAAAGTTATGTTATCAGACCTAAAGCTAAAGACCAATATAAACTGGTTTGAAACTCTGAATACGAAGGCGGCCATATTTCAGACTAAACTTTGAACACATACCTACTTTATACTGCGTCAGTAATAATGAAATGTGAATTATGAAGTTTCTGCGCTTCTGTTGTACTAATTTGATATAATTTTATTTGATCATGATTTATGGATATGAAATGAATTATTTTGGGTTAAATAACAAATGTATTTTAATTTAAAAGGTCTAAAAATTAATTGACTTAGTATTTACTACGATGACCTGTTATTGACAAAAACCTTTTTAGGAATAATAGAGAATTTGGATGTAGGTATACTAAAAGAATTTCTCTTTTACAAGGTAATTTTCAAAGAAAATATATGAAAATACAACGAAAATATATAAAAGATTTTTTTATAAGTTTACTTCTTATAATATAATATACCTAAATATGTATAATATCATTACAAACCTTATCTTCTTTGGATTTAATAAACATACATCATAAATACAAATAAAAAAAACACTTCTATATACTAATGTATTTATAAAGCCTAACTTACGTTTAAGATCGCTTATTCCAAGAACCTCTAAATAACGTATAACTTGAGACACTTGTTAAAACTCTGTAAAAGCGTTCAAAATATACGAGCCGTTTTTAACCCCAAGTCAAACACTCTCTAACTTAACTATATAGCTAAGTATCTAAGTATAGCTAAGCACAAAGTTGGCCGCAGATGTTGACTTCATCTGCATAATGTATAGTCGACCTGTAAGCCAACTAGTTGGGCGATTTGTTGAGTAAATTTGCATTATAGTTTACGTTTATATTAAACTAGTGAACGCTCGCGGCTTCGCTCGTATTATTTTAGGAGAAAAAGTAGCATGTGACACTCCTCATACTACCAGCATACCAAAAATCATGCTGATCCGTTCAGCCGTTTTTGCGTAGTGAGCGTTTAAATACACAGACAAACAGAGAAACAGATAAGCAGACAAAATTTCTAGAAATTGTTGGAATGTGTTCTGCTATCAATTCGATTAAATGTAAAGAAAATTCTGCGACTTTTATTTTAATACATTTTATTTATATATTTTGTATTATTATTATAAAGATAAAAAGTATTTAAGTTTATTCGTTACTTTTCACGCTTTAAAGGCTGAAACCGATTTTGATGAGATTTGGTATAGAAATAGACTAACCTACCTTATATCCCCGTTTAAATTGATTATCATCGTAGAGCAATAGTAGGTTTTTCAATTTAATATAAACCATAGACAATGCGAATATATCCTTGAAAACTTCCATCACGGTGTCACCACAAAACCGCAACACGAGACGCGACGAGTTGGCCAACCAGTTGACACTTGGTACTTTACCGCGACTGAACAGTCAACCGCTGTTTAGTAAGTGGATGTAGTATTATTGTTGTCTAGATAGGGCTAGAAATAACAAAAAATAAAATGAACAAATATTTATTGAAAACGTCTGGGGATCCTCTTAATTAAATAAGATTAGAAAATTTAGTCCGTTTTTATATTGAAAGCTTTTTTAGTTCCTTTTCATATATACCTATCTAACTTAATAAGCAACTAACAAACTGAGCTTTTTTTCTAAGAAAGTTATTTGTTGAAATTCTTATTAGAAATCAATGTGTAAATCCATCATACAGGATCAAAATATGTATAGAGATAAAATACAAAAGCCATAATATGTGCTACAATGTCACAAAAAAACATGTGAATTCAATCAAATATTGTTTTATTGTACATTATATTAAAAAAAATACGTGCAAAACGGTTACCTAGTCTGGACATGTTTGAGAACCACAATATCCGAGGACATGTGTATTCTGTGGACCTAGGCGCCCACCACGATGTATCTGCCCAAGAAAACTCCCGTAACGGATTAATTCTGCGGGGGAGTCAGGACCCTCAGTCATGAGGAGTACTACTCAAGAGAGAGAGCCTGAAACATTGAGCGGCCAAATTACGAAGGGAATCTCTACTCGTAATTTTTTTTTTTATTAAGTGGACAAATCACATCCAGTTCTGTAAATCCTTAGCACCTATTTAGCAAAGTATACTTAAGGCTAAGCGTGCATAAACAGCAGCAGTGGCCTTAACTTAAAAGGGGTGAATACACTTCAAGCTAAATGGTACTTGCCTCTTAAATATGTATTAAATTATTTGTCTCTGGTGCTGGGATATTTTCTTAAAGCCTCGTAGATAGGAGAACTTAATAAGCGTACTAGGTAAATAGTATGTTTGTTGTGAGTTTGTGTTTGACAGTTATCATATTTAATAGATTAAGTACCTAATAATAAGGAAATTGCATCATTTTTATTTAATAAATACTATTTAATTAGGGTTTTTTATGGTATTTTAGAGTGCCATAACAACTATTAACTTCTACAAAAAGATTTGTAATGTAGGAGAGCTACCGTTTTTTGACATTTGACATTTCAAACCTTACGTAAGTAGCGATCCTAGCGGCAAATTGGTGAGGTGTGCTTAGTTTGAGAACATTTGGACCCCACGGTACACTAGCGCCTCTAGCGATGATCTTACACGCGGTAGCCCTCATTGATGTGAACTAAATTAAAAAAGAAGAAGATGAAAGAAAGATAGGCAATAACTTAAGATACACAGTACCAACAGTCACTCATTCGGCCAGCTATTTAATCAGTGATTTGGGTATATACCCTTGCCAGCAATCATCATTATTATCTCCCACAGCCCTAGGGATCCCACTGCTGGGTATAGGCCTCCCTATGTATGTGCCATCTGCGTCGATCTTATGCAATATTCGTGTGCATTTATTTCTTTGTTTAAATAGTCCTTTCAATAAAGTATTAAAGTAAAAATTATAAAACAAACAAGGTCTTATCATTATAACTTAAAACGTAAGTTATAATTAAAACTCATTGTCGGCTCACTGAATTAAGTTATTAAGATATCTTTACACTGAGTGCTTCATTTAACATTAATTTGCATGTTTATAAACAAACTTATAAGTTCATTTCGTATAATCTTTAAGATAACGGCATAAAATACATTATCGATTGACACAAAGTAAATAACGGCTTTTAAGGGTTGTGCTTCGATGCAATGATATCTCTTACTTGTCGATAAAAGAGTTGAGAAATGTCGATAAGTTTGAAATGTTTTATTTAAATTGATATGGGAGTTATTTAGTCTTATCTCTGATGTAGGTGCTCTTTTAACTGATACCAGTTAGGTGCGTGTATGTATTAATTAGTTATTTCATCATTTAAATAATAAATTTCTTAAGTTGGAATCTCACCTAATGTTAAAATGCCACTTGCTAATGATGCATACATGAAATGTTATATGTACATAACTGATACATATGTATATCATATCAATATTGTAAATCACGCTACCAGACTTAACTAAACAGGTGAAAGTTTGTGAGTATATTGACACTTCTTGATGCTAAAATAGATACGTAATAGTTTTAAAAATAAACTTGTGAAAATAGACTAGACCCTAATTAAACAAATATGCCACTTTTATCTGATTTAACGCGTGGGTAACCCCGTTAGAACTCACTATTATTATTGCATTTTATTCTTACGAGTAAGAGTGCAAAATTTTAATATTTTGATAAACCTGCCATTTTTTACCAGTATCTTAAACATATAATCGATACGATAAAAGATCATTTAGCCATGTCAGAGTAATTTAAGGCGGTTTCAAAACTCTGACTCCGGCGTTGGCTACTTGCATACGAACGTACTTACTTTTATCGATATATTTTTTGTCTCGACCTCATCCCTAACAAGTAACTGTAAACGGTAAATTCAGCATAAATTCAGCGCTCGCTTAGTGGCGATTATATTTAGGTAAGCACATTAATATGTACGAGGTAAGGGTTTAAGTGAGATGTGTTTAAAACGCTTATCGAGTATTAAAATTAAGCACCGGTTTTACTTAAGTGGTATATTATATCATGAAGGTGGTTTATTGCATTTAGTGACATTTTGTAAATGAAATTGTATAAAACTGCACTAGAAAAGTGTATTTTATTTTTGTGACTTTTCTATTGCTACCTAATTTTTTCAACTATTTTTGATTAACAACAAATGAATAAGTAACACATACGGTAACAAAGAGAAATAGTAAGTTTATGTAAAAGACAGCAAAAACCAGAAAAAACTTCAGTTTCACAATGTATTACAAGAGCTCCATTAATTCAATGTTTGGCTTGCTTGCACAACGACTGAAGCGCCCATAGCGAAGTCAATCGCATGCGACTACCAATGTTAAGCAAAGATCGACGCGGTCAGACCTTGGATGGGTGACCGAAAAGTGGCATTCCATTTTGGGCGCTTCCGTAGGTCGGATGACACGTTAAATTGTAGGTCTCGGCTGTTTGTCTAGTACGGCAGTCACTAAGCCATTTCAGAGGCCCTTAGGGCGGTTTGATAAAGTCTCAACACCAGAGTTGGCCCCTCTCATTCGAAAGAAGAAGTCACAAACACATTTAGCTTTTTCTATTATCCAATTTTAATACTAAATTCGTTTAAGAATCTTCGTTTTAAATTGTGTTTAAAACCAGTCCCGAAATCCTTTACGAAAGTCGCGTAACTTGAATCGATTTCAAAACTAATTAATTATCCACCCCTACCTTAACTTAGTGAATATTATATAAGGCTCGGATAGGCTGCTGTTTGTGTCAATTAGAATTAAGTTAGTTTAAGTCACGTCAAGACAATTACGGTTACAATAAATTTATAAATAGCAAAATTATATCTTGTGATAAATTATAGTCTTAAGTTTGGGACAAGATGTTGAAAAGTAAAGTCGTACATATGAGAGTATCTAATTATTGTTAATTTAGTTGATATTATAGTGCGGTTTTTTATATAAGTATATGTATCTCTCTCTTGAGTCGTATTCCTCATGACTGAGGGTCGTGACTCCCCCGCAGACCTAATTTGTTAGGCGAGTTCTCTTGGGCAGATACATCGTGGTGGGCGCCCATGAACCACCCTACCACGCCTACCACGGAAGATGCATTTCCTTGAAAATTGTGGTCGGTTCATCAAATTCAGACATATCAGTTTCCTCACGATGTTTTCCTTCGCCGTTAAGCAAGTGCAAATCCACACATAACTGAAAAATACAAGTCATTAGTGTAGGGCCGGATTCGAACTAGGGCGCGTCTGGATGAAAAGCAGACACTGGAGCTCTTGTAATACATTTCTCTTTCTACAATTCGAACTCGAAATTTTGAACTTTTGCTATAAGAATAATTGATAATTGAATCTGTAATTAACTAACACGAATTTAAATAAACTTAGTACGTACACACAAATACATATTTCATACCTATCAAGGCTATATAAAGGGCAGGTGACAAGTTGACAAGTGACAGAGTACAAATGTATCGTTGTTTTAACACCTCTCAAATATAACATTAATGACGTTAATGACGTTAATGAGCACGTGTCAAAACCAATGACAAATGTCGCTTGTTCCGGTTTCAGTAGGGTTACCGTCTGTTAATATAAACTATACATAGTTTGTGTAGGAAAATCGTGAATAAATCTGTGGAAAAATGTCTGAGTTATTTTATACGTGGCATTGGTCGTTTCCAGTCTTATATCAATATTTGGAATTAATTAAAGTTAAACCATTTTAAAGGAATATATTCCTTGTCGGCAATTTTATTTAAAAAATTTAAATTCAAAGTAACTATTTGGACACACAGGACACAACAATATATACATACAAAAGTTAACAACAGATAGAATAGAAAGGTATTATGTTACATTGATGTATCCCGTGCGTCAAAAAATGTCATACCTCAGCATTAATGCTGCAGATTGCTCTGCAGCGCTGATTTTCAGGTATTTACACATTGAATTTTACTTGACATCCTAAATTTCCTGAAAGTATTCATTTTAATACCATTTTTCGTGATCCCGACAAGTTTATCATCATGAAAAGAATAATAAACTAAATGGACCTTATGACAAAACATGGTTTAAATATTAGTCTAGACCAAGTCCGTTTTAGTTGTCTGTCTACTGTCATAATTATCAAACCAAAGCCAAAATGTACCAATTTTAAATCAAAGTTTCAATTTTAAATTGCCATTTTGATTGCTTGTATGTCATGTCTGAACAAAGGAACCCATTTTTTATTTTCAAAGTCCTGGTCTAATATTTATACCGCAGTATAAGTTGCAATTTCATTATTTTCAACAATCTTTATGAGTTGATATTAATGTTTTAGGTATGACAACCCTGAGTTTAACTGCACAGAAAGCAATTTGGCCTGCGCCAGAGCTTTCGGCCCGTGATAATTAATTCAATGAACTATTAGCTCTATGTCCGTGTGTGAACATGTTGTTGCTTATTTGTGTATTGATTTTAGAGTAGGGAAGGCTGTTTAGTGTTTATTTATATTATCTATTTAATATATTTTATTTAATGCCTTTTTAAAAAAAAATGTGTTTATAAGCCCAAATAGTGATGAGATAAAATAAGTTTATAGTAGTAAACTCGGGGTAAAAATTGATTTGAAATGCAATGAGACAGATAGATTTACTTTGATATATCATAAAGACACGTCTTCAATAGTAAGTAAATCAAAAAAAGAAAAAGTTATTTTAATGATTCATAATTACTGTACATCATTTATTTCTACCACAGGTGTTTATCTACCTCAGAACAATGGGCATAGATAAAACCAGTCATTTGAAACGTTTAAAACTTCCTTAAAACAATTATTGATATACGATAAAAACCGCCATCTCAACCACTTCTCTCTTTGTTGCAGACGCCAAACCGCCGAGGAACGCGAGGCAGAGCGCCAAGCTGCCAACCGTCTCATGCTCTCCCTCCAAGCAGAGGCTCTATCCAAGGGCTACATGCCTGAACCAACACCTGGGCAGTTATCCGCCCTACATTACCAGAATAGTGGTAGTAGTGGAGCGCCGCCGCCCTCGAACACCGCGCTAAGTGCGCTGCAGAACCTCCAGCCGTGGGCGGGCAACCAGGCTAGCTTCATGACTGCGCAGGCTAGCTCGCAGCCGCCGCATGCAGCGCCCCCTGTGGCCTCGCCTATCTGTTAGGAGTACTCATATAGGTGGTTATAGGAAAAAAAAAACAATCGAATAGCTTCGACTATCTACAAGGAACTACTTACATATGTATAGCTGGTTGTTATTATATTATGATTTGATATGGGAGAAAAAAAATAATTAAAAGAAGAATGGAAATGATTAATGAATCAGTGGATGCCGCTATATATAAGCTGATTTTATAATAAATAGTATGATTTATTCATTGGTAAAAACAAATACTTAAATAATGAAGACATAATAAAGAGGAAGAATTACAAAAACTAAATAGTAACATTAAAAAGAAATACATTTTCATCAGCACAAAAAGAATCTAATTTGTAGAATGCTTCAACTCGTTTTAACAAAAACGATTTTGTTATCAAAACAAAAACCATCTGTAAATAATTGTACCAATTTTAAAAACATCTGAAAATAGACAAATTTGATTTGAAACTTGTTAGATCTAACTTTTTAAACTGTAGTCGTGAAAGAGGAAGAATTGCGAGCCTAACGGCAATCTGTTAGTTAAACAATGTATTAGAGAAGAACAGATATTGGTGTACAAATGTATGTATGAAATTCTTCTTATTTTACGATCGGAATATAGCGCTTTTTAAGAATAGAAAAATTGTGTAAATAATTATTGTTTATGGTAAAATATGCAGGTGAATATTGTATAAGATATAAACAGTATTATAATTATATAATTCAATACTATAATAATCCTTTTAGATTAATAATATTAATATTAAATAGAGAATACATTTTGTTTAATTCTAAGTTAAGAACAATTTGTGTATATATTTATATTAAAACTTGATAGTTTTAAAATTTTCTTACTAAATGTGTAATATATTAAAATGTAATCAATATTAAATTGTAATTTTGAATTTAATGCATAAACCATATTTTATCTCTTGGATCTCAAACGCTGATGTACAGTACCTATAATAAACAATAAACTAATATTATGCAGTTATCATTCAAGACATACAGAATAAAAATATTATGACTTTTCAGATTATTACATACAGTACTCATCAGATTAAATATTTGAAATACATAAATAAATATAAAACAATAATTCAGTCATAAATAAATTTACTAAAGTCTATTATTATAAAATTTAGATTAATCTGCACTAAGACAAAAACTGAACAAAAGACACATAAATACATCAAGTACCTACATAATAATTAGGCATTTTTGCGTTTTAAATGCAATTACTGATATGTAATCTTCTGGCAAGAACAAATCTATGAATTATATAAATTTATAAAGACATACAGATTAAAAATATTATGACTTTTCATTATTAAATACAGTAACTCATCAGATTAAATATTTGAAATACATAAATAAATATAAACCAATAATTCAGTCACCATATATTATAACCGTTTAAGTATTCTCTTTTACTAAAATTTGTATTATTTCTTCGTTTTATTTGTACAAATATAATTTACTTATAATAAATGTAATATTGAAATATATATGCAATAGTTTCATATACAAAAGAGGCAAATACCTAATTTACTAATAAGTTACACAAATGTATGGGTGATAAATTCTTTATATTTTTATATATTATTTTTTCTTTATATAAAGATGTATAAATGAAATGAAATTTACTAAAAATATAAAGGTATGGTTAAACTCACCATTGATTTATTTTGTGTAAGTTACTGTAACTTTGTATATAATTTAATTAAATTTTATCGAAATTGTGATTCCATTAACAATCATTTAGAAAAAATACACGCAGTAAGTCTTACTAAAGAATTCAATAAGTATGGAAATAAATTGTAAAATAAAATAATTACGAATCTATTAAATGATGTATTTTATTTTTAATCCTAGTACTCGTAAATATCAGGTAAGAATAAGGCAAATCATTACTTATCGAATGAGAGTGGCCAACTCTGGCGTCGAGAGTTTATCAAGCAGCCCTAAGGGCCTCTGACATGGCTTAACGACTACCGCACTAGTCAAATAGCCTACCTTTTAACGTGTCATCCGATCTACAGAAGCGCTCAAAATGGGATGCTAATTTTTGGTCACCCATCCAAGTACTGACCGCGTCGACCTTTGCTTAAAATTGGTAATCGCATGCGCTTGTCTCCGCTAGCTGAGCTACGGGCGCAAATTTAGGTACATATATAAACTACAGATTATTCAAACTTCTTACATAGTTACACAAACGATAGACATTTTGATCATCTAGATCTATTGCAGCAACACACATAAAAAAAACTTTCAGAAGACTTGATAACCTCCTTTTTTGGAAGTCGGTTAAAAAGTGGTAGCTTATGCTTGAATGAATGAATAATTATTATGAATGAAGTTGACACTCAAATGAGACTGCAGGAATAAGCAGTTAGGTGCCACTTGGCTACAGATTTCACTGCTGACTTTGGATACACTATAGGCACTGAAATGAAGAAAACATTATAAAATAAGGTAATATCATAAAATTACTCACTTTACAATGTAAGCTAGGTATTTCTATTCTTTCCTAAATAGGTTTTTTCTCCTTTAATCAAAATTTAAAACAAACCAATTCTTTTTAAAAGGGGCCATTTAAAAAGACAGGGCAGTAAGAAAAAAGATACAATTATAACGCAGATGTTACATTAGTAAGTATTCTCTCTCTTGAGTTCTATTTTCTCATGGCTGAGGGTCGTGACTCCCCCACAGAATTAATTCGTTATGTTAGGTTAGGTGGGCGCCCAGGTGAAAGACACATGTCCTCGGATAATTGTGATCCTCAAATATGTCGGTTTCCTCACGATGTTTTCCTTCGCCGTTAAGCGTGTGGAAACCCACACATAACTTGAAAATTCAAATCATTGTGTAGGGTCGAAGGAAGGATTCGAACTAGGGTGCGTCATGATGAAAAGCAGACCCTGAAACCGCCGAGCCACACTCGCTTCTAAGTAAGTAATAGTACGTATTGAAATCATTATATTAATAATATATACCTTATTATATACCTACCTAACACATTAATGACAAATATTTATACAGACGAAAATCGAAAATCGACGAAAGGAAGTCGCAAAATGGATACAGTATCGATGTAAATGACACATGTCAAGGGAGGCCTATACCCAGCAGCAAGAGTGCAAGCACAAGGCTGTAGATGATGCTGAAATATGAAAATATAATAATGTTATTACTCAACACTAGTACACTAGTACTCTTGTGGTTAAACAATTTGTGTAATTTTTCTTTCTACAGAAATCTATATGAAATAAATTCACTTTCACTTCTAAACGATCATAAGGCTCGTAAGTATGATCTCATATCTATCGTAGTTCCCTGGCTGCGGGTCATGACTCCCCTGCAGAATAATTTGCGAGAGAGATCTCTTGGGCAGATACATCGTGGTGGGCGCCCAGGTCCTTCCACGTTCCATGTTTCCGGATTTTCTGGTCTTCAAATACGTCGGTTTCCTTACGATGTTTTCCTTTACCGCTAAGCGAGTGCAAATCCACAACATTACTTGAAAAACAGTTCATTGGTGTAGGGCCGGATTCAAACCAGGATGCGTCAGGATGAAAAGCAGACTCTTAAACCGAAAAGCCACACTAACTTTTAAAGTAAGTACCTATAATAAATAGATAGATAGATAATCCTTTATTGTCACACACATATAAAACAAAATTAATAAAAATTCCTTACATAAACTACTCTAGTGCCACAAGTGGCGGCTTTATTGCTAAAAGCAATCTCTTTCAGGCAACCATTGGATGGAGAGGAATAAATAAAGGATTATAAAGGACGTGGTGTACAACAGAAATAAAAATAGGTGAAATAGAATAAAAGATTAGCCTTAAGTGTTAATCAATGAGAACTTGAATTACTTATTTAAACTTAATCCAAAAAAAAAGTTTTATTTCAAAAAGTAGCTTAAATATAAGTCTAGAACCACTAAAAAAATAGTTAAAACGTCGTCGGTTCACATCACATACAAACAATCATAAAATGTCAACTTTAAATTAGAACTTTAAGTTGTATAGGATAAAACTATGACAGTTTAATTTTCATGTTAGAGAGAAGCAAATTTTGAACAACAAGAACCGACTGGTAACTTCCACAGTTCTAGACTAATATTTAAACCGCGTTTTAGAATGAATCTGTCTATCACTTGCTGAAATTGAGTATTTTTTAAGTTTTTTTTCAGTATTTTATTTGTTGGCCAACCAACACTGGCATATCAGTTTCATCATAATTTAACCCTACTTATTCCAATGGAGATACAATGCTAAATAATTTTTAGAGATAGTATTTGATTATTATTTTAACAACTATGTACATATTTGGTAGTAAATTGGTTACATATACGTGAAAAGTACGTTTTGTATATATGTACTCATTTCGAAATAATAAAGTTGTTATTGTTCTTTAATACATCCCGAAAAGTGGCACTACAAAAACAATTAAAGAGAAATCAACAAATACTCACATTTGACCAACATAGAAACTACTAGCTAATCGAAAATAAATGACGCAGTATTTAGCGACACAAGTTCAAAAGAAAAACAACGACTAGAAAATAACATTATAATAACAAAACACCAACATTTTGACCCAAATTATCGAACAAAATTATGTACAGAAGTCACCAAATTCAAACTTTCAAAACGGTCATTTTTAAAAAAGAACAACAAAAAATGATATCATTTAAACGTATTCGATTTCGAACAAAACGCTTAGCATTTGTTTCCGTCGCTTTAAATGGTCGATTAAGGACTATTATACATTAATTTGAAATATAGACAATATAAAACAATGACGTCTAACTAAAGTCCGTAGAATACCATATAGGTACGCTCCATTAAGGCCATAGCCTTGCTTACAGGCAAACTATGGCCAAGTGCAAACCCGTTCAAGTTTAAAAAAAAATACAAGCCTCTGGCAGCAGAAATTATATCACGTATTGAGCATTTAGATATTAAATATTAATTATCATTTTTGTTTAATATTTCGTAGCAGGGCAGTTTTACTATGGCATTATGTATTTAGCCATCCTCTCTACAAACAAGTTCCGTTAACCATATACTCGTATCATATTATCACGCGTCCATATTATTTGTGAATGCGGATAATTCTCGTTATATTTATAAAAAACATTATTATGCCTTACTTGTCAAAAATATATGATATTTTCCAGTTACTTACTATGAATGAATCTACTACACTGAAACGATTAAACTCAGGACATGGGAAAATTGTAAGATATTATATGAAACGGTGTTTGTCAACGTAGTACCAAATACATCTCAAAGTTTCACCCCAATTGGGAGTCTATTGGGTTTCTTGACATTCGATTTTTAAACTATAATATCACTTTAATGCTCGACGAAGGCAAGGCATCAAGTACGTGACTTCTGTGCTGTCATTAAATATCGAATCCCTTTGTTTAGGCGCGGGAAAAAATAAATCGTCCTAATTCATCCTTTGTGATAGGAAAGAGATCTTGTGGTTTTAGATCCTATTTTTTGTTTTTTATTTTGATATTGCGGTGCTTAGATCAAAGGATTGGTTAGTGTTTTTTTACATAGGTTAGTCATTTAAGGTTACTTGCACAAAGATTTTAAATGTATTGAGAACGTTTTGTATCAGTGGACACTACTCCAGATCCAGACCATCAAAATATGATTAACTTTGTTTGAAAATGACTAATTCTGGTGCCTGAGTTTTCAAACCACCATAAGGGACTCTGATATGGCTTAACTTAACTTCACTGTGACTTCACTGAGAAATAAGACATTTGCTTAGCAGTGCTCTAAACAAGATTACAATCACACGCACACTTTCTTTCTCTATTCTACCAAGAACTGACATGAATTGACAAAACCCGCCAATATCATCAATCCACGTTGATCTGATTCACGCGTCCTAAACCAAGCTAACACTACCTTTATCAAATGTCGCCACTCCTAAATATTCAATGGCAAGACACGTGGGGTCACTTCGAATCCGTCAAAAAGCAATTTAACTTTAAATTTACGCTTTATTACTACGAATAAGAAATACTAAGGAAATGTAACTGAGCGGTTAAATGCTTTCACTGGTTCAAACCAAATCAAAGCACGCTTTTTTTACTGTATTATAGTTCCCGTAAGGCATGATTTAGTTTTTTTCTGGACGAGGCGGCCAACCGGGACGCGCGTGCTGACTCGTCCTCCTGATGATGGAAACCTCAGATTTCCGAAACTTGTCGAGCTAATTTTTCGACGTAATTTTTGACGTAAGTGCTAGCCGGTTAATACAACTAAATTACGCTTTTTTTACACGATATTGGCTTACGCTTGACTACAATTTGCCTGATGTTAAGCAACTTTATAATCTACGATCTAGCGCGCTTGCCTAAAAGAAACCGGTTTACTCTCGACTTGAAGACCGACAAATTATAGTTCTAGGGGAATTTATTTCAAAATCATTTTTTAAAAAATCATTGTGTGTGCGGAGTCTATATGCCGTAGTTAGTTTAGTACCTACTTTACCCGATAGCGAAATCTGTTGGAACTACGAGTATTAACATAAGTAATACTAATGTAACATAATTGCATTCTACGTACAAAAAGTATTCTATTCTAAAGTTTGAACCGTAAAGTCTGAAGTTAGATATCATCGGTGACATTCGGCTATTTCACTCACAGGAATTCGTGTATATTCACAATAATTTCAGCAATTACGAATAAGATTTGTGTGCGAGTGGTACGTGAGCCGTGGAAAAATGGAAGCAAATTTGGCGCAACAGTTATATGAAGTGACTCTTCTATTGTATATTATTGTTATTCGTAGCTTTATTACATTTTTTTCCTTTTTAGGGGAGAATAAAAGCAATGTCGGGTTTGGGGAAGGCGATTTTTAACACAGAAATGTTGACTGCATTAAATATGTAGGAGATTTCGATTGGCTTTTTGTTTGTTTTCGAGGTCTAGGTTATGGGATGGCATTGTTAAGTGCTATTTTGGATTGTTTTGCTGTCTTTTTATACCTACAATAAAATATTTATGTATAAAAATAATAGAATAGAATATTGCTTTAATGTTCACCATAAAACATAGAAATTACAGAAGAGGAAATAAACTTAAATATATTAGAGTGCTGCACATTGGGCAACAATAATAATATTATAATCTAATGGTTTAATCTAAGAAAATTCATATTCAATACTAACCTAACCCAAATAATCAAAATAGCTTTTTCTGCTATTTGTATCTACATAATAAAATTTGTTTGATTTCACAAAGATTATTTATTTATTTAAAGCTGAATTTTTAAGGCTGAATGGATCTTCAAGATTTTTGGTATGTACATAAGGTCCTGGAAAAGATACAAGATAGATAGATAGAATATTCTTTATTGTAACCCACGAAATAAAAAATAAAATACAAAGAAATAGATTAAACATAACTTATAGGGCCACAAGTGGCGGCCTTATCGCTAAAAGCGAGCTCTTCCTGGCAACCATTGGATAAAGAGAAATGAATAAAGGACATGCAAGCTACTTTTATTCCGAAATAATGCTTTGAAGCCGCAAAGGTTAAATAAAAGAAAATAAAAACTTTTTTTATACATGCATTTTAGTACCTATTAGATATTAGAATCAATGTTAAATCAGTTTTTCGACATAAAATCATTTAGCACGTTCATTAAGACCAATTAAGTCCATACCTGACAGGTGGTGGCTGAACCAAAATTGATTGTATCCATTTGTCGCGCAGCTCGCGTTGTGGGAGGCTAATGAGGACCGTAAAGCTGGGGTTAGAGGGAGAAGGAAGATTTGGATGAGGCACTTTATTAAACAAAGACAAGATAAATAATTAATTGTATGTATGCGTATGTTAGTTCTTTCTTCTCGGTCAAACGGCTGTACTGAATTGAATATCGTTTGGTATGGAGATAGATTCATTTTTTTGCTAAGAAATGTTAGCTTTCATAATCATTCAATGCGAGGCAAAGAACCTTTTGTTGATACTCAGTAATCTGACCTAAAATTGTCCTTAATGTCAGAAAAATAGCTTGCAAACGTAGTTTTTTTTATATTATGTAACTCATCAATGTCAAAATATCCGCATAATCCTAATAAAATCGACAGAAAATAACTTTGTACAACAGCTGTTCTAAAGCTGGTCTGAAATTCCTCGACACAATTAGAACAATTTTATTTAATTGTTAAATTACGTCAGAGACTTTTTTCGATGATTTAAAAACTTTAGACACCAGAGGTTGCTACATTGACTCTAAAAAAATGAGTACCGCTACCCCAAATACTCCTTTTTTAGGGAAATAGTTCTAATATTGTAAAAAATGGGTATCTCGATACCACATCCAAGAAACCTGTTCCTCCATCCCTGTCCTAAACTGAAATTGCATCCAAGCTGGGATTATATTCGATGCGGCGCTAATCAGTCTCACTTGAGCACTAATTGCTTTCAGCGACTGACTCAAATGCAGGATACCTAGCTATGTAGTCCTGTTATGTTAGTCAGTCTGGTTTAGTGGAAATATTTAAGCATCTAAGGCGTGTTTTAAAAGATGCTGGTTCGATTCGTGTCATATGTGATTATTTTTAAGCCCTCAATTGGCATGTTTGATAATTGCGTATAAAAATCGCTGAATATTACTATATTAATTACTAGCTAGTGCGCGCGACTTCGTCCGCGTGTAATAGTTATAACCATAAAAAAAGTTCTAGTGAGTTAATCTTAAAAGATAGACATATACTGTTGCGGACATTTTGTTAGATAATTTCAAGAATAATAATTCTTTCATACATATTTTTATGATATCCTGAACTGTTTTCACAGCGCACGCAACGGAAGCTCTCAAAGATGAATAATTTTCCCCGTTTATTCCACATTTTCCATTGTCTCTTCGCTCCTTTTAGTTGCAGCGTGATGTTATATATAGCCTAAAGTCTTCCTCAATAAATGGTCTATTCAACACAAAAAAACTCAATTCGTACCAGTAGTTCCTGAGATTAGCGCGTTCAAACAAACAAACTCTTCAGCTTTATAATATTAGTATAGATTATTGATTAACAATTTTTCCAATTGAGGGCTTAAAAATATCATATATGATATGATACTCTATAAAACGTTAAATGTTTATTTAAAGAATTATAATTAGATTCAATAAACTTATTCGTCAGAAAGTCACAAATACAGTATTATAAGTTACGAGACCTTCTGTATTGTGATCTTATAATTGGTATGTTTAAATCAAAATAAGGCCTATTAAATAAATACGAGGGCTTTACGTTTCGTGACAGTGTTTGCCGTGTCGTGGAAATTGTTCACAAAATGTTTATGACAAAATTTTGTCAGGTTAATAAGGGTGTAAAATGGTTTTAGAGAATTGGTGTTTGAGTTTCTTGACTTTTCAGGGCTGAAATAGTTTTGCAAGAAGGGTACATTTAATCTTATATTTTCTTTTGATTTATTACTGGATATAATAAGCAATTGGAGCGATATATAAAACTATGATATTAAATTATTAATTTAGATTATGATAAAGTTAACAACAGTGTAAGTTGTGCGGATGATGCCTGAGTTAGTTTTAAGGGGTTTGGATATAAATAGGTTTTGATACATTAATAATATCGTTTTATCATTGTTTTGTTAGTATTTTTGAATGTCTAACTGACAATATAACATTATAAACCAGTCACCCAATAGATAGATAGATAAATAATTCTTTATTGTCGCACACATATAAAACAAAATTAATAAAAGTTATTAACGTAAACTACTCTAGTGCCACAAGTGGCAGCCTTATCGCTAAAAGCAATCTCTTCCAGGCAATTATTGGATACCCAATACTTATTATTTATAAATATTAACTGGTGTGACATATTATGCATATTATTTAAATAATTATATAAATATATCACTTATATGAAATATTTGAAATACACTAAAAATCAAACCATGACCAATTCACTTCAATCCAACTATATATCAAAGAACTTTAGATTGCCTGACACCAATTAAAAAAAACCTCCGGCAAGCTTGGGACGAGTCACCCTTACCAACAATTTTGAAACTAATTTACGAAGATCGTCACGCGATCTGTCGAAAAACTTTAAAAACAATACTTTACAAAGAGGTTTCCTTTAATTTGTTTCTATTAAAATAATGAGTTTGACAAAAGTTGTGTTATTATTGTTGATGGCGTTTCATGGTTGAATGATTCGGCGTGGTTAAATATTTCTTTAAATATGTTTCTCTTTGTGTCGTGTTTCCTCATGACTGAGGGACGTGACTCCTCTGCAGAATTAATTCATTAGGGGAGTTCTCTTGTACACCGTAGTGGTTGGCGAGGTCCTTTCATGGAAGACACATGTCCTTGGATCATTTAAATATATCTCGCTATTAATTTTACTAGAAAATCAAATAATAAAAAAAACATGCCTATTGCATACTAGCAATACTGTTGGTATATTAATTATGCAATTCGTATGTTCCTATTAAAAAGTACAAACACAGACTTACGAGCAAATACAATTTGTTTTCTACTATACAAAAAAAACCTATTTTTTTTACATGATATAGGCTTACGCTGGAATATTTTAAATAAATTTTATTTACAATAATAAAATATAAAAACAAGTGAAGGAAAACTAAACATACTACTTCTAACTACTACAACTTGGCTTACGCTTGACTACAACTTGTCTGATGGTAAGCAATGTTATAGTCTACGATATAGCTCGCTTGCCTAGAAGAAACCGGTATACTCTCGACTTGAAGACCGACAAATTGTAGTTCAAGGGGAATAGAGATTCGGGCAAGGAGTTCCACAGTTGGGCTGTTCGCACGATGAAAGTCGAAGCGCTTGGTGATATATGATGCCAAGATTTCACGTCATGTCATTATAATTTCTGCAAAAAGATTTCACATTATCATTGTAGCGTTAGATGTGTTCCATCATTCACAAATTATTACACCATGTAACCCAATACCAAGTCTACTAAGATTAGCAACTATTTGATACTATTATAACAAACATAATTGACCCCTCACTCCTTATCTTTCATCTAGTTTAATCCATGGAGAGTTTAATCCACAACCATAGGATATTCGTGTGAAATTCATAAGTGGGAAGAACCAGTATGATTTGATCTCTTGGGATGTTTGAGATATTGTTATCAGGTTTGTGTTGGAGTAAATTATGAACTTATGAACTTGGTTGAGCTTTAGATTTATTATACCTAACAAATAGTCACGGTACAAAAGTTGTTAAGCCATGTCAGAGGCCCTTGAGGCGGCTTGATAAACTCTCGATTTTCCCATTCTTATTCAATAAGAAAGTCTTGCAAATTCAATTGAAACCTGATTTAAAAACGTTCTTGTGCATTTAAAAACCAATAGAAAAAAAAATATAAAAATATATATATTCCAGGACTTTTCTTAAAGATAAAGAGACCTGATTAATTTGGTTGCCTATAAATTTAAAAAAAACACGGATTTGATAAGTGTCTATCATCTATTCATCTTATTTTATTTACATAACAAAATGAACTAGCATCTTATGTTTTTTTTGTTAATTACTAAACTAATATTCTACAATGTTAGCTAACCAACTTACGTTCTATAGTTTCTACACGGGTCTATTTAAACTGGTCGATTTAAAACGTGCCCCTAAATTATATCCTCAGGAGACAAATCATAAATGTTTTGAAATTATCATACGGTAGGGTAATAGTTTGATCCCACGCTTTCGACATGTCTATTAACCCCTGGCACGAAAACTAGGGTGATATAAGTTTGACATGCCGTATCAGTGGTCCTTAGGGCGGCTTGATAAACTCTCGACAGTTGGCCACTCTCATTCGATAAGACGAAGAAGGTATATGTGTTTACTGTGTTTGTCTGTGTCTTCATTTGTTTCTATTACACCTTTATATTTTTCATTATATCATTGAAACCATGTCGTGAACATTTTGCTCACAAAAAGTCCTTATTATTTATTTATTTATAATTAATAACTACTCTAAATACGCTTATGTGTAAAAAAGGCTACCGGATATTTCAATTAGTTACGAGAGTCTTTAATTTAAGACTGTATTGCTATCATTGCAAATCCGAAGACATGTGTCTACCGTGGAAGGTCCTGGGCGCCCACCACGATATATCTGCCCAAAAAAACCTCCCTAACGAATTAATTCTGCGGAGGAGTCATGACTCTTAGTCTTGAGGAAATGCGTCTCAAAGACTCATTATTCGTGACATGTTTTGTACATATTGGAAAATGAAAACACTAATTATGTATTTTGTACGCTCATAACATTCGCAGTTAATTTGAAGTGACATTTAGAGTTGTGAGATAGATTAAAAGGCAACCTATTTAATTAAAGATTTGATACGGTTTTTTATGGCAATTGATTCTTTGAAAAAAATAGTGATTGTTAGTTTGAAATTAAAGATTAGTCGCAACAATTAGGTCTGGGTTAAAAATCAAAATCAAATTCGCATATTATTGACCTTGGCGTGTCCCCTAAAATGACCTAAAAATCTAATTTGGCATGTCCCTAACAACTGCTCTAATGATAAGGTAGGTCTGTCCAAAACCTATCTGAATGACACACAAAACATATGACAGGTAGGTCTAATCAAAGGTCTTCTATAGACACTTCATTAGTGAGAAAATATTTCGAAACACATATGCCAAATAAATGTATGTGAAAGAATACTACTTTTTATTGATTCTGTGAAGACCAACTTATGTACAAATGTGTATGATAGGACTTACGTACCCAAATATATTTTTTCCTATAAGACATATCAATGGATTTGAATTGTTGATTTGAACATATCATAAAAAAAGTTGTTGATTGGTCTCTGAAAATCCCAGACGCATAATCGATGAATGATTTTGCTTAAAATATAAGTAAGAAATGAAGAGTCTCAAGATTCTATAGCCTATGGATTAAAAACACGACCTAAATTCACTAATAAAGATCGAAAAGGTCAAAGTCAGTAACCGATTTCACGATCCAATCCAAACAAAACAAAGCAAGTGACATACAGTCAAGTGCCATTAACAAACAAAAGAATTTCCTGACATTGACAACAAATAAAGCAACAATACATACATTATCCCGATACGAGTGCCACCGCACCAATTTTCATGTCTATTTTATTAACCCGTAAAAATTCCCCCTACGCAAAACAATAACACGGTTTTTTTAATTCCCAAAGCTAACAAGTGAAGCTCATAAACTCTCCATCTGGACCCCACAAAGCTTGGCTGCGACCCCAGGGATTACCAGCGTTAACTCACACTTGATATTACTAACACATCACAAAACAAAATCCACCTTATTAACATATACTATAGGAATCAAATTTGAATAAGATGCAGATGATGGATATGCCGTTAATGATCTGAGACACGTAATTGCTGTTGCAAATCAAACGTTCAATTGAAAACCGACTATAAACCACACAAAATAGATTCTAAAACACTTTGGCAATGTAGTTGAAAAGGAAGACATTTTAACCCTGAAATGGCAGCGTGATTCCCATAATCAGTAACGCGTGTGCAGAAGTGAATTTTGCACTTGTTCGGAGAATGGATAGCATCTTGTCAGAGGGGCCGATAGAGGGCGCGTTTTGACAATTATATTTGTGAGATTCTCACGGTCGGGTAGTCGGATTAAAAGCTAATGGGCTGTGTAATCTGAACTTTAGTAGTGGGCTTAAGGTTCATGAATCAAGTGTGGAATGGTGTGTCTATGAATTGAATGTTATGGTTTGTACACATGTTTGTCCGTTGTGATAATTTATGATAAGAATTTATTTGGACCATAATGTGATTAGGCCATGATTAAGTTTAGTTAAAACACTAAGTAATATTATTATCATGCCAACTCAAAATATCGGAAAACCACCTAGAAAAACAGCACTCAAATATTTGTGTAATTTAAACTCAAGGATCTGCATGAGAGCTCTCTCCCACGACCCTCAGTGATTAGGAATAGGACTAACTACACTTTTTTTTTCTCTCTCTCTCCAGCCACTAGACGTGGCAACTGTCCACGAACTTACTAGAACTCTTTTATGGCGTATTTAGTGTCATCAATCATACTAAAATGCCTTATGTTGAAACAAAAGCAAAATCTTAGCAATTACAAATCTCTCGACACCAAAATGTGCTCTCAAACAAACTTCCAAAAATGCAACACACAAACAGAATAGCAATAAATAAATAAAAGGAACCAGGCCCCGGAGACCATACAATGATATCAGCTGGTTACCCCTCCACGGTGCATAATATGTATTATGTTATGGGATGATCCGACCCGACGTTATTCCATGGTTATTGTGTGACATGGTGTATAACCCTTGGTTATATTATTACATATAGGGTTGGTAAGGAGTTTCGATAAAATCTTCATTAGTGATGGTGAATGGGTGATAAATCTGTGTTTCCTGTGAACAATACCACAAGTCTCAAATTCTCTCTAAGGTCTGCAAATTTAAGATTAATTAGTACTTACTACTAGGTTACACACCCTTACTTAATTACAGGCTGGCAGCGATGGGCTGCAGTCAATTTGAAACCTTTATTTCGTATTAGCACAGAATACAGGTATAACTTAAAAACAGATGCAAAAGACTTGATATCTTCCTTTTCTTGAAGTCGATTAAAAAGAATATTGAATTACCTATAAATTTAAATTTAAAGATTAAAATACGATATTACATTTTCTTTTTCAAATAGAGTTTGATCAATAGTAGGTATTTGTTGACGCGACGCATGACCAAAATGCTGGCCTTTTTCTCGCTCAACGTATCAGCATTGCCATCCAGCGTGGTAATGCGGCCAGTATGCTGGGCACGCTGCCCTCTGGCAGTGGGTTGGAGCACTTAGACTATCATTAGGCTTTTCTAAAGTTTTTAAGTGCGGGGGACACTTAAAAAAATTATGTTGTAGTTAGAACATACCTTTTTTTTTTTAAAAAAAGGTATGTTTAGTTTTTCTTCCCTTGTTTTTATGTATTATTATCAATAGTTGAATTGTTTAAAAAGTTACTTAAATGAATTCTGAAATTGGTTAAAAAAACACGTACGCAACCCTATTTTTAAGAATCACGCTATTCGAATAACAAACGTACCGTATTGTTTACTGTATTTAAGTATAACAGATTGTTTTATTGTCCAGTGCTATTGTTAAACAATTTAGCAAATTCATGAATAAATTAATTTTATTGACGTTGCCATTTTAATAGTTTTATCTACACTAATGTTGTAACATTCTACTTATGTTTCCAATACTTGACTTATAATTACTACTGTTATAGCACAGACAACAAAACACTCAATTTAAGCAATTTCATATGATGTTATAATATCCACATCGATATCGTAATAGCTCATTATAACATCGAAAAAGCGTGACCAACCTGATTGCAGGGCCTCGCTGCGCTCGTTTCATAAACTCACACTCGTGTTTTAATACCCTTAATTATATGACAGTTGCATAAACTACTATTATAGTAAAGTACAGTTTTATTCGCTTCTGTTGATCAAGTGATGAATTTTATGAGTTGAAATGTTATAATAAAAATATCTTTCAAATTTCCACGCGACGTTAAAGGTAATGTCAAATTTAGATTTAAATGTTACGAAGCTATTTTCAACCAAGTTCAAAATCATCCTGTATGGAGTAGGTACATATGTGGACTGAAAAACCTTATGATTTATTTCCAATAAAGGCATTGTTTTATATTTTTAATACTTATGTACCTACTCTCTCTCTCTTGAGTCGTATTCCTCATGACTGAGGGTAGTGACTTCCCCGCAGAATTAATCCGCTAGGGGAGTTTTCTTGGGCAGATACATCGTGGTGGGTGCCCAGGTCCTTCCACGTATGTACTATCTCATCATAAACATAGGAGAATAGTTGCAAATGACAGTTTTACTATAATGTCTCAAAAACAATGAAATATTACTCTATTTCTACAATTCCTTCCAAAATTCTATTCTATCTGCACAACACAATTACTTAACCATACAATGTCCATTATTATTAAGATTCCTATCACGCAATATGATCGATTATAATCAAATCACAAACAAATAAATTTCACCACCAGAACCAGAGTAACCAGACCTCTGTACCTTTTGTAAGTTCAAACAGTGTTGGTGGGAGCAGAGGTCAGGATAAACTGGGCAGTTATTTAACCCTCCAAAGCGCGTTAAAACTGGATAGGGATCGAAAGTACGTATTGGCAAAGAATAATTGTTTTGCGAAAGAAGTTTTGTTTGTTTGGGCTGGAGTAATTTATGATAGAAATTATAGATTTCTAAGATAGACTAGTATATTAAATAAAAATCTTCAACATTCATTTACATGAAAAAAACATAAATAATCAATCGATTTTTCATTTCCAAGAAACCATTTCACAGATGTGAAATCTGTGTATTTCTATTTTCCTTCTTTGTTGTTTTCTGTTTTAATGTTGTTTCAGGTCTCAATAAATCTTTCAATATTTATTTCTTAAATAAAATTGTTATTTATCTCTTCTGCACAGTAAATAATCTATGCATGCAATGTTGCAATAAGTTAATTGTTTGCAATAGAGGGGTGTCAAGTTATCTCTAAGTATGGTTTTGTTTTACTGTAACTTTACTGCTGCGCGGTTAATGTCTCTTTTATAGGTATTGCGATTATTCTTTAGGTACTTGGATTGCATTAGGGATATTTAGAGTTATAAAGTGTAAGTCTGGTCGTTTCTATGTATAATAAGTATGTATTTACAAAAAAAAACCCATGATACAAGCGAAAGCTTAGTATGGGGCTAGATGGCGCTGTGTGATATGTCCTGAAATATTTTTTTTTTGTAACTAGTGGATGCTCGTGGTTTCGTATTGTTTTGAGAGGAGATGAAAAGAGTAGAGAAGAGAAGGGACCTATGTCACTTTTAGGCCGTTATCTTAGGTCTCTTTTTAGTAATTTTCTGATATGAAGTTAAGTATAGGTACTATGTAAATTTAAACTACCAAAGATTAAGTTGTTTATTTAGGTAAGTCAAATTAAATTAAGCATAAAGCAAAACACAGGTTTGCTTGCTTATAAACCTAAATTACTAATTTACTTATTAACTTACATAAAAATTATAAGTACTGTTTTTAACAATGAATAAATCTTGGGCGCTTCAGTGGGTCAGATGACACGTTAAATTGTAGGTCCCAGCTGTTTGTCTTGCACGGCAGTCGTTAAGCCATGTCACAGGCCTTTAGTGCGGCTTGATAAACTCTAGACGCCAGAGTTGGCCACTCTCATTCGATAAGAAGAAGAAGATCAATGAATAAAATAACTGTCATCAAATTCCTCTGTCCATGCATTATAATGTATTTCTAATTGACAGTTTACGTTAAATGATGCTAGGTTTTTTTTTTCTTTCTTTTTCTTTTTCTTTTATTGTTATGCCGAACTATTACGGATAGCACTGCAAGGAATAGCTTATAATAAATACAGTCAAGTGTTGTTTTACATTACTCCATTGATGATGATGAAAGAACACCCCTCTTCACCGAAATCGGGTAATAAAAATATGAGCACACGTTCAATAATTGAGTTAATCTGAGGGGAGTATCTGGATGCTTATATTTGATGAATTAAAAAGGGGGCGCTAGTGAGCGATTGTTCACTTTTGTAGCTTTGTTTAATTGTTATTAATTTACATTTAGGCGCTTGCGTGGATCGGATGATACGATATGATGACTTATATTTTCTAAAATACTTACTAGTTTTTAGTATAAAAAAAAGAATAGAGTCGGAGACAAAATTTTTACGGTTTATTAGAGCTTCCAAAAACGTGTGCAAAATTTCATATCAGCTGTTCCATACAAAAGTATGGAAGATATTCGACAAAATGTATGGAACAGCTGATTTTTTTTTCACGGATTTCCAAATTTGCAGATCAAAAGTTGTTGGTATAGATGTACTAAAGCCACCCTTAAAAGGTTATGCGTTAGTTATCAGTAGCCCTGTATATATGTATATACGAGTATGTCCATTGACTATGTACTTATTGTTTTTCTGCGGAATTAAAAATGATGTACATAGGTACACTATTTATATGTAAGAATCATCAAAATAGGTTCAGTAAGTTTTGATATTGGGAACATGTATTGTTTTAAACAAGTCACTTAATTTTTTTAAATCCACTTATTTTGTAACAAAAGTGATGTCTCTCTCTCTTTGAGTCGTATTTCTTGTCGCTGAGGGTCGTGACTCCCCCGCAGAATTAATTCGTTAGGGGAGTTTTCTTGGGCAGATACATCGTGATGGGCGCCCAGGTCCTTCCACGGAAGACGCATGTCCTCGGATATTGTGGTCTTCAAACATGTCGGTTTCCTCACGATGTTTTCCTTCACCGCTAAGCGAGTGCAAATCCACACATAACTTGAAAATAAAAGTCATTGGTGTAGGGCGGATTCGAACCAGGGTGCGTCTGGATGAAAAGCAGACACTGGACCCGCTGAGCCAAACTCGCTTTTTTAAAAAGTGATGTAAACAACTGTTAATTAATGTAATTAAATCAGTGGCTCTTTCGACAATCACGTGGCTAATTACATCTGTCCAATAATGAACTATCAAGTGATTAATTAAGCATACTGCAACTGTATGCTTAATTAACTTTGACAATGATTTCGATACTTTATGCATTGTTTATTTCATGCTTGATAGAAAACTAAATTAACTTTATGAGTTGACTCTCTGAGTTGAGTCGTTTGTCCTCATGACTGAGGGTCGTGACTCCCCCGAAGAATTAACTCGTTAGGGGAGTTCTCTTGGGCAGATACATCGTGGTGGGCGCCCAGGTCCTTCCACGGAAGACACAATATGTCTTTGGATATTGTGATCCTCTGTCACATGTCTGTTTCCTCACGATGTTTTCCTTCACCGTTAAGCGAGTGCAAATTCACACTTACCCTAAAAATATAGCTCATTGGTGTAGGGCCGGATTCAAACCAGGGTGCGTCTTGATGAAAAAGAGACACAAGAACCGCTGAGCCACACTCGTTTAAAAATGCTATACATACATATGTATGTTTAAAAGACGTCGAGTGAGCTTACCTTATGCTGTATCATAAACCAAGCAGGCAAAATATGACTGCAAGCTTATGTATGTAGAAATGTATGAACTACAAAATGACTAACCACTAGGTGGTCCATTTATAATCTATTCTCTAGGGTGGTCGGAATAGACTATCTCCTATCTCAACTTTGTCTTCCAGTTGCTAACTAATTAAGCCATTCGGGATTGGGATTGAGGTATCTATATTTAGAGGAAAGCTAGATACGAGTCTCTCTTGAGCCGTATTTCCTCATGACTGAGGGTCGTGACTCCCCCGCAGAATTAAATCGTTAGGGGAGTTCTCTTGGGCAGATACATCGTGGTGGGCGCCCAGGTCCAGGTCCCAGGTGTGGTTTGACAGATAAGAGTACACCTTGTTCATGGGCTGTTGAAGATGATAAGACTAATAGTATATATTTACAAGACCTAAACATAATATTAAAATATATAATATACCTAAAATAAAATATGAAGTAAAATAAAACAAACAAAAATTAATCACCCGGCCACCCCGGATCGCTCCCGGCGCAAAGGTTCCCATTACGCTCGCCGCGTTGCAGATGATAATATATCCTTTAAATGATGGCTTTTTTACTTTAGTGTTCTATCAATAAATAAGATCAAAATAAGGCGGAGTCGTTGCCCAATAAACACAATTCAAACCAAGTTTATTGAAGACGATTTTTAATATGTAAAAACTAACTTTTGTAATATGAATTCTAGAAATTCTCGAAAATACCGCACTTAAAAATAAAATTACCAATAATTGGCACCGTCGTTATGTAATACAAATTAAGGTTAACCGAACCACATTAACTTCAAAAAATGTATCTAAAACTTCCAAAACGGCCTTACATAAAAGCTCCGTGCTTAATTTATCAGCAACTCGTTATCTAATCAAGCGAATATTTAATTAAATTAACTGCTATCCGTTATAACTGCTATCTGCTATTCGGCGGTTAAAATAACGCAATTAGCTGTTATAGCAGCAGCGACGCAATAGCAGTAAGTGATTAACTTTAGCGGTGGCTATTAATAGCATTATTCAATTTGGTGATTTAATGGTGAAGTTCCATTGATTTTAAGCGGCAGTGAACAAATATAGCAGAAAAACTATATCTTGAATCTTCTGTAAGTATTCTTTATTCTGTGTTCTTTGGTAGAATTGAGTTTTATGCTCAGAAAAAGGCGATAAAGTATTGAAGACAGATTTTTTGGTATTTTTGTTAGTACGAAAAGGTTTATTTTCTTTTCACTTATGAACCTTACAAAAAGGTTTGCTATAGGATTTATATCTGTGTATGTCTTTGTGCGGTTACTTAGCTCGCTAACGGCTGAACTGTTTTTGATGATCTAGTTTTTTTTGTTTCTTAGGCGAGTTCATTAAAGATTCAACCATTCTGCATTATAAACCTAAACATAATTATGATTACATCTAGATTAGTATATAAAATAACTACTTCTACTACAATTTGGAATAGTATAAACATAATATAAGTAGATAGAATACAATAGGAAGATGTTTCGAGGCCTTCTTCGATATAATTTTTATGAGAACTTCCATTGTTGCTTGTGTACGGCACAAATAGTCTTGATACTTGCTTTACAATGTATTATTTTAAAACATACTAGTGAAGGTATATAGATAATATAAGCGAATAAAAGCGCGTGTGGCTCAGCAGTTCCAGTGTCTGCTTTACATTCAGACGCACCCTGGTTCGAATCCGGTCCTACACCAATGACTTTTATTTTCAAGTAATGTGTGGATTTGCACTCGCTTAATGGTGAAGGAAAACATCGCGAGGAAAAACTTATTCCATAAACGTAAAATTGTTAATTTTCATATTCGTAGCACTTTATTAATATTTCACTTAAGTTACATCTTGTGAAATTCACAGAAGATAAAATGTTTGTTCGTTTGTTCCTCTATCTCGTGCCAACGTAAAGACGTTACGGTAACGTTAATGTTAACGTTCATGATATGGTAATAGTATAAGGCCCTGAGAGTTTTTACTTTCACGATTTATACTATCACTATTAATATTTTTGACTGGCCTGTTAGCTGAGTTGGTAATGGCTCAGCCTTCTAATCTAGGGGTTGCGGGTTCGATTCCCGCGTGACACAAGTATTTATGAATTTTAAAATTCATAATTACTTGTGTTGAGTCTGGTCGTTTGTATGTATAATAAGGTGTATTTACAAAAGAAAAGTATACAAGTATTATATCCGTTGCTAGAAGTACCCACGACAAAAGCGTTTGCTTAGTGTGGGGCTAGATGGCGCTGTGCGCAATGTCCTGGAATATTTATTTATTTAAAAAAACATGTTTTTTTTGTATTGACGTGTAAATAATTTACGAAATAAAATGATTATGATTATACAATAGAAGCCTACCTTCCATACTCTGTATTCTGTGCTCCTAAAAAGCCAAAGTATCAAACCCGTTCCACCCCGCTCCTGTATCGACACAGCCCCCACAAATACGAACGTGGCCCGCCTGCAAACTGTCCCACAATTGTTATTCCACATGCACACCCTACTGGTGTTTGTTCTTATGTAATTTGTCCGGGACATTTACGACTTTGCGGTTACCGTACTTTACTCTACCTTACTTCTGAACGGCGGATAAATACGTGCAATGTATGTTTTATTTTGTATGTGTTATTTTGTATGTTTGGGCTTCAATTGCTCGGGGTATTGTTGCGATGTTTATTTGTTTGTACAAGGTGATTTTAATCTCAGACACAGTACTGTAAATACTGCAAAATTAATGTCAAAGTCTGAATGTTTTTTTTCTTTACACTGAAAACTACTTTAGGTGGAATGTAGTATTGTGGCAAGTTTTGCCTTGGATTATCAGATTATCATAACCTGGATGAGGTCTGCACAAGATCAACGCAGATGGCACATACAAAGGGAGGCCTATACCCAGCAGTAGGATCTCAAGGGCTGTGGATGATGATGATGATGATCACATTGGCAAATTAACGCGGACGATTTCAGGCAGCACAATTTTTTTTTTTTCAATTTAGTGGCTATATTACAAAAAGCATCGATCGTGTCATATACATATGACATATACGTCGAGATATCTGATCCACGGAAACGTCCTGAAGTTAATGCCAATGTTTACTCAACACTGCACTGGATGGGTGACCAATATAGCGAGTTCAGCCATCGTTGTCTACAGTTGACTTTAATAAACGTGTATAAGTAAAATCATCTGAATCTATGTTCTATTTACCAGATGACTTCTTTACCAGAAAATTCAAGGACAATTAGTGTCTTCCTTGGAAGGACCTGGGCACCCACCACGATATATCTGCTTACGAGAATTGCCCTCATAAGTTTATTTAACAGTGAAATAACGACTCTTAGTAATCTATATCTTCTTCTTCTTATCAAATGAAAGTGGCCAACTCTGGTGTCGAGAGTTCATCAAGCCATGTCAGAAGCCCTTACAGCTAAGAGCCTCTGACATGGCTTAACGACTGCTGTACTAGACACAAAATGGGATGCCACTTTTCGGTCACCCATCTAAAGCCTGACCGCATTGACTCTAAGTAATGCGGAATACTAATTAAGCAAGAGGTGGACTTACCTCTGAAAGTAGCAGCCAGCTGAAGCTTAGCAGAAAGTAAGAACACGCTTATAACCCTCTCATTTCTAGAGAATCGGTTAAAATCCCAGCTTTATATATTTTTCACATCTAGCCGCAGCCCAATAACTTCAAATAACATGGCCGCCACGTCCGGCCAGTCATATAAAATTAGAGATCCGCGTAAACCCCGCGAAGCCCCAGCGCTGAGCACGTACGGAACCGATGGAAATCACTGCAGTGCCATCAAACTTTCATGGAAAACCTGTATGGGAATATCAATGAAGGTGTAGATTTGGGGGTTTATTGCTTACGGCGGGCGGGATTCGATTTTGTATTTATTGGCTGGACTTGGTAAAATGTAAGAAATTTAAAAATAAAATTCATGTACTTACTAGATTCTAGTCATTTCAGAATATAATTACGTTGATATTTCATATACATATAGAGAAAGTAAAAGTTATACCTGAAATTGATTAAAACAATGCTTAAACAGTTTAACAAAAAAAAAATAAACAAACAAAAAATCTTTTTATGTCTAATATAAACATAAAACATAGGTACCTTAAATGAAAGCAAAAACTTACCTATAGCTATAGACTTACTGTTATCGTCGGCAGCAGTAATGTAAATCAAATTTAAATATTTGACGTAGGTATAGTGAAAGAAATCGATTGAAATCTTCAATCAAAGTGAATCATATATACGATACATTTTGGGTCGTATATCAATAATATACGACCCAAAATGTGTTTCTGTTTGTTTGTTTAATCCTTGATTATTTCTTCCGCTTTCAAGCCGAAAAGTGTCAAAAATCATCGTAATATTTAGCAAAAATTCGAGGCCAAAAAAATTAAAATTCCAATAGGATACTTTTTATTACAAAATAATGCAGACAACACCGCAAGAATCTATTATTAATCTATACTAATATTATTAAGCTGAAGAGTTTGTTTGTCTTTTTAATCTCAGGAACTACTAGTGCGAATTGAAAAATTCTTTTTGTGTTGAATAGACCATTTATTGAGGAAGGCTTTAGGCTATATAACATCACGCTGCAACTAATAGGAGCGAAGAAACAATGGAAAATGTGGAAAAAACGGGGAAAATTATTCATCTTTGAGGGCTTCCGTTGCGTGCGCTGCGAAAACGGTTCAAAATTCAAAGAATTAATGCACAAAATTACTATTCTACGCGTACGAAGTCGCAGGCACAGCTAGTTGATTATAAAAAACATTTAAACAATATTCCGTATAAACCGACCATAAATAACATGTTTATCAATATTTCCTCAAAGAAATATGTGTCTATTTAATACGGACAATTAATTACATGTTTATAACAATTTTATCAGCACTCGGTACAATCTTAAAAGGTTTTAAAAACATTCAATATGTGAGGTGAAACTTCACAAATCACTGGATGGTATGCGAAGATATATCCCCTTTTTTAATGATTTTGTTTAGTTTTGAAGGTTCTGTAGGAACTTATAATGTAAAATAGACTCACGCTTCGCCACAACTGTTTTCTGGATTTTATGAAATATGTTTGTTTTTAACCGACTTCCAAAAAAAAGGAGGTTATCAAGTCTCCTGAAAGTTTTTTTTTTACTTTTCTCTTGGTTTGCATAAAATCTGGCAAAAAACGTAAAAAAATTGTAAGAAACGAAAAAAGGACATTTATTAAGATAACATCGTGACATCCCAAATAGATTTCATACTTTTTTATTTCTACTTTTTTGTGTAGGTATAAGTACTTACAACTCAATAAAATCCATAAAATACTGATCAATTTGAAATGTTCAATTGTTTTATTTTTATACTATTGACTGTTTATTATTTCTTATTTATTTTATCTTTTAAAGTAAGTTTACACACTTATTTATGAAAAAACACTTATTACGTTACGAAACGCGTCTAATAAATCTGTGCAAAACAAAAACAATGACATCACAAGTAACACAACAGAAAATCAGACATAATGAAGTTTGTACTTTTGCTTTCAATTGAATCGAGTTGAAATTCGTCTTATAAAAACAAAAATCTCACGGGTCCCTAAATCCCATAAAGTGAAAAAGTCCGTCCGATAAGCAGCAGAAAGGTAAACACTGGACACGTATTGGGCTAAATATAAATGTCCGCCGAAGACATTAAGATAACGCCAAGAATGTTAAAAGCTATTTAATATTATGTTCTGTTCAGACTTTATTATATGGCCCGGGCAGTGTGGTTTTAAAACTAGTTGTGTGACGTGAATATAGCTGTTTTATTTGACACGTTATATGTAGGTATTGTAAGCGAGTGTGGCTCAGCGGTTCCAGTGTTTGCTTTTCATCCAGACGCATCCTGGTTTAAATCTGGCCCTACAACAATGGCTTGTATTTTCAAGTTATGTGTGGATTTGAACTCGCTTAGCGGTGAAGCAAAACATCGTGAGGAAACCGACATGTTTAAGGATATGTGTCTTCCGTGGAAGCCCTGGGTTCCTGGGCGCCCACCATGATACATCTGCCCAAGAGAACTCCCCAAACGCATTAATTCTGCAAGGAGTCACGACCCTCAGTCATGAGGAAATACGACTCACAGAGAGAGATGTATATGGTTCTCTGAGAACTCATTGATTTTTACACGATCATAATTATAACTGATAAATAACTTAAAAGACTAAAACAACCTAACTTAAAAGAACTTAAAAGACTTAAAATAACTTAAAAAACAGCCTCCTTCGTACTTACTTGCCTCCTCACCTATCTTCATCGCTTACAAGTTATCCTACTAACTCAGGAAGTGTGTTTTGGACCACACGTTAAATAGTCGACTTCCATATTTACAACAATGTAGATATTTTATAAGTTTCAATCATCTCTACAAATTTGCTAGACACAAACAATAACCCCTTCAGCCTGCACTCAATTCCCCCTATCATCGTCCACTAGTTATAAATCGGACGGCCGTTTCTGAATAAAGTCGTCACGATACCGTATCTGTGCGACGACCCACGGACATGAGAGTGAGGATAGGCTGGTATTCCGCAGTAAGAACCTAAGCTAAGCAACTTCCATAAGATAATAACAATAAAAGACGGAAGAAGGAGAAAGTCAGCAAGTACCTTGACTTGGCATATGAGATTACCGCCATGTGGGATGTTGATTCGACGATTATTGTCCCGATAGTCGTTTTGGTGAACGGTCTTACAGCGAAGAGCCTCTATCAACACCTTAAAAGGCTCTGGTTGGAAGGGGGACAGATACAGAAGGCACTGATCCTTGACACGGCGCTTATTGTCCGGATGTTCCTTTCTTTGTAGCCTCTACCGCCCCGCTGCCGGTGGCATCACCAGTATTAAGTTTTTTATGATATTTGTTTTTTTACATACATATATTGTAAAAAAAATAAAAATAGTTGTAAATAAATTAATACGGAAATAACAATAAATTTCTTCCTGAGATAGATAAAAAAAATCCGGGACATTAGACACACCGATCTCTAGCCCTACACTAAGCAAACGCTTAGGTCGTGTACTTACGGATATGATACTTTTACCTTTTTTTGTAAATACATACTTATTAAAGATATGTGTACCTATGTATCTTTTAGATTCTGATAAAGAGGTCAAGGAACTGCATATCGAGTCATCTTCCTAAACGCCCACTAGTAAGTAAGGTTTTTTTTATTATGTACGGGTTTGCACTTGGCCATAGTTTAACTGATATATACCTATATATATGTTTATGTTTTTTTGAAGTCAGATTTATTCTTAGATCGTCATACATCTTATACTGTGTCCAGAACCTTATATTCTCAGCTCACTTGAAGGCAGTCCTATCAGGTCGAAATAAATTGTGTCCTAGGCCCGTGGCTGCATCCTCGCCAATACCTGCATAGCTGCGTCTGCTGATTAGATAGGGGCTTTATGAGGGTATCATGTAAGTAGGTACTAGGTTACCTACTCATTTTTATTATTATGGTTACTTTTTGAAAGAGTTTTATTTAATTACACCTGAAAGTAAGCTAAGGTTGCCGACTTGGTCCGCGTAGAATAGTTATTTTGGGCATCGTATTTATTTTTGCAAACTACTTCTTCAGCTTTATAAAATATTTATAGCTTTTACCCACGACTTGAACCGTTTTCGCAGGGCATGCAACGGAAGCCTTCAAAGATGAATAATTTCCTCCGTTTTTTCCACATTTTCCATTGTTTCTTCGCTCATATTATAGTTGCAGCGTGATGTTATATAACCTAAAGCCTTCCTCGATAAATGGTCTATTCAACACAAAAATATTTTTTCAATTCGTACCCTACTGGTCCTTTCCTGAGATTAGCGCGTTCAAACAAACCAACAAACAAACAAACTCTTCAGCTTTATAATATTAGTATATAGATATGCGTATGCGTGTTTAGACTGATGAACTCTCGGCACCAGAGTTGGTTACTCTCATTCGATGAGAAGAAAACCAAACTACAATACCTAAAACAGTATTAACTCCAATATCAGGCCTCAGTGGTTTTTATCTGACATTGACCCAGAGAGCCTTGAGTGCAACCTTTTCTCCGCCTACACGTCGGACCAGCTGGCTTGAGAGTTGTACAATGAAAAAAAAAAAAAAAAAAATTTGTTTATTTTTGCATAATTTAGTTTCACAAAAAGATATTGGAATCTAAAGCCTCCCGAACTAGTTTTCACTGTGTCTCGGGAGCCGATGGCTTCTCCCTGCTTACAATTAACACACAAAATAAACAGAATGCCAAAAAATTTACTAAGAAATGGTAACATTTAAATAAAAACATTACAAACATTAAGATTTATCAAACATAATAAGTTTTCTTAACCTTGCATATTTTTATGAAATTAAAGTTATGTTTATAAATTTAATAAAGATTTTAAAAAAATTAAATTTTCTCTAATTATTCATATAACTTAATAGTATTTTTTTAGTATTTTAATTTAATTTATTTATGAATATGTATTTAACAATATTTTATTTCAGGATGGATGTTAATAACTTTATGTTAAGCATACATATGTGTGTGTGTGTGTGTGTGTGTGTGTGTGTGTGTGTGTGTGTGTGAGAGAGAGAGTGTTTTGTTATGTGTGACTAAGCTAGTACAACAAATTACTACTACAGACTAGTTTAAAATAATGATTAAGAGTAATTCAAAAATAAAAGCTTTCTAACATTTTTTCTACTTCATTATAATTAAAATCAGTAAGCCATTCAATTACTTTCTTTTTGACTTCTCTATCTGTAAGAAAATCTATTTTTTTAGATTTGTTTATCTCATTGTACAGTGTTACAGAGACTATATTAAATTGTTTTTGTGCATATCTTCTATGTGCAAAAGGGGCAGAGAGTGTCTTTGGCCTTCTTCTTTCTATTGTACACACATTATTAGGTCTAGTATTTCTATGAACCCTACGTATACACTCATAAATAAAGAGTTTTCGCACTGATAGAACCTTTGCTTTGTCATATACTTCGGTAGTAGGGTGTCTGTACGGTAAAAACATCATTACTTTTAGCACAGCACGCTGTGCACGCTCTGCAGCCATAAGATGTGTTTTATCGGCACTACCCCAAACACAAATACAGTATCTTATTAGACATTGGCACATTGCCTTATACGTTTGTACTATAAGGGGCAGATCTGCCACATGTCTGAGTGTCTTAAAGATATAAATAAGTCGCCGAATACGAGAAGATAACGAATTTATATGTTTATCCCACTTAAGATTGTCATCTAACTGTACTCCTAGATATTTTATTACTTCAACACGATCCAGTGGTAGACAGAAACAGTTGTCAGAATTAAATGTACCTTCTTTTTGGTTACAAGGGAACGTGTGAATTATAATTTTGAAATCATTCTGGGGAGCCCCTGTCATTCTCTTAGAAAAACAAAGATATTTGGTTTTAGAGGTGTTTAACGTTAATAGGTTCTTGTCTAACCAACTAGTAACATGTGATAGAGAGGTTTCTGCTACTTGTTTGACTTTAGGCCATGTTTTAGCATGGCACAGTAATACTGTGTCGTCAGCGAACATTATCAAGTCAGTTCCTTTCAACTGCAGCCCACACAGTGCGTTAATGTATATGAGAAATAGGGTTGGACCAAGAGTACTCCCCTGTGGTACTCCAAACGAGCACCATGCATCATCACTAACTATACCATTCACCCGGACTCGCTGTGACCTATTTGACATATAGTCTGTGAACCATTTTAACGGCAACCCCCTAATACCTACATTTTCTAGTCTCACAAGCAGTATAGGTACAGAAACAGTGTCAAAGGCCTTCTGAAGATCCAGAAAAATACCCACACATTTATTTCTTCCATCCATGTACTTTGTGATTGCAGAGGTAAGTAATAGTACTGCATCTTCAGTTGACCTTCGTTCCCGAAACCCATACTGATTTGTGCTAATTAGATTGTTTTTTTCCAGGTACTTCATTAGACGTATTTTTACAATTTTTTCTAGGATTTTAGAATTTTATTTTTTAGGATTTTATGGAATGGAGTTTATAAGTTTGGTTTCATTGTAAGTGATACTTTATGCAATACCGGCGGTGATGCGATATACTTATGTCTAATTTGAAATTTTGTTCCTCTTTGTTTACGTCCTTTGTTTGTTTGCCTGCCTTCTTGTACGTGCGTGACGTCACAGCCCCAACGGAAGACCAGCGCTGGTTGCTTCCATACAACCAGCATTATGCTGAGCATTAGGCTGTGTTGTGGCAGATTTTGTGTTTGTTTTTTATGTTTTTACTCCTGTGTGTTTTCTGTTAAATCTGTCACAATAAATGTTTTCTTTCTTTCTTACTTACCTTAAAAGTAGCCAATGAGTTAATACTCCGATTACATATATTTATTTAAAATTATTCATGCCCAAATTGACTCCCCCTCACTCCTGTCTTGTATCAACATCAACATTAATATAAACCCTAATTCTCGCAGACCCCATAATATATTCTCTCTCAGTGTTTATAAAAACAATACATCTCTTTACAACCCATTAGTTAGAATGTGTCGCCAATACAATAATATCCTAGAGAACCACCATCAGTCACTGGATGTATTTAATTGTGTGTTATCCACATTCAAGCGTAATGTTCTAGCTATTTTAATGAAAAGCTATGCATGATCACTAATTGTAAGATAAAATCTAGTCTGTAATTATGTTGTCCTTGTTTATCGTTGTTGTTTGTGTGTTTGTTAGACAGAGAATACAGTACCAGTTAGGTTCTGTATTCTCTGTCTAACACAGGTTTTTGAAAATATTAATCAAATTCATATTGTTCAAGCTGTGTACACTCACCTGAGGAATTTGTTCTGGTTCAAAACCAGTTTTGAATGTGTATTTGGCTTATATATGAACTCATTCTGTTATGTGTACCGTTATAAATAAATAAATAAATACTAATCTATCATAATTTTTTTAAGTCAAATCAAATATGTTTATTTGTCATAACTTAGCCTACTACAGAAAACTATGCTTACCTAGGTATTACAGAAGTTCACATCAACATGGTTAACCACATTCACACAATTTTAACATTGAAATGTTAAATTCAAATGTCTATAATGTTTGAGCTGTTTGAACCTGATGAAGGAACAAATACAATCTCATACGACACTTACAATGAAAGGATTATCAGTTAATTCATAATACAAAAAAATTCAGAACTTCATCATGTGATCCATTATTTCAATCCTGTCTGAGACAAATGTGTCGTACCTAAACAAATAAATAAATAAATTTCGTGACATTGCACACAGCGCCATCTAGCCCCACACTAAGCAAACGCTTGTATTGTGGGTACTAGATAACTTACCTGCTTGTCTATACTATATGTTTTACTGTACAAGCTGTTACTTTATGGAATTCTCTGCCTATCAACATTCAAAAGGCTCAGACAATTGATTCCTTTAAAAAACAAGTAAAGGAATTTTATCTCGCTTCCCTTCAGTGAAAATTGCTGTTATTATTTCTACTACTATCACCTTTAAATATTTTGTTGTGTATTATATGTATTTGTATATAAACATTTATTTTATTATATTAAGTATGTGTATTGCGTATTTATATGTATATATATATATATATATAAGTAAAATTTATTTTTTCCTTTTTGTTGTACACCACATTCTTCTTTATTTCTTTTGCTTATTTCTCTCCAGCTGAAGGTTGCCTGGAAGAGATCGCTTTCAGCGATAAGGCCGCCGCTTGTGGCACTAGTTAAGGTGCAATTTGTTCTATGTACTGTTTTTTAATATGTGTCAACAATAAAGAGTTAATCTATCTATCTATATGAAGACGTATTAATTGAATTAATTTTCTCCAATTCATTTCAATTCATTTCATTTAAATTTTTTAGTAGCAAAAATGGCAATTGTTGACAATTTACCTTTTATCCATGTTATACCTACATGTGATCACATCCGCTATTTGAAATAGGTTTTTTTAAGATATTGAATCAGGCGTTACTTTGCGGAAATCCATTGTTACTGAAACTCTGGAGAAATATGTAGTGTTTTTCTCCGTGGATCTCGGAGGCCACGTTGGTTAGGAGGTGAGGTGTGGCGGTGGTATATGGAGGAACACACCTAAAAACCATCAAGTTTGTTGTTTGATGTCGGTTAAGGAGCAGTCGCAGCGGAAAAATACTAAGTACATATTTCTCTAGAGTTTCAGTAATAGGTTTTTTTATAAATTAGATAAGTATAGGTACTCATGCTTTAGCATTATTTTGGGTTTCTATTGCAACCACAGATTTTAATCTTCCTTGTGGTATTTCAGGATCCAATCCCATAAAACAAATTGTTCCCTTTCATAAACTTCACAGAACTCCGCCTATAAAGCAGAATAATGGCTTCGAAAACTCATTGAAAGCCAGGTAGCAAGAATAGCAAATTAAAATAGCAATCACATTTCGCTGCCAACTTATTTGAACCATCCTACAATAAAATCCAATTTAAAATCCATCCTACCAAATTGACTAAATTAGGCGTCCAGATAATAACTGCCGACTCTCTATAAATAAAAAAAAAATGGCCAGCGCTCAGCGAAAAATTCAAAAATAGAATGCAAAATCAAAAGTCATTAATGTCCAATAAGTTAAAAAGTTAAGCGACGCAATAATAAATCATTTTTTTATTTCATCTCTGTACCAATTTTTCTGAGTCTTTTTTCATCAATTTAACACGAGCAAAAAGTGGCACTCAATTGTAAGGTTTACGCGGCGCTTATTTTTTTTTATGATGGGCAACCCGTTTAATATTTTGGGCCAATGAGCGCGCGGCATTGGTTGTCGCGCGCCGCCCCCCGCATGCGTGATTGGCCGCCGCGGTTGCGTTCAGATTGTGCGAAAGCAGGAAATAGATTTAAGTCTATGGCATCTCATTCTTACAATCGGTAGTGTTGTGCTTGCGGCTTATTAATATTTTTACCGATGTCGATATTTTATTTTCATTTCTTTAGAGATGAACGTGTACGTTGGGCAAGAGTTTTGTTTTAAAAGCGGACCCTACTTGTGACCTCTTTCAGTTATTTATTGTTCTTCTTTTTCTTTTTCTGACGACAACAATGCCATATTATTACGGTCATTTCGTTTTATAAAATTCTATAAATACTAAAATACAGGAAGGTAAATCAAAGTTGTATATTTACCTCAAACATTTAGGGCAACACTAACTAAATTAACTTAAGGCCGTATGAAATGCTTTATACCCATTAGACAATTATCCGAGGACTTGTCTCTTCCGTGGAAGGCCCTGGGCGCCTACTACGATGTATCTGCCCAAGAGAACTCCCCTGACGAATTAATTCGGCGGGGGAGTCACGACACGACCCTCAGTCATGAGGAGATACGACTCACGGTACGATACGATACGACGGGTGGGTGCTAAGACCAATTTAAACGTTTGTTTAACGGGTCGAACTGTCGCATACATAATACGTTGTTTTCATTATATTTGTTTGTCAAAGTAATCGTAGTAAGCAACATTCTTTTCATCGTTGTGAGAAAAATGTACTAAGTATCTGTAAATATATTTAAAAAAACACCTAAAATTCCATCGACTACCTCTATCGATACGGTAGCATCACTACGGCAGGTAATTTAGCCCCTCCAAGTTGTAAGCGAGTCTGGCGTAGAAACGTCTCGCAACTTCATCGACTTGTGTCAAATTGGACTCGATTTACAAGTAAACTGCTTTTGTGATGAATGGGTGAAGATTAACATATTTTTTAATGATATTTTTTGCATGAGATTGGCTTATTTTAGTGTCAAGGGTATTCAAGACGTATTAGAAGTTTCTGACATGACTTCACAACTACAACCGAACATAAAATACAATAATCCATTACAGTAGATATTATGGCACACTGGTATGACTTACCTACTATTTAACGTGTCACCTATTCTACGGAAGCGCCCAAAAAGGATAGTAGGTACTTACGCTGGACTCGTCACATAATAAAACATTTCAAATAAGTATACGTACCTACTTACTACCAACTCATTAGAAATGAGTCAACTTTATTGAATTACAAAACTCCTTAATTCGAATCCCGCCCTACACTAAAGAATTGTTTTTAAGTTATGTGTGCATCTGCACTCGCTTAGCGGTAAAGGAAAACCTTTGTCAGGAAATTGACATGAGGACTTTAGTCTCCCGTGGAAGGACCTGGGCGGCCACCACGATGTATCCTTATGTATATACCTACCCAAACGAAATCCCCTAACGAATTAATTTCACGACCCGCAGGTATAAGAAATTACTACCTACTCATAGGAACAGAAAGGTAAATAAGTAGGTAACTATAATATTATAATTACTTATAGTACTTATGCACCCGTATGCGTATAAGTATGCAGTGATGTAGATAACTCCACATTTATATATCACTATGTACCTAATATATTTTACTATATACCTATATTTTATTCTAAACATTTTCTCATATAAAATATTCACATAATTTGCCCTGAATCTGAACTAATGTGTCATCATAAAATATAATTTATTTATCTCAGTAACTAAGCTCGAATAATTTTGTCTGCGTGCTTTAATATCTGAAAGAAAGGCTAGGTATTTACTTCTGTGTTCAGAATGCTAAGTAATTGTAAAGTTATTAGTAATAACGTATTTATCATTTGAATTTGCGTGAAACCTTCGATCACCAATTATTGTTGATCGAAGCGTGTAACAATTAAACTATAATTAATTTGGTTTAATATAGGTAGAAAAAGTGAAAGCATAATATAGGTATGCCCAGTGTTATTAATATAAATACCGACCGATATAATACTTTTAGGCAATTTTAACAACATTTAATAACCAATTAAAACAAAACTACAATTCGCGTGTTATTAGAGTGAAGCTATATTTTTTGTTTTTATATTTTTAATTTCAGAGGTGTACTTGCCATCTAGCTATGAGAAACGACACTATTTGTCAAAGCTTTCGTGGGTTCATTTTTACTTAGTTCTGAAGTTAGGTTTAACAGCGCTCTCTAGTAAAAACCGGCCGAACTAAGTGAAGCTTACGTAGGGAGGTAGACAAGGTAGTCACATTACTTGCCGCTAGATGGCGTGCTCCAACATTATAATCAGTGATTCGTTTTAGTGATAACTTCTCTTAGTTTCTGCAGTGTTGTGTAGATGACGCTGAATACAATTAAACTGTCATTGGAATAATGTAGAACATAAATAATATAATGTAGACAACGAAAATAATTAAATACCTACTCATGTATTTATTATTTTATACCCATCCCTATCTATACTAATATTATAAAGCTGAACAGTTTGTTTGTTTGTTTGAACGCGCTAATCACAGGAACTACTGGTGCGAATTGAAAAATTCTTTTTGTGTTGAATAGACCATTTATCGAGGTAGGTTTTAGGCTATGTACCTAACATCACGCTGCAACTAAAAGGAGCGAAGAAACAATGGAAAATGTGGAAAAAACGGGGAAAATTATTCATCTTTGAGGGCTTCCGTTGCGTGCGCTACGAAAACGGTTCAAGTCGTGGGTAGCAGCTATAATTTATAAAAAAAAATTGGTTGTTTGCAAAAATAAATATGATGCCCAAAATAACTATTCCACGCGGACGAAGCCGCGGGCACAGCTAGTTTATTATAAAGACAGAGTTGCCTCTCTTATTTTACTATGTTACTTATGTATACCTACTTACGTATTGTATGTAAGAATTTACAAAAGAAAAGTATAGATAGGTATAAGTATGTATTATATCCGTGATCTAGTACCTATGTAGTAGTAAGGTATGTCCTGATATATTTATTTATTTTCTTAATATGGCTTAGGTTTCGCATACTCACTGTTAAAATAAGCTTCAATTTTTTTTAATAAATAATTTAAAAGAAAGGGGATTTAATAAAACACATTCATGAATAGGAATAAATGTATTCTCAATTAGGCATACACAATCTTGTTGTCAACGTTTTTTTAAACTTAATATTTTACATTATAATATATTTTTATAATACTTATAGACTAATATAGGTAGGTCTTATATATATATATATAATTTAGCATGAATAACAATATTTTACTTCTATTAGTAGATAAGTAAAATGGCACAGATACTGAAGAATTTTGTTTAACTTTGTTAATAATTTAGTTTTTAACTTGCATAAAAGTATTTCTTTATCTAAGATATATGCTGATTTTTAGCTAATCTTGAGCCAGTTTGTAAGTATTGTAAATATAGTAAAAACATTCCTTTTTATTTACTTTTATACCGATTTATCTATTTTAGCAAAAAAATTATGAATAATGAAAATAAATAATTATGTTTCTTAATACACATTGCCCAGCCAAATGTGCATTACACTACGCACTATAATCCAGCGACCTTCAAAGCGAGAGTGAATCGATTCTTATCGGGTAAGCACGCTCCATCTTAGGCCATAGCCTTTGCTTGCTATCTGGCAAACTATGGTCAAGTGCAAACCCGTTCAAGTTAAAAAAAAAACTACTTTTTTTTTAATTCTCACATGTTCTTGAAATAAAGAGTAGGTTAAATTATGTTATTACAATTGCAACAGGCACTGAATTGAAAGTGGTTTCTCAAATAAGATTTAGGTAGCATTAATTACAAAAAAATATGGTACCATCTCGGAAACTATACACATCGAACAAAAAAATATTTTTTGTTAATCGGTTGATACACAAAGGAGTAATCGCGTATAATCCCCACAAAAAAAAAACTTTCAGAAAACTTGATAACCTTCTTTTTTTTGGAAGTCGGTTAAAAATAAGGTACTCATCAAAAGTTTAGAAACACGAAATTAATCTAAAACTTCAATAGTAACAAAAACTGTAACATAAAAATATAAATTAAACAATCACTTCAAGAAACTAAAATAAAAAGCTGTACAAACAATTAAAAAAAAAGTTAGGTATAATTTGATTATTGAAAGACCTCAAACAATGGTTCCTGGTTTCTTTCAGCTTTGTATCGCTTCGGGCTGTCTTCCTCATCTGTGTAGTCACAGGGCGCGAATAGCTGAAAAAAAACATAATTATTTATTACTTAGTTAGTGGCATTCATGGGCGCTTCCGTGGGACAGATGACACGATAAATTGTAGGTCCCGGCTGTTTTTCTAGAACGGCAGTCGTTAAGCCACGTGAAAGGCCCTTCGGGTGGTTTGAAAAACTCTCGACACCAGAGATTCGATCTAAATCACTCTTATTCGATAAGAAGAAGTAGGTAAATAAGTTGTATTTCAGTTCGTATTAATGCAGTTTGACGAAAAAAATGTATTTAAACCACGTGACTAATATTCCGGCGAAAATCAGTTCGCTGTAGCCGCCATCAGCTTGAAATGCATCATTATCAATTACCAATACCATTTCAGAGGCCTTCGAATCTTTATCTCTTTTTCTGTGAAACTAACTAAACTAAAACCAGAGTTCGCCAAACTCATCATACTGGTATGGCAAGTAGCGCGGGCAGCGAGTGTGGCTCAGCGGTTCCAGTGTCTGCATTTCATCCAGACGTACCCTGGTTCGAATCCGGCCCTACACCAATGACTTGTATTTACAAGTTATGTGTGGATTTGCACTCGCTTAACGGTAAAGGAAAAAATCGTGATGAAACCGACATGTTTGAGGACTACAATATCCTATATATATACATATGTATATCTAAGTTTCACCAAATTTATTGTTACCTGATTTATTATGTCAATAAATATTTTTGTATTTTTTTTTGTATTTGTATTTTAATATCTTCCGTGGAAGGACCTGGGCGCCCACAACGATGTATCTGCCCAAGTACTCCCTTAACGAATTATTTCTGCGGGGGAGTCACGACCCTCAGTCATGAGGAAATACGACTCAAAGAGAGAGAGAGAGAGAGAGAGAGAAGTAGGTAGCGTAAAACCTTCTAAGAATGGCTTTAGTACGTCTAATACGAACGAGATTAAACATAGCTACTAACTCGTTTTTAGATCGTCAAAGCCAAACAACATATCGTTTCCAACATTTTAAAAATAGAGAGCTGAGATGAGAAAGTGTACTTCCACTTAAAATACTTAGAACTGGAACAGATTGCTTTTAGCAATAAGGCCGCCACTTGTGGCACTAGAGTAGTTTATGTAAGTAATTTTTATTAATATTGTTTTATATGTGTGCGACAATAAAGAATTATCTATCTAGCTACTTAGGTCAAGTTTTAGAGTGCCTAAATGCGTAGTTTTAAGGAAGTCTTTTATGTCTGGTTTGTCTGCTAAGCGTTATCATATTGCATATAATAATAAAACTACACATTGGAGAATACTTCAAGTAAGTGTGGGAAAGTTTTAGTACTTATGTCAGCTAACTTTAGAACTTAAAATTTCTAGATGCAATCGGTTTAGTTAAGTTTCAAGGGTAACTGCATATAAAAATATCTTTGGTACCTACCAATTAAATGACTATAGCGATAAGGTTAAAACTTATGGTACCTACTATGTCAAGAATAATTTTATTTTTTTCCATATTACCTGCCTGTCTCCTTACTTCCCACTAACTACATATATAATGTAGCAATCTTCAAAGCGAGTACGAACCGGTTCTTATTGGGCACGCTCCATCTTACTGACATTGCTTACCATCAGGCAAACTTGGTTAAGTGCAATGAGACCATCAATCATTAATTTATACCTTGCTCAATATATAAGCATTGCTATTCAATGAGGTAATGGAGTAGGTCGTCCGGCAGCGAGATGGGTCGACGACATTGTACGAGTCGCGGGTGCTGTATGGATGAGGTCTGCACAAGATCGACGCAGC